>JAKEEE010000024.1:2400000-3134391 GCA_021498325.1 Bactrocera minax
ATCCAAAATAAAATAGTATTGGGTTGTTCGGAAAGTCATTTCGTTTTTTCCCGCCAGAGGACTTAATTACGTTTTTTCGAAACTAACTTCACACTTAAGCCCCATAACCATTATATGTCATGAGAGCTGATATTGCAAGGCTTGTGTGTGAAAAAGGTCTATTAATTCTACCCAGTAGTTTTTGGTTGGTGCCTTTTTAAATATGGAGAGCAATAAGCAGCATTTTCGTCATATTTTACTTTTTAACTTCAGAAAAGGTAAAAATGCTGTCCAAGCGAGAAAAAAATTGACGGATGTGTATGGAGAAGGCGTGTTAACAGTACGCCAGTGCCAGAACTGGTTTGCAAAATTTCGATCCGGCAATTTTGATGTCGAAGATGCACCACGGTCTGGAAGGCCGGTCGAAGCTGACAAAGATGCGATAAAGGCATTAGTTGATGCAAATCGGCGAATCACCACACGAGAGATCGGTGAGAGGTTAAATTTGTCGAATTCAACTGTTTATGGCCATTTGAAAGGCATGGACTTAACCTCGAAGCTCGATGTGTGGGTGCCCCATGTCCTTACCGAGCGAAATTTGTGTCGTCGTGTTGACGTGTGTGATTCGCTCCTCAAACGTCTAGAAAATTATCCATTTTTGAAGCGGATTATTACTGGGGACGAAAAATGGGTTGTATACAACAATGTTAAACGCAAGAGGTCATGGAGCAGAAAAGATGAACCGGCTCAAAGCGTGTCAAAAGCCAACATTCACCAAAAAAAGGTGATGCTCTCCGTTTGGTGGGATGTCAAAGGAATCGTTTTTTTTGAGCTTTTGCCGGACAATACAACGATTAATTCAGAAGTCTATTGTCATCAGCTGGACAAATTGAATGATTCACTTAAAGAGAAGAGGCCCGAATTAATCAACAGGAAGGGTGTAGTGTTCCACCAGGATAATGCGAGACCTCACACAAGTTTGGTCACTCGCCAAAAACTTTTACAGCTTGAATGGGACGTACTGCAACATCCACCATATTCTCCAGATCTGGCGCCTTCCGACTACTATTTGTTCCGGTCCCTGCAAAATTTTTTGGATGGCAAAACCTTTACCTCAAATGAAGATGTCAAAAACCACCTGGACGAGTTTTTTGCCAGCAAGGACCAAAACTTTTATGAGAGGGGAATTATGTTACTGCCAGAAAGATGGCAAAAGGTGTTGGACCAGAATGGCCAATATATAATTTAATAAAATATTTATTCATTATACGAAAACTGTCTTTCATGTTCCCCAAAAAAAACGAAATGACTTTCCGAACAACCCAATAATAAAAATGCCTATGGAAAAAGCGCTTCTAAGAAGTTGACACCCATGCAATACCTTAAGAGCAAATAACACCTATTATAAATAGAGCAGAGTAGGCTCCAGTAACACCTTAGGTAGGCATAATTTTCCACTTCAAAAGCGAACAACTTGTTTGGAAAGCTCAACAAACTCATTTCTATTGAAATTGAGAAATATGAAAATTTCATTTGCATTTCATTGACTTATCAGACAAACCTTATGCTTTTCTGTGTGCCAATATGTAAACATGTGATATATTTCAAATGCAATCGATTTTATAAGCTTTTATTTATCTGAACTTCTTCGAAGTGCGAAATTTCTGAAATTTATTTTGGCACATCGAAATAAATAAAACAGAAACTTAATAAATAAATTGCAAGATTTTCAATAATAAAATATTACTCGCAATTAAAACTTTATATTTATTATTGTTTCAAGAAGGAGAATTCTTAAACCACCAAAATTAAGAGGAATAAATTTTAAATTGCTTAAAATTGGCTATGTGATTTATCAGTAAATTTACGCACAAACTTCCATATTTCATATATGTATGTATGTGTAGGCTTACATGAACATGACACGTACACACATTTGCTTGAATGTATGTATGTATATATGTGTGTGTGTTATGCGGCTGCATAAACTTGCCACATAAAAGAATATAAAAAGTAAATATTGCATTTATTCAAGGCATTCGGAATATTCATTAAGTTACAAAAATAAACTTTGCTTCCCAAGCATGTACATACATACATATATACAACATATTCTGCCATAAATATGTATGCATATGAATGTGTACATTTTCATTTGAGCACTGCACTGGCCTCACAGCTCAACCTACCACACGCATTGTTTTTACCACTGTTATCTGCTTATGACTACATATGTATACCACTGTGCTGCTAGAACTAGACTGGTAAAGATTTCTGATTAGCATTTTCGTTTACGAAACTTCAAAGCGGCAGCAGCAATCTGCAATTCACCCCAACAACTATTGCTGCAATAAAAACTTCAGTACAGTGATTGCAGTAGAAAATTTACAATTTCAATAAGATTGTGCCAAAAATGCCATAAACTTGAATGAAATGTGTGTTAAGGCATAAATATACATGTATTTGTTGTTCCAAATGCACTTATGTATATATATATATATGTATATATATATGTATATATATGCACATAGTACAGTTACAATCGAGGTGGTTTGTTGGCAAAAGTAAACCGAGCAATTGCAAATGTGCGTGTAAGAATTTGTTGCTGCTTGCTGTGAACGCACACACTCACCATATCCCTCAAATGCGTATGTGTGTGGTGGCAATTGGATATCTGCATGCATGTGCATTTAAATGCAAAGTTTTCATTATTGGCATTTCAAATTTTTCGGGCTAAATTGCAATCAAAGGCAAAACTTTCTGTTTACCGTTAGGGTGCCGCTTTTCACAATGCCAAACTCAGAAAGATTTCGGTATTATGCACCCAAGTGTGTGTAATTACATTTGTTTGATTGCTATTTTCACTGTTAGTTTTTGAAATTGCCTAATATTCTGATTGTTAACCAAAGTAAATTTGAATTATGAGTTTCTATAGGATTACTACATCGGCAACATCCACAGGTGTGGCTATGCAATAAATTCAGTGTAAAAGTAGGTTTCAAGTAGATGTTTTCCAATGAAATTTTTGATTTGCTAATAAATTGAAAAGGGAGAGATTATAAATATGTAATTGCATTCTTGATGCTTGACATTAGCTGCTTGGCCGACCTTCTCCTTCGTAATTACAAGAAATTGCACATTTTTACTTAAACTAACTACGGAGGACTAACTATAAGGATTGGACGATTTTAAATTGCCTACCACAGACGCTTGTTGTAACGGAGTTGACGCAGAGGTCCAATAAAAAATTCAGATTTCAAAGTGAAAACATTAATTCGCATAATTTCTTGGCCCCCTTGGGACTACTAGAAGGTATTATGCTAATAATATATAATATATATAATATACGAAAAATCTTAAATGATCTTGCGTCCTCGTATTATCTCAAATTAAGATCTACTGAAAAAAAACTACTACTAATATCTACTGAAAATATTATTATGCTAATAATATATAATATATATAATATACGAAAAATCTTAAATGATCTTGCGGCCTCGTATTATCTCAAATTAAGATCTACTGAAAAAAAACACAACGAACTACCTTTCGAGCTAACCATCATATGTAGGCGATTTGGCTCGCTAGGATTTACATAAGGCAAAAATATCGATGAGGTTTGCAGAGCTGCTGGTTTTTTGGAACTCACAAGGGTCCAGAAATTGCGGACGTCCGAAAACTTCCTGGCACCGTAAAGTAGATGTCGACTTGAAACACTCTATACCAACTGGAATAGTCTATCGCAAATCGCAAAAAATCGCAAAATTTCAAAGTGAATAATGCTAAGAACACTATAATATATCTACTTATATATTATTATATACTATATATTACTATATATTATTATTACTTATATATTATATATATTAGTTACGCTTGAAAATTCGTAATTGGAAGCTGTAAGAATTATTCTGGGTCTGCTCTGTAAGCTGAAAATTTATTAAAGTAGTTTGTAAGGTTTCTACAATCTTTGACTGAATAAATAAATACACTAGTTTCAACCATATGGACGATATAGCGGACTAAGATGTAGATCAGTTAAAAAATATAAGAATGTATATGCAAAGCCCACGTAGGGCTCTCCATAATTGACAACTCTGGTTCTCATGTAAATAACTCATAATTGAACTCTGGTTCAAATTCCCATGCAATGAATATGAGACTATCCTTCCTTCGGGTTGATATTATGCTATATATACTGATAATATTTTCAGTGCTTTTCTCTTTTCATAACGCAAGATCGGTTCATATTTTATCTTTTTTCTTAGAATAGATCTTGTGGTTTCACACCAAATATATCGGTCAATATTTAAAACACATACAATGATATTATATCATATTAGTAGGTAAGAATTAATTGCGTATACTCTATCCATCGGTAATTGGTATATTGATTGAGAGTCTCTTTACACCATTCCATAACCCTAATATAAAAATATATATCTATTTCCGTTCCTTTAGTTGAATTTGTTATCTGTATTACTACATATATATTGGTTAGTATGAAAGATTTATCAGAAGAATTTTGTGCCAATATTTACTTAACGTGTTGTCGTTCGGCACCAAAAATGAATGATGTTTATCTATAACTTAGTGGGCCCTTATATACCGAATGTAAAGATTGTCACTTGCATGATTGACTTTATATTGTATTTATCGGTTGATATATAAGATGTTTTATAAATTATATATTTCAAAGAGTAAATCGATTGTGGTAACTCATTATACTGAATTTTTTTTAACAGGGCATCATTCACAATCAGCTGACTTCCGGTAACCAATCGTAATTAGATAGTTAATGTAAACATTTGGTAATCAACCTTACTCAGGGTTAAACTTTATGAATAGGGGATTGTATATATTACTGTGCTTTGAAGATCGCCTCTCATAAAAAAACTTTTCACTAATCTTAATCTGATTCAATAAGATATATCGACCTCGATAAAGTTCCTTCTTTATTTTCGACCGAGACTTAGCGCCTTTTTACGGTATGCGAAATGGCGACAGCTTATCAGCTATGCAGAGATAGGCCGAAAAGTTGATGGATTTAAAACCGTGTTAAAGACAAACAAACTATTTGGTTTTTTGTTCGACCCAGAACTTAGTCGATACTCAAACGAGTCGTTGTTCTACTATTAATAGTTGCTGAGAAATCTGACTATTTTTCCTAAATTTACTATTTCTCTTTAAACATTTCAGCAACAGTACCTGCATTAAGATGATTTGAAGAATGTTCAAAGATTATTCTAAAATAGAGGGCAATTAAGAACACAGCATGTTGTATCTTACTCTTGTTGCATGTTACTTCTTAATTTGCATGGACCTGTACGTATGTACAACATTTTAGGCAGGCAGCTGCCAAGCCCAAAGATTTGCGTCATAAAGGCAATATTTTTTTTCAAGAGAGTAAAAAACAAATTTAGGAAAATATGAGAAATAGTTTGCCGTCTCTCACTTTCACTCATTCGAAGCAAATTTACGCAACACATGCGCTCGGGCATGTAACAACTGCTTGCGTCTATCATTATCACCATTTATGGCTGCTTTCCTTTATGTTGCAAAAGTTTCGGAAATTTTATAAAACTTGATTGTTCTAAAATTTAAGTCCAGAGATATTCGGTTACTCACGATAATTTAATGCTCAGAGCAACTGCACTAAATGCAGCAGTACATATTGAAAAAGTTATTGCTGTTGTTGTGGTGGCAGTAAAAGGAAATTGCACATTCAAAATAATGCAAAAATTACTGCGAAAATTATCTTAAGCATGCGAAGTTTTGTTTCTATGGCTGAACGTCTTAGAACAAAGAAAATAGTGAAGTACGAAAGACTCTACTTTTAATCTTCTACTGGAACGGGTTTTGAGAGCGATTTAATATAAGGGATAATCCAAAAAGCTTTTGCGTAGTAATTTATGTCAAGAGTACTACTTTCTTCTCAAATTGGTGCTGTTTTTACTACAGATCCTCGGTTTAAAACACACTTTATGAAATCCTGAAAACGGTATGCAATACCTTTTCGACCGATATCATAGTCCTCCCCTTCTTCGGCGCAGGTTTGGTGGGCGAAGCCCATTGTTTAGAATATTCATTAATCTCTGGTGTGTACCAGTGGATTCAAGTTACGTCGACGGTAACGAAGCGACGAAAGAGTCTTCAGATTGCGCTTAAAAAGTGTGAAACACCGCTGTAAACTGACGAAAGCGATACCCTTAGTGCCGACAGCTTCTTCATGCCTGATATTTCATGCAAAAAATGACCCACGCGATCTTTTGAGGTGTCTACTGCCCCAACCATCCTATACACCTTCAATCGGCGATCTGCCGGTACGAGATAGAGGGCTTTTGTCGCTCTTTAATTTCACTGTACAATTTCGTTGCCGAAAACAAGAACCGACCTATAAAATCCGAGAACAGGACCACTTCCGTAGTCATCTATGAGAAAGTACTAAACAATAGTGAATTTGTATTGCGATAATGGCGCCATCGGATGCCGAGGCTAAGTTCTTATTGGACCGCCCTTCTAAAATATTTCTAAAACATAATTTTCAAATCACAAATTTTAAACTAAAGCCGTGAAACCAATAAAATGCTATCGGTGCGGAGCACTACAGTTTTTCCTTAAAACTATACAAAGCTAAACATTTTCGGTGTCTACCCCCACGAATAAGCTACATACACACATACACATACATATTCAGTTTAAATTTAATTTAGCTTGAGCCGCGGAAACTGTTTTATTCACTCCGATGCAGATACAATCGGCCAGCTATTGGAAATGCTCCCTATAGAGCATCAACCCGTATCAACCCGTTATTCAAATATTTTTAAAGATATTAAATGGATCTGGCCGGTTCGCATTGTGATTAAGCGTAATATCAAGTAGCTTAAGTATTAGTATTACTTTGAAATGTTATGAATTTAACACAGAAGTTCGAATCATGTTTGATGCTTGATTAAAAGAGGTAAAAGTTGCTGAAATGATTTATTTAAAATTCCCAAATTTTTATCGCTTTATATTTCCATTAAAACGAAAAGTCATTTTACATTTTTGCTTGCTAGAAATTATAAGCTCAGTAATTATTTATATATATCATTAATTTACATAAACATATTCGTATACTATTTCGGAAAAAAACACATTTTTTTTTGTGCAGACTTACATTTTCGAGTTTTTCACAACATAAAATAGACATAGAAGTGATATCTAAAAACTAGTAGAAATATTCTTAAATACTGCAACACTGCGAGACTTCAACATACAATAGATTAAAGCGAAATATTTTACAAAGCATAAGCACGTCTCATGATCAGATCAAAGAACATATCGTTGTCAATAGAGGCGCTAATGGTCGCATAATAGTTTTCGAATTCTTCTTTGGTGATCTAAACGGAGTGGGAAAAAATATTATTTTTATTTTTGTAGGAAAAACATACATATTAAATTAGATATTATAGTTTTGATAGTGATATAGGTTTTTTCACATTTTATTCTTCTTTTCGATATAATTTTGGTACTACTTATGCTTGATTAGAATACACAATGTACCCCCTTTTTCTTTCCAATATACTCTCACTAAAAGGCAACGCATTTCACTTTTCACTCAATATCTCACCTTTCCATCTAAATTGCCACGCCCGCCCTCGAAATTATTCAAAAATTCCGTCAGTATTTCATCTTCACTCAACTCGCCACTTTGAAATTTTGGATGCCCTTTCGCTGAGTAGACATTCTTCAAGTCATCCACAGTAATAACGTCGTCGCCGGACTTGTCCATCTTGGCAAAAGCTTGATGGATGATGTCTAGACGGCATTGCGGCATCGATGGCTACCGGAAATAGAAGGTAATTCATTATAAAAAAATTCCCAAGTAGATATTGACCAGAGAAGCAAGTAAATTAACATAAAGTTCATTTCGCATGCTAACCATAAACACACTCACCCGCAATTTCACTAGAAACTCTGTCATGTCAATGGAACCAGTGCCATCTTCATCGAAACTAAATCAACAAAAGTCGGGTATTTTGTTAAAATGTCTTGTCTTTATATGTATTAGTGTGCGTTGGTGTTGCACTCACCTCTTGAACATCTCCCTAATTTCCTCGTCGGTTACATCTAAACCGGTCTCACGTATGCCATTGATGAATTCTTCCTCATTCAGCGCTTTGCTGCCATCATCGTCCATATTGCGGAAAGCTCTAGTGGAAAATTTATGGTATGCATTGTAAATTTGGTTAATGGTTGCTGTTTTATACACTTTGACGCTAGTTTGTGCAACCACACTTTCCCCTTACCTGCCCAAACCGACAATACCAGTGGCTCCACGACTCAGACACAACAAACGTAATTTAGTAATTGGATCTTTCTCCTCGCCATTTGCCAATTCTCGCATCGACTTGTTAACCAAATTGGCTTCCAATGAGTAGAGGTCTTGATTACTCAGCTGCAAACGGAGAGAGGAAGCTCGGTAATTAATATATTACATTAAACTGTAAAATAATTACTTAGTTTTTAGATGTTTATGTTAAAATATATATCGACTATTGATAATGAAAAAATGAGGGCGTTGAGATAATTATTCACACACCCTTACTACAAAATATTAAAGAAATGGTTTCACGTATTTTTAGTAAGATGTGAAATATTTTTGAGGCCGAATATTGTATGTGTGCAAAAAATAAACCAGTTCATGCAAGCCGTCCGATATTTAAACCTTTTTAAAGAGTTGCCAGATTATACCTACTTTAAATAATTCAAGTTTTTGCTGTTAATACACTCATTACAAATTCTTATGGGCGCTTAGATCCCAGGGGTCGCTTTTGTGTCTCTTTTGCTATTTGTAGCACTCTCTTTTAAGTTAGTCGAAAAATGTACTCCGATTGTCTAATTTTTTTTGACACGTTAATGGATTTTATGAGCCTCTTTTTAATAATAGAGTCCGTTAATGTGATGGTTGAGAAACTAGTTATTGCTTCTTGTGTTCCTTGAATGGCTGTCGAGTATAATAACACCAATATACAAAAAGAAAGCAAAGCTACGTATAGTAACTACAGAGGAGTATCTCTTTTAAATGTCGGTTCAAAGTATTTACAACCATGCTTTACCAACGAATAAATAAGATCGCTGAAGAGATAATAGTTGCTTGTTCCGACTTAGCAGATCCACTATTGATAAATATTTTGCTATCTGTCAGATATTGGAAAATGTCGGGAATACACCATAGATTTACACTGCGTATTTATAGATTTTAAATAAGCGTTTGGTAGCCTAAACCGAGCCAAAATCAAACCCAAATTTATAAGAAGCGGCATCCCAGCTGAAAATCTGACCCATTTGAAGTAATCTCAGGGATTAAGCAAGGAAATGCCCTGTCATCGCCGGTCTTCAATCTAATACTGAATGAGGTAACTCATCATTTCGTTTCATGGAACGACAGGCTGCAAACATCAAATAGGGCATACTATTCGCACATAAAACTAATCAAATCTAAACTTTTATCGAGAAACCAAAAGCTACCTGAATATCATGCACTCATGGTTTAGAAAGTTTGGACGAAAAAAGCGACTGACGTGAACCATACAGCGACGTTCGAAAGGAAAATACTGAGAAAAATATATGGTCCTTTCAGGTTTTAAGATGACTCCTTCGAGAAACAGCCATATGCGAAGCGAACTAAGTGCAGACCAAAGAAAAGATGGGTAGATGCAGTGATCGAAGCGCTCAAAGAGATGAACACGTAAAACTGGTGGCGCATAGTAGCGGATGGGAAAATCTAGAGGAAGATATTTGTGGAAGCAATGATCTACCCAGGACTCTCTTGTTAAGAAAGAAGAAGAATAAATAAGACGATATGGATGGATATAGTCGACATGAATATTTAGATATGCAAAAGTTCTCTCCAAAGTGTGTGACCTATTAAAACGGAATTATTATTTTGATATGTTAGTGTGTATCAAAAATGTTTTCATAATTGCACCTCAAAGTCCAATAAACAGTTATCTGGACTGCGCATAGAATAATCTTCATCGGCTATCATCAAAGAGAAAAGCATTAAACGCAACTATTATAGTAGATTAAATATTGGAATATCTCTAAGAAAAAATTGAAGAAAACTGTAAAATTTTTAAGGAAAAGAGAGTGCTGACCAACACTACAACATGTGAATACACCATGTCACAAGTCATTGAAAACTATGGAGAAATAATGTGAATTTTGCCCCGAATTAATTCCATCCGCACCAACTTTTATAGTTCTTAAACGTAAAGAGCATGGTGCTGGAAAGAAATTTAGCGGTCATGAAGAGCTAATCACCGAAACTGAGGCAAATTTTGAAAAAGGGAGAATGGTGTGAGAAACTGAGGAATCGTCCTCGATGACAACTCCGTTGAATAAGAAAGCCGAATTTTAGAAAAAAAAAAAAATGTTTTCTATAAAGAAACACCTCTAGTATTTTATTAATACTTTCCCATATTTATAGTTTAAGTGAAAGAATCGATGTTTAGTAATAAATTCACTTGGGTCAACACTTAGATATGTTATGTTAGATATGTTATCCTGTACCCAAGCATATCATACTGAGATAAATGGTCTGTGGCTTGGCTATCATGTAAATATGTATTTATACATATAGAAGAAAGTCCTTTTGTGGTTTCGAATTAGGCTAAATGAGCAAAACGAAATTTGTTAAGAGCTTCTAAAGTAAACGTTAAAGCTGGTAATGGAAGCGCTTTCATAAAGTTTCCGAATATATGAATTTTCATATTTAATTGTATCTTTTATTCACTGGTGATCAGAATATTTTGGAAATGTACAAGAAAACAAAAATTATTTTAATAATTGTTCCTAAAGGTATTTTTGCTGGTCTTCAGTGTAAGCGACGAAATAGAACGTTTCATCAAGGATCAATGAAAATTTTAAAAAATAGTTTATAAAAAATTGTGATCTAATTTATTGAAAAATATCATTAGTTTAATATGTACTAAATATATTTATATTATATATATATGTGTTCATAATTATGTATTTTAAAGCGTGTTAAACACTGTGACCTGTCTGTTAGACCCTACAAACCTTAAATACGAAAGTAAAATGATTCTATGAACAGACACTCCAGAAAGTGAAAATAGTGAAAGTGAAAAGTGACCATATATAATAGTTTGCCTTTTGAAATTAAGTAATTGTAAATATGCTTTTCGGAAAGCAATACCTCATTGCAATATGAAACTGAAATCACTTTACTTGCCGCATTTGAAGGCGCCTTAAAGTGATTAGCTAAAACGCGAGTAGGTGACTCAATATACATATGTAGTTGTCTTAAAACAAAAAACAAAAACAATTTCAAAGTAACAGATTAACCGAAAACTGGGAGCTACATGAAAATGAGTATTTCGCAATTTCCAGTGATTCATAACTGAAGTGCTGGCAAGCAAACATAAACAGAAAGGAAAATGAAACAAAAAAACTAAAAAAGCCGCAAATAATTAAGGTGAGTAGTTGTCTGACAAGTCTTACAAAAGACAAAATATGAGTCTTACAGAAGACAAAAATAAACGCAAATGTACATAAGTTTCTACTTTAATATTAACACTCGAGTATATGTATTTTTAAGTGTGAACTGTGGAATAATTTAATTACTTTTAGTTTTCGTGAGAAAAGAACTTTGCGTGCGGAAAACAATAAAACATTTAAGTGCGGAGTGTGAGTGTTAAAAATTTAATTATCGCTTCTGGCGGTCGTTGCTCTAAGCACTAAAAACCAGACACTAATTCCCCAATTCTTCTTTTTGCTCTCTTAACTTTTAATTACACACGGTAGAATATTTCTACTTACATCTGCTTCCTCGGACATTTTTCTCACACGAATTTATCGATTTATTAGAAAATATATATATTCTACTTTCCGCGCTGTCTGCAGCAACAAGAACACTAGACACCACAACGAATGTTCAAACGAAATCAATAAGCAGATATTTCCATATATCTTCTGGTTTTTTATATAGAACGGCGAACTTGTTACTCTGCCGGCTTTGAAAGACAAACTAAAGCTTGCTGACGCTGAGCAAGCCAGTAAATGTGATTGTGAAAGCGTTTAACGCCGACACAGGCCGGCAAACCGCAGCGCTACCCATGTAGTCTGTTGTTTACTCCCATTTATGTACATATATACATGTGTGTACATAAGTAATTATATATATGTATATGCGTATATACGCAGATATATGTAACTATTATCTTCGCATATAAATGTGGCACGCTGGTAAATTAACGAATGTGCGGCGAAACGTGTGGACAAATAACGCAAGATTTCGTACATATATGGTATGATAGTTAGTGGCATGTTTATGCGGTTTAACTTCGATGAAAACAACAACAATAATGCATGCTACTTTAATGAATAAAAATTGTAGAGAATATGGAAAATTTAGAAGAAAATGTAAATAGCGAATGAGATGACTAAAATTTTGGTAATTGCATACACCAATACTTTTGTATTAAGTGAGCTGTGTACGCCAAAATCCGGACTGCCATCTATCGAGAAGTAATGCAGCTTCTCCGTTTCTTAAAGCTCTAGTGTAATGGGCGTACCTGAGTAAAACTCTGAATACGGACTATATATGTTCATACGTCAGTTTTCTGATGACATTTAATATATTTATTTATTTAAAAAAAAAATGTTAACCATCTGATTAACTTATGTTTTAGGTCACTCACTTAGCTTTGGCCTTGTAATTTGCTTTATACTCAATATATTTACATATTCTAGGAACTACTAATATATTAATGCTGGGACAATTTGAGCTGATACTACTCAATTTTAGTAACTAATCACATTTTGTTAATTGGTTATTAATTATATGATTAATTTTATGAAGATATTTAATACTCATACCGATATATGAATTATAAATTACTGAAGGGACAAAATTGATAATGAAAGGCAGTATGCTATACGTATTCTTTGCGATAACTTGGACAACCAAAATATAAACAACCGGAAAAGTGTGCTAGCAATACTCTCTATATGATTGGTATGGGAGGGTACAGACCGATTTGACTATATTTGTAACGATGTATTCATATGTTTATATATATATAGTCTTATTCCCCTTACACCAGTCTCTTTAGAGTACCAGGAAACACATGACATGAAAATTTTTATATTACATTTTCCCTAAAATTATCACAGACATCAGGAAATCAGTTCAAATCGTCAACCTCATTAAGTGAGCGAAACTATTACAACTCTGATATGGTAAGATGTTGCAAGAGAATTAAAATCGTAAATTAAAACGGATCGCATTATGTAAATTCAGTGTGCCATTGGCTGATTGATTGATTGGCGGAATCGATCTTTCTTGTTCACCTATCTATCTTGGAGAAACACTTTTGTGCATATTGAGGTAGTTAGAGTTCGGCAATAAATTCTATATTTGAATTTTTTTAATGGATGTGTTCACTTGAAGTATATTTCATATATCCCACTTAAAGCTAATATTTAAACAATCTCAGCACAGTTCCTTGGGGTCTGCTATAATTGGAATCAAACCGTTGAAAGCTAAATTACTCGGAAAACAGTCAGCCAGAGAGTTAATTAAAATAAGAATTGTGATTGGTGTTCGAATGTTATAGCAATACATACAGAGATCCGGGACGATTTAATTTAGACTGCGGTGTTCACACTGTGAGAAGAAGTTTACGAGAACATATCGAGCATATAAATCGCATTATTGAATTATTAAATCGCATTTATTATAGAAAAATCACGTAGCACAACGTCCTAAATTTACCCAAGAACATCTGACCTGGCCAACAGGAAAATGGAGGAACACACTTTGTACTTGCGGGTCGAAAATAATTCTTCATGAAGGTAAAGGGTCTCGGGAGTATGTGAGATGTGCCCCTGATATAGGGGCGATTCCCTGACCCAGGATTCACCACATAAACTTCAAAGCATGATGGGTCCAGTATAATGGTATGGGGATACTTCTTATACAGAGGCGCAGGTCAGATCCGTAGAATTGAAGACACCATGGATCAGCACGCATATGCGAATATACTGCAAAAGATTATGCTACCATTTCCAGAAGATGGCATGCCGCTAAAATGCATATTCCAACGTGATAATGACCCCAAACACACCAGTAGGTTGGCAACGGAATGGTATCGGTTCAATTGAATTGAAATTATTGATTTACCAGCTCAGTATCTTAACCTCAATTCTTTTGAAAACTTTTGGGCTGATATACAGAAACCTGTTTGGAAATATAAGTCCAAAAACAACAACGAGCTGAGGTCCGTAGTTAAACGTGCGTTAAACAGATGTCAAATTCTTGTGATCTCTCTGTAAAGACGTTGTATAGCTGTTATTAAAAATGAAGGTCATACTACTAAATATCAAGTATACATGTGGACACTACTATCTTATTGCTCCGCTTATTTCATGAAAAATAAAGTATTATGCTATGAAACGTAAAGTGCATTTGTGAACCAAATTCTTTTTATTTAAAAACGATTTAGAGTTGCCGACAATTGAAAAATATTTAGAGTGCTGGTACACACTACTATTTCACTGCTCGCCACTGTATGCAAATATATAATGCTACCGGTTTTCATTCAGAAGTAAGATAGTATTACAATCAAACAGCTGGTTAAATTCATGAAAACGAAAGCGCCTGAGAAATTATTGAAGAATTGTTAAGATAGTCGTTTCCGTAATGTCTGCGGCGCATTATATAATCAAAAGACTTACCACAGAACCCTATAGGCGTAGAAGAAAACAAATAGTATTTTATAGTTTCATTACATTAAAATATTAAAATTTAAGAAAACCATTTAAATTGCAGCACTTTTGGTATAATTTTTCTCCGCAGTGTAGCCTGGCATACACACTCACTCGTACTCTAATAGCCTTTCTTCGCCTCTTTTTCCACACTCACAAATCTTTTACCTTTACACTCCTCTTCTTCTTCCCCATATTAGTCGCACATTCAGTACTCCGCACATCGTGTAATGATTATGAATAAATAACGAAGAGTGTTGCCGGTGCACCGGTGAATAATGCTTACAAAAGACAAAAAAAAAACAACATGCACAAAAACACAACAACAATAAGGTCATTGAAAATTATACAAGTACCCACTCGTATAAGTACAAATAAATAAGTATGCGAGTAGGAGTTGCCATACAACAACAAATATAGAGCATTACACTCGTCTCTCTTCACCACGCCTTCGGCTCAGCGCCACCCACATGCATCCACAGCGGCTCCCAATTGACATTTACATTCGCGAACGACTGTCGTCGTGCAATAACAACAAAAGGAACGAATATATGACCGGCGAAAGCGACGGAAATGAGTTGAGCGTGAGCTATTAAATTTGTATAAGTTGCTTCAAGCGCGAGTATATAATGTACTTATAAACATACGAACATATTTAGAAGCCACTCACATGCCACGGATATTGACATGCAACAGTCGGCGAGTGGCAAGTATTCAAATGCTGATGGGTACGCATATGCAAGTTCTGATTTCTAAATGTACTCCTACTTATTAACTTATGTATTGAATTATACTCGTGCATACATACGTACGTTTCGGTCATATCATTCGCGCATTCTATAATTGCAATTACACATTGGCATTGTTGTTGATATTGTTGCGCCACGTAGCGCCAAAGTTTGCTTATTTTGTGACCCAACCCATTGAGTATTCGCTTTGAATGCGCGCGTGCACACTTGAATGAATCTCCGCATCTTTATACAAATGTGATGTAGATGTAGTATATATACCTTTGTAGATGTGTGCTTGTGGTGCTCGAGTTCAGCTCATTTGTGACTCGCATACTATTTCATTTAATTTTCATGGGAATTGTTGAAAATTTTCAATTAATTCCAGCTCAATGACTGATGAGCCCATTGACAAATAGCGGAAATCTTTTTTGTGCGTCACTGCCGCACTCATTCACAATAAAAACAGGTACGCATATATTAAATAAGAGTTCCTTGTAGGAATTGTACAGTTTAATACCAAATAATTCTTGATTGAATTGTGAGCATTGCTGTTGATTTATCTCAAAAAATGGCCTACAAGTACTTGAATGATTGTAATATTTATGTAAATAAATGTTTAAGAAAATAATTTTCTATAACGGCTGATAAGTCCGCATTACCCACTTTTAAAAAATGTAATTGAAATACTCAAAATATCGGTACCTAATCGAAACAAAATCGATCCATTTTCGAAGTGGATGTTTATTGGCGATGAAAAGTGTGTCACCTAAGACAACATTAAGTAAAATCGGTTTTGGTCGAATCTCCATGAGTCCGCGCAAATCGTCGACTCGTGTCAGAATTGACGGTCAAGAAGGTTTTGCTACGAATTTGGTGGGATTGGCAGAGAATCATGTACTATGAACTGCTCCCCTGCCTTCTTAATTCGAACCTGTACTATCAACAATTGGACCGTCTGAAGGAAGAAATCGCCCAGAAGCGACCAAAACTTTTGGCCAAAAGGAGAGGAATTGTGTTCCAACAGGACAACACCAGGCAACACACATCGAGAGTGATTCCTCAGAAGATCCGTGAACTTGGTTTCGAGGTTCTTCTGCATGCGCTAAACAATGGATTTCTTTTTACTCGACCTACTATAAAAGAAATTTAAGATTATTCGTTTTTTCATCCTTTTCCGCTTAAAGAAGTTACTACAACTGCCTTCGATTCGTCAAGCGTTAGTGAGTAGCGAAACGAACAAACTATACCACTTCTTCAAACAGACTGGTAGCTCATGCCATGTGGCATTGCGCTTGCATGCCCTCAGACTTAGGCGCAATTGTGTTGCGCTTCTCTCTATGGTGACGATCTACGTAATCTGTTCACTTTTGTTCGTTTCGAATTTTCGTTTTTTGAAAATTTATTCATTCGTCTACTATAATATTGTCGCCTTCAAAATAGTCTCCATTTGAAGTGCATAATACTTATGCCAGCGCTTCTTCCAATGGTCGAAACACTTCTCAAACTCAATTTTTGGGATATCCCTTAGCTCTTTCAGCGATGCTCTTTTAATGTCATCTATACTTGTAAAACGACGGCCCTTTAGTTCTTAGTTCTAGTAACTTAAAGCTCTCTTTATTTTTGGAAATTGGAAGAAGTCAGATGGAGCCATGTCTGGCGAATACGGAGGATGGGGCATCGTTAGAGTACTTGTATTGATTTTGGTCAAGAATTCCCGAACAAGCCACGAAGTGTGAGCAAAATTAAGCAAAAGTGAGCAAAAGCCATGAATTGTTTTTCCAAAAATCGGGGCGTTTTTTTCGGTTTCCTTCACGCATACGGCGTTGAACTAACAGTAGTACTTCTTTTTGACCGTTTGACCTTGATACAAGAACTTATGATGCAATATGCGATTAAAGTCAAAGAACATTCCCGTCATTTTTTGAATACACCACGTATGAACCCATGCAATCCTTGCTAACGTTTTTCGTTACTTTATAATATATAAGGTGCAGTAAGCCTTAGGCCTAAATTTTTCAAGAAGTGTTGGTGTTTATGAAAGCAGTTTTCGTTCTTGAAGCCATTATTAACAAATGTTAATAAAATAAAAGCATATTCCGAAATAAAACTTAGTGCCGTCGATTTGGCTTTTATTTGCAAGTATAACAGGACACAAATTTATCTAACGTATCTACAATCCCTTAACATTTGCTGTAACCTAATATTATTTGATGTTTTTTGTCTTCGAGATTACTTAATCTAAAGTTCGCCTTAAAACAACATGTTGAAGAATATAGTGGTATATTGAGTATATATATATAGCAATATAGAGGTTGAGGAATATGGAATATAGAGTTTCCTTTAGTTGCTACTAAATCTGATTGAAACTCAGGCTTATTTCTGTGAATTATTCCAATTGAGATGATGAGTTTTTGCTGATAAGATGCGAAAGATTTGCGAGATTTGTCTACAGTCACCTTGTGACCATTTATTCCAGATGTCAAATCAGGAACTATATGCATGCCTTAGTTTTTTCAGACATGGCTGCTATATCTTTGCCCGTATATGGTTGGATATTCCAGGCCTAACTTGTAACCCGCTATACAAAGAACTTAAAGTTTGATCCCATATTTTCCTTTTTTGATACTTTGTCGGTCATTACTTGACCGATGCACTCCACCTAATAAAAGTATACATAAGGATGTCAGTCCAGACTTTACCAAAAACACGTTTTCCTTCATTTGTGCATCAAAAAATAGTGCTCATAACAGCAGTTGAGAAGCATAATTGAAAAGTTGACATCTCTTTCTTAGCAATTCACAAAGAGTCGTAGCGAGTCAAAAGAGGAATTAGGTTCCACGGGCCTCGTTATTCCATTTAAATTGTTACAAAGCATCTTGGAATATCTTGTTCGTCCATTTTCTTAAACGAATTGCTCAACGAAAATATTTTCGTTATCCCTACCACTTTACGTATCAGGTTCAGCGCATTCATATATCCGATATAGAAATATCGAGACAAATATATGTCTATCAAAGTTTACCTTGAATTTACGGTTGGGAAGGAAAGTGGAAATTCGTCAATTAGATTATTAAGTAGAACATTCTAACCAACAGAACAAAAAAAGTTTATTTACAATTTGTCTAATTTCAACTTAGGGTCCTTTAGAATGGAAACAAATTTGTAACTAAAAATATCGTAAATATGCATATGAACCCAAAATCGTAAAAGTCATAAAATATCAAAAATGCTAACAAAAAAATTTTCGTGGGACCTTATGAAGTTACAGGAATGTGGAATCTTTAAAAAGGATAATTGAAATAATAAGTATTCTATTTTATTGGAACCTATAAGGAACGAACCCTTATTACACGTGAAATAGTTTAAAAAAAAAAACAAAAAACAAATATCTATTACTTTTGGGTGACTCATTTCTTGTATAAAATATCTGCTGATATTTCGATAATTCGAGCATTTATATTACATATATTTTTCACAAATCTTAAGAGTATCCGAACAGTACGGATTAACCCAAACTTATTTTCTTCTAATTGGTTCATAGTTGAAATGCCGAACTTGTTAACTTGTTAGTAAGAGTTTCTTCCAGAAACTTCCGTTGGCAAAATTAGTGAACTTCCAAATTATAACAACAGACTCGTACGTCTTGATGGTTTGATATTTTTTTGTTATTTGGTAAATGTTACTTGGCGTTACTTGTTTGAAATTTTATTAATTTGTATGCGACTTGAAATTTGTTAATGGAACACTGCTATCTTCGTTTTCGTTTCAATAAAATTTGTTTCCAATAGATTCTTTTCTAATAATATATAAACCCATAATAAACATTCCAATATTTTTTTTTGTTGTGAGCTGCGACAACCTCAACTGAATTGCTTCTTTTCCATCACTCCAGTTTTTGGGTTTAAAAATATATGCAAACACTTTTATCTCGGTAATTTCATAAAAGAAAATTTTTATTGTATTTGTCGCATTCGCGGACTTTCCTACAGGGCACGAACAACATTTGAGTTGTTTGTGAATGCCCTACGTTTCATTTACGGAAGAGCGTACATATGTTACGAATCGTTAAGGTCAATAAGCACAGCATTTGCATATTGCCATTTGCATTCCGTAGAGATCCAAATGTTTACTGAATGCAATAAATCATATAAAAAATGTTAAGAGTTTGTAGAAATCCTGCACACACTTTAAACGTTTATGTTTAAATGTAAAAACGAAGGACAAGCAAGAGCTTCCGTCATTATAAAGACCTCTGGAAAACCTTTAGCCAGTTGGAGGCAGTCTAAAAGTTCTCTAATTTCGAAAAATTTAATAGAACTTTAACAAGATCAAGGGAGTTGAGACACAAACTCGAAACTTATTTTCTGTTAATTGATATTTTTCTTATCTTCAGAGCTTGTAACCGAACAATAAACAAACTGAAATTCTCATAAGCACTTTTCAGAACTAAGTAAATTGGATTATATATATTCGAAATATAAATGAGCGATATGTATTTATAATAACCTAATCGGACAGAATAATTTCCTATTACATAGTATAAATTTGTATTTATGTGTGTATGTGTGTCTTTATGTACACGAGATTGCCACGTAGGACATTTAATGTCATTGCCCCCAAAAGTAATTGAACTCACTCGACCTTTTAGCGACGCGACATTAATGTTCCGGAGTCAAAGGAAATAAATAGCACATATATTTCAGTGAAGCACAGGTCAAATAAATGTTTTTACTGTAAATTCTTCACGCACTCTAAATCACTTCAAACACTTTTTGGTTCTAAATATATATAAATTTTCCCATAAGTAGTGCTTAATATCTAAGTAATCTAATATCTTAAATACAATTCCACTTATTTTAATATTCAAAATATTTTACGCTTTTTGTTCGAAGTAAAAAATATTTTCGAATTAAATTTAGCGTAAAATTTATGTAAACCGCATGAGAGAGCAAACAAAAACGTTTCGTAAATAAATTTGTTAAGTATTTTGAATATTTCTGTGACTTTTTATACAGACTTGTATATGCGCCCTGTACCTTTCTTCGGCGCTTCGAAGAATTTCGGTTTATTTGTAACATTTCGCTTCAACACACGAATCAACACTAAATTAAATGTCGAAATTATTGAATGCGTGCAACAACAAGGGAATGCGTTCATGATACCGAATTATTCAGTCCTAACCAAATTGAGGGTACAAACAAATAAGTCGAAAAACACAGAAAAACACAACGAAAAGGCTCACAAAAAAATACCCATAAACAAAAGTAAATAGAAACATAAAGCGAAACAAAAACAAAATACACGCCAAACGAAACAAACCTCAAGGCGGAAGGACTTTCCTTTATTTTGCATGACACAACTCATATTTCGCTGAGCCTAACGCCTACCACCCATCACCCATCACCGATCACCCACCCATTCGCTTCATATGTGTTTCTTAGCGCATTTCATTCCCTTCGGTGGTTAGCAACGAGTCAAGTGAATAAATAAGAGCCACAACATAAAACAAACGGCACACACAGTCGCGGAAGTGACAATGAAAATAAGGAAATATTGTCACAGAGCCGGTGGGGCGAAATATGCGTGTGCATCTTGTATTAGTATGCTTGTGAGGGAGTTTCCAAAGCTAACCGGACATTTTTCAAATGCTATTAGAACTTTTTATCTTAGCCAAGCTATTAGTTTTAATACCTAATAGTATCTTGTGACATTCCTATACAGTATATAGGCCGCTTCTTTTAACGGTAACAAATTTCCGAAAAAATGTATACTTAAATGGTAACAATCGAACAAATTCTGCAAGGTTTCTTAGCTACTTTATTTCCTTATTGAATATGGATCAAGCAGATTTATTTGTTATTCTTTTTCTTGTCATTGTTGACAAGGTTGGGTTTGTTTTGTCATTGTTGAGAAATCTATAATTTTTTGTACTGTATAGCTATAGTGTAGAGATCTTACGGCTGAGCTTGTTGTCCCGTCGCGCCGACAGCTTTTTCATGTCAAATATTTCATGCAGAGTATAACTCGAGCAGTTTTTCAAGTTGCCTACTGCCTCAGCTATCACAGGCACCGTCGATATCGTAGACTTTTGTCGCTTTACTCTTAGTGGTAACCTTTTTGCCAACTAGCACCTGGGCGTGACTCGACAAAAATCGACATGCGACCATGTTTAAACTCGTTACATCAAATATTTACAGCAACTTACCATCGAAGGAGAAGAGTCACCGTAAACAATAATGTATTGGGTTGTTCGGAAAGTCATTTCGTTTTTTTTGGGGAACATGAAAGACAGTTTTCGTATAATGAATAAATATTTTATTAAATTATATATTGGCCATTCTGGTCCAACACCTTTTGCCATCTTTCTGGCAGTAACATAATTCCCCTCTCATAAAAGTTTTGGTCCTTGCTGGCAAAAAACTCGTCCAGGTGGTTTTTGACATCTTCATTTGAGGTAAAGGTTTTGCCATCCAAAAAATTTTGCAGGGACCGGAACAAATAGTAGTCGGAAGGCGCCAGATCTGGAGAATATGGTGGATGTTGCAGTACGTCCCATTCAAGCTGTAAAAGTTTTTGGCGAGTGACCAAACTTGTGTGAGGTCTCGCATTATCCTGGTGGAACACTACACCCTTCCTGTTGATTAATTCGGGCCTCTTCTCTTTAAGTGAATCATTCAATTTGTCCAGCTGATGACAATAGACTTCTGAATTAATCGTTGTATTGTCCGGCAAAAGCTCAAAAAAAACGATTCCTTTGACATCCCACCAAACGGAGAGCATCACCTTTTTTTGGTGAATGTTGGCTTTTGACACGCTTTGAGCCGGTTCATCTTTTCTGCTCCATGACCTCTTGCGTTTAACATTGTTGTATACAACCCATTTTTCGTCCCCAGTAATAATCCGCTTCAAAAATGGATCATTTTCTAGACGTTTGAGGAGCGAATCACACGCGTCAACACGACGACACAAATTTCGCTCGGTAAGGACATGGGGCACCCACACATCGAGCTTCGAGGTTAAGTCCATGCCTTTCAAATGGCCATAAACAGTTGAATTCGACAAATTTAACCTCTCACCGATCTCTCGTGTGGTGATTCGCCGATTTTCATCAACTAATGCATTTATCGCATCTTTGTCAGCTTCGACCGGCCTTCCAGACCGTGGTGCATCTTCGACATCAAAATTGCCGGATCGAAATTTTGCAAACCAGTTCTGGCACTGGCGTACTGTTAACACGCCTTCTCCATACACATCCGTCAATTTTTTTCTCGCTTGGACAGCATTTTTACCTTTTTTGAAGTTAAAAAGTAAAATATGACGAAAATGCTGCTTATTGCTCTCCATATTTAAAAAGGCACCAACCAAAAACTACTGGGTAGAATTAATAGAACTTTTTCACACACAAGCCTTGCAATATCAGCTCTCATGACATATAATGGTTATGGGGCTTATGTGTGAAGTTAGTTTCGAAAAAACGTATTTAAGTCCTCTGGCGGGATAAAACGAAATGACTTTCCGAACAACCCAATACAAGCGCTCTCTGATTTCACTGCGCGCTCTTCCTTCCAAAAACAAGAAACGATTCACCAACTGATATTGCTCTTTTTAATTTTTCTAAAATCCGCGGTCATGCCCGCTTCCACACGCGGTAAAAACAAAACTTCTCGTTTGATTCGGCTGAGGTTTGACAGTAGCGATCTGCAAGAACTTACTACATAGTAGTTGATAAATAGTTACTCTTGCGATAGTGGCGCCATCGAGCGGTGAGGGCAAGTACTTATCACACCGCCTTCGGGTCATCGCCCTGCGGGTCTGGGATAAGAATAACCCGCGATAAGGCATGCCTGTCGTACAAGGCGACTAAAATTCACAAAATATGCACTGCATTTGAAATAGACTTTGCAATAAAATAAGCTTAGCTATGTCAGAAATAGCGCTATATTACTTAGCTTAAACTGAGTTTATAACACTTTAAATGTATTATGCACACACTTAAAGAGGCATTTGAGTTCAATCTACAAATGCCACCAGTCTGAGTTGAATGGGTAGCTCAACTGGAAGTAGCCCAGGCTACGAGGTCTGACCGGAGACATTAATCTGGTACCACGGGGAGCAGGAGCCCGTTGGAGTTACAGGTCGCTCCAACCTGCTCTTTGCGGTTGGCCCTTCGGGGAGTATCGTGATGGCTGTGGTTTAATACCTGAATGTGGGTAGAGCTGTTGGGCGGTATTGATTGTATTGGTCCGTTGTGTTTTTGAATACCGTGGAGTTAGGCTGTACAAACGGCAGGTAGGCACGTAAAGCACATCGTTCAATGCCCTCGGGTCATATATTATATAAAGGTTGCAATCTATCGATCTATATCGTTTTCTCATTATGGCTGAAATTGACCGAAAGACAGTCAACACCTTATGCATCAAATGTAATTATAATTATAAGTATTTGTAACTAATTACTCACTTTAACTTGGAATGCACCATACATCGGCGAGGACAAAGGCACTCAGGTGGCATGTTATTTTACGCATAATTACATTTACATATCAGACTTGGGCATATGTATATCAATCTATTTACAAGCATTTCCATAAACATATCGTAGATAACTACGCAGATGTCCACATACATATGTGTGTATGCTCAGAAAATGAAATGAATTAATTGGAATTATTAGAAAGTGAGCTACTTAGAGGAGCATTATTTTTGTACCAACTTATGGGGGTTGAATTCTGGCAGGTAGTGCAAGCAATTATTTCGTTAGAATTTCCTTAATATCCACATAGAATTAGTTATATAAGTACGTAGTAAAAAGTTTGTATACAAAGCCGTAGGCAGATAGGTATTATAATGTATATGTCCATATTACACACTTTACACATACATTATGATGAACAGTTTTTACTGTAATAAATATATACGTATTACTTTATTACGTGCATACATTTAAGTAAGCATATTTGTAAAAACAAATCCATTCTTTACAAATGGAGCGCAACAAGTGAATTATGCATAACTGATTGATGAATTATGCTACAGGAAACAGCCTCACTAGAAATGGTGCGAAGTAACGAAATAAATTTTAATATTAAAATCGCAGTTAACGAAGTCCAAATCACTGCACTTTACAGCATCTTATTATTATTTGATCATAAAAATTAAATAAAAAATTTAAAATTTTCTATTTCCATTTTTTCGTAGAAATGAAACACTTAAAAAAGGCAAGCGATTGATTGGATCGATTTTGTTTCAATAAATTTAAACTGTTTTTGCAAATCTTAACCAAGAATTGCGCATTTCAGGTAATCCTTTGTGCTTTCATTCTTGCTATCGTGTTAATTTATATGCAATAAAATTCCAGGTGGCTTAATTAGTATGTATCATTACCATATATCGCTTTATACTCGAAATATCTACTTCAGAGTTGACCGGACTAACCGAAATCACTTTATTGATTACCTTATTATTGGGGTAAGATCTAAAACGGTATCACTCATTCTTGCTTATTACCAACCATTATGTACTGCATATAATGGGTCAGAGAGGCGGAAATTATTATAAAAAGTATACGAAGGTTAGCGAAGTATCTAAACTGGTATCACCTCCTTTTTGAATTGAACTACGGTATGTTCAATAGATACTTCCATTTAACTTAAAAACCATCAAATGCTACAAGGGCTGGAAAACTTTGTCTTTCAGCCAGGGGTCGAGGCCACAAAAAACTAAAAATATCTATACTTACCCTGAAGTACTAACTTTAACTTAGCCTTACCTTAACTTAATCTTAACTAGAATGTTAATAAAGTTTCAAGACATTACATCCAATCATACTTTAGTTATTGGTCTCAAAATGGCGCTACTTCTGCTATTTTTGTTTACAATAGAATAATGAGAATTAAGTGCTTCAATGAAATGACACGGCAAATGTTACGACAGATCTGCCAAGTCAACTGCTCGTTTACTGAATTTCGACGTATACATACCATACATGCATACATACCATATGAATCCTGTTCAAGAGGCAGTAACGCCAGAAAACATCGCCAAAAGATTGCCTACATAATATCATTCATTTTTACAAATCATTTCCAAATTAAAAGACGTTACGTGGAATGGATACAACACATTGTAACACTGCTCAAACTCAGCAAAAACGTGTTTCTCTGCCGATTTGTGACAATGCATGAAAAATAGATACATCTTTACGCACCTGAGTCCAATCGACCGTTTCAATGGACCGTTAAATGATTTGGCCAGATCTAGGCCAAAGACTTTTCAGTCCATGTAGCAGTAACCGATGTATGTGGTTTAAAGTAGACCGGAAGGTCGAAAATACCTACATTAAGTATAAGGGGGCTAAGAGAAGGTTTGAGCTGATTGCAACCGTTTTTGCGCGGAGATTCTCATAAACCAAATCGAAATGAGTATCAAACAACATGCAACGTTTTTGTAATCAAAATATGGTAGCACTCTCCACCTAAATAACCGTTTTTAATTAAATGTAAAATTTATTTGCACAATCGAACAATGAAAGCTTTAGATAATTTAAAGCCAAAAGAAATTTGTATTTGTATATATAAGTACGTGTATATGTATACATATATGTATAGGCGTGACAATGTGCCGCAATTTTCAATTAAAGCTTTTTTTGTGCAGAATTTGCAAGGGGAGCGAATAAAATTAAAAATAAGAGAATTTAAAGCGATCAAGTAAAGAAAGAGCAACATGATAAGGAAGTGAGACAAAGTGAGAAACGGCGTTCATTGCAAATAAAATACATTGCTTATTTGCATATAAATTCATTTACTTTTGTAAAAAATAAACAAAACACACAGCCATTTGTGTATAAATCTGTCAAGATCATATCAAGATACACGTACGACTACATACCCACACACACAACCTATTTACTGATATTACATGTGTTCAACGTGCTCATCAGTTGGTGCGAGCCAACGCGCGCAAACACAACAACAAATGCGAGCCAGACAGCCAACAGCACTTACTAGTGATTACAACACAGCCCGAACAGTGACGGCAGCGGCGGTAGCAACAACAAGAGCAACAACACCACAAATAACCTTAATAACAGCAATAATGCCAATAACAACAACAACGACAGCAACAAAAGTAACATGGTAGCAAGGATGTGGTGTGAAAGGACGATTTGACACTCGCTGTCAATCGCCGTGAACTGTAAGGACACGAACTGCCACAAAGCAGTAAACATCAGCGAAGCCAAGTACAAGAAGAAGTGTGAGGGATATTGGTGAGCGAATATGCAAAAGCATTTTGGAATTGGAGAATGTTGAGCATGCAAATTAATCTAGTGGGTGAAATAGGTGGTCGTCGGCATGAAGGGGTATATGGGTGCATGTGTGTGTAGCATTGACACTAGTTGGCTGACTGGCTGGTTGGTTAGCTGGTTGGTTGGTTGGTGATGGTGGGTATTGATGGGACCTTTGCAATTTCTGACACTCCAAATACAAAATGACTGCTTTCTTTTGATCAATCAAGTGAAGAGATTTCACTGATTGAGTTGAGCAGTTGTTTACACGTGGTCCATATGTTTCTATACTATATATACAATATATATATATTTATTAAGCATATAAATATTCATGTGTACGCCAGCGTTTGGAGGAATTGGTGTACACGCGAGATATCCTCATCGAAATGTATATTTCTGCAATAAAGCTTCCACTGTCCTATTTAGCACTAAGTACTAGGATTAAGATGTGGTAAAAAATGAAAGAAGTCCCAGTTGAGGCAAGAACAAATGGGTTGGCGTAGAGCGAGCATCACTGTAATTTAAATGCTGTTATTTCTCATAGAATATGACATTGGTTGTAAGTGCAAAACTAATGAGAATTTGAAAAATTATCGCTTTGAACTTGGATTCAAGGGTTTAGTCCAGTCCAGAGACCTTAAATAAGGTTTTATTGTGACAATTTGTTCTAAGAGTAAGAAAAAATAAATCGGCTTTCTTTCTTCCGGGCTTTATCAAACATAGATTTGAGTGTTTGTCGGCTATTGTGCGCTAATCTGCGGAATTAACTTTTTCAAGAGCGCTTTTTCTACAGGCGATGGTGATTGTAGGAACTTGCCCTACCTGAAAAAAAATTAAAAACTAGATCTTCGCCTACATAATACTCGCTAGAAGAGCAAGTACGGTTTTAGCTTTACTTAAATTTTTCGCAAATTGGTGGACTTGCAAAGCAATTTTAAATTTCTAACTAACGAATGAACTGTACAAAGAGAGTTGCAAATGTAACAAAAAAGCAAATCTAGGCAGTTTACCATATTTGAAAAAGAACATATTTGAAAAATATTTGAAAAAAAGTTTCGAGAAAAGCGCGTTCAAAAATGTATGTGTTGACTAGCCTAAAAGCTCGGATACTGCAGCTTATTGGATAGCAATAAAAGCATCTTCGACAACTAAATAGGATTTCGAAACCCCATAGTAAACTGTAAGGTAAAAAAGAATACACTTTTTGACCTCACCCCTTCAATGAAGATAGCTATAGTGTACGTGGATGCCTCAATAAGTAGTATAACATCTGCTTCAATGCTTTAAAAATGAAATTTTTTTTTTTAATTTATGGATTTTATCCAAGTTGCACGATGACAAACATTTGTCAAAACTGAGAGCATATATTTAATATTGAATACAAAATACAATTTAAAATTGACAGGCGAATGTAGATCGTAAGTAATTATTTATTGATTTTAGTAAGTGAAAACTTTAATTCAAATAAGTTCGATAAGAGATAGGTAGGTAGGAATAATAGGTAGGAATATACGCTGCTGCAAACGAAAGCTATTGGCGCAATGTGAAAATTTCTTCAAATTAAAATACCCTTTAT
This sequence comes from Bactrocera minax, assembly GCA_021498325.1. NCBI lineage: Eukaryota > Metazoa > Arthropoda > Insecta > Diptera > Tephritidae > Bactrocera > Bactrocera minax. Next base: position 2,428,348 of record JAKEEE010000024.1, read on the forward strand.
TGTCCATTTGCGCATTTTTCTTAGAAAAATTCCTCTTTTGAACTGTCAAATAATTCAGTGCTTCCAAGTTATTGATTCAGTGTGCCCAAACATAAATTATTTCTTACAGTTCCTTTTCAGTGCTGCCAGTCTTTCAGTCTCGCTACTATCTAACGATTGGCAAATCTAATGGAGTTATAGTTGGATAGAAAGAGCATTTTTAAGACGAAATATTTGTGTTCGGAATCATTGCTGTATCGGAACAAGATAAATACTTCCGAATTAGTTTTAAGACAATGCTGTGTATCAGGAGCTGTCACTCTTTGATCGGATACAAATATGTATCTTTTTATTATATATATAATATATAGATATAAATATATAATATCTTTTCGGGTTGTTTCGTCCAGAGCTAATTATTGTGTGATCTTGAACTTTGTTTCCGTTATTTGACGCGCACTAACTGTTTCATTATATTAACAATTATAATGCTGCTATGACATAGTCTGGCAAATAAAGGTTCCTTCAATCACAATGGTTTGAGCATGGTTGATAATTCGCCAATTTTTCTTTCCTTTCTTCTTTTCCCAGAAAACGATTACCATTATTCGTCGTTAACGCCGATATTGAAATTTCCCTGGCAAGTCATCCCTGGCAAATATAATTTCGGCCAAGAAATATCTACCGTTTAATGCAGTTCCGCTCTTTCATATTATAAGACCGACAAGCGTCATTCGCAACATTCAGTGGCCTTTTTTTTAAAAAGGGTTCTACATAAAGGTTTAAAGCAAAATATGGTCGAATGTTTCCAACCTCTGGTGAATAGAACTAAAATGCTGAATATTTCTATGTAAATGGAATCAAGCAAACACAACCAATGTTGTACTTAAAGAGATTAGGACGAAACCCAGACCTATTACCAGAACACAGACTTATTAAAGCGCTCTCACTTCATCATTATAAATACCCTTAAAAGAATACACTGATTTACAGAATCTAACGCTAACCCCTCTTAGGAAGCCCTAACTTTGCTTATTTAATTCAGTGCACATTTTATTCTTTAAGTTCATAGTTTCTTTGATATAAAAGGATGCTTCGGTGAAGGTGAAAATTTGAATTCTTTTCCCGTTACCATTGCCGTCCGTGAAAGATGGTGAACTCATTGCATATTCTTTTATCCCAGGCGTGAGCAATACCTCTACTTTTCTCTGCTTTTATCGCCAACCGTCTCCTTTATTTGCCTTAGTTTAGATTTGATTGAAATTCAATTTGCATTTATTTCTTTTTGTCTTTCGTGGGCGAGGCATATCAATGCGGCACGCTTTCAATTGTCAACACACAAATACGCACACATGTATGACATTCATCTGATATGCATACACTTGTGTAACGGTGTAAATGTAAACAAATATATATATACGAGTACATATGCAAAGTAATGTATACGGCTACTTCAATTCTTGTTGGGCTTCACTGCTTCCTGTCTACTTCAATGATCCTTTTTTCGTGTTTTCTCAAACGCGTTTGTTGTTTTGTTACACCAGCACGATTTTAAAAGGTGACAGACAAAAATTTTAACGCAGCGTTCGTCTACATGCAGTAAGTAAATATGTGCACAATTTTACAGTCTTTGAAAGCACGCATGTAAAAATGTATTGAGTCGCCGGTATGACAGGGCGTATGAGTGCCTTTACAGCAGCATTCTTTGCTTCTATTGCAGTAGATGCTTTCACATGAGATGGTGTATGTGTGTGTGTGTGTGCGTTTGCTTACTATTATAGTGGGGTTTTGTTTCATCTATTGCTTTTAGTTTTGTTATTATTGCTCCTCATGTCACATTGGCGGTGGGAATTATTTGCCAAATACCTGTGCAATGTTTACACAGCGTTTGTTCCAATTGTTTGAGAACGCAAATCCAAACAAAACACGAATCAGCGTAAATACTCGGACCCGGAGCACTAGAACATAGAGATCCTACACTTCTACATTTACAGCAAAATTCTTTTGAATATATGTGAAACTAAAGTTGACGAGAAAATAAATTAATTTGTTTTACTTTTGTAGATAAGAGGAAAGTTTTAAAAGAGCAGTAGAACGAATTAAAGAAAGTTGACAATTTGGGCGAAATTTTTAATCTTGGAGTTCTAGAATGACGATTTGTATCGTCTTCTTCTATTTTTCGTAACAAAGTTGTTTGGACTTTGCTATTATATTATATTACTCTTCACTTATCTTCAGTGCGCAAGGTTATGAAGTGTTCGTGACTGATTGAACTTAACTTCTGTTTGAATGCTTTTTCGTGATTTTTAGAGCGGCGATACCAGTTTCGAACTCATTAAATGGGTGAAAGAGGTTAGTTAAGAAGTGCCTATCCCCATTCATTGACAGCGTGGGGCTAATTATTTTTTGATAAGATCAGAATGTGTGCTTGGTCACCATGAAATCACAAAAAGTTGTGAGGCGGAAGTGCTTATAGAGAAAGGTATCTAAGTCAGTAGAATTGGATGGTAGTAGACTTCGATAGAATGAGAACGGTTCGGAGCTCTGCTATCTTCTTAACTTTTACTACTGGTTGACTGGACCTTACATGAGCTTGGGGAGTGCTGGGAAACTACCAATACTTTCCTTCTGGCCTGAAACAAATTATAAAAGATCTAGGTTTCATCTTCCTCAGCATCGTTAGCATTTCCATATCTAGAATTTTAATCAGCCATTATTCTAGCAGTCAGTTATAGAAGCAGGTGGTATATTCTTCGTAAATCTTCCGCCTGTGCGAGATCAAGGCTAAAGCACCTCTAAGAAATTACACGTTTAAACATCCGGAAGAACTAGCGGGAATACAAGATAAAATACCTTAGCAGATTTGTCATGCGCTCAAGGCACTTTGCATACATGTAATATCCAACCATATAGAATTATTAGAAGAAAATTCATATCTCACAAACTACTTGATCGATTTGAACAAATTTAATATATCAGGTGGTCTTGGCACAGTTAAAAACTTACGAAAGTCTAACTATGAACCACGCCCACTTGCCTTAGAAAGCCATTTTGACATCACGCCAACTTAGTTTCTTTAACCGCAGCATTCATATGCTGATAAATGTAGTACAAAAATGGCTCCTGGAATTCTCGAAAATGGCCCATATTTTTCATTAACCCCTGTATACCAAATATCAGGATATCTGTTCTTCCAATTATTGAATATAGTGGTAAATTCGTAAGTATCTTAATTCTTTGTTTTCTTTTATTCTTTGTATCTTAATTAAATTAAAATGAGCATATATTCTTGAGCATATAGTGTGGCGCTAGAAATGGATGAAGTAGGTCCAAACATTCACAAGATAATAAATTTCACATCTGTGAATGCTTCTGTACCATGCATATTGGTCAAAATACCAGATATCAGAATAATATAGCCACTAGGAACTGAAAACTATCTTCAGGAAGCGTAAAAAGAGACAAAGAGAGATTTTGAAGTAAAATAGAGACGATGAAATGGCTATACTGATAGGTCCAACAAAGTCAAACCTTTTTGCCCCAATACATGAATACTTAGATGAAATCAAATAAATATATATTGGCATAAGACTGAACCAAATAAATACACACACACACACACATACATGCAATGAAACGTAAACCAACAAACCGCTTTAAAGATATTGAAGACTACATACAGATTTAAATAACAATAAATATCTATATGCTTTTAAATGTAAACAGGCACATAAATATATATACATATACATATACATACATACACTACATATACATATACATATACCTATTTGCGAACGTTTATCTGGCGTTTGAATACTGAAGTTATTTGCATGGAAATGTCGGTGTCAGCCGATGCCGCAGTTATTTGGATTAATTTTGCGCTCGAAGAAATAGCAATTATTTTAATTTCACAGATATCAGACGCACATATGTTCGATGTTCTAACCAAAAAAACAAAAAAAAAAAATGGAGTAAGAGAGTCTATTTCTTCTTTCATCGTACTGGTGCTTGATACCGTAATGACAAGTGAAGCGGTAAATGCGAAGCATGAAATAAAAGCGAATAAGAATCACTTGTTTAGCAGTTGTTGAAGCATTAAAGTGACATTTCGATTTTGAATTCAATTAATATCCGTTAGTCGCAACGCACACCAGCAAGTGGATTGAATTTAGTGAAGGGAAAAGGAGGATGGTAATCATGGCATCATATTTTTAAGGAAAACAAAATACGAGCTCGTATGTTTGTTAAGTTCGGTAGGCTTTTGAAGATTAACGTGTTAAGTAGTAGAAACAGAACTAAATTCAGAACCCAAGAAGAAAAAAATTGGAGGATATGCACCAGGCGCCCTTATATGTGGCACTATCGAACACTTTATGCAATATTATCGTTTCATACTCGAAATATATATAATGTCTAACAAGAGATTGCTGATTTTGTATTATCCAGTAGGTACAGCCAGTATGTGTTCAGAAAATCTCTTGATGTTTCGGTTTAATCAAATTCAGTATATATAGAATGCATAGAGAGATTGAAAATTCTTACGGAAATGAGTTTTGTTCTTATAGAAAATTTTTATTAGGAGTAACAAAATTAAAATTACAGTATTGAGAGTGACCTTCTAGTTGATACTAAGATACTCTCTTTGCATTCAGAGTACATTAAGACGATATCTATTCAATCATTTTCTTCTATCCACTTCTGCTTCTATATATTATATGCATTCATTGGTCGAAGTGTTACCATCCATCTTATTACTCATATGGTTCCACGAGAACCCTTCGGTGCTCAATTAAAAATCAGACACTTTTTTTGCTTTTTTAGAGGTGTGCTTGAAAGTTGTCTTCTGCTGAAAAATATTCTTTCCCCAAATACTCGAGCTTCTTTGTAGCCCTTTCTCCAAAATAGTAATGTATAGGCTGTGTTCATCCGTACATGAACTCTCCCTTTTTTCAGCACTTTCCGCAGTCGTGCAACGCTACATCATCAGGCTTTCAACTTCAATGTGGGTTTATTGTGGCAGTCGGTCAGCTTCTTCGTCCTCCACATCCATGCCTTTCAAGCGAAGTTATTTTACACACCTTTGTTTCATACTTTTTAGCCAAGTTGAAACGCAATAACCGATCGCGATCCATTGGCATAAGATCTTATTTTATGACTCGTTCGCGATAAAGCCTTTTAGCAAAAAATTTCGCAGAGCTTCAGGGGTTACATGGACACCTAAACTCCTTCGCAAGTCTTAATTCACCTGACAATGCACCATCTTAAAGTTAATCCGCTTCTTTCTCTTCAAAGCGGGGGTTATCGATATCTTTAAATTAAAATCCATGTACTTTGAAAATATATGTACTTAAACTCACACAACGGAAACAGTTTGGACACAGAAAACCACTAGACTTAACTAACTAATTAACTAACTTATTACTAAACTAGCTGTATATTTCTAGTATGAAATTCTTACAATTCAGCTGTGAAAACTTTAAAGCTGTAAAGCAGATATTATTTGATTTTGATAAGGCCAGAGGCGCAAGTGGTGGAAAAATGTCGCAACGCAACCAAAAAGGAATGAGGAAAGACAAAACTTTTCAGTCGTGCGAAGAAAAATAGCATGCGGATAGAAACTCTGCGCTTTGTTGAAAAGGGATAACACTGAAAACTCTGACATGAGATTATGAAAAAAGTAACGTCAGTCATAACATTCGAAAACCAGTAAAATTTGGACATGATTGTGATGAATGACGACCTTTGTAGCAATCTCCTTTGTGGCTATTTCTAAAACAAGCGTGTACGAAGTAGACTGATCTTTGCATTCTGCGTGTGGAAACTCTTAATTAGGGGTAGGGAGAGAGTTAAAACATAACTACCATGTGCCGGGTTTAAAATTTAAAAATAATCTTTTTAAAGAGTGCACAAGTTCATATAAAATTTGCTCCATCGTTAGCCTGTGATTTATATAATCCCCAAATATTTCTAATTGTTCTATATTTTGCTCTAAATTAGTAACAAAGCCAAAAGTTTTTAGGTATCAGCCGAAAACCTTTGCTATAGGTTGCATAAATTGGTTCAACTCCCAGTATTTCTTCACGGAAAATACTTCCGTCTATCATGAAACAATTACCAAGCTTGAAGGACTACTAAACAAGGTTGGGTATAAAAAAAAATGTAAATAATGCATGCAGCTAGAAATGCAAGCTAGCTCGTTTGCAAAATATCTCTCCAGCTGGCACTCCATTATTGTCACTATGAATTACCAAATTTTTCTAGATACAAACATTACATAATATTGTAACATAATGACGCCACGCTTCGTTACACAAGACGCGTTGCAGCAGTTTCACATTTCAAAACTAAGTTTTTGCTCTTGCTAGAAGGAGCAACAACAAAAGTCGAACTTTTCACGTCAAACTTAGTCGTTAAAATTGCAAAGGTGGCAGAAAATATTTCGCGAATTCGGTGCCAATGATACGCCCACATCTGCAACCAAACCCTTCCACTGCTTCGTTTTGGATTTGCAATGCAACATACCGTGTGTTGCTGCGGCCACTTGTTATGCGGGGGGCGTTGCGGTCCGCAGCGCGCTATGAACTCTTTTAACAGGTGACATAAACTTTTTCGATAGTTATGAAGTTAATTTTACACACTTCGCTCCCCTTTCACTTTCGCGCTCTTCTGTAGTTTCATAGTTTTAGTTGATACTTAAAGTGTATAAACAAGGAGGTGTGTAAACAAACAAACTATCTTTTGGTTTGCACCCAACCTGCGAGGGAGGCAAGCAGCCGCATAGCCATCAAGCAGAAATCTAAATATGCAAACAATGCCGAAGAGGTAACCGCGGCGGAGTCAATGATATTAATTTCCTCGCAAAAGTTATGCTGATAACATTGACAATGTTTCGGAAATTTTTACTGCTACCAGTGGTATATTTATATGAATATGTCTAAATATAATATCTAAATGAATGTACTGAGTATGGCTATAATAAAATGTTTCTGAACTCAAAGAGAGCATACAAAGATAATCGGGTTTTTCACTTAAGGGGGTTTTGAAATCTGATACAGAACACTTAAGTTGACGGAAGCACTTCACAAAGACAAGCAGATTGCCTATGTGCGATCAGTAGTCCTAGACATACTTACAAGTTGGAGAATTTTTGCTAACTGATTATAAGGACTACGACTTGCAACTGATTGGTTGCTAGAAATGCTCAGAGAGTAGAAATATGGGATTTAATATCTTAAGGACAAAAATTGCTAGCTTTAATGGTGGTGAAAATTTCGTATAATTTCTATGACGAATAGAACCAGAATCCGATTCATATCTTTCGTACTGAGGCCTAATCTTTAAAAAAAAAACATTCTCACTTATCGGGTAACTTTCACACTATCGTAAATTTCACACTTATCGGGTCAGGTACGACGTTTTGGAATTTCGAAAATATTTTAAGGTTAGTAATGCAGTTTTCTTTAAAAAGATATAAACTTTGAAGCCAATTTGTTATTCTGCGTAAGATGCCTTGGCGATCTTTTAATAAATATCGATTCTCCTGGAGTATTTCTGAGAGGAGAAGCCTTCATAGAATCCAATAAAACAAACGAAACAAACAGATGAAAACACTTGGTCAACCAAATATTTCGAGGATTCAATGTTTTTTTATATGGATATATTACCCCAATATCAGTTCATTTATGGTGGAGAAGAAATGTCACTTAAAATTTGGTAAAAGATGAAATCCACATTAACTTGTAGGTAAAACTCAATACTACCATTGGTATGAATATCACATATTCAGAGATATTCGGTCGAATTTTTATAAACGGGCAAACAATTCTAAAATGAAGGAAAGCTCTACCTTACGGCCCATTGACGATGCAAAACAAACTCTTTTCTCGCATTTTGCATTACATTTTCGAACACCTCGTTTGGTATAAAGATGATTTCGACTCGAACGCTTTTATTTTAGTCTCGCCAATGGTCGAATATTATCGACATGCGCAAGATCTATTTCACAGTACGATTGCTATTCCGCGGCTGTCCGATAAGTACTTAAGTAATCAAAAAAGGTAAAAAAAATCCCTGAACTCGTATTGGCAGACTCTTCCACCCCGAATTGTGAAATATGGGGAAAATAAAAGTGCACCATGACAACATATACTTACTGACATCATACTTGGATGAAACTGGCTTTATGGATAAAACTATCTTTGAGTTCTTTCACTCCTTAAACGAGCATATGGGATATATGCGACGATACGATACATGAGTAAAAGGCAGTACTTTTCTATCAATAGTAGCAGGTGTGTTTCTTGTGATCATATCTTCCGGCCTCTTCCACACACGTGCTTCTAACTGGGCTATAATGAAATGCATTTTCCGTAGACCATCATGGTATAAAAGTTTTCAAAACTGGATTGAGCACTTATGCTCCGTATTTGAAAACTGTCATTTCTTTAACACTAGGACTTAGGTTATGTACCTGGATCATTCGGTAAATTTATGGGGAAACAAGTTCCGTAATATAATTATTGCTAAAAAAGGATTTTATATTGATTTTCTGTACTAGAATTTTGTACTAGTACCAAGTAATCTGATTTGGATTCAAAGAAACTAACCGATGTCTATATTTTTATTATTTTCACAGCTGTTATTATTCAAAAACAAATTGTTCGAGAAGAATCCTCCGAATTGTATATTTATTGCGATAATATTAATACCTCCAGATCTGCTTTCATTCGTGTTGCGGAAATTGGATTTAAAAACCTTAAAAAACTTAATACAAAACCTAAAATATTTAAATTTCTCATTTAAATAACGACGTTATGATTATCTAGTACTACTAAAAACCATACAAAATCTTTCAAAAACCATACAAAATAAAATTTAATCACCACCGCCTTGTCTAGAAGACATCGGTATAAGCTGCTGAGTTCTCCTTTCTTATGACAACCGAGTATGTCCCGAATCATACAATTATTTCTAAGAACATACACATCAACAAGGAAGATTTGTGCGCGTGTGTATTTTATGGTCCTAGCCATTGCTCCAGCTCATTTGCATATGTCTGCATACACATATACACATATAGGAAGACATACTAGGTGTGATCTTTTATGCGTGAATTTAATTAATTATAACTTCTACACTAATCAAATTAAAATTGCTCTGTCCCTTCTGTGCTGCAGAACACCAATTTGTGGAAGAAAAAGCAGCAGTTATGACCGAGTAGGGTTTTATGAAAGCCTATTTTATTGTCTTGCCTATTGGCTTGGGTGGAGTGTTGAAAACTTGAGCGATTGGCTTTTACTTTGTGTTACTCAAGAAATGACTTCATTAAGTTTGTCGCACGCACACACACACATACGTGAACGCCTACGTTTCGTAATCTTTGCACCATAATTTATGAATACACACACAATGAACACACACACATACAGGCAGATATTTGCCAAAAGTCTTACAGCTGATTCAAAAACAACCTGCCAACATTGTGTACAAACGACAAATACACACACATATACGCACATATGTATGTGTGTATGCATTCAATATATTCATGCAAATGTGGTTTAGTTAGCCAACAAACACCATTAATTTAAAGAGAAAAATGGTTAGGGAACTTTTCGGTTGAGAAGGTAAAATGAAAGGAGTTCTGCTGACAGCAGCAGCGTGTTTTCAACCCATTTTTGTTAGGAATTCTGTTGGAGCATTTCCCTTAAGTTGCGCAGTCATGCAGATGCTTAGAAAACCTTTAACATACACAAGTTAGTACTTTATATATCTGGCTATTTGAGTTGGTGGCTTCACGCTGCAAATCTGTTCGACTGGTTGTCAGGTACTGTGCGTCCTTCTGTTGTATGTGGAAGAATTCAGAACATATGTAAGTTGCTTGTCGTCCAAATCAAATATTTAAATGACTTGATATGGTGTTTGCTAGTTGACAAATAAGTACAAACGCCCAAACTCTAAATATATATATATTTCTAAATCTGAATATTAATACCCCTTGGGTAGTTAATATTTAAAGCACTTATGTACAAATGTATAGCATTTTTATTGAAATTTATCATATACAGAGGCATTTATTGAAATAAGTGTCTATGCTTGACTGTTTGAATATGAAATGCAGTCTTCAATTGAATTGAGTGAATCTGCTGTCGGCTAAGTAATTATTGTTTAGTTACAGGCGACACCAGTCAAGGTGATTTATCGCTGTAATTCTGGTATAATTGAGTAAATATATTTCAACGAAAGCATGGAAAATTAGGGTTCTCTTCTAAATTAGCATATGCGGTTGATTTAAACATAATGTTAAGCTGATGATAATATGGGTTGGAGGTTGTGAGATCTGCTTGTGGACCGATTTCACTCATAATTAGCTCCAAATTATACATTTAGTCATAATATATTTTGTATTAAGTATAAATAATTACTTTGCCACTAATACCCTCTGCAGTTTTACGTTATTCCTGAAACTTAGGCTGTCTCTAAAGATGTTTGGGAGTAATGGAAATCGGGATTGAAACTAAGCCTTATGAAGAGTTTACATACCTGTCGATTTTACCTGTTTTCCAACGCATGTTACAAAAACCCATGATTTTATATGGCAGACTGCCGATTGAATGTTCGCTAGATCGATGAAATAGTAGGCATCCCGAAAAACCGTGTGGGTGATATACTGCATGAAATATTGGACATGAGAAGGCTGTCGGCGCGATGAGTACCACGTTTGCACTCTCCAAACAACAAGCGCATCGTCAGACCAATTCACAGCAGTGTTTGGCTCTGTTTCAGACCAATCCAAAGCATGGATACCCTGGTATAAACAAGAGACGAAGGAACAGCGAAACAATGAATTTCACCCCACGAGCCTACACCGAAGAAGACGAAATCTACTAGACCTATCTGCTCTGTCAAAACCTTTCAGTGGCCATCGCTTTCTGGTATTCACAAAGTGCGAATTATATCGACTACTTGGAGTAACAAAGCGGTCACAGGGCTCTACTAGGTCAAAATATATCGAAAACTGTCCCCTTTTGCTAAGAAAAAGAGCTCTTCGTCGCCACGGCCAAATTGATCGAAATAGGTGCTGCCCCATCCACCGTATTCTTCAGATTTGGTCCCGTGCGACTTCGTCTTCTTTTCAAACTTCAAAGAGTTACTCGCTGGACTTAAATTTGAACCGAATTAATCCCTCCATTACCCCGACGAAGGTCCCCTTTGAAGACCCCCAGAAAACTTGAAGCTGAAGTGAAGAACGTGAACTTGAAAGACGTGTTACAGAAGCTGGAAAATCGGTGGGTCAAGTGTATAGAGCGAAACGAAGACTATTTTGAGAAATGAATCAAAATTTTTTCAAAGTTTTCGTTTTTCTCATGCTCATCTCTCAACATGTAACCCATTTAGATTTCGGATGGAAATACTTTGGCAATATTGAGAACTGTACAAGACATAGACTAATATCACCAATGTAGAAAGAAATGATTAAATCTCGAGCGCATCACTTTTACGAAATTTCATTCGGAAAAATATTTCCAAAAGCGGAAGATATTTATAATGAGGTTCTATGGGAGGTATGCATGATCATTATTGATTTTTATACTCTCGCAACGTGTTGCTACAAGGTATATTAGTTTTGTTCACCTAACGGTTATTTGTATCACCTAGAACTAATCGATATATATATAAATAAAAGATAAGGATGAAAAGAGGAGTTGAAGTCCGAGTGACTGTCTGTCCGATCGTCCGTCCGTCTGTGCAAGCGATAACTTGAATAAAAATTAAGATATTTTGATGAGACTTGGTACATCTGTTCTTTGATACCGTAAGACGGTTGGTATTGCAGATGGGCGTAATTGGACATCTGCCACGCCCACAAAACGTCATTAATCGAAAATAGATAAAGTGCTATGACTAAGCAGCAAATTAAGATGCAAACGTGTAAGTTAGTATAGAGGATTCAAGTAGGCTGGGGCATCTGTAGGCCATCATTTTTGTTAAAGTGGGTGTGGCCCCGCCCCCAATAGGTTTAATGTATACATCTCGGAAACCGTTAAAGCTATATCAATCAAACTAGCTCCGACTAGGTTTTTCTAGCATCTCTTCATATAGTGAGAAAATGAATGAAATCGGATAATAACGACGCCACCACACCCATACAAAAGTTATGTTGAAAACTACTAAAATTGCGATAACTCGCTGAAGAAACATTAAATGACACGTTATGAACATTAAATCCTGCAGAAAATAGGACACGGAAGGGCTGCATAGGAATCCGTGTAAAGTTTTGGTGATGGGTGTGGCACCCCTCATATTATAAACCCCTCACATTGTGAAAATGGGCGAAATATATAAAAACCATACCTATTTCTCATATAAGACAATTTTAAGTTTCATCTGATCTTTTCACTTTAAAGTAGATAAATCGGGCAGCCATTAAGATATGAAAATTAAACTTTGCACAAATGGTGCCTTCAAGATATGCCATCTCATGCGTAGCAACAGACGAAATCGGATTACAACTTTTCAAGCCATCAGATACCCAATATTAGGAATTCAGTGCCTCTATCTAACTTTTATCGAAAATATCGGGAAATCTGTAAGATGTTGTAATGAAATTGGAGGGTTCTCTTTCCATGATAATAGTGTGCTCTGGTATCAGAAATGGAAAATGAAAATCAGATAAATATTTCCCCTAGCCCCCATATACCTAATATAGGGATTTTCAGCCTTCTGGTAGACTTTATACTATATATAACGGTAAATATGTAAGATAATGAAAACATAATTATCGTAATGAAATTGGAGGATTCTCTTTCTATGACAATAAAGTGGCCTGGTGTCAAAACTGGGAAAAATCCGGTAAATACTTCCCCAACCCCTCATGTACCTAATATAAAAATGTTCAATTTCCTGTAGACTTTATACCATATATTTCGTAAATTTGTAAAATATCGTAAAGAAATTGGAGGATTATCTTTCTATGATAACAATGTGCTCTTGTTCTCTTAGTTCCCATAGCCCTCATATACCTAATATACGGATTTTCAACCTTCCTGTAGACTTTATAACATACATAACGGACAATAGAAGAGTTATCTCTTTGAAATTTAGAGAACGCCTCTTCCTGGTGTCCGTGTGCTTAAAATGGATAAAATCAGGGAAGCACTTCCCCCAGCCCTTGTGTACCTAATAAAACATTTTCTACCTCCAGGTAATCTTTATACCATATAGCTCAACCATACCACATATTTCATGTATGTCAATATGTAAGATATCTTACCAAAATTAAGATAACATTTAATATCGGATATACCATAGTTTACTGTCGAAAATGTGTGAAATCGGTGAACGAATTATACCAGCTCCCATATACCACATAAAATGATTTTCGCTATTCGAGCAGACTTTATGCCGAATATGTTGGTCACTGTGTGAGTTACCTTCACAAATTGCGTGAAAACATGTTCTTTAGTATATTTGAATAATGAAAAGAGTAAATGTGATCAGTAAAGATCTTACTCTATTCCAAAAATGCCCGATATAAGAATTCCCGACTTTCCAGCTGACTTTAAATCTTATATGTTGGTCAGTATCTATATTTTAATGAAATTAAGTAGATTTGTTTTTTTTTCTAAGCATAATGTGGTTTCGGGCTAAATATGAATGAAATCGGCCTAGACCATGGTCTAAGCCGCTTCTTCCAATATAATGATTCCTTTTCTCTAGTTGAATTTTTCCTCATGTATCTAATATATTTATTAAACCACTTTGGTTGAGTTTATATCGCATATATCACTTTTGAGTTAATTTGGTAAAGGTTTATATATATATATCTAACACGAAGCAAAATATAGCAACGAAAGTACATGAGTCTATGACCTATAATATAAGTTAAGATACCAAATATGATTGCAATCCACTGTCAAATTCTTCGAATAATGAATGTTGAATTCTTCCGCAACATTTTTTAATATAAAGTTATGCTGAAAACATTTCCCCGTTTCTAATTCTTGCACATTGCGAGAGTATAAAATATGCGGTTACACCTTGTTTGTTATAGCTTATGTGGTGAAATGCAATGTTTCCACTACTGTCTCAGCCGACGACACTCAGTTCTAGCACGAGTCCCAAACAGTTTCCCTATTAGAAATAGCGATATAATATGTATTCCTGAAGAACATCCTGAAGAACATCAACAACATAAATAAATATATTTTTATGTTTGACCTTGCCTTCAAAAGGCACGTTAATAAATTTTACAGCTGTCGGCCTGATTCGTGAACTACAGCATTTTAAGTGAAATATGGCCCGGTGAGTTTTATCGGACCAGCTGGAGCAACCATTTGTAAGTGGTTTGCAATATTGTGTGCAGACCATATGACCATCGATGACGTTTAACTCAGAGGATGTTCAAAATAGACTGTTGTCGACGAAACATTAAACAACTCCACAGAATTATTTTGGATGATCGAGATAGCCAACACTCTAAAGGTATCGAAGATACGTATTAAATCTGACCCATTAAGACTTTCTTTTCTCCTGAAGAGCCCGAAGAGAATGATCGCTGGAAATAAATAACCAAGACTGAGCCATATTTTAAAACAAAAAACAAATGAAATCTCTTATTATAGAATATTTTCCAAGTTCCTTTAGGGTCTTAAACAAAGTGTTCCCATTTTACTTGGACTAAATTTTGGAATCATCTCTTTTATGGGTTGAGAAAAACTTTCCCATTTAAATGCTTGCTATTTGCAATAAACCACCGATTTCGAATATTCCGTGTACACCGCTGACACTATTCAGCAGGTTCTAGTTTTCAAAATCTGTTAAAAGTCAGCACACACGCATGAAAACTTGACTCTCCAGCTGCAAACTCAAGCGGACAAGTCAAACTTATAAATCCAAATAAGTGGCTATAAATATAAAAACTTCGTTGGACAGCCAGACCACAGCAAAGAAAGCGTATATGTATGCATGTATGTAGAACCCGCAGTGCCACACACATACAGAAACACACACAAACTCAAATATGTTTTAACAAAAAGTCATTACTTAATTTAGTTTTCATTCATAAATCCCACAAAGTCAAGCATTCAAATTATTATATGCGAAAGTTGTACGTAACACACATAGCTTATGACACTAATACACATGCAAGCACTTTTTAAATACATATACCACTACATATATATTTGGCTTGAGCTCGTGCGTGTGAGTTTGTCTAATGCTTCTTCTCTGTCTATACCACCCATTCCTCTCATACCCTTTCTGCTCCCCTCACTGTCCCTTTTCATGGCTCACTTACAGTTCGTTCCATAGTTCTCGAAAACAGTGAGAGGAAATGGTGTGGAGATTCAGTTAGATCGCGTTCATACACGAATACTTTTGTCGCTCTTATATGTGGCTTTTATATGATATTCTCAAATCCTTCTACGTTTCATTTAAGAGGTACACAAACATATTTTTCATAAGCTAATTTTTATTCACATTCACTATTTTATATAATATTTCTATTATACTATGGATATTACTCTACGTAGAAAAAAGCGGAGAAATTTTAAATTTTGGAACGTATTATAAATTATTTGTAACCGAGCGCAGTTGCAACCATGAAAAGATTTTTGAAATAAACAGGAACACAAAGCGTGTTGCCCAAGCTCAATCAACTCATTGCATTTCGTCTTTCTTCGTCGCCCCCTCGGCAACAAAGATGATTTGAGATGCTGGCTGACAAGAAAAGCTTTTGAAAGATGTAATGACTGACAAAAGGTTCAAATATCGGGGCAAATTCCTGCAAAGTTCCAATAGGAGGTTCCCAGCTCTGCCATAAATGAAATAGGTACCCCCGTTACAGTTTCGTAAAATTACATTGAGAAACTTAGAGCTTGACAGAATTGGGATGAATATATCCGAGCGGGTGGATACACATAAGTTTTCAAACATCTTAGAGATATAGAGGTATAACTAATATAACTTCGGAGAAAATAATTTGGGCACTATAACTTTAGGTGCAATCCTTCATAGGGACATAAAAATGGTTTCGTATGCTGATGTCACGATAGACAAGGAAGTAAGTTAGGAATTAAGGAGTTATTATGATAATATTATATATTCCCCTAAAAAATTTGATCTCACCTTATATTAGACAATTTCTCAATGTTAGATTATCAGATTTCTCAATGTCTCAAAGGCAGATTTTAAAAATGTTTACTCTATAGCATTGGCAAGTAACATGTAATTCTCTAAAAGAGTTTGATTCAGATATCTCATATAGTTGTTGAGATATTCTTAGCTCAGCCAAACTAGTCTAGTCTAGTTTTTTATTGAACAATTTCACTTTAAATGTTCCTGAATAATGTCATTTAGTTATTCGTGTAGTAATTCGACTAAATTTTAGAAGCAACCCTACTTTTACGATTCTTAAAGTTATACCGTCGTGTAAATTCTTTCAGGAAAGTTACGGCTTAAATAAAAGCTAGCGATGAGCATGAAGCTACATTTGTCGATGTTACTACTGAAAGAAATTTCATAGTTAAATCGACGACATGCTTTTCAGTTTAGAGACCCAAGACACCCTTTGAAAGATTACGTTTTTTTGCAGCGCTCTCTCTATTTCTGCAAATATGATAGCATCCAGTAAAGGCCAAACTTTTGAAGACTGAAATGCAGTAGTGAGGACTAACTGTTTCAAGAAGTGTATAAAATCAATTTCCAAAAAAAAATGTTATCTAATGAGCAAGCAAGCAATCCTTTTTAAGAATACATTTAGACTATGTTGTTACAAATATTTCTGAACACTGGCGTCGATAATTCTTCAAATTATTCTCTTTATGTAAAATATCGATTATTTTTGGAAAAGTTCTGTCACTACTTATACCTGATTTCTAATTCGAGTTATGACCTTCCTCAGCCTTTCCTTGAGTGTTCTCTCTCTCTCTCTACTGATTTTACCATTTAACCAAGTAGCAGGTATGGGGACCCTCATTACTCGTATTCTATGTCAACACGGACGGGGTTCCAGGCCTTCTCAAACTAAGTTTTAAGTTTATTTATTAACAGCTTAGAATTTAAATTGTTCGGTTGTGATTTCCCTCTAGGGGATAAGTATACAAAGTAAGTTTATGCTGAGAAATTTTTATTTCGTGCCAGATTTTATTGAAGCAAGCCGAGAAATGTTTGCATTTAACCAAAACTTTTGGCTTAATACATGTGTAGGTGTCGGCACTATCAGGCAGTTTTCCTCTCATAATCAGAAGAAAACAAATGCTTATCTACATAATCTATTAGCTCATAGCCAACACTACCACCAAATTATGAACAAACTTAGCTAGTTTACACTAATGATTTTAATTAACCGATATCATGCTTCAGTCATCATATATTTTCCATTAACCGTTAATTAAGCGAAATACCGATGAATTAAAATAAAACCCAACCAAAGCAACGAAATATTAATGAAAGACAGCACGAAAATCAAAGAATAATTCAGCAAGTTACTAATCGCCATTGTGGTGTGCTAAAGCCAAATAAAAGTTGGATTTTATTTTGTGCTCTTGCCAACTTAATCACGTCTTTCATTTCGGCTTAAAGGCTCAACAGCGAGGTAGCGCAGCTCAAACGAAAATAAGAAAATGTTAAAAATACAATAAAATCACTGAAGATGATATGACTCGCTCAACAGCGAGAGGCTGATGAGCATTCGTACGGCTGAGCACGTCTACACTTGAGTTCGACTATGACGATGTGTTGACATAACATATTGGACTCCGTAGTGTTTTCTTGCATTAAGACCGACAACGCAATACTTTATCCTATTTAATAGTTCCTATTTGTGCTGTTATCTGAAAATTCCAGGTACGTATGAGCATTTAGAGATATTTCAGCCTCATCAAATCTTAAATATCTTAATGAGAAAGTATATTTTCTTTCTCGTACAAGCTGTCAATCAACGAAAGGAAGACGGCTTCTGGCGCTAGATTCCAGTTTCCTTTCGCTTTTTTGCACTAAGCCAATCAGCAACTATATGAGTGTTTGTTTTTCTGTACCGCACTTGTCCGAATGAGCAGCTGTCTGTGCTCTCTAAACATACATATATGCACATACTTACATACCCACACACATTGCTAGAAGTATGTATGTATGTTAATTTCCTGCCTGTGTGTGCGAAGTGTTTATCGAGCAGCCTATCGATGGCTAACTGTGCCCGGCCTGCAACAGGACACTGAGCTTAAAGTGTGTGTAGGTTGTGGAAAACTAATAAGAAAATATAACAAACAAACTTTCTCTTCTCACGTGTCAAATCCTTTTTAATGAGTTTTTGAAGCATCAAAAACTTGCGAAAGTTATTTGATTTTTTCCTGCAACTCTTCACCTCTGCTTGCTCAGTGCAATTTCTACTAAAAGTACATAAAGTGGAAAGGCAAATGGCAAGGTCTGTTCGTGGCGTAATGGACGAAAAGAAGATGAAATAGTCACGGTTTTACCCCATCGTTGAATGAGCAAGTTCGTAACGATGAACTCTGCCGGGATTTAATAGTGTGTGCATATACAAAAGGACAATTACTGACAAGCGTCGTGTTGATCTAGACAATCGAGGAATTATCTCTATTTTAGTGTGCAATTGTGGAAGCGTTCTGTATACAAAAACGAAAATCACTCCTATTAAGCTCATCATCAGGTTCGTCCTAATGGTGCTGAAGCGTAGTGTATGGAAACAAGAACCAACGCTAAATATTTGGTAGAAGAGATGAGATTTAAGAACGAGCTCATGGTTTATTCCAACTGACTCTATCTTGTAAATCAACTGTGCGAGAGCTCTCTTGAATAGATAGTATTAAAATTATGTTGCAAGTTATCGTACAGATGCAATTTAACAGAATAAATTATTCTATCCAGATTTCAACGTACAGGGGAATCCATAAAGAAGTCTCTTACAAATAAGATAACCATTATCTGAGAAGTTCAGCAGCTTATCCGAAAAAGCATTTTAATTACTTCCTTTGCATATGACTACTAATTTCTTCAAAGAGGAATATGTGGTCCACTTCAGTTGAAAAATTATTTTAAAAAATTTGTAAACAAAATCCTAATCGACACAAATTTTTGATAGTGAACCCGGAATTATGAAATATAGGAAAGTTGTTACTCATTTCAAGAAAACCCTTTCTTTGGGAAAATTTGTTTTAAATACTTAATATAACCAATAATATCAGCTGCAATAAGTTTCAGTCTGGGGAATTACCTCTTCATTAAATTTGTTTTTAACGAGTATACTCTTGAGATCTGTTGTTAGAAAAAGGTCTATGAGAACCGAATCCGGAGAGTACGGGTATGCGACGCAATTTGAAGTTCATTGATTTATCTCACGTTAAAATATTTTGGCGAACAATATTTCTTCTTCCTTAAATGGGACATTTTTTATAAAGGATTACGTCCTTCAAACGTTTAGATAATATCACATGCGAAGTCAAAAATACAGACGCCATAACTTAGCCATGTAATTGTCGTATCTATCAACGCTTTTTATTCGGTGCATGGTGTGCAACACACTCGATTGACTGTTGATTGGTCTCCGGAGTGAATGATCCATTAAAAACTATCATGCCAGAACTATCAATTTGTTTTTATTTTTGATAGATTATACATGGCCCATTTTGCACAAAACTTTCGCATATCCAAATACTCCAACCCAGTCTCTCCAACACGTTCCTTTTTATCACCATCCTAAATCATTTTGAGGCCCATATGAGGCCCATTTTAACTATATGCCAGGTTTAACTGGCAAAAGAGTGAAAACATCGAAATTTCGGTGTCCCTCCTTAGGTGCTCTGGGTATCACCACTCCACTCGGAATAATTTTTGTAGGTTAACGTATGTAACTGACATGCTCAGTTCATACCCAGCAGTGAATCATTAAACCTGACCACTTTATAACTAGATATTCCTCACAAAAATCCAACTAGACAGAAAAGGGTCAGACTAATACCAATTACAGAAGAATTTTCTAATATGTTATTTTATTAGATCAACAATTTTCGTATATAATCCAAATACGAATTCTTATGCCTTCCTTTTAAGATTGACACTGGACTGCAGGACATCAACATTTAAAAATTACCTTCTGTTTAGATAGATGCTAGACGGACTAGTTGGGCTTGTGGTTCAGATTGTTTAGTAAGTAGTAAGAAGTGAAAGTAGTTACTAAGTGATTTGATCCTAGGGTAGTTGCACCATATATATTAATACTTTACCGTTGGTGTTTAATTTACCACACCGAAGATGTGTAAACAGACAAGTTTCTCACCGAAAAATAAATAAAAATAGACTTCGAAAATATAACCGTGTGTTGTTCAGCTGGAAATATCGATGGCGAAAGCATCGCTAGCTAATGAATGTGGCCAACTAAAGATAGCATGGCAGGCGGTGCAATGAATAGACTAGAGTAGAGTAGAGCAGTATTCAAGGTGAATCGAGCCTTCTTACTGCAAATTTCATTTATCCTCTTTCAACAACTTTTCATTATTATTAGTTTTCGTTTTTTGTTTATATTGCTATTGACTTATTTTCAGTTGCTTATAAGTGTAACGGAACTTTGGTGCTAAACACTTCTGTAGAAGCATTTTGTTGGTTAAATACGTATTTTTTTGGTATATGGCTTATTTCCAAACAGGTTGAAGTTCCATTCCCACCTCCTAAATTTATTCATAATATTTGTTTGAAGAGCACATGATGTGTTGATAGAATTTGCATTAAAACAAAGTTGTTAATAGATTTGCCTGTGCAGCTCTTTCCTCTAAGCTCGTTTCTATTTTAGGAGAAAATTAACATTGCGGCCTTAAACTGCCAAGGTTTTATCAAGACGAAACATTCACTATTTTATATAAAACATGCATGTGTATTTTCTTTCCATCTAATATACATACGCGTATATAAATGTATATATGTAAGCCCATCAGCGCCAATAATTGCAATATTGCGAAAGTTAGTCTTAATACCATCCAACATCACTTAAAAACCAGCTTTACTCCCTTCTACCATGATGGCACACATACACATATATGTATATATTACTGCTGAGGCTTATTACCAACAAAACCAATGAAAACTAAAGACGCAATACACATAGCTGTTAATGAAAGTAGCAAGTCTAAGAATATTGTTGTTGTTGTCCTGCTGGGCACTCTCACTGTTTGCTGCGTTTGTTTCAAATAATCTTCGTACTGTTGCTAAAATGACGTGCGGATGGCTGTGCTGCATTATTTTGATTGACCAAACCAAAGCTTCTTTCGCTACCACTTCCTGCATGAGAAGGGATAACGTCTAATATGGGTGTCCTCCCACTTCGAGGATTTGAGGGACGTGTGAAGAATTACGACCTTAATTGGTTTCCAAAGTGCTAAACAGGCTGGTAGTGTTTACGGCAACTTTCTTACACACCCGGCTGCACATACATATGTACATATGTAGAAGCGCATATGCGCACACATGTCTACATATGTTCACATCTTTTATCATACATGCTAAGAGTTGAGTAAGAACGTGGTAAAATGTTATTGAATTTTTCCACAGAAGTGAACTTGATCGAAATTTTAGCTTAATGCTAAGCTGAATTTGCTAATTAGTTTATGTGAGTGAGTGAACTCGTCTTCAAAGTTATGCATTTAAGCACGATTTTACCAAAGACTTACAGGAACCAACTATAACAGAGAAATAAAATACCCTAGAAAGTTCCCTCACAGATTGATCGATATACATGGTATGAAGTTAACCGGAAGTTTGAAAACCTTTATATGAGATATATGGGCACTAGGGGCAGTATTTACCCGATTTAAACAAATTTTAACACCAGGTCACAATATTACCAAGGAAAGATTTAGTTTGAATTTTAAAAATGTATCTTACAAATTAACCGTTATTTTCTGTAAAACAAAAACCAGAGATTGGCACTGAGGAATATACTGGGTATCTGGGAGCTTGAAAAGATTGTATTCTAATTTTATCATTTAGAAATATGAGATTGCATATCTTCCTGGCACTATTTGCGGAAAGTTTTTTCTGATATATTCTCGAATTTTACCCATCATTCTGAGAGCACTTTTCTTTTGAATACAGTCGAAAGAAGTAAAAATTATTGGGACTTGGGTACAAGTATTGAACTGCTTACACACATGAAGGTGAAATTTACAAGAAAGCGATAAGTCAACACGGTACAATATAGGCGAATTTCTTGAGCTTTTATTTTCGATCTCGTGACAGATAAGAAAGTATCTCAAAGCGAATTGTATTTTACTTCCGAAGCTTTCAATGTTTATCATGATTGTTTATGCTGTTAATCTGCCTACTCCGACGGTAAATGATTATGGCTTATAAATCTATAAATAAACACTTGTAAAAGACGCAACTTTTACTCATTCTGTAGATAGACGGAGAAAGAATAATTCCCGTACAAACGTATGTACGTAATTCCATACTTACTGCGCAGTACGCAGTTCACAAGCGAAAGGGAATAAAGAAGGTCTAAACTCGGGTAAAGCTGAAAGTTTTACTGAAATATATCTCAAACTGATCGTTATAGGATGAAATTCGCGCGGTCGGTATATGAGGACCAGACTTGTCAATTATTGACGTATATATCCTCTATTCAGAAGGAGGGATGGAAGCTTACAATTTAGATAAAGTGTACAATAATTTCGCAAAATTTTTGGAAGTGAGCTTGAGTTTGTCATCGAGAGAATTATACGCGATTTGTTTCAGTAGAATAACTTTTAGAATCTTCAGTTATCTAATGTAAAGTAAAATGAACTAACAGAGTTCCTAACAATATGAGTGTATTAAGGCTGTACTAAAATGTTGCCAGGATAATAGGTAGCATCAAATTTTAGTCAAACCGATTGAAGAATTCGGGATATATGGAAATTTGTGATAAACCACTTGAACTTTGAAGCTTCATTACAACTAATTTTTATGCTCGAAAAATTGTTAAAAAACAAACATTTTTTAAAACGTAGCAGCTCTACACAATACACGGAGGAAAATGTATGCTTTTATGCTGTTCCTCAATAAGTGTTTGACAAATTTTTCCATGACTGAATGAAATGATGACATGAAATCGGTTTGGTACAAAAATTGCTTAATTTTTTGCGTAACCCCCTGAATTGGGTAATTTTTTCTTAATCTTTTTCGAATTTAAGCTGCATAAGTGCAGGTCCACTCCATATGAAATCGTACAAAACTATTACATGTGCTTTCAAATGTGCCGACAAAAGTCTTCAACTCAACTCCTGTTTCTTAATAAAAATGTAAGTATTATAATTTTCCTACAAAGGGATCAGTGTATTTCCAGCAACCCTAAATCGCTTTTCTCTCACTTAACACACGACTGAGGACAATTCATTACCCGCTTATTATGCGTTCATTAAAACCAAAATATTTCAGCACTAGTGGATTTTCATGCGCATAAATTCTGTCACCACCGAAATAACATACACCTTTAGAACAAATGCAGAGCACGGCAACCAAGCAGCAGCCTGTGTGTCCAAATATAAAATATAATTATTTTAAATCGCGAATTTCGACAAATATGCAATTAACCAGAATTAGAATGCAAATGCTCCGACAAACGCGAGCGCCAGACGTGAATGTATATATTAAAATTAGCTTGTGCTGGGGTATATTTGAAATTCCCGGCAACGCACACAGCTAAACTCACACCTACAGGCACATATGATGTTTAAAAATAAATTTTATATTATTCACATTTATGTGTGTACGAACGTGTTTATGTGTTAGGGGCTGTCTGAGCGCTCGTATCCTTTTCAATATGTTAATTATGTTTAAATAATGTAATTATTTTAAAGTTCAATGCAAATGAGTAGCTCGCAACTGACGTGAGAAGCGAACGCACGCAATGAAATGTGCGTGGCGCGCTCGGCTCCCGCTTCTCCGTGTTTGTGCAACAATAGGCTCGCTCATTAGCCGTGCACCAACCTGGTGCGCAATGAAAATTTAGCAGCGATCTTGTTAATTATGCCCATCACACATTTGCATGAGTATGTATATATATATATATATATATATATATGAGTTTAAAATTGTCATTCGTTTGGCGCGTTCGGACTTGCACCGCTCTAGAATGTGACATGCTAATTGGTATGCAAATTCCAATTGTGTCAATTCGCAAATAATTTGAAATCAAAATCAGTTTTATTGTTACAGTTATTTGTTGCTGATTTCATATTATTATTTTGAATTGGTATTGCTTTTGCCATTTGAATATCGAAAAATTGAAATTCGGGCACAAAGATACAATAATTGTCAAGCGACTATGTCTGCCTAAATCTCAGCGTGTGAATTAACAGGTGCCAAATATGAATGAAACACTTTATATAAAATTTCAATGTTGCATTCGAAATTTTTCAAAGCATAACATGAATTTTGATTGAAATGACATCTATATGTTTCAACTTCCTTTTTCACCTAAACTTAATGGCTGTTAATGGAACTGGTTCTCTATTCGATATATGTACGATGGTTAATGTTTTCTGGAATTCACAAAGTGTAATCTACATCGATTACCTGGAGAAGAGCAAAACTGTCACAGGCTTGGCTCACACTTCCGCCTTCCCTACGGCCATTT
Organism: Bactrocera minax; assembly: GCA_021498325.1. Taxonomy (NCBI): domain Eukaryota; kingdom Metazoa; phylum Arthropoda; class Insecta; order Diptera; family Tephritidae; genus Bactrocera; species Bactrocera minax. Next base: position 2,452,958 of record JAKEEE010000024.1, read on the forward strand.
TGTCGAACTAGGCTACGAACTACTTCAGCATCTACCGCATTCTCCAGTTTTGGTTGGTGAAAAAGTCTCTTGCCGGACAGAAATTTTAGTCGAATGAGGGGTTATGGCCAAAGAGACCTCTAGGAAACGGATTTTTCAGACGAATTGAAATAGTTTGAGTATCACTGGGTCAAACATATCGCGCTAAAAGGAGTCTATTTTATAGGCTAAATACTTATTGGACCACTGTCCTATATAGTATATATAACACGTAAGCATTCTCAAACATTGAACCGACTTATTTCAGTAGCAGGTGTTGATTACTATTAGTACTAACTAATAGTTAGTACCTACTCTATCTTCTAGTTACTAGTTACTATCTTCTAGCTTCTTTTTACAACTCACTATTAGTACTAAATTGGGAATTTTAAAAGCTTCTTTTGTGCTTGTGATCCTTGAGCAATGAGACAACGAGGCAATCTAGAGCGAAATTTTACAATGAATTGGGAGTGGAATATTTCCATGGACCCTTCGAACCAGATTTGTCGTAATGGTTTTCGGTGAAAGGTTTCAAAAACAATTTTTAAGGTTTTTCATATAGATGAAAACGGTTGGTAAAAACAGTAGGCCAACGAAGTTCTTGAACCTTGGCAACAATTTAGATATAGCCATAGAGTTCGTATAAACTTAAATTATTGTCTTATTAACCTTTCTACTTTCTTCAGAAGTTGTTTAGCTAAATTGTCCACTCTTTCCCGTTCTTTATAAAAAAAGGTGTATTTATGGTGTTTTTTATGTAGATAAAATCTTTTGATGCTTTAATTCAACCATTCAACTGTCAGCACGCATCCGTATACTCTGTGGATTATGGTGACCTTGGTGCAGGTACCTACCGATATCTTTTCTTCAATTCCGGTGTGTGCAAAAAAGGATCCAACTCGAAGGACCCAGCATCAGTGATTTATTCATTGAATGTTAACTTTTTGTTTTGTTGCCTAAGAACAGTCAGACTCAATGTTGTGTCCATATCTGTGTACATATTTTCTAAATAACAATGTCCCGTCAAGAACTATGTCAAATAGTAGTCAGTCTCGCCATTCTTCCTCCTTATCTTTCGCCGCCAAGTCCGAGCGTTACTTCCACACGTTAAGACTTCTTTCTCTTTCCTCCTTTTGCTCTTTCGCTCTTCTGCTTTTAGGCGTCCGTTAATTCTTCTGCATGTGTCAACGATATTTTTGAATTCCATGACAAGAATAATATCTGGTGGCACGATGCCCTGCTGCCTCGAGTGATACAGTCGTGAATGCACTCACAGCACTATTGCTTACACTGGCTCGCTTTGGCAATGAGCGCTCACCTGCTCTGGGGTATCTGTTACCGCTTTCTCACAGGCTTTGCCGATGTAGCCTTAGTCTTAGGTCTTGTAGTCATCGTGTTTGTCATCACACTCAAGCACTTCAAAGGCTTCTGTGTTGAAATATTACATACATCAGTACTGAGTGTTGATACTTATTCTGTGTTGATACTCTAACTCATTCCTGTTTGTATTCAGCACCACTTTTGCCTTTTGACCTGCTAGTTTAAGTTAAGTTTAGTTAGTCAATTCTTGGTGTCTATTGCACTATGGTTACAAAGGCTTTCTACTCGGCTTATTTCTTTTGCCACTTAACCTTAACCAGCTTAACCTATTGTTTGTCTCTCCTTAAGTAACAGCGTCATATACTATATTCCACAACAGTGTTCCACAACCCAGAATTGAAACGTTCAGTACTCCAGTTGTCACAACATAATTGGTTGGTCCTTGCTCGGTGTTTTAAAGTACTAACATATTCAACAGATCCTTGGAAATAATCTTCCACAAAATGGACTTTACTTTCTTTCTGAGCCTTTATTAAATGAGACTAATCGGCGAACTGAAGGCTTTTTGTCGAAGGACTTAAGGAACGTATAGCAGTATTTTAACCTTAGCATGGTATATATTTCGGTGCAAGTGGAACTATTCTAAAACCAGGGTCCTAAAAGAATATATGTTAAATTTTACTTTGTATTAGTTAGTTAGTTAGTTAGTCGTAGATTTTTTGTCACTTAACTTAAATGTAGAAACATATGTACGAACCAACTGTCTACATGAATATCAAGCTATGGTTAACACAATTCGCAACAACATTGCCTTGCAACATTTAACGCTCCGTTGGGCGGCAATGCGTGGTATTGTTGTTGCGTTTGGTGAAAAACTCTGAAAATTTTTGAATTCTCAGGAAAATGTGGCAATTTGTACGACTTACTGCTGTCTCACTGGAGGCTGCATTTTGGTCGACTGCCATGCGAGTAGTGAACGCTGAAGCCGGTGGGCGGACAAGTAGAGAAGGGGGGGAGCAGAAAGGCTGGTAGACAAGTTGTCCGAAAGGCGAGCAGCCAGGCGTTAAAGGCATGCAATGAATGCTGTCAGCTATGCAACTATATTTGTTCATCACAAGCACACAAACACACAAACACACACATAGATATATATTATACATATGTGTATATATATTTGTATATGTGTGCCGTTGTGTAGCCAAAGTTAGGTTTAAATGTCTTTTTGTGTTTTTATGTATTTGAGGACGAATGCTTATTCTCTGGTGCATCATTTTGACTTTTGTCATTAAAGCGAATTACTGTTTGCTAGCTTGTTGTTGTGGCCTTTTCGTTTAATGCACAAAATTGCGAACATGAAAATAAACGAGCAGCAAAATAGGAAATGTCGTGGTAAACATAGAGGCAAATACCAAAAAAAAAAAAAAAAAAGAAGAAAAATAATGAAAACAACAACATGAAATAAATGGAATGGCAAATTGTAAAAAACATTGGAGCACACATATACGCACACAGTTGCTTATAAAAACGAGAAACAAATTTGTCACTCCGCTGAAGCTAAGCTAATCCCATAGCTGTGTCCAACACAGCCTTGTTGTCATTTCATGTACTCGCAGTTGTTATTGTTGTTATTTCGTAGTTGTGTGTTGTTGTCCTTGTTATTGTTATTGCGCCCGAAACAGCGTTCTGCTATCATTTGCTACAACAACAACAACAACAAACATCGTATATTGTTGTGGTCATATTTATATTGTTCGTAATGCTTTATGGCCCATGTCAGGAGCAACGACGATAACATTGTTTAATTCAACAATTAACCATGCAACATACGCTACGTAATCCCAGTGCAGTACAAGCATTCGCTCGGACAACAAACACTGTGTGACAACTGCAAGTTTACAGCATGACAGCACAACAATATATACTCTCTTGCGAAATTTCTCTAATCCTGAAAGTTAGCATCGAATTATAAAATGAAAGCATTGATAATTTCGGCAAGATAGCTTTCTTCTATCTATCGGTAACATATTTGGACCGGAGAACTCTTGAAGCAATGCAATACTGTTTCCAGCGACGGCCAAAGAGCGTTTTTCATTCCAGTTCATGGTATGGTCAAATTATAAATCGCGGAAGTTGTTAAGACATAATAGGCGAAGTTTATAGACTGAAAATTACTTTAAAAAGCAAGATATTCCTCCAAATCTCCATAGAAAAAATTTTATCGATTATCGTGTCTCAGATATGTATTATATATAGAAAATATTGTAATATACCTCACTGTTGTGATGTTTCTCACCAGTTAATAAAGGTTGCAACCATCTTAAAATCCATTTCACTACTTTTCAGTGATGGTGACTCTTATACAGTCTTGGATATCGTTTTGTACACGATCCACGACGAGGACCTTCCATAACTAATTATATTCGGCATAAAGCCGAAAAACTAATATTGGATTATGTTTGATTGAAGAAAAATAAACTCGATGGAAATTATTCACTATTATCTGGGAATATTTAGGGGATGAAAAAGAGTAAGATCTATGATGAAGCTCGGTCAAATTCAAAATATTGTCTTTAATCGTTGGTAAAGTAATTGAAAGATCTAAAATAGTAGATCTAGTGAAAGAGGGTTTCAAGCATACCCATAAGCCAACTGGATCTGATGAGATATAGCGGTATACTTTTAAAATTTAAAAGATCATTTCATTTTACAGACATCCACCACTATTGAGATATATTATTCCAAACTCTTAGATTAGTTCTATACTGTGAAAGAATTAGATTCCACAATATTCTTTATATCCCTTGACCAAACTTATCATCTCTGAGCAAAATAAAACCATATTGAGATTATGAAATTTTAAAAGACGGCTAATTTATTAAGCTGAGTTGTATTTTAATTAACAATTGAAAAATTCTTTTTTTGGCTTACTATCATAGATACCATTTTGTTATTTCTATTAAAACACAAATATGATAATTAGTATTTCGAGCGGTAAAATATGATATATTGAAATCAAAACTCTAATGGCTACCTTCTCATAGATAAGACGTCCAAAAGTTCTACATGCTGTTGTGGTATTTTAGATAAGGACTTTACATTATCTTTAGTCTGAAAGCTCTAGTTGTATCTGTCTGTTGTTATATCTTTATCTCTATCTAGTTGTATCTTTAGTCTGTATGAGTCAGCTGATTTTACTTTCACTTAAAAGTGACCATACGCGACATACAGGTGTCTCGATCGGTATGTGTTGAAGTGAAATTTTCTCGTAAATGGCCTACGAATCCATATTGGTGAAAATTCTCGATTTTTTACGATCGGTGTACACACAATTGCTCATTTGGAAAGCAAAAAGTGACAAAAGCATAAAGTAAAACGGAAAAAATAAATACATTTTGGAATACTCCATTATTTAAATACAGGAAAATATATAAAAATCCGGATAAATTTATCTGAGAATTACAAAAATTGCATACAGTATCCGCTGGATTCTCGCAAAAGTTCACTCATTAAAATCCGAACTATAAAACGGATGATACCAACAGTTCGATCGGAAACCGTAAAATATCACATAAGTGTAATCAATGCCGCCAGTTGGCCATTTAGCTGTCGCAAAGTGTAAATATGCGTGAGATATGCTTATTAACAGGGTGGTCCAAAGTTAAAATTTTTTTAAACGAAAAACAATGAATTTTATCTCAAGACATGCAGATCACTTGTATATATTTTCTATTATCCTTATTTATAAAGTATTACATTTGAGAAAAACTAGCTGTTATATAAGTTTGCGTTGGAAGTAAAGGAATTATTTAGAAAGGTATGATTAATGAGATTTGTTGGACTAACACTGATTACTAAGTCTAGGAACAATCGGCTCAAAATTTTCAATATATGGCATAATATAACATAAGATAATTAACATAACGTTACATTACATACATACATTAAATAATAATACAACTTGACTTAACATAACATAACGCAACATAACATAACGTAACATAGCATAACATCATCGGTCTATATCTCCAAATTTCTTTTCGTGGGAGATATGGAAAGGCATGTATATGTGCCTACGAATACTTACTGAGAGAGATATATTTTCCGCGCTTTCCAACTACCCTGTCATTTTTTGTTTGCATGTGTGTTTGCTCTCCCCAAAGAGCATCAAATTCGATTATAAATACATCCTGCAACTACTTCGGTCAGTCGCTCGAAATCACTCAGGCGGAATTTCATGCGCACTCGTACTTGCAGTTCATAAAATACGTTATCAATTTAATTTATACGCCAAACTTTTCTCGCGCTTTCACAACTCATTTACTCAGTGATTGGGCAAAAACAAATTTTTTGCTTAATTCAATTGTTTGCCATTAAAAAAAAAACACTGAAATCGCCGACATGAAAATACCATAAATATGTATATATGCTAAGCCCACTATGCATATGCTAAACTATATCCACAACAAAAGCGCCGGGAAACCATTATTATAGTGCGGAATGCTCCAACCAAGGCGCGGCTTTACCCTCGTGCATATTACCGTTGGCTTAATTTTAAGACCAAATTTCTGTAATAAGGTAATTTCATTAGTGCTGTTAATAAACTCGTTTACATGTAAATTCGTAATTGAAAATTATCCTTGCTACGCTCGTCGCCAGCCGCCTGCCACTGCGCACTCACCCACACTATCCGCTTGATAATCCACTTTCGTTTGTGGCAACTCTGTTGCAGGTTTTTCAGTTTCGGCTTGGTTGTTATGCTTCGGCGGCGCGACACTTTAATCATAAAATTCAATTTATGCCAATCGAAGCTACGTACTAAAAAAGCAACAACAACAATAGCAACAGCGATACAAGTGGTGTGCGAGAGCACCACAAATCCGCTGCAGTTAGAGCAACAAAATTCAACTCAAAGAGGGGGAGTGCGTGTGGTATGTATTCACCTGCAAATGCTGGTTTTCACGCCTTCATGCTGGCAACGCTTTGGCACTATCTCACTGCTATAGTGATTGAATTTATTGATGCTGACACAGAATTATGAGCCACTCCATTCAGATTTTTTTTTTTTTGGTTAACCTTATGTAAAAATGTTCCAGATGCATTTTTCATTCGTTTTCAAATATTCGTGGCTCATAGGTACAGTCACATCGGATTTGGCGTCAAATTGTAGCATGGCTACTTATTTAACTAGGTCGACATTAATAATTTAAGCTGAATATATAATATGTACATATACAACCAAGTATATTTGAGTTTAGATTTCATAAACATTTGTGATTTTTTCAAAATAAAATGGGCCATTGAATGAAATATTAATGTATGTGGAAATATTTTGTACTAAAATTATACTGAAGCCAATGAACTATTATTAATAGGCTTCTATTAGTCATTTAAATTAGTCATTAAAAATAGTCATTGCAGTTAGTGTATTCGTTTAAGTTCAAAAAAATTTTGGGTGATTTTATGTTCGAGTAATTTGAATGCTTGATTTTACTGTAAGTCCGAGAGGCAAATGGAACATAATATATATATGAACTGTTCCGAGTGGGTTACAAATTTGATAAAGCAACTAATTTGAATACCCGATAGTTCAAACTTAGTCTCACAAAACGAACTTTGAAAAATGAATTTGAAAAAGAAAATGTTGAAATGATTCCACCTCTTTACTATCCATAAAACTTCGACATCAGGGATCAGGACAACTTTTAGCCGTGCAACATGAGCATCAATCGAATATTGAAGTATCTTGTAACTGAGTAAATGTTGAACGGTAGTTGGTACCAAGGAACTCCTATCCAAACCCAATATAATAAATTCCACTAAGGGCCAGAACAGTCCGTGAACTTAGGCCCAACATCACTAACTTATTTTTGGAATGAATGCCTACATCCCAAAATTTCGAAACTGTGGATATACATATTTCCTTTTTGATGGCCACCTTTGCTTGAAAAAACCCACAGCGGTCTGGAAACCTGAAACTAAATTTGAGATAAAATTCGTACCAGTAAACTGCTCCACCGTACTTCCCAATTATATTCGAACCTCTGTGTTCAATGTTCCCCTCCTTCTGCAACTCCACTGGAATAAGAGTCGGCAGAAACTGCCAGGATCTGAAAAATTACTGATTTAGGTTTCTAGGTTTCTAAAAACCTTAGAGTGAAAACAAAATGTGATAACCGGTAAAGCAGTGCCATTCGTTCCGGCAATATCATCGGTTGTAGTATTCAAAATGGACTTTGCTGCCAATAGTTGGTATAGCGCACCCCAAATAGTAATAACAGCAGGTTGTGGAACTTGTTTAAGCTCTCTCAGAACCTTCTAGCATACAAATACACCGTAGAACATTATATGTGAACTTCGGTTTCATGGATCCATTAAACACCGTTGATAAGGTGTCTCACACCTCTCCAATGGCTTTCGTATAGCTGAACAAGGCAAATATAGTCACCCGTAACTCCCTCTCTAATATGTAAATTCTACGGAAGTTTGAGGTCTAGAATGAACCTGACCTCATAAACTATTAGTTGAGATAATTGAGATGAAAGCAACTCCAGAAATTTTATTATTCCCTATGAAGAGAAATATTTCAGACTTTCTCGGAATAAGAGGGTCACTTCTACCCATCCAATCTAGCACTAAGTAGAGATATCCTTGAGTTTGCTTGTGGACTATATTCAGGTTACGCACGTATTTTTGTGATTCCAAAAATTATGTGGTCGTGTGACATACAAGTAGTAAGTTAACCTTTGTATTTCAAGCCTCGCTGAACGTGTTCGTTCTCGAAAGAACACTATGTATTCTAAAGAATACTAATAGACTTCTGACTGGAGAATATGGTTTTAAGTTCTGCTAACTACATAATTATCTTTACAGCTACCGCACTCATCATTGAAAACAGCACTCACGTAAAATTAAGAACGCTATTTATATGAAACTGCATTGAACGATACGCATATATATAAATAACTATAACTATAACAGAGGTTTGGTAGACTAAATTTTGCATTGGTGTAGCTTAACTCTATCTTCAAGCTTTTGTTGAAAATGGTGGTGAAAGTGGAGACATTTTCAGGGAACTAAGCTCTCCACTAAAATTTTAATATGTTCTGTATATAAACAAAAGAGTATATCCTCTGCAATCAATTTCTTCATCTAACCGCGAATAGGGCGTTTGAAGTATACGGAATTCCAAACGACTGTTAACGGATATTACAGGTAGATCTGATCTGATCAGAAATCAACTAAAGTAAATTGAATTTTAGCCAAGAGCAGACATTTGATGCATTTGAACTAAACTTTAATCAACTGCACTTGGGTGTCTAGTTTCATATTCTCACTCTTTGCATTATAGAAATTTTTAAGCACTCAAAGTCATTAAGTAGCATATCGTCTGACCAATTCATTCATGAATATAGCATCCACTTTTCTATTGTACTACTATAATCGTTAAGTGAAACCCATTACTAACTGCAACACTTCCGTATACGAATGCAAGTTAATTGACTACGAAATTCGTTCACCAAAAACCAGTAGAGCCAATGACGAAAATGCCGCATGCAAAACCTCTTGTAATTGTGCATGTTAATAACACTCTAAGGATTATTACCCAGACGAGACCGAAATTACTGCAAATTGTTTTTGTTGTCATTGTATGCCTGCATTTAGCATATATGTACATATATACAACAGCTAGAGCAAAAAGCAATTGAACGAAAATGTAGACGGCTAAAGGCCACGCACACAAAATAGACAATGATTTTATTGGTGAGTTTGTTGCTCGCATGCACTACCAAACACCTATTCATACATAACAAACACATTTCGAAAATACGTGTTGGCCCTTCTGTTGAAGAGTTAATGAATTTTATCCTCATATTCGAATTCGGTCTCTTTAACCGGCATTAAAACAATTATGTTCTAGCACAAATGGTGCAAACGAACATGCAAATATGAAAGTATATTTGTCATGCATGAGTTGCGAAAGTTCGTTTAACAGTTACTTTACGACGACAGAGAAACGAGAACATGCTGATCTAAGTTATAGATAAAATTATGTTGAGTTTCCTTCTCAAAAACTCTTTCTTCTACAGAAATATTTATACCCGTATTATTAGCCGTCTTCGATTCGTAATTTCTCCGAACAAAGTTATCTAGCTGATTTCTATACAAGAGAATAATTCTTAGGACTTCAAATAAGATATAATTATTTATAAAAAATCGAAGGTATGTATAGTGCTCGAAACCAAGGGGTTATTAAAATTTCATTTGACACATATTTTGGAAATATTTGGAATTCATTACATCACAATAAATTTAATGCAAATGTAGTAACAAAGGGAAGTCTCTTTGAACAGGTGGTATAACTTCTTCGTTTCTCTACTCTCTAAAGCTTGGCGAATCGAAAACAGTTACTCTTTTGTTTTTATGCTTTGATACTCTATTATGGCTTTTCGAAGATTTGTTTAATTAAAACTTGATTGGTATTTAAATTATGACTAAGCATCAGAATATGCTGATAGTTTTAACTTCGTGATTCCTATCGGTTATTAGGTATAAGTATCGGGTGATATGTAAAAAAGATGGTGGATCTTAATTTAATTCTAAATACGCAAAATACTTCAATACTCGCTGAATTGTACAAGGTGAGAAAGTAGTGAATAAATTACCTTTTAATCTCAGCTACCTTTTATAAATGAGTCTAGAACTCGAATATCTTTCCGATTGTCTTTAAATAGGTATTCCGACCATGAAAGCCAAAGCAAAGTTCATTATCAGTTTAATCTGTAATTTTGAGGGCGCTTCATGCGCCCTCTCTGTAATCGTTAATGGTTAGTGACAACGAATCAACTCTCAATAAGTACTTGATAGGTCAACTCATTACAGGAAGGAACGTTTAACTCAGTAGCTGAACAAATGTTCCGAGGCGAAAAGGAGATGTTCTCTGCAGAAACTACCCTGCTTCAAACGCTTTACGACGAGAAACGAAATACACACATTATCGAAAAACCTTTGTTTCTAACCTTAATCAAACAAACGATTAATTATTTTTAATGCGTTTCGATAAATTTTCTTGGCTTTCTTTCTAATTGTTTTGCGCAATGAAATTTTTACAATATCATCGCATTTTTTGCCTGTCTTAAATGCTTTCCCATAACCGGTATTAAAATTATGTTGTGAAAGGAGGAGGGTTGGATGGGCTATCCGGATTGGCTTCTAGTAAACGCCCGGGTAAGTAGGAGGATGAAGAGAACTCTGAAAGACCTATCCCCCTTCAACATAAGATAAGAATGCACAAAACAAACATCAGCGAAGGTCACAACAAGAGGATTTATCAACACCCACAGTTTCGGCTATGGCAGGGATTCACGGAATTCGCAGGCCCCAACACGCTCACAAACGAACAAAAAAGTTCATCAAACAACACTTCAGTAGACTCGAAAACGGTCCAGAGCCGCTAGGCTCGCTCGCTTTGCAAATTTGAGTCTTCCGGTTGGCCATCAACGCCGTAGAAGATATTGCAGCCATCCGCTTCATGGTGGAGTATGTCTGCTGAAGCTATGAAGTATCTCGGGGTTTTCATAGATAAAAAACTAAGATATAGAGAACACATTGAATGTAGGGTTTCCAAAGCTCTTCAAATTTGGAACTACTGCAGAGGAGTCATTTCCTCAAAGTGTGGTCTACGAACTTATTGCATCTGCACAAGCGTCATACGTCCCATACTAATGAAAAAGTACTGCATCAATTACCCCAGAAGAGGCGCAGGGCTATTTGCTGGGATTATAGGTGTTATGAAAACTAACTCAAGAAAGGATCTAGAGTTCATTCTCAATATTCGGCCACTATGGATAGCAATCTATACCCTGAAGGTAGCTTTAAACTAAATAACTATAATTCGGTCTTTCAGGCCAAATTTTTGGAATAACAGAAGGCGCCAAGTGGCCTTCTGCCCTTTCCAACAAGTCCATTAAGAGTTTTGAAGACTGACGTGGTGTTTATTCTCTAAAGGCAGGTGGAATTTATTTCGTTTTATTAGTAAATTACCTCATTTTCCAAAATTTTAATTTCCAAATCGAATACTGTGAAATTTTACCTTGACTAGACCAAACTTCGACTTGAATAGGCGCTCTTCGAAAATTATGTGAACTAATATATTGGGCAGTAAAATAGTAAAGCCGGGTATTTAGGCAGGTAGGGTATGTAGGAAAATTTATAAACACGTCAAAAACGCAATTAAGTCACGTGCTCGAGAACAAACTTCAAAAATACAATAATGTATACTTTGGTGTATGTGTAAATCTAAAAACCATGCAAAATTAGTCGAAGAGCTTTTCGGTCCAAACCGTTTACATACACATTGTTACATAGTAGTTACCGTTAACTTATGTTGCGCGCATTGTGCGTCAAAAAACTAAACTACTTAATGTCAATCAAAGTGCTTGCTAAAGCTTAAATAACATCAACAACATCAACAATACCAACAACAGCGACGACAGCGATGACAGCGTTGGCAGCAATAGCAACAACGATGCAACAAGGCATTAAAAGCTCATTAGAATGGGAGCAAATGCACACGCTCGCACATCCAGCAACAACACACATTGGGAAATCTGCTCGATTCTGCGTTGCATCAAGTGCAACTGACACACAAAGCAGCTTACACACAAATAAATACTTTTGTTATGCTGCTCATTGCCGCCCTGACACTTCTATCTTCTTACGCTCTTCGCAACATTTTATACGAAAAATGTTCACTTTCAGTTTTTGAAAGTATTTTCACACAAAAACAAATGATGCGCGAGTTCAATGCAGCAGCAGCGAAGCAAAAACAAAAACAAAATCACACAATTTACCTCACCTAAAATCTGGCAGGGGAAAATATTTTATTTTAAGTTTTCGTCCTGGAGCTGCCACGAACAAGCAGCCGACGAACGGGTGATTGTAAAAAAAGCGTTTGTCGCCCAACTTGATACATGCCATTTGGCGACTAATACATCTTACCATACATATATCTTTTGTTGTGCAAGCGCCTAACTGCGATGTGCTCAAACCAAGTGGAAAAACTTTTGCTAACCATCCTTTGGTATGGAGGAAACGCCGAATGCCCAGTGCGGAATCAATAAATCGTTGTCGGTGTCATGTAATGACCACGGGCGAGAAACTATCAAAGTTTCCAAATAAAAAACGGTACACAGAAGGAGGGCGTATACGTTTTTACAGCGCTATGTGAGTAGACGAGCACGTGCGGCGTGAAAAGAATTGGTTGCTAAGGAATAATAGCTTTTAGCTTAACCCTTCGCTGTTGTCCGCAAGTCAGTTCTTATTAAAGCAGACTCCTCGAAACTCTTTCGCCAAAAGCTGATTACTAAGTTTATAATTTAATGATAATTTCTGTCGCTATATGTCTTTGGTTTAAATAATAAAATATATTTCAACCAAACATCTTACAATATATATTACATTGTTATATCTGATCCATTGTATCTGCTTCTAAAAGGAACTTCAAATTGTTGAGCTATCAATTTAATACTTATCAGTTTCTTCGACAGTAGTTCTGTTTAGCATGAAATAATTCAACTGAGTTGGATTATCTGTGCAAAAAGCCCTGGAGGAAGCGTAACACATCGGCAAATAAAGTCAAACCCCCGCTTGGTAGTCTCAATTTTAAAACGCTACAGTGGCAAACAGGCTGGGTAGGTATATGATATGCATGCCAGCACGTTTGAGTAGGCCAATGAAGAGACGGGAAGATGACGAGTGTCCCTATTTAGCAAAAACTCAGAGCTCAGCAGCTCAATTGAACTCGGGGTGTGTGATCCCAAGACGACCTTTTATTTCCGACTTTTTAAATATTTATACCACAAAGCCATTTTCTTAAGACCAATAGCAAATGCAACGATATTTCAATTGAAAGTGTTATTTAGGTTCTCAAGTATCTCAGAATTATTACAAAGCATAACGTCTGCAGAAAATCAAAGGCCCACTTTTGTGTATGCGCAAATGAGCCGCATAATACTGCTTTTATTAGCTCCATCAGCGAGAAAAAAAACTCAACCAATTGAGTCAATTAGCACTGCCAATTACTGTCATCTTCAATTATTTAAACATTTATTTAATGAAACACTAACGCATTTCGTCTAATTTCTTTGACCCAAAACTGGAAAGGAAAACTTTGCCAAAAAGGAATATGAACATCTGAAAGCGGTTAAATAGCGCAGAAATTTACAGCTCCGCAACTCGTTAATGACACAGCAGCCAGTCAACGGCGTGGCGCTCAGCTGTGAAACGTTTACTCCAAGTTACTTTATGTAACGGTAGTTTATTCTTCCTTATTGTGCTCCGAACATTATATATTTGTAAATAGGTGTGCGTAAAGGCTAATGTACGAAGTAACTCACTAAAGTCAATGCCGCATAATTCATGCTGACTTCAATTCAAAGTGGCAGCGACACCCTTTCGCTATTGCCTCAGTTCCGACAAATTTATTCTCTTCGCAACGCGTATCCTTTTAATTGTGCGCGTGTGTATATGTGTAAGTGCTTGGTGTGTCCTTTATTGGCCATCCTTTTATGTTTTTCATTACCCGCTTCCCTTCTTCAGCTGCTTCGCAAACTTTCATATATCAGTTAAATTTTGTATACCTTTTTTTATACTAGTGTAAACTTTGTGTTAACGGAGAAAAACTGTGGTAAATGTTGCGGAAAAGTTGCCTTATTACAATCGGTTTCCCTCGCTTTTTTCACACTTCAGTTTTTCTTAATTCTTAATACTTTCACAGTTAGGAAGGAAACGTCATTAAAACACTTGAGTGGAAATATAGTCTGGGATTAGTGGTGAGTGAATGGAGGATTATTTCTGATCGCCTCTGGGCAGCTTTGCTATTTTTCACAGCATGCTTAGTTTAGTGGATATTTTTAACTCTACAAACTTCACAGTAGTAGATAAGTGGGAAAAGTTTCCCACTCCAGGAGGCAGAATATAATCAACAAAACCAAGTCGCTCTATTTTGGTAAACTCTGAATGTCATATGTGCAAAATATGGGATGGTTGTATCGGTGAATTCAGCCAAAAAACTTGGAACCACTAATGACAGATTCTAATGTAATAAAAGTATGAATCAATGACACATCAGATCAGACAAAGTGACAGACAGGTGGGACTATGACTGATTCGAAGACATTTATATTCTCTACTAAAGTTCGGTAACTTCTTTCCATATAGAAGTTATGAAAAATTCTCTTATGTTATTGGAAACCATTCGTGATTTTCCTTAAAATTAATATATATATGCAGTTCACCATCACAACGATGTTTCTCCAACATTGAACATAGGTTAACACACAAGCAGATATGTGGCGAAACCACGCTTTCGTTTTAAACATAGGGAGGAGGATGTTAGACAAAGATTCGACTGAAGGATGTTGACACTCAGGTCCGAAGCTACACAATTACGCCGAAGGAGTTTCACCGAAATGAATGGGACAGCGCGGAGTTGGGTTTAGCACATGGAACGCTAAGGATCGTAATAGTCTGCGTTTCAGTGAACTCTCGCCGAAGATAATAGCTAGAGTCACTATGCTATCATTTTTACTATGAATGATCAGGAGCGCTTATTGCAAGTACACTGAAATCTCTTATTCGCGGAAATACAGCGGGACAATTCCGGTCAATATTGAAGTTATGATTAGATTATGAATTAGACTTACAGAGAAAAATGCGATTCTTTCTCCAAAATTGAAAAAAAAAAAACCAAAAAGGTACTCAAAATCAAATTTTGTGTTACAGATGTATTTAGCATAAAAATGCTAAAGGTTAGGGTTATGTAAATAAGGGTGAAGTTTTTTAAAAAAAGTTGATGCCTGCCGTAATGTCACCAGTTATTAGCAGGTTCAGTTTGCCGGTTTCTACTTTTGGTTGATTTAGAACTCATTCTTTGGATTTGCTCAATTTTTCGAAAATCTGATTGCACTGATTTCCTTTTGCAGTTAAAAATAGTCAGTTAAAATTTCAGCTCTCACTTTGGGCTCACAATTTCTTCATTTTTTGAAAACCTCTCTTGAAATTTTTTATGAACTATTGATAGTGGGCTCTTTGGCAGTTAATCAGTCAATCAATCAAAAATACCAACGGCTTCCAAACTGCCTTAGTGAATCCGCCATGTTTTAAGCAAATTTGCCATTGAGGTTTAAACTTTAAGCATCTATATTTGCTTAATTTAAGCAAATGCACACATACATATATATCTAATTGCTGTACTTAAGCAATGTGGAACTTTCTCCTTTATGTCTTACCCCAGCAAAGTTAATTGGCCGAAGCGGAAAAGTAATTGAAACTGAAAAACAAAAAAAAAAAATCACTGCAGTCGAAAGGCTGCCAAACTCCAGCCACATACAGATACATATGAAACACACAGAGAAATTCGAATATTTAAATATTCATGTACGGGCATAAAAGCCCAGAGGTTCTCCACAAACACCACCAATATTAGCAAATGTGTACAAAGCAACAAAAGCATAGTAGAGCGAATTTAATATTCTTTAATAATGTTCATATGCTAAAAGGAGTTAGTCTTTTATAATAGCCTTGTTGTTGTTATTCAATTTATTGGAAAATACTGTAAATGCTGGCGGCTATTTTGACACAATTAAATAATACAAATTTAAATCTTATCCAAATTACCCTTTGATAGGCTATTATTAATTAAATTCGTATTTACAACTCAACGTTGTTGAGATTATTTTCAAAAGTTTGAAGCTCTAAGATAAATTTTTTTATATTAACAATTTAATGCATACAAATTGCATAAGATAACAGAAACGAATTTAATTAATTAGCTACGTACATTGGTAAACGAGAAGACCTTAAAAGCTTTTGACTTTTGGCTCCAAGGAGAAAACCAAACAAAATTTGAGGTGGCAAAGGGTTTTACCACACACACTCTGATTGAAGCTGCAATAAAAACAAAAATAATTATTTTTAACTAAGTGGTAACATTTACAGCGTAAAATTGGTCGATCCGCTTACAAGGTCGTGGAATTTTAGAGGAGCATTTTAATTAAAAGTAAAGGGGTTTCAAGTGAAAATGATCAGAATTCGAAGACGACGTCATGACGTCATGACGGAATCTGTAGAGCCAGCTTCCAAAGCACTCATGTACACATAATATTTGGGTCAGGTGGAAATCTAGGTCTGGATCTATTTATCCATGCATATATGTCTGATATTAGTCTGTGGATCCATTGTCCTTTGGATGTGGTTCGCCACCGCTGCCACACTGTGTTCCTCTTATTCCTCTCTTCTATCTTTTCCGATAATCTATTGGGTGCTGATGTCGGATATAATCGCGCAAATTTGTCTACCTGAATATGCTGCAGCTGGTGGCGACTCTTTACGCCCCACTCTCCACGGTGGGTACCTTTCCGATGGTGCCGATCCCCCTCCACCCTACGTGGAATCTACTACCATAGAAGCAGTTGATTCGCCGCTAAATATGCCGAGGACGTATTCGTTGACTCGGAGTTCTTTTACCTAACTTGGATCGAATGATACAACGATTAGAGGAACTTGGCTGTCCGGAAATTTCTCTCTGGCGGAGTTATTTTTCCGACAGAGAAGCTTCTACCGTTGACATGAGTAGGAATGTGGAAATCGGATTGGCTCGAGGCTGCCCGCAGGGCTCAACGTATCATG
Source organism: Bactrocera minax (assembly GCA_021498325.1). Taxonomy (NCBI): domain Eukaryota; kingdom Metazoa; phylum Arthropoda; class Insecta; order Diptera; family Tephritidae; genus Bactrocera; species Bactrocera minax. The sequence goes on from JAKEEE010000024.1 coordinate 2,469,983, forward strand.
GAACCTCATGATGGACTCTCTGCTTGGACAGCTGCAGCCACTCTGCAAGTGTTGTGTATGTAGTGTGCATGTAGTAAGCATGTGTATGTAGACGACTTTCTCCTTTCGATTAAAGGTTTGAAGGTGAACTAGAACGGGTAGGGGAGCATGTTTTAGCAATTGGTTATAATTTGGGGAGTAGGGGTCGGGTCGACATATTCTACCTGCTTCTCTGCGCGTGAGTTGTTTAAACGAGGAGGCTGAGAATTAGGCGTTTAGCTGAATATACTTCTTGTGAGTATGGTGTTTGCGTATGCGCAATATGCGTATGTGCGTATGTGGTCCAACCCATGGTCACCAGTCCAGAGCAGTATAGGAGCTAAACTGGAAGTAGTTTCGGCTACGAGGTCTGAGCGGAGACATAAATCTGGTACCCATGGGGAGCAGGAGCCTTTGTAGTTGGCTCCAACCTGCACATGCGGCGAGGACCTTTGGGCAATATCGTGGTGGTAACTCCGCACACATCGGCCCAAAAACTTATAAAATGTAGAAATTCGTGAATGATATACCTTATCAATTTCTTTTATATGCCAATGATGTTAACTAACTCCTTCAATTTCATTATACGGTCACCCAACAAAAGCTGATGGATTTTCGAGATGCTTTCTGTAATCTTGTGGTCTTCCTGTACAAGGTGCATCATACAGGTACTGGTACAGTCATGATGAAATTCAAAAAACTAATACTCAACCCGTCAGTTTGTTTATCAAGCCAAACACAAATAGCAGAGCTAGCGTCATTTTGAGATCCTTCATTAAACTTTGACAGTATTCAAGTTAAGGTTAAAACTCTAACTTTTTACTTTACCAAAAATGGCTAATATATTATCGAAATATTGTTTTAGTTTTAATTCTTTCAAATTGTGGGTCTTTTTTACTTTCGACTTTAATAGTCATAAATATTTTTTGGATGTTTATGTGAATTTAGTGCTATCTAGGCAATGATATATTATACTCTTCTCGAAAGTTCACATAACCAGTTCACATAAAAGTTCCCGGCCGGGTTCATATAATTAATTATTATTAATTATTATAATTACTTCGACGATTTCGTATCTTTATGTACACAGGAAATAATAGGCCTTATTTCATATTAATTTTTCAGGCTGAAGTTTAATGAGGCTATACCTCGTATGTGAGTATAGTAAAATTGTTTTTTCTTTTTGAGTTGGTAACTTGAGTAAAAATTGAGAAATCTTAATTAAACTTAGTGCACATATTCCTTGGCACTCAGAGGAGGATGGTATTGCAAATGGTTAGAATTAGACCATTGCCACGCCCACAAAATGCAGCTAGACGAAAACATATGAAATGTTTTAACTAAACTCCCAATTAGGATATAACACTTAAATTTGATACAGGAAATATGGTAGGGAGCGTATCTGTGGGTTAAAAATTTTAAAAAGGGGATATGACCCCGGTCTCTAATTGACTTAGTATATTTATCTCACAAACCACTAAAGCTATATTAACAAAACTTGTTGAGGATAAGCCCTTGCAGCTCCTCCTAATACGGTGCAAAATAGGAGAAATCTACATACAACCACACCAGGGGGGAACACCATAGGATCCTTGCACAATGGGAGTGGCACCGCCCACTTTTCTTTGAAATTCCATATCTTAGGAATAACTGAACTGAATGTGGTGAATAGCATAACTGCATTCCTAAGTTACAGTGTGCAAATGGACGAAATCGCACTGCAACCACGCCCACTTACTATATTACACAATTCCAAAATTCATCAGAATCTTTCACTTTACAGTATATAAATCAATCATCAGTAAAGATATCGGAGCAAATTTTGAACAAATTGTACCTTCAATAGCTTGAGTATCAAATAATAGTCATCTCGTGTCATAAATGGTCAAAATCGGACTATATCTTTTCAATTCCTCAAATAGCCAATATGGGGACCTCAGTGATTATGGATGTTTATACCGAAAATATCAGTGAATCTGAGATATATCTTAATGAAATTCAAGGAGTATCACTTCTTAATACAAATGCAATGGCGTATTCCCTTAGCCCCACATTTCTAATATATGGATTTTCGAGCAACCGGTTGACTTTATACCGTATATATCGGTCAATCTGCGAGATAACTTAATGAAAATCAAATTATTTCTTTTTTATTTAATGCCGTGTCTTGATGCCAAACATAAATGAAGTCGGATACTTCCTCTTGCCCCATGAACCTAATATCATACTTTTCAAAATTCCGTTGCCTTTACAGAATGTGTAATGATCAATATGTAAGATAGCTTAGAAAAATAAAATTAGTTAACGTGTACTCTTGAAGATACAGTAGCTTGGTGGCAAAAATGTGTGAAATTTATCTACGAATTACCAGAGCCCCCATTGCTATATATAATGATTTTCGTTATTCTGGTGGACTCTATGCGAATATGTCGGTCCAATTGTGGGAATATATTCTCGAGCATACTTTAGTTTAATGCGACAACTAAATGTAAAACTAAATCTACACAGACCTTCCCCTAACCCCAATATACCCGATGTAGTGATTTCCAACATTCCAGCTAACTTTTAACCGCTTATATTATAAGTCAATATTTGTGATATTTTAAAGAAAATAAGTGTTTCCTTAACCATAATATGGTTTAGCGCTAAACATAAATGAAAGCAGTCCACACCATAGACTACTACACCACATATCTCTAATATAAAGATTTACACCCCTGTTTGATTTTTTACCCCCAATATATTAAATTTCGTCGTTCGAGTGAGTTTATAACGCATATATCTCCATAGAAGATGTCTCAACAAAATTAAATGAGAATATTCCGATTAGTATTATATCATTGAGTAATAGAAAATTTTGTGGTTGTACCTCCCCACAGCACAATATCATGAATATGGATGAGATAGATTTACCTTAATTAGATTGATTTTCTAAGTATATGACCCAAAGTAAAAGTGAATATGATGCCATATATGATTGCAATCCATTCAAAATTTTTTCGAATGATAAATATGGAACTCTTACGCAATTTTCTCTTAGGACACATACCAGTTGTTTATATAAAAGTGCAGTTGATTTTCATTTCACTACGGGAAAACTACTGAGATACGAAAGTTTTTGTGCGGCATTTGCTCAGAGGTTTCCTCACGGCATTTTTGCCGATGAATGCATAAAATCCGGGAAATAAATTTTCAAAAATATGGAGAATTTTAAATCTTGTCACCTTTGGCTTAAATGTGTTGTGCCCAATACGTAAACAGATCGATCTCAATATCTATGGTGGTCGTAGAAAAAATAAAACAATAAATCGAAGTGATTAAAACGGAGACTACATAGTTAACTACAGTATATGAATGCTTCCCATTTTGTTTGATGGTGTCCATTTTGCTCTTAAAAGTACTATTAATAACCTTTGGAGCTACGTATTTGCAAAATTTAACACAATCAATTAAAATAGGAAAACTCGGTCTACTATGTGGGCAATAGCATACAGGTATATAAGGAATTCTCTTGAAATTATCAAAGTTAGCGCACATATACGTTCAGTGCAAACGCACACTTCAATAAGTTTAAATGTAATTTTAGGCGGGCTTGTGCAAGGACCAAAAGTTAATTAAGTCTCCTAGTTTAACATGTAAACACGATTTGAGTCTTTGTTATTCTATAATCTAATTGTCAAACATTAGAAGCGAATGGCCGCTGTAGTTGCAGCCACGACAGCCACGATAGCGAATGCAACTATATAGCAGCAACAAAAACACTATGTCAACGGCAATGTAAGCAAACGCTTACGTCCATACATACGAGCCTACCTTCATGGATATATTTGCACTTCTGGTACACCCTATTTTAGCTAGTATGTGCTGCTATATATATATGTATATTAATATAGGCAGGTTTGTAGATGAAATTACGCAAACTATGATATGCATTTGCGCTTGTATATATATATATGTATGTTTTATTTGCTTATGCCAATAATACTTCCATTTTCGATATTCAATCTCGAGAAAAGAATTCCTACAGTCCACATTTTTTACAGCTACAGTGATATTATTCTATTGGAGGCGGTAATTAAGGCGGGGGGGTAAGGCGGGGAATATGAGTTGATGTGAGGAAGATTGTATCTAATTCCGCACGGAATTTTTAATAGTTGAATGATTGAAAATGAGGGAGAAATTTCGCCTGAACGCAAGCGCGTGAGCTTAAGGCATCATTAGGGTTATTGCGCTTTCCAGCTAGTCTCAATTAAGCACCAATCCATATTTCTCTAGATATGATAAAATTTATAAAATCTGTTTTATCCTAACTGTCCGTTTTCTTTTAGGTTGAAATATTGACTAACGTTTCGGGAGGCTCAGTGCATGCTCGTCTTACGTTACCTAGGTTCTGAAACTGAGCACTCATGAAGCTGCTCTGCTATGTTCCTTACTATATTATTTAGTTCTCTCTTTCTTAAAAGTAGAAAACTTTTGATAGCAGATCATCTTCTATATTACCTCAGAGTAATTTTGTGGTACACCCTGTATTTCTTGCTTCAGTCAACCTTCGGAAAAGCTGAACCATCTTCGGCAGCTTATGGGTACTGCATTTCCGAGTGCAACTAGTCCACTGTTTTGCTTATTTCTATACCTAGATGGCTCCGATCGTCTGCTAGATCATTTTAACATTGGAGATGACACTTGACAATTAAAATCTATTTCCCTTTATACTCAGTATGCAGTAGTCCAAATTTATCGATAACCAAATTTCCTCCAAACGATGAAGTGAAGAGGCATACATTTAGTTAACCACATTCATACTGGCATATGTATAAATTTTTGAGTGTAAATACTAAATACTGATTAATGGGGTGTTGATTTGAAACCGATTTTAGGCATCCCTAGATGATTTAAACACCTTCAGCTCGCATGAAACAATATCGGTTAAGTAACCGTAGTTCGAAATTAACAAGAATCGCAACTGCTTGCAGCGTTGCCACTGCTCTACAAGCCTCGCGTTCCAAAGCGCTGAAAATTAATTGTCCATATGCATGTACGTGTAGGAGTAGGTGTGTGGGTGGGCGTTGGTACTACTGCGCATGCACATGCCATTGCGGGCTAAATGTGTTTGCATAAAGCATGTCAAATTACTGTAATGCCCGTTCGTTAGCCTCTAAGTGCACGTTCTTGTGCACACCACTGGCGTGCATGCAACACGCAACATACAACATATATATATGGCCTTTTGACTGTGTGAATGTTGATAATCAGCCGGCTTTGCTGCCATCCCCATACCACACTTCACTGCGTACAACCACTGTGTCCATGCTCTGTTTGGCCCCTTAGGCCTCCACCATAGCCACGAGGTGCCGACTGCCCCTTTGTATTTCTGCTGCCAATAAGTTGTCATTGTGCCGTTTGCAATTAGCTACATTATAATGTACTGACATTTATGTGCCTGCAACTATAGCGTGAATGCATGCACATCTTTGTATGTATATACGAGTATGAACATAAGTGCATTTAAGTTGTCGACTGCTCTTCAATTGATCGCTCTGGGCGTTCGGTTCTCGGCTTATTATATTATGAGCTATTAAATTACCAAATATTATTAAATACGCATATTTTGTTGGAATCAGTCATGGGGATTGCGAACACATGAAAACTAGGTGACAAACTTCAATGTGTCAACACATAAGGGTGGTCCTTAAAGGTGAGTAGAAACGTTTGCATACATTGGTTGCTTGGAAAACTAACACCAAAGTCCACACTACTGTAAACGGCTCCAATTATGTTGACGACTTCGTAACGTTTCTATGAGATGGTGCCACTACAATTTAATCCATATGTTTTTAGTTGAACCTAACTTCATAAGACATGTGATATATCTTTTAGGTGAATCAAGTCTTGTTTGGGCTAAGTGCTTTGAGCTCAACTGGTCCGCCGAAGGTATGTCTACAGAGATGTTTCAAACTAAAACTTACAAGACCTGGACAGTAGATAGGAAAGTGCCTAGATGTTTCCACCTTGCATTCCTCCTTACAACTTTAACCATTCGCGACCGATAAAATTTTTAGCCTCACTAGATGTATGGATATTGGATAATGCCCAGTAATAACTGCTACAATTGCGGTCTCATGCACTCTACCCTCGCCAAGAAGAATCTTGCAGTCACTATTTTATGTCTTAATGAATTGCTACTAATTTTATGAAATGTGACTTGAATAATACCAACAGTCTACGCCCGGTGAACGTGAAAGGCAAAGCAATTGTGCCGCGTTGCATTATTTTGGCATCGAATTGCTTCCGCTTCCGCCGTATTCTGATTCATAGCGACTTAGACATAGTATCTATGGAACGATTTTTTCGGAGAATGAGGACTTTTAAAAAGCAAAGGACAAGCCTTATTCCAAAATTGATATCGAAATATTGGAAGGTCACCATTATCGGAGCATTACCCTTAATAATAAAATCGAATCTTCAAAAAAATTTGTACTTCTTTAAAAAAAATGCTATCTTTCCAGATTGCCATTACTTATGGAGGTATGTACCGATTAATTAAACTGCTGTATATTGATTGATTTTAATAGGTTAATCTTAACCATTTCACTTGGTACCAAATTTTATATTATATTAAAAATTTTTATTTCACATTTTTGTGAACCACCCTTATCATATCGTAAATAAATTTGGCGGAATGCGTATTCGACTACAAGGTTAGTTTGTGTTGTGAGTTTGTTTTGTTGCAAGTCGAAGTTGTCAGTGCCCCGCTGGCACCCCCATTGCCACTGTCATTTGCCAGCTTCGACGTATTAGCAAGCTGCCTGTTGCCCGTCCCCCTAAGCGACACTATATACGAGTGCATACAATAGTGTATCTCATACTACATGCAAGTGTTTGTGAGCTCTCAACTTTATGAATGTAAACTTTGCATAATTGCAATTGCACAAATACCCGTTGCGACTATCACTTTGCGATCATTTTCATTGCTTATTATTTATGCAATGTTGATGAATTTTGTAGCTCACTGATTCACATAACAATTATTCGGACAGATTTATATTTGTATATGGAGACATACATATCAATACATGCTGCTCCATACTTTTGCCATGTAACTCTCACTCGAATATTCGATTTTTCGAATCTGTCTTTGGCATGTTTATATAAAAGCTTTGGTTTGTTGTTCATTTAATTTGGTAATTATTACTTACATATATTAGGTCTAGCACCAAGAAATCTATTATTTTTCCATATAGTTTTCCGTATCTTCCGTTGTACGTATTATATATATGGCGTTAGGAAGACAAGATGCCGCACTAAAAGACTTCTTCGACAATTTTGCGATTGTCCAAAGATGGAGGTTCTACAGGTTTTCCTCGATAAAGACGAAAATGTAAACGAGGCGGCTGAAAGCGTGAATAGTGTTTATGGTCCTGATACTGTAACAACCAGCTTCGTACAATTTTGATTTCGTCGATTCCGTTCCCATAATTCTACTCTCGCAACGTGTTGCTACGGTTGTTTGTAACACCTATAACTAAACGAGTTAGATATAGACATATATATATATAAATGATCTGGATGAAAGGACGAGTTGAAATCCGAGTGACTGTCTGACCGTCCGTCCGTCAGTGCGTCCGTACAAGCGATAACTTGAGCAAAAATTAAAATATTTTGATGAAACTTGGTGTGCGTGTTCTTTGTCACCGTAAAACGGTTGGTATTGCAGATGGGCATAATTGGAGATCTGCCACACCCACAAAACGCCATTAATCGGAAGCAGATAAAGTGCTATAACTAAGCAGCAAATTAAGACATAAACGTTATTTGGTATAAAGGATCTTAGTAGGGTGGGGGATCTGTGGGCAAAAATTAGTGAAAAAGTGGGTATGGCGCCGCCCACCAATAGGTTTAATATATGCATCTCAAAAACCGTTAAAGTTATAGCAATCAAACTGGCTCCGACTAGGTTTTTCTAGCATCTCTTCATATACTTGAAAATGAGTGAAACCAGATAATAACCACGCCCACCTCCCATACAAAAGTTATGTTGAAAACTACTAAAAGTGCGTTAACTCGCTGAAGGAACACATCAGAAACATTAAATCTTGCACCGAATATTACACGGAGGGGTTGGATAGAATTCCGTGTAAAGTTTTGATGATGGCCGTGGCATCGCCCATTTTTAGGAGAAATCTCATATCTGAAGAACCCCTTAACCGATATCAACAAATCTGGTATATGACATTATATTTGCATTTTTTGTCAAGCTGTGAAAATGGGCGAAATCGGATAAAAACCGCGCCTACTTCTCATATAACACAATTTTAAGTCTCATCTGATACTTTCCCTTTAAGGTAGATAAATCGAACATCAATTAAGATATTGGAATAAAGATTTCCATTAACTCAACAAGCGTAAAAATGGGCCCATAACATTTCAAGCCCCCAGATACCCAATAAATGGACCTCAGTGCCTCTATCTGACTTTTTGCCAAAAATATCGTTAAATCTGTAAGATATTGTAATTTCGGGTAAATGCTATCCCTAGCCCTATACCAATACATAATATAGTATAATAGCCCTATACCTAATATACGGATTTTCAACCTTCTGCAAGATTTTGTATCATATATATTGGTAAATCTGTAAGATATCGTAATGAAATTGGAGGAATATCTTTCCATGATAATAGTGTGATCTAGTATCAAAAATGGGAAGAATCGGGTAAGCACTTCACATAGCCCCCATATACTTAATGTAAGGATTTTCAACCCTCCTGTAGACTTTATACCATATATAACGGTCAATATATGAGTTATCGTTTTGAAATTTAGAGAGCGTCTCTTTCTGGTAACAGTGTGTGCATGTGTTTAAAACGCATCAAATCGGGTAAGCACTTCCCCTAGCCCCATGCACTCAACATACGGATTTTCAACCTCTGGGTAGACTTCATACCATATATATCGGTCATTATGTAAAATATCTTAGCAACATAATATTGTTGCGAGGGTTTTGCGAGGACGAGGGTTTCCATCAGAGTGGCACTATGAAATTACCCTCAAAGTGGCAACAAGTTATTGAACAAAACGGTGCATATTTGACTTAAATCGCATCATTTTAACTATGCTAAATAAAAATATATTTCTGTTTTAATATACCTAATGTACAATATTATTTCTCAACATACAAAAATTATAGTGAGTAATAAATATATTCGATGTTAATTCCAAAATCAAATATTCGGAGCGATTTTGAAGCTCTAGGAACGTCCTATAACTAAACATGCCATTACTACATGGACAGAAAAGGCTTTGGTCTAACAAATAAAGAGCAATGAAAATATAGCTTTATACTTCGACTTAGTATCTATCCATGATACTTGACCATTGAATATGCTTACTTGCCACAACACTTACAACAACGGTGTCTTTTCCCATCAGCATACAAATTGAAAATGTTTGAAGGAAATGTCATGAAACAGTAGTACAGTAGTGTAGTTACTCTTAGTATTCTAAGACAAAGATAGAGACTTTTTGTTTGTGACAGGACCTTACCAAAGACCAAAGACCTTTCAGCCCATGTATCATTACATTTAGTGTCAGATCACAAAACCTACAATAGTAGAAATAGTGCCGTGGAAATTCATAGCACTTAACGTTATTAAATCGTAAAAATAGAGCTGAACTCCCAATGTGATAGACTATAAGTGAACTTTGAATTCCCCATGTCGTATCCCTGAAGTATACTAATACTGCATACATCCCGACCTTAAAAGAATAGAATTACTAGCATATATCGGAATCGCTTGCTTGAGTACGATTCCAATCCATGTTCCAATTTATCCAGCTCAATTTTGCAGATTTCTTAATAATTTTGAATATCTGATTGACTTCTTAACCCACATGAACCCACCCCACGTGTCGAGAAAATTTTGAGAATTTTTGGACTGCTACAGAAATATTGCCCCGCAAGATAATTAAATTTAATCTTAAATGAAGTCTGTTTCAAATTTGAATCCTCTACAAAGCCAAATGGTAGACCCACCCTTGAATTACAAGGCTCATTAATAAAAGAGTGTTTGGGCTAAGGTGTATTGAATAAGAATACTAGTATATAGTCTCCACTGATCTTGCAAAGGGTATTTGTTTGAAAAAATTTAGCTTTATTCGTTCGCAATTTTATGACATTTGGTGTTTGAACAGAAGTTCGGGCATGTGGTCATCATTAAAATCTTCAATATGAAATCCATAACAATCAACAATCTAATCTCTTCTGGATGTAAGGGCGTCTGGAGAAACTCTTCAGGTAATTTTGCATACTTGTTGAACCATAAGAGTGATTTTAAGTATTTAAAGTGATCTAAAAATGTTCGTTATTTTTAAACCATATACCACATACCATATAAGCACAGTATTAAGAGCCACGATCTTGTTATATCCTTAGCCTTCGCTCGTCGAACGAACCAATCAAATAATATATTTTCAGCCAAACTATCCCAGAGATATATAAAGTAGAAATAAATATCATTTATATGCACAAAAATGGCGGCAAACATAAATAACGACTGAGAAAGGCTGTCATAAGGAATGTAAGTGTAATAATGCAGGCGTAAAAGCAACAATGGAAACGCTGAGTGCCGGCAGAAACCAAAATGCAATTGCAAAAAGTCAAAGTATCGCTGAAGGAGTGGCTGAGTAAATAACCATTGGATGGCGACGCAGCTGTATTCAATGAACGAGAGGAATTTCCGAGCGGCGATCTGTTGCACCCAGCACGAGCATTTCAATGGCGCCGTCGCGCTATTATCACGAATTGAGGATAATGGTATTCCATTGTTTGGTCATTTATTTTTTGCGTTTTTTTTTTGTTTTTTTTTAACATTTGCTTTTTTCGAGCCATTTAGCTGCCTTCTGCATTCTCCCAACGCTTTGCTTTCATTTTTAATATAAATTAACATAAATTACGCAGGCAACGGCAACGGCAACAAAACCAAGCATAACAACAAATTTTTCAGCAGCCACACAATAATAACGGTTCTCGCCTGAAGTCGTTGTAGTGCGAGTTGCTAGACCAGCAGGCTTCCTACGCACCGCAATGCCGACATTGTTGCGAGGCATTTTTTATTTCACCGACACTGCCTTAATGGGTGTTAATTATAATCTCTTCATTTACACTCGCAATTCCTTGCAGTACTGTACCATTACTCATACCGTTGTGCACATATCTGTATTACAAACGAATATGCGTGTACGTTGGTAGATTTTTTCGCGCTCATGACTCATAGTGGAGTTTCATGTTCTGCCCCTACGGTGATTTGTACATTATTACATTCATATAACGCGCTCTTTTTTCATTGCCGTTGGCCGCACTTTACATACCGTTCGGGAAATGACTTATCCTGGTGGAAGTGTTCGTGTTACTTTAAAACACAAATATCGATATACTGATTTCATATTAATGATAATAATACCAGCATACACCTTTCTAAACTGTCGTATATGCATCTAATATTATATGCATTTTCTATTATAGTGGTGCAGTAAAATTTTTTATGATTTCATAGAAGTAATAAATAAAATAATAAAAATGCAAATGAATTTGGTTTTACAATAAAACAATAAGTTGGGAGGAAAGTTGCACTAAATTGAAGATACTGATAATGTGTAGTAATAAATCGATTTAAACATACACTCAGATGAGTAACGGCCATTAATTACCTGAATATCATATATAGCTATGGTAATCGCTCGAGTACATACGACATCAGCCATACGTTTTGAGTTTTAACCGTATATCATTAGTTCCATTAAGAAATCTCATTTTTTGCAAGCGTTATCGAAAACCTGTGGTCGGGCAAACAAAACTTACTCGATCATATTCTTTATGATGAACTTTCGATATATGATGCTCTGTATTTATCTGGCTAAATCAACTTGAAATAATGGTTCCTTTTAACACAACACACAACAAGTCCTCCACTTGATATATCCCGTACCTCTCATCATAAAAGCCACATCGTCGCTATTACTTGCCATATCGAACATATCTTTCTAATCATTTATTTTTTATTTTAGTCAAAAAAAAAAAAAAAAATACAAATCAAACTAGAACCATAACTTTTTTAAAATTCAATCTTTAAGTTTCAGAAAATTCGAGTGTACTTCTAAAAATGTACTAATTTTCTGAAACCCTGTAAATATATAAAGCTCTGGTTTTTAATATTCAGTAACATCTGAAATTAATTTTTTTTTAGTATGAGAGTTTTTTTAACGATAGAGATTTATCGTAAGATTTTTAGGACATTTCACAAATTTCGTTAAAATCTTTCACTAAAAACTTAATTAAATAGTTTAGTTTCACTTATAAAAAGGTGATTTTCGGTTGCATATTTAAATTAACATATTCCATCCAACAGGGGGCAGTTACCTCACTTTTAAGAGTTTCATAATATAATCGCTATTGTCATATACCTCGCATAGGCATATGGGGGATGGTAATCAATATTGAGACAGGCAGCAGGCCTAATAAATATTTGTAACGCCCGCAGAATGGAATAGCCCTGAGTTATATGCAAATACTTTTTATTAACATGAGGTCTTTCTGTGGGATTCGTGGATAAAAATTCGCATTGAACGAATGGCGCTCAGTTACGAGTCAACGAGAAAGAATGTGGATATAACATTTTTGAATGTCATCATATGAATATATACTGAGTTAGGAAAAACTATAATTAATTTGCGAATTTTTATGTTAAATGGGAGAGTCGCGGCTAAGACAGACGGATATTTGTAAGTTGGCGTATGTATGTTCGATACCAAACAGAAAATTCTAAAAAAATTTATTTTGGTCTTACAATGTTTGTTATAAAAATCCATCTAACTCCAATTTATCGCCATATATCTAGCATAATTGTTAGAGGCAGTTGTATACTATTAACAAATATACCAATGAAAATTCACAACTGGGTTTAGCCTTGAGCTAGTTAAGTACTCATATAAATTGATTGTTTACCAGAATTTAAAAAGGCAAACGCAGCAAATTTGTATTAAAGAACAAGTAAGGAAGGGCTAAGTTCGGGTGTAACACAAGATTTTTTACCCTCGCTATGTGCAAGGATCAGAGGCGGGGAAATGTTTTCAGATGCTGGCATAACTTTATATTAAAAAATGTTGCGGAAGAATTCAACATTGATTATTCCAAGAAATTGTCAATGGATTGCAATCATATTTGGTATTATTATTATTATTAACCTATTTTACAGGCTATAGACTCATGTACTTTCACTACTATATTTTGCTTCGTGTCAGAGATAATTATATTAAAATCTACCAAATTAACTCAAATGAGATATATGCGATATAAACTCAACCAAAGTGGTTTAATAAATGTTTTAGATAGATGAGGAAAAAGTCAACCAGAGAAAAGGAAATCACTATTTTCGGAAAAAGGGGCTCAGACCATGATCTAGACCGACTTCTTTCATATTTAGCGCGAAATCACATTGTGTTTATGAAAACATATACACTAAACTTCATTAAAATATCACACATATTGACCAATATAAATGGTTTAAAGTCAGATGGAAAGTCGGGAATTCTTATATCGGGCATTTTTGGGATAGAGGAAGATCTGCACTAATCACATTTACTCTTTTCATTATTCAAGTATACTAAAGAACATGCTTTCACGCAATTTGTGAAGGTAACTCACACAGTGACCAACATATTCGGCACAAAGTCTGCTCGAATAGGGAAAATCAGTATACACAGTATATGGGAGCGATTTCATACGTTTTCACCATAAACATTTAAAATTTTCAATTATTGACCGAAATATATGGTATAAAGTCTACCGGAAGGTTGAAAATCCGTATATTAGGTATATGGGGGCTAGGAAAAGTATTAACCCGATTTTTCCCATGTTTGACGCTCGATCACACTATTCTCATGGAAAGATAATACTCCAATCTCATTACAATATCTCACAGATTTACCGATATTTTCGGTAAAAAGTCAGATAGAGGTACTGAGGTCTTTATATTGGCTATCTGGTAGCTTGTTATAATCCGATTTCAACTATTTTTTGGCATAAGATGGCGTATCTTGAAAGCACTGCTTGTACAAAGTTTGATTTTCATACTTTAATCGCTGGTCAATTTATCTACTTTAAAGTGAAAGGATCAGATGTAACTTAAAATTGTGTTATATGAGAAGTAGGCGCGGTTTTTATCCGATTTCACTCATTTTCTAAGTATATGAAGAGATACCGGAAAACCTTAGTCAAATCTAGCTTGATTGATATAGCTACAACGCTTTCCAAGATATATATATTAAACCTATTGGGGGCGGGTCATACCCACTTTTACAAAAATTAAGCCCACAGATGCACGTTTATATCTTAAGTTTCTGCTTAGTTATAGCACTTTATCTGCTTCCGATTAATGGCGTTTTGTGGGCGTGGCAGATCTCCAATTACGCCCGTCTACTTTGCCAACCATCTTACGGTGACAAAGAACACGTCTACCAAGTTTCGTCAAAATATTTTTCTTTTTACTCAAGTTATCGTTTCCACGGACGGACTGACGGACGGACGGGCAGACAGTCACTCGAATTTAAACTCGTCCTTTCATCCAGATCATTTATATATATATATATATATATATGTCTATATCTAGCTCGTTTAGTTCTAGGTGTTACAAACAACCGTTAGGTGAGCAAAACTAATATACTCTGTAGCAACATGTTGCGAGAGTATAAAAATTATGAGTTTCTGTCAACTACAACAACAACAGCAATAAAACTATATTCATATATTGTGATGCCATAGCCCAAAAAGTGGCCCCCAAATTGCCAAGTCACGCTGCTACAAAAGCAAGGCGAAGGACATACATATATATATATATATATGTCGCTTGGTACTTCATCAACTGTAAAATGTGTAAAAATTACCTTCAATTTTTTTGGATTTCCGTTTAGAAATTTGTTTCATTTTCACATTTCGACATTTTCCTAACAGTTTACTGTTTTTGTTTTATTCCTTCATTTGCTGCGCCAAGGACAATAGCGCGACGCTGACAGCTGACTGCTGACTGACTGGCACCAATGTCAGACGCCATCCGCCTCTGCAGTACTATCTTCGTTATTCGTATGTCATTCGTATGAGTGTTTATCGGCTGCTATCCATTGCTCGCTAAGTGACAAATTGGCGTGGTCATTGTTAGTGAGTCGCTCAACTCCGCTACCAAGCTTTTCATCTCGACCGCCAGCGAACGCGCAAATGACTTTGGCTATTAGCTCAGCAGTGATTCGACTACTAATAAATAGCCAGCTCTTAATTTTCCATTTATGCGAGGTATTTATTATCATAGATTTCTCTCTTTTCAGTTTTTCTTTTGTTTGAGGGTAAACTGACACATATTTTTGTCATAGTTCAAGGATAAAATAATTTAAGATTATTTGGAGAAAGCTAATTAGCCTCACATTTTGGCTGAGAAAATCGAAATAGCTGGATAAAACTGCCTGTTCCACATATTTGAAAGCATAAAATTCATTATACAAAGGAAAAGCAAAATGTTTTTCAATTTCATATATACAGTTAAGAATTTATCCGAAGATTTAGTTTGGCTGTATGTGAGCAACCCCAAGAATAATAATGCACATCGAGAGTTTGTCTTTGAAATAGTTAGTATTAGTTAGTTAGCACTGTACTATTGCATAATGTCTATAACTATATTCGTCGATTTGCCAAGAGATGTAGTAACTTGATTATTATTATTCCGAAACATTGTTATAATATTACGAAAATGCATTGGAAAGCTACTGTTCTCGTGCGTCTTTCTTAGTACATGTTGTTCACTTGAAGCGTAAATAACAATAATAGTTATTTTTGACTCAAATAGGCCGAACTTTGTGTATGAAAAAGTGCTTTTACTGGGAGTTTTTCTTCATTAATTTAATATAAAGAAAACCTCCGTAAAAAACGGAAAGTCATGCTATTCTGGTGGAAGTTTATGATGAACATGCTCAAGCTGAAAAGTTGTTTGCACTGATATCAAAGTGGTGTTTTTAGCCTGGAAGACGAAGAACGTCGAACGACCTGGGCCAAAAAAGTTTGAAGATGAAGAACTGGGAGTATTACTCTATGAAGATTGTTGCCAAATACAGGAAGAGCTCGTTGAATCTTTGGGATATATTCAAGCAGCCAAAGTAGCCATTTCAAAATATTTGCAACACCCGGATATATTCAAAAGCAAGGAATTTGGGTACCATAGGAATTGAAGCCAAAAGACGTTGAGCGACGATTTTGTAGGTCAAAAATTATACTCTCAGAAATGAATGCTACAAAAAGAATTCGCTTTTGCATCGGATTGTGACAGATGATGAAAAATAGATCCATTACGATAATCCTAAACGCAAAAAATCATCTGTCAAACCTGGCCAACCAGCCAAATCAAAGGCATAGCCAATATCCGGATATCCATGACGCCCAGGTAATTCTCCGTATTTGGTGGAATCAGAAGGGCGTATTATTGTATGAGCTTCTAAAAGCAGGTGAAACCATTAAAGAGGACCACTACCGACAACAACTAATCAAATTGAGTTGAACGATTGCCGAACGCTCTCTCGGAATACTGTTCACATCAGGACAGGGTAACAGGGTATCAAAAATATGATGGGGAAATGTTATAGCTATAGATGGGCAATACTTTGAATAATACTATTGTATATGTTGATCTCAAAAAAACATTCCAATTTGAAAAGCAAAACAAAACCGAACTATATATAGTTACAAATCCAAAACGTAGAGTACGAAGTCATAAGTATCTAATTGTAGACCTCGGACTGAACTGAGTATGCCACTTGGACAAAAAGAATGGCTGGGAAATGGACCTCAACAACGCAGCTATTTATATAAAGTCTAGGCTAAGATTATTCCCGAACAGGGTGTAGAGTGAATACCATCCGAGTTGATACATCCTCAAGGTATAGTTGGAAACGAAATGGTTGACGAATTTATCTCCAACCGTGCCGTCTATGCTTTCTAGTACTGGCTGCAACAGATGACTTTAGAGAAACATATCAGATTTTAGAATGCCTTGGAGTGACTTGAGAATCATTTCTACCGGCAAACTATCCAACACACAGAAAAGTTTCACATATTAACTCAGTTTCGAAATTGGAAAGTAACCTCACAATATTCCACTGACAAATTAATCAATGACTTCAGTTCCGGAGGTCCACCGTTAAAAATGTAGGATTGAGGAACATTAAGTATCATTACCACATACTTAATACACAAATCGCCATGATTCATCACCACAGATGATGGATTTTCCGAGCCCAAACTTAGACTGTGAAGCATTTCTATTTACATACATACGAACATATTTAAAGGCTCAGAATTGTTAATACACTTTCAGAAGCAATTTTTCTTCGGAAGTTCAATCTTTGTAGAATCAGGTATATCTAACAAATTTCGTCGTATGTTACAACCTAACCTCACAGTGTTCAAAAACACAGCGGATCAGTCCGCTTTTGCTTTTTGATAAACACCAATCGGTACCGATTGTCATTGTGAAAATGGACACAATAACCCCCTTGGTTGGGCGCGAGGCCCATCTAAATCCCAGGATGGCTACTGCTCTACCCGCATTTAGGTATTAAACCACAGCCGCCACGGTACTCCCCGAAGGGCCTACCGCAATGAGCAAGTTGGAGCGACCCCTAACTCTAATGGGCTCCTGGTCCGCGTGGTACCAGATTCAAGTCTCCGGTCAGATCTCGTACCTGAAACTACTTGGAATTTGTACTTTTAACTCAAATGCCTCTTTAAGTGTGTGCATAATACATTTAAAGTGTTATAAACTCAGTTCGAGCTAAATAATATAGAACTATTTCTGACATGGCTAAGCCTACTTTAGTGCAAAGTCTATTTCAAATGCAGTGCATTTTATGGGTTTTAGTAGGCTTTTACGACAGCCATGAATTAACGCAGGTTATTCTTATCACCCGACCTGCAGGGGTCATTTATCATTACTCCCGACCTGAATTTTCAGTGTTAAACTTTTTTTGAGGACTTAGGTTAGCCTAGTCTTAAATAGTCCTTAAATATTTATATTAACTCTATTTAAAAGATAAAGATAAAAAATTTAAAAGATAATTCCATTCAAAACCCAGAATTCAAAAGTATTTAAGCTCTATTTGTAAGTTAAGAACACTGATCTTTAAGTGCTTGTTACTCAGTACCAAAATTTATACCCGTTGCATATGTATGTACATTTGTGTATATAAATACTACATTCCGAATTTGTGTAGTGTTAACATAACGGTTTTTTCCCAAAGAACACAGCGCAATTTCCTGTTTACCACTTTCCACCGAGTTCCACGAAAAAAGTTCGAAATTAAAAAACTTTCTCTGACATTTAATGCGCTCGCTTGATGCCACGCCGCTTCGGTACCCTTTCTCACTTTCAACTGCCCACTTATAGCTACATATGTGTGGCTATGAGTATATGTATTTGTGTATGTGTGTTTGTGTGCGCGCAATCCACCAACAGCGTTGTCCTTGCGGCACACTTGCGCACCACTTGCATTCGCTTATGTAAATGTAAGTAAATCTTGTTATGTGCTGATGCGCTGCAGTGTATGTATATATATATATATATATATATGCGTGCGTGTGTGCGCTAGTTGCTTTGCATTTACATTTTACGCAGTGTGGCTACGCGTGCGCGCATGAAAAATTAATCATAAAATTCGCATATTCGCACAGAGTAGCAGTGTTGTTCCACTTTTTACCACATTTTTTCCTTTTAGCGCTGCGCTGTTGTTGCTTTATGCCCGCTCGCCTGTTTTTTGCTTTTGTTTGTTTTTTTTTCAACGTAGTTGCGCGTGTTCTGCAATTGGTTTTACATGCGCGGCGTCTCAGTGGCAAACGAATGCTTGAATGCATGAATGAATGGATGGATGGATGGCCTGCGGTGTAGAAAAATGAAATGTAAACACTACCATTTTCGCGAGTAAAATATTTCACTTACTTTGTTGTTGCACCGCACTTGCCAAACACTCTCTACATACATACATACCATATCTTTGGCATATTTTATGGTTTGTGTACATTTTAAGTGCGTGTGTGTAAGTGTCTTTGTTTGTGTGGCGCATACAAAAATCTCTAAAACGCTTAATTAAGTACGAGAAATTATGCATGCAAAGCAAATAACACGAACAACCAAAGCGTTCTCTCAACGAGCGCCCTCCTGTTAGCTATTTCTTTTGCTAACACTACACTAAGCTGACATTTATGTGTGTAGAATAGCTTAGAATAAATGCTTAATCTATCACAATTAAACCGGACAAATGCCGTTTACTAGCAGCTGCTGCTGCTGCTCTATACACACACACACCCATACACACAAGTTTAGCTTACAACTGACAACCAGCGCAAATTTGAGCTTTTCGGGAGGGGTGTGCAACACGAGAACGAAAATTTGCATAAATTTCCTTTTTAACTGGGATTATTGAGTCTGTCGTTATTTATGTATGTTTGTGTCTAAGATCTAGTATATGTCTATTCGATGTTCGTTCGAATGTTCGGCGTCGCAAGATTTCGATTCGGGTGCAGTCGCCGCCTAAAGAAATTCGTCCTGGGGCATTATTGTATTTCTATCATTGAATCTGGTTGCCGCTATGGATTATTTGTAATCATTCTATGCTATATACGTATATTATATATATATATAATAAGAATAAGCTGCGTACGCAAAACACTCGTAATCTGGTAGCCAAATAAATAAACAAGCCAAACAAATCCCAATCAAATCGTAAATACCAGCCATTCAATTACGGAGATGCGTAGCCAAGTTCCGCAGCACTGCAAAGCGTAAAGTAAAATTGAGTAACGTGATATGAACAATGTTGCTGAATTTAAAATATTCCTTTTGTCACTTTAACTCCAATCAAGTGCGCTTTAAGTCAGCCATAAGACCCAATACTTAATGGATATTGCCTTCGCAAGTGCTTGGAACTTAACGCCGTCATATACACAAACATTCTTATATATAAGTAAGTAATTATTTTATTTGTATATGTTGAATGATCAATTCAATAAACTCGTAAAATTCCCCTTCAAGAAAGACTTATTTGGTACTGGAAAAGCATGGTTTTATGTACGGGTTCCCCCTATTTGACACCAGCTAGCAAAGCATAGCTGAACTAGCAAAAAATTAAAAAGGCAGCTTTTTAGCAGGACCTAATGGCATCGCGCCTCTTACAAGGGACGATGTAAAAGACTCTGTCGCCAGCAGTTTCATCATGTTGAATTGTTGAACTCGTAAGTTCGTCGAACGAAAACCTTACCTTAGTTAGAGATTAAGAATACATTTCGATTTGATTCCAATAAAAGTATTTCAGCCTAGAACAACTGACCGAACGTATGTGAGGACAATTTATTTCATGAAAATGAAATAAATTTAAAACTTTAAATATTAGAAAAAAGCGGAAAGAACGATATCGGTAGGTGATTCGATTCATGTTTTTGGAAAGGTAATTGCGCAATGAAGTCAGTGGGCGCTTATATACTTTATGTGGTGACTCTTCTCATTCGATAGCAATAGTACGTGGTCGGTATTCGATTTTTATGAGCCACGCTCAGTTGCCCCGAAATTTACTACCACAGACAATAACACGATAAAAGTCCACGATCTCATATTGACATACTATCGGTGAGTCAAATCCTGCTTGAAATATTTATGAAATATTGGTTAAGAGAAAGCCGTCGGAGTATGGGTCCCACGTTTGCTAAGTGTTTGATGGCGTTTCCGCACCGTCAATGAAACATGTATCGACTGGTACACACCAAAAGCTATGGAACTGTTGAAATTCGAAAACTGTTCTATCGGCCGGAGAGCTTTTGGTCAACGTTCTATGGGCTTCAAAACGTGTTATCTGAGAAGGACAAAATATTGAATTGCAGAAAAAACGGCTCCATTTGAACAAGAAAAAAGGACTAATCTATCATGATAACGCACCGGTTCAAACATCCGTCGTGAATACGGATGAATTAGCCGAAAACTGATTGAATTAGCCTCCGAACTTCTGTCTCACACACTATATTCTCCAGATCTTGTTGTTTACAAACTTGCAAAAAAAACATACGGCGGGCAGAAATTTGAGTCGAATGATCCTCCTCATTCGAACCGGGCGCTTTCCTGGTTCTTGAATAAAAACATTGTTTAGGAAATAAATTGTTTAGAAATACTCACTAGCACATATTTTATCTTCACCATACAGTGGTCTAGCAGCGAAAATTCATTCAGTCCTTGGTCTAGCCTATATTGCCTTGGATAATGATTTCTGCTCCTCTGGTTGCCTTATGCCGAATATATCAGTTGATATATAAGATATTTTAGTCGAATTAAGTGAGCAAATTATTTTAGACATTATTATTTAGACATGGGGATTGCTGGTAAAAATGTATAAAATCAGTCCATATATATAATGATTTCCGATTTCTGGTTGATTCACAATTTAGTGGAAGAACAGCGTAAAGTTTTCAGACAAGAATTCAGTGTAAAGTTTTAGTTAATTCTGGAAAAAATTCCCCCGACTTTGATACTTGCAAATTGGTAGAGTATAAAATGTTTCGTTACGGGCGAACTTAGCTCTTCCTTACTTGTTTTTCTCATGCCTTCTTAGTGAATAGAGACAATTAAAATTCATATTACAGGGGTCCATACTTACCTTAAGAGCAATATTTTTATACTTCATACTTGAAGATTTCTTATTACTCACGTTAGATGGACTAACTAAACGCCAGATAAATAAAAAATGTAGGTTAGTAATTGAATTGAGTTACTCTTATTGTAAATCGAATATTTATAGCCCTCAATTTATCCAATACAGCTATTACACCAAATTTATTTCCTAGCACACTCTTTTACTAACTAACACACCCTCTGACGGATTGTGGGATTATTCCCGTGATCTCTTTGTTCAATTTGTCGTAATCGCTTGCAATAGCATGCAACAGTCATCCTCCCAATCTTTCGAGCTGACATACATACATACATGCATAAGGTATGTGAGATGAAAATTTATGCCTCAGCACGAACTGAACTTAGTTAAGGGAGCATTTCGCTTGCTGTTCGAAAGTGTGCAGTGTAACAGCCCATGCAGCAAGTCTTTTATGCAACACGCCAATTATACAGATTTAGCAAATACACACATCCACTAAGTGCAAATGCGTTTTATCTTCGATTTTATGCGTAGACTCGCGCGGCTTGCAACACACAGCTGGTCAACTTGGTCAGCAGTGCTAACTGTTGTTATTTGAAAAATCCATGCTATTAACGGTCGGCTGTAATCCTTCATAACGAAAAATTTTTAGTTTTAAGAATCAAAATAATTTAATTTTTTTTTTTTGTTGCGAAGTTCATACGTGTCGTGATAGTGAGAATTGAGTTGAATTATGCATACACACGAGTACATTTAATTGATTTAGGGTCCTATTATCTGTTTCAAAATTGTGCGATAGGAACAAGATCAGATAACTCCGAATTCGGTGATTGGGTATCGATCACTACGGGTTTAACCCTTAAAAAATGTCATACAACTTATTTTGTTCTCTGAGAGTCAGGATGGTATTATCAGCGAAGGAAATCTTTCTCATTTACTTTATCACATTTTTATACTCTCGCAATATGTTGCTACAGAGTATATTAGATTTGTTCACCTAACGGTTGTTTGTAACACCTAGAACTAGTCGAGTTAGATATATACATGTATATATATAAATGATCAGATGAAAAGACAAGTTGAAATCCGAGTGACTGTCTGTCTGTCCGTCCGTCAGTCCGTCCGTGCAAACGATAACTTGAGTAAACATTAAGATATTTTGATGAAACTTTGTACACCTGTTCTTTGTCACCGTAAGACGGTTGGTACTGCAGATGGGCGTAATTGGACATCTGCCACTCCCACAAAACGCCATTGATCGAAAACAGATAAAGTGCTATAACTAAGCACCAAATTAAAGCATAAACGTGTAATTTGGTATAGAAGATCCTAGTAGGGTGGGGCACCGCGGGCAAAAATTATTGAAAAAGTGGGAATGGCCCCGCCCCCTAAGAGGTTTAATATATATATCTCGGAAACCGTCAAAGCTAAATCAATCAAACCTGCTCCAAGTAAGTTTTTCTAGCACCTCCTCATATACTAGGAAAAAGAACTGAGAGCACATCCACCATCCACAAAGGTTATGTTGAAAACAGAAACAATAAATCTTACAGCAAATATGATACGGAAGGTCTGCATAGGAATCCATGTAAAGTTTTGGTGAGTGGGCGTGGCAGCGCCCACTTTTAAGAGAAATCCCATATCTCAAGAATGCCTTAACCAATTTCCACCAAATTTGGTATATGACATTATATTCACATATATATTATGAAATATGTCCAATTTTCTTGTCTATATATATATATACATATACATATACATACATATATTGGGTTGTTCGGAAAGTCATTTCGTTTTTTTTGGGGAACATGAAAGACAGTTTTCGTATAATGCCTTTCAAATGGCCATAAACAGTTGAATTCGACAAATTTAACCTCTCACCGATCTCTCGTGTTGTGATTCGCCGATTTGCATCAACTAATGCCTTTATCGCATCTTTGTCAGCTTCGACCGGCCTTCCAGACCGTGGTGCATCTTCGACATCAAAATTGCCGGATCGAAATTTTGCAAACCAGTTCTGGCACTGGCGTACTGTTAACACGCCTTCTCCATACACATCCGTCAATTTTTTTCTCGCTTGGACAGCATTTTTACCTTTTCTGAAGTTAAAAAGTAAAATATGACGAAAATGCTGCTTATTGCTCTCCATATTTAAAAAGGCACCAACCAAAAACTACTGGGTAGAATTAATAGAACTTTTTCACACACAAGCCTTGCAATATCTCATGACATATAATGGTTATGGCGCTTAAGTGTGAAGTTAGTTTCGAAAAAACGTAATTAAGTCCTCTGGCGGGAAAAATATATATATATATATGGATGGTTGGATAGGATATATATATATATTTTTAAATTATGTCATATTATGAAAACGGACCATATGGGGTAAAAACCACGCCTACTTCACAACGCCTATAAAACAATTTTAAGTTTCATCTGATCTTTTCACTTTAAAGCAGACAAATCGAGCAGCAATTAGGATATGAAAATCAAACATTGTACAAATAGTGCTTTCGAGATATGCCATCTAATATGTAAAAATAGAGGAAATCGGATTATAGTTTTTCAAGTCACCAGATACCCATTATATGGACCTCAGTACCTCAGTACAAAATGGTCAAAAATACACAAAAACCATTGTTGACCCACGAATTAATATACATTCCCATATTCTTCGGATCGAACCCGCGGCCATTTCTTCCTACTTCTTTCTCCTGCCTGAGCTAAAGAGAATGCTTGGAGGAAAATAATTTAGCGATAAGGAAAAGTTTTAATCGCCTAGACTGAGCTCTAATTTAAAGCAAAAGAAAAATCATTATAATAAAAGGAGTCGAAATGGTATAAAATAATTATTATATCTTCTTCAATGATAACTATATTGAATAATAAAATTCGAGTTTTGACTTCATTTAACCCCAAAAGGCGGGTGTGCATTTATCCGATCATATTATTTAAAGATATATATTAATACACATATTTCTCATATTAGGTAGTATTTATACCGCCAGTATTTTAAGACTTCGAAGGAAGCACTCCTTCACCAGAGACTTTGTTTTTTCTCAGTTGCGTTACTAGATATGTAGGTTATATATCATGGCTCTCGATCACAAACGTTGTTTAAATGATCTATAAAATTTTATACTGTAATCGGTAGCTTTCAAACAGATGCCTTTGACACTTTTTTGCAGTTCTTTGGCAAATTATCATAAGAAAACTAAACCCTGAAACGCATTTAAGTAAAGAAGAAGAAGAAAGAGCTAATTCACAGAACAC
This sequence comes from Bactrocera minax, assembly GCA_021498325.1. Classification (NCBI taxonomy): domain Eukaryota; kingdom Metazoa; phylum Arthropoda; class Insecta; order Diptera; family Tephritidae; genus Bactrocera; species Bactrocera minax. Next base: position 2,494,992 of record JAKEEE010000024.1, read on the forward strand.
CTCGTCACGTGATTTGACTTCGCTAAAATATTTCTTATGAGAGTATGTAAAATGCCTATGTTGATAAACAAAGCTGTTTAGCTAGAAACGGGAATTTAGAGCATTATGAGCGAGATAAGACCGTCTACACTGGAAATTTCGATCGCATAATGGTTTTCTGCCTTCTATTTGAAGCGGAAGTTCAGAATGGTTCAGTTTGTATCCTACTGTTTAAATCATGATTTTAATTCTCATTCCAGCACATATGATTTATCAGACTCACTTTTCAGCAATAAAAAAACTATATTATTTAATATATTTAGTTATAAATTTATTTATTTAGTTATAAAATTTATTATAACTTATTCTTAAATCTTAGCTGTTGAAGTTTTTGTTTCTGCGGCTGAGCAGTTTTAGATCTATAGGCTTGAATAACTATCTTGCCTTTCTTGACAGGGCTAATTCCGCACGTATGCGAATTGCGCCCCCTGCGCCGGTTGGGCGGGAGGACGTTAATCGTTAGGTTTATTATTAACGAATTGAATAGAAAAGAGTGGCGAAAATCTTAAAATAATGTAAGTATAAATGTATAACTATATTGGATATATTGAAACTCGGGAAGGTCTGAACTCGTTCCATTTACCATTACTAATGTAGGTTTGAGAATATGTTTCCACGTAATTTTATTAAGATAACTTAACTAATGTCCAATATATTCGGCATACAATCAATTATAATTATGAAAATCAGTATATGTAGTATATGGGTCTGGGGTAATTTATAAACTGATTTCACCTAGTTTCGACAACAAACTAAAGTATATCCAATATTATTCGTTCACTTAATTTTGCTAAGATATCTTACATATTGACCGATTTATACGGTATAATGTCAAACGGAATTTTTAAAATCCTTGTATTAGGTATATGGGGGCTAGGGAAGTACTGAACCAATTTTTCTTAAAATTTGATTGAAATTCTGCATAGTATGTTCTTAATGTATGCTTAGAAATAAAGAAATCAGTAAATAGAGAAGCTTCTTCTTTGTACATTTTATACATTCAATCCATGTACTTTGCTACTGTTACGCAATAGTCAATTGTTCATGCACAACCATTGGGTTGTTAAGAAAACATACTTTCGCTATTTACACTAATTTCAATGGCACTTTGAATGCTAATTAGCGACGATTATTTGCCTTGTTAATTATCAATTCTGGAAAGCATAACAGCAACATTAATGTCATCCTTGTGAATTTACTTTTAGTCGCTCACTCATGGATGGCAGCAAGAATTTTATGCTTCCTTGTTGTTATAATTTTTCCCACTGACAAACACAAAGCCAAACACGTGCGAAGCAAGCTGTATTGAAGCGAGAGGTAAGTAAATTTTTAGGGCAACCAAAGTAAACTTGGCGTTTTTCCGCGAATATTGAAGAGCCTCTGAGCTGAACCAAAACCCCAAGAAGAACTTCTTCTGATATAAACGCTTCCATACATATATACAGCTTTATATTACTGCGGCCGTAAGTCGTGGATATAAGCTTTGCAGTTAGCGTTGCTGTTGGCGTTTTTATTTTTCCAGTTTTTAGACAGAGTGGCTTTTGTCTACATTTGTTTACCTAGCGCGACTTTTTGCTCTTCTGCATTCATTATATTCAATTTTCCTTTTGCACATTTTTTATACAGTTTATTACGAAATTCATGTACTTCTCCTTTATTATGGCATAAATTGAAATGCAAATCACAATGCACAAATTCATTAATAAACATTAAGCGCACTAACGAAAGTCATCATGGCCATACTCACCATGCTCTCACAAGTTGCAGTCTCCGTTGGGAAAAGAGAGAAATGTGAAAGCGCTATCTAGGCTATGAAGGAATAGTGTTAGTGGATCATTTAATGAATGCTTCAGACTACGCACACACATTTACTTAGTAAGAAATTTTAATTCACTCAAAAAGCTCGAACTCGATACACTACTTTTTCGGGACTTGCCACAATAAGCAGCCAGAAATTGGAGTCCATACAGGGTGCGCCATCTTTTATGTCGGTATGTGAACAATTTAAAAATAAAAATAACAACCACTTTCATATTTAAGACCTCTTTATTTAATTTGGCCCTTAAAAATTTATTTCGACTATTTTTTAAATACTATTGAAATATCGACTATTTTTTGTATTTTTTTACAATTTTACAATTTGCCCGTATTGGCCACTGCATCAGATCTCTTTCTTTGTGTTCTTATTTGTTCGAGCATCTCAGCTTTGATTTCAGCACGAATGCGTTTTGCTTTCAACTTTGCTCCATTAGAAAGTCGCCGATATGTAGATATACGATTTAGATTTTAAAGAACCTAAAAGCAATTTTTTAGGTCAATGAAAGTTATTAAAAATTCAAATTCTTTGGCTTTTATTTCTGACCAAGAAGGCTTTTTATATGGACCTCAATTTAAAGGCAGCTGTAATAGTAAACCTGAGTCCCCGATTCGATAACTGCTGTGTATCCTTTTTTTTAAAAAAACCGCACAAGGAGTAGGCAGGGGTTTAAATTCCGGAGATCGTATTTTCATTGTGTTCGACGATGAACGACTCATCTTACGATTTCTTTGATTAAGGTTTTCAGAAAGAAGTTTAAACATCTTAGTTGATTACTACATAGCAAAGCAATCCAATTTCCAATACCGACGTAAATTGTGGATCACCTTACATATACGGTGGTGGTCCGATAAGTATTTTGGAAAAAGGCGTTTTTTTTCTCAATATAGCCTCTTTCTAACTCGATACACTCGACCAAGCAATGCCTCAACTTTTTAATTTCTCTGAAAAATATAGTCTGTCTTCCTCAGATGGGATTTTTGTCCCTTTTTGGGCCCTTCTGCACGTTTGTCGGGTGAAGTGTACTGTTTCGCGTCTTCCTTGGTCTCTGATGTGTAACACTAGATCCGATGGAACGACGCAAAAAATAAACAAAGTCAAAACTTAACTTTCTTTTCGGAACTTTTCCTTTTTATATTCCTGGTATAACCAAGGCTTCACATTTCAGCTTCATGCACGAATTTTATATATTTTTGTTATTATTTATTTTGTTTATTAACACTGATGAAGACAGCCACTCAACCGTCAAGCTATTTCCGCAAAAACGGTTCCAGATGAAACTTTCATTCAGCGATTTGCAGTGTATTCCAGCAGAACCCTGAAAACCACTACCGAGCTTGCAGTTAAAAGCAAACTCTCATAAAAAACTAAATGGAACGTTTGCTCTTTAATAGAAAAAAGCTCCGAATGTGTACGCCAAAAGTTATCTTAATTTTAATAATTGCATACATGTTTAGTCTTTTGTAGTCTTCGGCTATAGGTAAAATTCGAAAAGAAGGTGATCGTACCAGAATATACATTCAACAAATGCTCTCCAATATTGAGAGCTTGGACACTAAAAATAACACCCTAATAATTACAGAACTTTTACTGTTTTGATTACTTTCTTGGCCACGTCTAAACTTTTTGTTTCTCTTTCCATAAATTTTTCAGTGTTTCACAGTAAATTAGAAAATCGCTAATTTCTATGGCAATAAACTTAAAATGTCACTCCAGAATGGCACACCATCAATCATCTGTGTGCAGACAATAGACTTTCGCTGCCAACAAAACAAGCTGCCAACTCGTTTCGTACAAGATGCTCGCAACAGCGGAGACACTACTGAACTGAACTGCAAAATCAACAATGGAAACCTTTTCGCATGGCTATCAGTGTTGGCGGTATTTTCACGACTACATAAGTAAATATAGCTTCGCCCAACTGCGATGAGTCCGGTTCACAAAAGCCGTCATTTCATATCTCAGCAAGTAGGCAGACAATTGATTCGGACAATTGCTGCGGCGGAGTTTTCAAGCAGCTGCTCATCGGCGCCAATCACTGCAGTTAGCATAACATATATATATTTATGTATATATATAATAATATATATATATATATATATCAATGGCCAGGCGCACAGCGGGTTATACATTACAATGTGGAAATTAAAACAATGAACTGGATAAGAACTGGGAGCTGCTCAGTTCTGCTCTGAATGGATATTGTATGGTGTGTGGGTGATAATAAAACTATTCAAACTGCAATTATTTGGTTATTTTCGTTCTATATAACCTTCTATATAATTAATTTGGAGTGAGGATTGGAATAGAAAACGAATAGTTTCTAAAAACAATGAAATGTGAATAGGACTCAATTCTGTAAATTGTGTGTATATTCAGCACTCAACAACGAATAGTTCTAATTGGAGAAACTGTGAGAAACTCTAGTTTCTAGAGAAAAACTAGTCAAACACAAGTGAAAGTTCAGATAACGAAAGGACGGTGCAATAGTGGAACCACACATATTTTTCAATTAAAGATCCAATAATACTTATAATTTTGTACATCTCTCTACTAAGAGAAACGAGAGACAATGAGCTCACTCCACAATTGAATACGACAGAAGTCTCTCGGGTAGAACAAACACAAGCTGTTTGCTGGAGAATGGATTTCTACTTACCTTTCAAATGGTTTCGTGAATGTTATAGGATAATTATAGAATTGAGTTGAGATCTACTTCAACGTGCTAGATTTGTGGTGGGGAGGAACTATCTCACTTACTATTAACATTTACAGGAACAGAAACGTTCGGACTCAATCTGATTTAAAGTGACATTTTTTGAAAATTCATCTACACTCCGAAGGAAAAGGAGAACGATGTCACCCTTAATTCTTTCTTTGAAATATTCCATAACAAAGGCAGTTATTTTGTAGTGAAAATATTTAACACTCTTGACGGAGTAGTTACTAGCTCACTGAAAATGATGAAAGCATATTTTTGATATAAAACTAAGTTCAGTCATTTAAATATCCATCAGGCGATGTGGCTGTCGCAATACAAATTAAGGACATATAATCGGAATACAACACGAACACTAAGGAAGGTTTAGCGATAAGTAACAAGATGAATTTGCCGAACAAAGAAAGAGAGACTGAAATACAGTTTGAGAGAAAGTTCTACTAGGTTTTATGAGCTTAAATTGTTTCCGTAAATTTGAGAAAGAATTATTGCTCAAGCGCTCCCAAAACTTATGGATAAAACAAATCTTCTTTACGTATACTGCAATGAAATAATGGGAAAGACAAGGTAGTACATTCAGTAAATGACGAATCTTACTTGAATAACTTGAAACGATAACAACGATAGTAAAGACCCTAACAAGTATATTAAAACTGCGGATGCCGATGGATTATTGTGGATAAACTGTTCAAACATGCGCACATAAACCATATAATCAGATCAGAGAATAACTTTTTCCTTCCTCTTTTTCTCTTGAAAATTATAAGTATGGTTATTTAACAATGCATTTCAATTACCATTGAGTCAAATTAATCAGGTTTGAAAGCTTTGCAATTAATCAGTTTTTTTTTTTTTTTTGAGATTACATCGAACATATCGTGTAACTTTGGATCTAACAAATTTAACGCTATCTATATGTTCGCTACGGGTAGAATCTTGGACCTGAACAAAACTTGGGACCACAGGATTTTAGGACAGCGGCTACTAAGGTTCAAGAATCACTATTCATTGGTAGTAGTAGTAGTAGTCATATTCATAGTAGGTCTAAGCAAATGTACAGAACTGATAAAATTTAATAGAACTTGTTTTGAGTAATTATTTCTTTAAAAGTATTCAATGTATTGCCTTGTGGTATCAGAGCAATACGGGGGGCCTCGTTTTTGGAGGAAGGACATGTATACAGTATGACTACATACCCTGTTTCAGTGGGAAAATCTAGTAGAGGAGGATTTGGCATCGGTTAATCCTCCGAACTTAAACATTTTTGGGAAGGGCCGAAGAGTTATTTTAGACAAAATTCACTTGGATATAAACAAATATATTTACAAACACTACATCCCTTCAACTTTTGTTCGGTTTAATTATGGTGCACTAGTAATACAAATTGAACAAACTTTATTCACCATCTACAACACTAACTTATATAGCAATGAGAGTGTTTTACATAAATAACACCACAACTATAACTAGAGAAATAATGCGGATTATAAGTGCAAACTCAACACCAGCAGCAAAATACCCACATAAATGTGTTAGTTAGAAGCTTCGACAGTGGAACTTACCATGCAATGGCATTGAATTTATTCTCTCGGGAATTGATAAGCACAACAAGAACCTTTGTAATTTGAGCTGGAAATATTCATAAGCACAACATAAATATTCAACTTGCCACAAACACTAAACACTACCCACATGTATATATAAATAATCCAAACTACCCCAAACAACAATGTGTACATTTTCATTGCAATTTGTTGTTGGTAAGTTAGTGAGGAATGAGTTATAAAAGTACTAGTTAAGAACTGGAATTTTTGCCTGATTTCGAAACAGTCACAAGTATATCAAATTTATGCCAAAATTTGGAAATAATGAAGTACTTTTAATCCAAATTGTCAATAAAATACGAACAACTTGAATAAAATTCTCCTTGCCCCTTTGGAACCAGTATCAAACTGATATATTGCTGCCCCAAATCTGAAAAATGACAACTCGTAAAATATCGCCGTGTAAATATGCCCGTTTTTTGCGTGGAAGAAAGATGATCAGTTGACTGTTTGGGCTTGAGGGTCAACACTGGTTGCGAGGTACTTTATAACTACTTGCTTTACGGCGGGGATAATACAAAGTATGTATGGTTAAGTATGCACATGCCACACGCAAGTAGCCTCACAGGCAAATGTCAAGTAGCTAAGTGTCTACTTCGGTTGTGTGTATTATACTCGACAGCGACTTAGAAATGCCAAAAAGCAACACACAAGGCATTGCGAGTTTGTAAGAAACTCTGAAGGCTTCGACGTTGGCAGGTCTGCGAAGTGCTAAAGCTAATTATAACACGCAGTATTTAGCAGTTATTTCATGATTATTATTGTACTAAACGTGTATAACTCTTCCCCTGTGCGAATTAAGATGGCAATGAGTTCACTTGGTAAATTATGCTTGTCTTCATTGTTTGCACTCAGGGGATACTAAAAAATTTATGTGAATACTGTAAATATATGTATACAAAATATATGTAAACCAAATAATTCAGATGAATTGTTTACAAAAAATAATTACTGAACCTTGCTAATAGTACTTTATTGTAAGGAACCTCCATCTGCTTCCTTGCGGCGCCGTTGCATGTGACATTCACCCAGAGAAGAATAGGTTCAAACTCCAGATGACGCAAAATAAAAGATTATATATTTTTCTGATAAAAGTGGCGGCCGTGTCTAAGTTTAGAGTTGGACTTTTCCCGAAGTACTAATTGACCTGGTACAAAGTGGAATATTTCGCATAGGCTTCATTCCAATTCTTTACACGAATATGAAGACGGCTTATTTATGTCCCTGATTGTGTATCTGAAAATATAGCTAGCTAAATATCTGTCTTTCTAAGGATACTACTACATGCCGTGCATCCTAAAAAAAGAACATCTAAAATCTCAGGATGGTATTGCATATTTTGTAAAGAAAGGAGCTCATCAACAGTCTTAGTCTCTCCTATCGAATATCGTCTCATAGGAAGATAGACAATACTTCTCAAATCCAAAATATTGGTAGAGATTTCAAGAAAAATTTCAAAGATTCGCAAAGCGTCACATCGAAACTGCATTGTTGGTGAAATTTTGTATTTAGATGGCTAACACCAACTTCAGTTTGTCAAATATGTTAATTTAATAGAAGATTTCCAGATATATGTTATAATTAGCACCCATTGTGATTGTGGTGGTTGGAAATCGTCATAACTCCGATGTTAAAGAAATAAATTTACCACAATATAGAGCGAAAGGAGGAGATTTCGAACACCGAATCCATCCTCTCGGTTTTGTTAACTAAGGGCTGCTGGAAGATTTAAACATTTCAGAAACACTCAGTTTTAAAATATACCATTTTCGGAAAACTCTTCAGTTTTCAGCTAACAGTCCTTACTATTCCACCATTTATATAGAATTGCAAGAAAACCAAAAGTGGAATCATATAAGTAAATGATTGGAGGAGTATTGGAGGAGGCAAGGGGAGAATGAAGATAGGGCCGTTTTCGATTACACTATCTAGCTAGCCTCAAAACGAGAAAACCTAAAATCGAATTACGATTTATATGAGTATGATTTAAAGTGATATCCAATAGTTTCCTGAATATATTGAGAGTACTCAAGCAGGTGATGATTAAATGTTAATAGGCCGCCACATTGCATTAGCCTGAGGTTTGTAGAACCAGGCCTCAGAACGTGGTACGATAACGACTTCCCGAAATCATCAACTGTTTATTTTTATTTCATTTTTTATTTTAATTTTTTTTTTGTGTGAGAAAGTGTCCAGAATTTGGCGGTTGCTTACTGTTGGCTTAAAACTGGAAATAAACACTATACAATAGTTGCATATATAACTTAGCATCCAGTTGGAAGAAGAATGCACAATAGTATTAAATATTATATAAAAGCCGCTTTCCTCCAATTTCAATAAATACGGCCTGATACACTTTTAAATATTAGCTATGAAAAGGCGCTGTAACATTATTTTGCCACTCCGACACGCCCACTGGTACGGCGTACAACAGCCGATATGGACAGGCACATACATGAGGCCGTTGAAAACGTGCATAAAAGTTGCATTAGCGCGAATGCAAAACTGTCATTGCATTTCAACGTGGCACAAATGGCGCGCAGCTACAACACACGGCGTATACGTAACATTTCAGCGAGTGCCAAGCTGACTGACTGCAACGCGCAATTGCACTACAAGTGATGAATGTCAAATCGGAGAAAATGTCAATAGTGCATGTTAACAAGCACACGGGTAGCCAGCAACCAAAATAACTTTATGGAGAAACGAGTCGGCAGCAACAACAACAACAAAATAACTTCAAGCGACATTCCAACAAAATATGTAAAATGTGTTTAACGAACTGCGTGCATTTGGCTAGCATTGCCAGCATTGCTTACAGCTGCATTGCACAGCTGCTAGTCAAATGTGCGTTTGTAGGCTGCTTGCCACGGCACGTCTCTCCGCTCTGCTTCCGTGATGGTTTAACTGCCGTGACCTGTCAAAATCACAGTAGTTTGCATTTTTGCCTAGCATGCTGCCAGCTTTCGAGTGCATTTGCAAATAGACGGCGTGTTAATATAGACAAAAATGTGCAGGATCGCAGAGCTCCGATAGTATTTGCGAGCGTATGTTCAAGTGTTAGCCATTTGAGTCGCAAATCCGTTTTGTCAATGCACTTCTCCCTACTCATTCAGGCACTTAATCAATCACATTTATATTTAGGGTGCGCTGACAGCCAGTCAATGAAAGCGTAATCTTTTATGTTCAGCTTATAGGGCACGTGCATGCAACGGCTTAGCACACCTCAAAGCCCACTCAATAATTGCGATTGAAAAACTCAGGTAAACTACAGTTCAATGAGGGTATCCTCAAAGTACAGAGGTGTGTGCATATCTTGATAATATTTTCATTTGCTGCTGCCGCTAAAGAGACTACTTCAAAGCGTGCGCCTTATTCTTTCATGAAATAATCTGTTCCGTCCTCTCTGTTCGTCTATTCCTTTTCAAGTTTTCAGCATTAGAATAACTTAAAGTACCCTAAAGATTATTTCTTACATTTTTCTTCCTTTTTGTTCCGTGCTGCCAGCCAATTTGTAGTCGTTTCCAATCTTATGATTATATTCCCCTGCTATCGAACGTGATTACACCACTGACCTCAGTTTGGAGGGTTATTAATTACCACTCCTTCAGTGCTGATCAAGCACGTTTCCCAGGCAAAGTACTCCTATAGCCAACTGAGGAAAAGGAATTAAGACTTGTACCGCAGGTAGCTCCGACTACCTCTTTCATGCTCGCTGGGAGAGAAATTTTTGCAAAATTTTCATGCAAAGTCTTCAAGATTCTTCACGACTCAGTCGCATTCTCTCAAGGAATGCTACCCCTTTGTGCTATTTTAAAAATGAAAATCTAAATTGGACTATCCACCTTTATGGTTACGTTCGAAACAATCCATCCGCTAAAGAAATATTTCGGGAGCATTTCAAGCAGATTACACAGGCCTTATCAACCTTCTGGATGAAAGTCATTTGACATTAAATATTAACTCATTCAAAACCTCCAGGTCTCCTGAGCCGGATATCATTATACCAGATGAGCTACAAAGTTCCATCTATGCGAACTGCACCAAACTCGGACACTTTCTGGTTGCTCAGAGACAAGTCGCTTGTGGTGGCTAGGGAGGCTTAGGTCTGACTTAGATCCCAAGGTCTCTTATTCTTTTCTATTAAAAATTTTTGGGAGAGCGATTTACTTGCCGAAATGTATTGAGGGAAACGATCGTTAGAGCTCTGAATATATTCGAAGGTAAATCCAACCTTAGGTATTTTATTTTCAGCCTCTTTTACAGAATTGTCGCGACCGAACGGGCCAGCATTCGTAAACGTCGCAATATGAATACCAAAGCTTCACAAGGGGAGTTATCTTCCCCATTCTTTGGATCGTGGTCGCCAATGACTTGCTGGAAAAATTTGAGGAATGTAGCTGCCGGGTAATTATCTATACAGACGACGAAGTTCTTGCGGTCAATACAGATGCCTGCGTACCGTGTATAACTCAATGGTACCTCAGCAATGTAACTAATTGTCTGGTTGAAAAAGCAAAAAAGACATATGTCTCCTTGTTTTGTTGCACGGTAGCTATCGACAAATTATAGGGCCTGTCACCAAAGCTAGTCCTTCGGCACTCAGAAACAATAGATTTGTATATTATCTTTTAGAAGGCTTTTTGTGAGGTGGAAAGCGAGAGTGCTCAGCTAACGGTGCTCGTAAGCATATGTGGTGCGCTGCATGCTACGCCAACTATGGCATCTAACTGTATTCAGTACATAACACCTGTTAAAGGTGTATGACCGCGAAAGTTGCTGCCACATTCAGACAAGTTAGGTAACTACATAAATGTGTGCCTGAACACTTCGGAAATCTCACTTTTAATACATTCCGGATTACTTGGATCATAGTATCATCGAGTCCAAAGCTGGTGGTCTTTTCTCTACGCTTGTCCTCGCGACGGTAAAATGGTTTGGAAGCAGCCGCGGAAGGAGAGAGACAGTGAACTAGTTGGAGAACCAAATAAAGAAAAAAAATTCGACTTGCTACAAAACAGAATTAACAGGTGACAGCTGTAAATAAAGGAAATATGCTGACCACTTCTATTGGGTTGTTCGGAAAGTCATTTCGTTTTTTCCCGCCAGAGGACTTAATTACGTTTTTTCGAAACTAACTTCACACTTAAGCCCCATAACCATTATATGTCATGAGAGCTGATATTGCAAGGCTTGTGTGTGAAAAAGTTCTATTAATTCTACCCAGTAGTTTTTGGTTGGTGCCTTTTTAAATATGGAGAGCAATAAGCAGCATTTTCGTCATATTTTACTTTTTAACTTCAGAAAAGGTAAAAATGCTGTCCAAGCGAGAAAAAAATTGACGGATGTGTATGGAGAAGGCGTGTTAACAGTACGCCAGTGCCAGAACTGGTTTGCAAAATTTCGATCCGGCAATTTTGATGTCGAAGATGAACCACGGTCTGGAAGGCCGGTCGAAGCTGACAAAGATGCGATAAAGGCATTAGTTGATGCAAATCGGCGAATCACCACACGAGAGATCGGTGAGAGGTTAAATTTGTCGAATTCAACTGTTTATGGCCATTTGAAAGGCATGGACTTAACCTCGAAGCTCGATGTGTGGGTGCCCCATGTCCTTACCGAGCGAAATTTGTGTCGTCGTGTTGACGCGTGTGATTCGCTCCTCAAACGTCTAGAAAATGATCCATTTTTGAAGCGGATTATTACTGGGGACGAAAAATGGGTTGTATACAACAATGTTAAACGCAAGAGGTCATGGAGCAGAAAAGATGAACCGGCTCAAAGCGTGTCAAAAGCCAACATTCACCAAAAAAAGGTGATGCTCTCCGTTTGGTGGGATGTCAAAGGAATCGTTTTTTTTGAGCTTTTGCCGGACAATACAACGATTAATTCAGAAGTCTATTGTCATCAGCTGGACAAATTGAATGATTCACTTAAAGAGAAGAGGCCAGAATTAATCAACAGGAAGGGTGTAGTGTTCCACCAGGATAATGCGAGACCTCACACAAGTTTGGTCACTCGCCAAAAACTTTTACAGCTTGAATGGGACGTACTGCAACATCCACCATATTCTCCAGATCTGGCGCCTTCCGACTACTATTTGTTCCGGTCCCTGCAAAATTTTTTGGATGGCAAAACCTTTACCTCAAATGAAGATGTCAAAAACCACCTGGACGAGTTTTTTGCCAGCAAGGACCAAAACTTTTATGAGAGGGGAATTATGTTACTGCCAGAAAGATGGCAAAAGGTGTTGGACCAGAATGGCCAATATATAATTTAATAAAATATTTATTCATTATACGAAAACTGTCTTTCATGTTCCCCAAAAAAAACGAAATGACTTTCCGAACAACCCAATAAATCGCTTAAAACTTAAAACAAGCTAAGTGGCTAAGTAATTTTTCTAGTCAAGCTTGTATGTAATATCTATCTCGTTTGTTTTATTTTATTTCACTACTGTCATCTGAGTAGAAAATATTCAAGAATACAAGTAAGTTTCGCGACTGCGTCATCCTTAAAAACATATCCCAATTTGCAATTGCCTTGCCCTGTTTTTAAAATATCTATATTTGGTGTAACCAATTCGTTATTTAAATTTTTATATTTCTACTTCTCTTCGCTGCTGTTCGTTGTGCTCATTCGCACTTGGACATCAAACTCCGCCTAATCTTATACACATATAAAAGTTAGCTTGTGACCTCGCGCGATTCTGTGTTAACCCTTTTCTCACTTTTCGGAACTACACATATACATATACATGTAAGCAAATCTATGTCGCGTTGAGTTTTTCATTAAAACGCAAGCGACATCAAAGGGGTCGGTACTGTTGCGAAGGGCCGGTTCATGCTGGCATACGAAAATGTGTTGATGGTGACAACTGTGACAACATGTGTCCACTGCATAACCGCTCATGCATGTAGAAATGCATACCAATACGTCTACATGAGTAAATCAACGCTCAAACCCAGTAGGGAGTATCGACACTAAAGTTCACTGAATTAGTGGATAATAAGCGAAATCAGAATATTTATTTCTATTGGCGCTTACAATAAATAGCCTGATGGACTTTACAACAATAAAAGTAAAATCGAGACAAGCGAAGAATATTGAATCACTTCCTAACTAGTTCCCATTTGAAGAACTCTGTAAATGCTTTGCTGACAACATGATCCTTTTCCTACAGGGCCATCATTTGCAGAGGTGCATGCACTAAAAGTAACAGTATTTCAAACGGTAAAGCAAGAGTGTGTTAATGCGTGTGTATGTGTCTGTGTTGTGGTGGCCTGTGATTTTAGTGATTTTCCACTACTTCAACTGCCCCAGTGCAGTCATCTTGTCTGACGCGCGCTTTAATTTTTAGTTTTTGTTGAAGCAAGGTTCAAACACACAACACAGAGTGGTGATGTGGAATGTGTGCGTTGTGTGCGGTGTGTGCGGTATGTGCGGCGTATTGAACAAAGGCTTCTTTGGTAACTCTATACTTTTTGTGAAATAATACCAAAAATGCAATGAAATATACAAATTTTGTTTACACTGCCGAGAACTTAGGAGCAAGAAGCTGCTTTGATTGGATTGCTTTGAGTGTTTTTGAATAATAAAACGTTTAAAATTTTCCACATATTTTCGTAGTTGCGCTTGTGGCAAAAGCAAACACGCCCGGTAGTGAATTCATTAATAAAATCGAATCAAAATATAGATATTGTACAAGAATTGTCTGTCCGTAGTTAGTAATGTTTTCATACTCTCGCACTATTTTGCAACAGAGTATAACAGTTTTGTTCACCTAGCGGTTGTTTGTAACATATATAAATGATCAGGATCACGAGACCAGTTGAATTGCGGGTGACTGTTTGTCCGTCCGTCCTTGCATGTGATAACTTGAGTAAAAATTAAGATATCGGAAATTTGCCATGCCCACAAAATACATTTAACCGAAAAAATATAAAAGGCTATAACTAACATACAATTTAAGATATAAAACTGTTATTTGCTATAGAGCACCTAATTAGGGAGGGGCACTTGTGGACCAAAAGATTTTAAGCAGATTATTATGAATTGGACTTCGAATTACTTACAGATTCCTCGTACTTGCTGAATCTAAACCACAGCGAATACTTCTCAAACCTCAAAAGAATGTTCGCTGAAATGATATTTTGTGTCGATAAGAAGATTGAGCCCAATTTGAAGCAAAAACAGAAGGGCATCTCCCTCCATATTGCTATTTAAAAGTAAAACCGAATGGCAAAAAAAAATAATGTTTCTTTTTTAAACAATATAAACTTTTCAGTTTGAATGGAAGTTATGGAGCGAAAACGCGTCAAATTCTATGAATCTCTGACAAGTTTTCTTAAAATTTCTTCTAATAGAGAAATTAATAATGACTTCTATTTGTTCCAACGAACACAAACAGTTTTGTAACAGATGTGTAACAGTTTATTACCAAATAGCTAACATACGAAGAAGAAAAAGTTGTGTTAAATTTCCGATGGGAGAGATTCTCAATTACGAAGTCCTCTCGTTTACTCAGATGATCGAATGAAATAATTGAGTAACATAAGCACAATTCTGATTATATGGCTACACATTCCCTCTTTATATGATGATCCTTCTTATTATGTTTATAATGTCTCATTCTTCTCTGAAATATACAAAATTACTACTGCTAAATACAAAAGTTTATTAAATAAGCTTTTTCGACCAGTGAACTCAGAGAGAAATAATTTGCTTGTGCCGCAAACATGGTAGTCTCTTGCTGTAACCATATAATGCGAGAAACGACCCGAATTGTTCATATCTTCAAGGTCATAATAAATCAAAGAAATAGTGTGAAGATAATATTGAAAACCATTTTTACGTGCAAGGAAGGAAGAATATGAAGTGAATGGGTTACAAGCATACTTGGTAAATTATAATTCAGGTCATGGACTCACTTAATTTCATTAATACATTTTGTTTCCTATTATAAATATTTATATTAATATCAACCTAACTAACACAAATCCCTTTATTCATCATGTTAGTACTGTGTGGAAGGACATACCGATATTCGTAATATTTACTGCCGAATAACATAATGCTAATCGAAGTATTTTCGCTTAATTTTATTGAGATACCTTCCGCTAATATCGATATATGCAATACAAACTTAACCAAAGTGACGAAATTTAAAATATTGAGTATTTGAAGTAAAGTGAACCAGATCGGAGGAAAACCTTCTATAATATTAGGGATATGATGGGTTAGGCCGAGTTCTAGATTAATTTCATACATATTCAACTCTCAATCACATTATGGTTAAGAAAGCATGTCCATTTAATTTCAATAAAAAATTACACATATTTGGGGATAAGGTTATAAGGTAAACCAGAAAGTCGAAAGTCACTAAGTTATGTGTATGGGGCCAGGGGAAGTATTGAACCGATTTTATTCACTCTTGGTGCCAGATGACGTTATTATCAGGAAAGGATGCCCACTTAATTACTTTGAAATGTCCTGCACGTTCACCGAAATTTTCGGTATAAAGTAATCCATTAGCGGTATATTTGGGCTTGAAGAGATATAATTCTAGGCTCTATGTCAAAGAATCCGATGGAATTTATTACTTGGTCATATGGGAAGCAGGCGTGGTTGTAGTTCGGCTTTGCCCATTTTCCAACTGAAATATAAAAGATATCAAGACACTGTTGTGGACCGAATTTGACTCACTTTGGTCGTGATTAGAAATCCGACACTATGGCGGGCAGTGAGGCCGAAAATATTCATAAATGAAAACTGATAGCACTCAGGTGGTGAATATAATAACTTAGTTTGACCAACCAAGGTTATGTTGAGACTACCTGAAGAAAGGTACATCTATTTTGAGGCGTCTGCTACTCAACCATAATACTGATGATCACCCATCACAAATAAAAATCTGCTGCATCCATATGTGTGAACCTAATAACAGCGAACTTCTGAGTGTGGCCGTTTTGCCGATTTGAAAGAAGTTAGTTGAGCTTTTATCACTATGACTGAGTTTTGTATACCTGTGAAACTAATTGCGCAAAAATACATTATTTATAATGGTACCATAAAATTTAATAATAATATAATGGCATAATAAAAATAATATAATGGGAACCCTATAAAATTGTAACGGATGCACTAAATTAGTCACCTACGTTAAAACTCTACCCTGAGTTTGTTAAATCAGTCCCCATTTAATGGCTGTACACTTGTCTTTATTTCTAATTCAACTTACTTAACACTTTACTCGGCAATACACCAATTAGAAACGTGTCTGTTGCCACTCCGACAGCCCTTGAATAGTAGATCACTATATCAGATCAGTAGATAGATACCAATATATCGCCACTCGAACATTCCAACAACTAAAAATTTCGTTGTCTGGCTGATTCTGCGAAGTTATCGGCTATTCTGTTAAACGAGCATTAAGTTCGTTTTCGTTCCCGCATAATCGTTCCTACCAGTATTCTTTCCAGACCAATTGCAGATCCACACTGTTCTTTGCTAGATTGCTTTTGTGTGATTGTTTGTAAAATTATGGGACTTCATACTGAAAATACCTACTCCAATGTGTTTGTATACAACTCTAGCCTTCAAATATTTACACTTCATTCCAGTGTGGTGTGGGCAGGTCAACAAATTCACTCCTTAATACAAATTTGTTAAAATTAATTAGAATGTTTTTGACAGTTTTTCAGAAATTCCAATGCCAGCAAATATTTGCCATTCATCAACATTATACTATAAATATACACACACACACACACACACATATTTATAACGTGCTTGCTTGACATATTTCTTCTAAATAGAACAATTTCC
The DNA here is from genome assembly GCA_021498325.1 of Bactrocera minax. NCBI lineage: Eukaryota > Metazoa > Arthropoda > Insecta > Diptera > Tephritidae > Bactrocera > Bactrocera minax. The sequence goes on from JAKEEE010000024.1 coordinate 2,511,997, forward strand.
AAAACAGCATTGTCGCATTTAATTTTAGCAAAACACACACGCATTTAATTTTATTAATTTCTTCTTTGGTCATTCAAGCAAATATAAAAGCAAACTAGAAATAACCTTCAGCCAACACTGTTCATAAATATATATATATGCATATTTTTCATATTATTATAAATCAGCAATTAGACGTCTTTGTCAACACATGCTGTGATATAATTGAAAATGGTGAAAATCAACTTTAATTTCATCACAAAAAGCCCGTATTTATATTATATTTTATAAATATATATTATGTATTTAAATAATAGCCAGTGAATTTTGTTTTATGAAAATTCGAAATTGAATATTTCTCTCGGAAAATCCTATTTAGTTTAAAAAAGTATAATAAACAGATTGTGATTTTATGATTGCATTATATAAATTTAAAATATGCCTTTAAATAAGAGTCAATTAAATATTTTCGTTATACGATCATCTATTTTAATTTAATATAATAAATATTTTATTCAACCATGAAACCTAGAATATAGAACCGACCGATATGATTACAAGTTGAGTCTTTTGAATTGGTGATATGAAATGTTGGTGATTTTTCTATAATCGAAGTTAATTAATCCCCTATGTATACAGAAAGCATGCTCCTTCGAGCTAGAAAATTTCTATTTTAAATAAACACGGAGAAATTTATCAAATGACCAATAAATATTTTTTTTTATTGCAGAATTTCGCTCGAATGGCTTTCACGACTGTATCTTATAAAAACAAGCCTATCCATCCAACTTTGTACCACTTTTTCCGGAATAACGGGCTAAATCTCGCCAACAATACGTCGAAAGTTGAGGTTCCCACTAATCATTCATAGCTTAGAATATTGACTTGACTGCTCCCATCAATAGCGTAACGTACATCCAACGTTCATCCAAAAGTTCATACAACTAAAGTAATGTTTCCACGAGCTGTACGTGGAACATAAGTGGTGTGTTCAAAAAATAACGGGAATGTTCTTCGACTGTGTTCTTCGAATTTAATCGTACAGTGCATCATGAATTCTTGCCTCAAGGTCAAACGGTCAATAAGGAGCACTACCTGTAAGCTCAACGCCGTTTGAGTGCAGTAATCCGAAAAAAAATGAACGGATTTGTGGGAAAAGAATTCATGCTTTTGTTCACTTTTGCTCAATTCTGCTCACGCTTAGTTGCTTGGTCGAGAATTCTTGGCCAAAAACAATATTGTAAAGATGCCGCAGCCGCCATATTCCCCAGACATGGCACGGTGTGACCTTTTCCTATTTCCAAAAATAAGGAGAACCCTAAGGGGCCGTCATTTTGCAAGTGTACGTCTAGATGACATAAAAAGCGCATTGCTGAAAGAGCTAAAGGCTATCTCAAAAATCGAGTTTGTTAAGTGTTTCGACGATTGCAAGAAACATTTGGATAGATGCATCATATCGAATGAAGAATATTTTGAAAGCGACAACATTAATGTAGAGAAATTAATAAATATTCTTTTTTGAACACTCCACGTATCTTCTTCCGCTCTCTTTCGGAAAATATTTCACATTTCGATCGATTCGATCCATTAACATTGATATTATGGACAAATAATGCTTTCAGCATGAAACCCACATCAGGTAGTAACTTTTTCTGTATGCGGGTGTCTTTAGGATTGATGACAGTCGAAATCTGTTACTTTTGTAAGTTTATTGCACAGAATGCAAGTTTTGAAAATAAAGTTCTCGGAATTTTAAGCGTTAATTGAAGCAACTCATTATAAGGTAATTTGCCAAGGTATATTGGACATAAATGTCGAACATATGTGTTTACTTTAGCCATTACCTGATCAGCTACGCCTTTAGCCTTATACCTCTGAAATAAACATCACTTCCCCACAATTTCCTATTCACTATATTCTACATACATACATATACAGCAAACTTTATTTCTCTAGCTTAGGTGGTTGTAAATTATATACGTTTTATAGTAAAATTGTACGATAGAGTGAATACTAGGACAAGTCAAATTTTTGCAGAAGTCAAAAAGAAATTTATTAGTGAGTTAGACCTAATAAATCTACAACCGACAAGATATTAGTTACAAACTCGATGTTCACGCCATAATAAATAAATAAAAATTAAAGCGAGTCAGCTATTGAAGCGAAACATTTTCATATACTGTATAAATACCAATGAGATTTTATTAACTTTTATTATACTCAAGAAATCGGTGGTGAATTCCATAAAGAAACCTGGTTTCCAGCCGAATGAATGCGAATTTTATGCGTTTTGGCTTGACCCATTATTACGTATGGGAATCAGACACTTAAAGAGACTAAGTTCGGATCGATTAAGAGCGGGCAGTAGAATCGTTTACATATATTTAGTAGCTAGGCTTCTCCTTCAAAATATACCCGTATAAATTTCACAGCTGTCGAACATTGACGAACCTTAATATAATATTAGGGACGAAGTTTTCATAATATCAACAAAATTCTCTTGGATAGCCGTAGGCGAAGCATAAGTAATGACATATATACATATATCTTAAGATACCTTAGACGCTACCAGTAGTTGAAATCACCCTCCCTTTAGAGCTGTGAAAATGGCTTTAGAATCAAGAAGTAGATGCTGGATGTTGTTCTATATCTTCTGAGTAATTTCCAAGATTATGTCTGTGGTGTATAATTACGTATTCCTATAAGTTGAACGACTGAACAAATATTTCGGTATTTTACACGTTTTTGTATAGACTTAAAAAAAGAAAATACAATAAAAATTGATTAAGTAAAAAATAAAATAATTTTATTTCGCTTTTAACAAGCTATCAATCAGTCCCTTTGAACTACATTATAATTGGTTACAATTCCCTTGAATGTTTTCCAAAGGAGTACAATGAGCCCCTATCACGTAAATAGAATGTAGATTTCAACTACTGATTCATTGAAAACTGCTCACAATAGCAATCGCTCAGCAAACGGCGCATTGCTTTAACCCTTAAGCCACGAGCGCGCATTGAATGTAATCTACGAAAACAATTTTGCAACTAAAATGCAAACATTCAGAGGAAAACATGGATGAATACGAGGGCACCACCAATAAATACAACCACCATCGCCTCATCACCATCATTTCAATGGTTGAGGCCAAATATGCAGCAGCCGCAAATCGGAAATCTACGATTGATACTGCAAAATAATGGCTGCAAAACGAGCCAAAATGCCGGAAGAGGAAAAACGCCACAGAAAACTTACAAATAAAACTCGAGCGCCTGAAGCAGCTGAAGACGACAATTGCACACAAATATGTAACATACCGGCATATATATGTATGCACTGTGAATGTGTGCAGTGGGTATGCCGATTACACGCAAGCGCCAATGCGCCAAAAATACTGCTGAATGCCTACAATTGCTTACACGAATCCTTAATAGCACAACACCCTGTGCTCATGCATGTGTGCATGTGCAACAACACGCATTACTACACTAACAACTAGTGGAATGTGCATTTAAAATAAAATATTGCTCCAAGATATCAAACACGCAGCCATAAAAATGAGCGAAGCGGCAGGTCGAGAGCGGTGAATAACTGCTGGATAAAAGAGCAAAAGCGGTTGAAGAAGGACGGACGCAGGACACAGGACACAGGACACAGAGGAGAGCACCACAAAGCGATCAAACTATACAGAATTGGAATTTAGCAAGCAATGGAAAGATGGAGCGGCATTAAAGGTGTGGAGAGAGTGGAAATTGTATAACTGCGTTGATATAATTTAAACGAAAGTTTTTCAAGCAAAGTTACCCACCAAACAAATGGAAGGACAACTAATAAATGTGGATTTTCAATAACCCGTATTTTTTTTAAACTTAGGCTTAAAGTTGAAAATTATCTTTTAAAATATAACTGATAGATGTCGCTGGAGTGATTGCATCTATTGCTAGATATTTGCCAATGTGATTCATATTAGGAACTGGAGAAATTACAATAGGTATTTCAGTATGAAAAACTAATAAAATAGTTATGTATTTTTATAGATTCCAGTATATTTGATTGTTGAACATACAAAGTGTTGAAGGGTCATCTTCAAGAGATCTTCTCTATAGAGATGGGAAAGTAGTATCATATGTTTATATTTTATGAAACTGATATCCCAAAAACCGTACTCAAATCAGCTTCTTATATAACCAAAGTTTTGCTATTTAACAGAATCGCTAGCTACGAGTAAGTTTTTGATACGTTCAAACCTCCTCAGACGAAAACAATCGAATATCGAATCACGATATGTATCCTGGAATGGAATGTATAAATGGTTATAAGCTATTTAAACGATTAAACTTTTAACGATTAACGATTTTAAACTTTTCTTTTGGATTTAGGCAAAATTCATTGTGCGCTTGTCATATGTTTAGCCAACAATTAACGATAAAGTTGTTATGCCAATGATGAAGATAGTTAGTGTATGTGAAAGTACTTCAAAGCAAGTCAAGAGGAAACGACTCTTTCAAAGCCTTAAAGTAGTAATGACAAAATCGGCCGACTTTTGCATTTAAATAATTTAAATAAATCATTAAGCTGATTTCAAAGCATCTGGAGCCAAGTGTATCGAACAATCAATGAGAACACTTCTATACCTTCAAATGAGATATTTACTGCAGAAATTCGAAATATCTGTCAATATTGCTCTACAGAAATGTGAATCCCATGGTCATTCCTGTTGGAATTAATTATATGTAAACCAAAATTCGACCCCACACACCACCAAGTGATTATTAGAAAAGCAGATTTCACGTTTGGCATCCTCTGAATGGAAGTAACATATCCAATGAGTCTCGCTTCATATGTGACTCACTGCACCTACTCGCACATGAACGAAGAGATCTAAGTGTGGAGGTAATAAAAAAAAGGAAATTGTGCAACAGAAATTCTGTAAGTGTACATTCAACTTATGTAACTGAAACTCACCACACGTACAACAACGACGTCACATGTCTAGTTGTTGCAACCGCCCGTGACGCCAGCATTCATCAATTCAAAATCCTCTTAAACCGGCTATGTGTTCCATGAGTTCTGTGCATTTCATAAAGCACTGAAAAAATTTGCTGTCAAACTCATTTTTGTTTAGTTGCAACACCGGCCCGGCCGCCCTTCACCTCACTACCCACAGCTTACCTTACAATTTTCAAATTTTCGATTTTTGTCTGCTGCTTTGTTGCTTCTGCACACGTTGCCTCATACATATAGTAGCAGATTTCGTGTCTAGTTCGTTTGCGTTTTTTTTTTTCGTTTTTTTTTTTCGTTTTTTCTTTCGCTCGAAGCTCGCAATGCAAAAATGGTAATTTGGCAGCCAAGCGACGGCTCTATTTGCCGTCGGTTATGCGGGTACATGATTTGGTGAGGTTTATTTTACACACACTCAACCGCACACGCTACATACCCGAATACAATATGCAGTAGTTGCAAATGCCATTCCGAATACAATATGCGCTGAACTCCCTAGCAAGTCCCAAACTGCTTGGCTCCGTACCTTCTGCTCCTCTGTCTGTTTCATGGACTCTCTTCCCCCTGAACATTGCACATTTTGTAGTAGAATCCTTTCTTTGCAGCCACAGCTCCTGCCTCCGTTCATTTGCCAAGCTTCGGTGTGTTGTTGTCACACGTTTCGCTATGTTTGCATTATTAATTGCAACAACAACTTCAGCGAAGCGCTCATATTCTCTGCTGGTTTAGAAAGAAAGATCTCCATGTAAATAAGTATGCGAAAACAAAGTTCTGCAACTTAAATTCATCGACAATTAAAAATGTCATTCGCCTTTCAGTGGGACCATAAAACGCAAAGACAATGGACGCCTCGGTGCAATAAAAGGACACTCGCTTGCGAATGTTGTAGAGGAAGATTCATAAATATGTATGCGCAGAGGCCGGGTATAAATAGGTGAGCTCATAAACATTTCTGAATGTCTCGCTGTTGGACAATTTTAAAGTACCGTTATACATTTGACATTTGCATTTGTGCCAAATTTATGAAGACAGAGAAGCAATAATGATAGCTGAGGGGTAGTGAGGCAGTCACACTGGAAAATATACAAATACGAATTTAAGGGGTCTTGTAACTTGGACAGGTAATTAATAATGGCAGGATGTATGAATATTAGTTCCTATATTGACTAAAAGGAGTGCACTTTTTTGAACTAAAGATACAGCAGTATAATGTGGCCTGGAACATAGCTCTGAGTTATTGTTCTGGTAGTGGATAAACGCCTTTAGCCTTTTCATCAATCAGAGAACTTTGTTCATTAAAATCTTCTCGTTTCCTCACAAACTGAAACACCGAATGCTTGTGCTTTTTTCACAAAATTCTTTCGAATATCGTGAAATGAGTTCGCCTTAAACATGCTTATTTTCGAAGAGACCTTACATACCTTCCAATAGTAAGAAGCTTTTTGCTCATTATTTTTCCTCAGCAAGTGTATCGATAAGCTCAAAAGATGAATCAGATTACTAGGGATAACAATATATGGTTCGTTTAGTAATCGGTATTCTATTAAATGATAATTCAGCTATCTTGCAAATCAACATCCTACTATCATAATTCCGTAGTTTGAATTGTAATTAATCTACTAATATAAGTAATAAATAAAGAGAGACAAGAACAGTTAACATCGCGCTTAATCGCCGTCTTCACAAACAAACTACTAAGTTTTTTTCATATATTTCACTATATTTCAATATATACTAAATTTAAAGCAGTGGTCGGCATGAGGGAAACTGCGACTTTGTTATTGGGCACGAAAGTAAAGATACCCAGTGAGAACTCAGTAACCTTAGATTTTGAGATTTTTTCGCATTCTTTCTGTATCGAAGCATTTCGTATTTCTTTATTCATTTTACATATTTTATTATTAAATGAAATATATTGGACCATAAAATCCCTAACTTTATTGTCATTAAATAAACTATAACACAATGCAAAATGTAATTCATGATATCGAGCAGTATTCATAGTCAAAAATCATTTCGCGTAGGGTAAATTTACTTTAACGCCATGATCATGCACAATGTGGTTTCGTTGAAGTCTCGACAACGGCTAGCACAATTGTGCTAAAAAATACCGATCACTGATATAAAGCATGTTCACACTCCAACATAAAATACGTAGTTTAGCACTATTTATCATGTTTATGTTTTTGTGCTGATTTTTTACTTTTTAATTCAGTAATTTACGAAACAAGTTTGTGGGGATATGCAAAAATATATCCTAATAACTTAAATGGTGATTATGTTAATTGTTAGAACACCCTACTTCTAAACTCTACCGCTTTATTGAATCATGTCAATATGCTCCTAAACCTCTATACTAAAGTTTATTTATAATGTTTGAAAAATATGTTGTCTAGTAACTGTGTGTAAGTTCTCTAAAAGAAGCGTACCATTTAAGAGACTCAGATCCCTATTGTTACATAAGTTAATAACTTAATTATTAATATTAATAATGAGTTACAGTAAAAAGAGATGCAAGTATTGTTTTATTTCAACTAATATAGATGCAGTTTTCAACTATTCTTCAACTGTTGGTTGCTATAGCCGTGCTGAGGACGATATAGGAAAACTGCGTTCGACTTTTAGCTCAAGGAAGGATCTATAAAAAATTTGCATATATGGAAATACGAGTACTTAAAATGCCTTCCAAAAACAAAGTAATCATGAAATGACGAAGTGGTAAAATTATCTACAGGTATCTGTTTGATAAGAAACTGATTTCTAGAAAATTTTGTAGAGAGAAATATTAAACCATATTCTGTTAGGTGAAATATCATATCAAAAAATACTACTATTAACTTCATTTAACCTAATTTGGCACGCATTCAATCAAAACTTACGTTAAAAATTTTCTATAGCTTGTTGTAAGATTTGTTTGTTTTTTTTCCCCCAAAAGGCATCAAAAATTTTGAGGCTTCTTAAACTTCCTTGGAAACTTAATTCTTGTGCTCATAAAATTGTCAACCTTTGACAGTTCTTAACATATTTGCATTGATATATTCGATTTCACCTTGTTAATTTCTGCAAATACTTAGAATGTTCTGCTTCTGACCGCTGGCTGCCGGCAGTAAAATTATAAGAAGTCTTATTAAGAAGTATTATGGAAATGGAACAAATAAAAAAGTGCATGAACAGAATGATTCTTTATTACATATAATATTAACTTGGGATTACATAGAAATTTAGACTTAGAATTTTAATCTGTAGCGTCTGCCTATCTCACATAATACCAATCTTTTTCTTCTTAACAGGGGTGGATAAAAAGGTTACCTACGAGTATATTAAGCTAAATTATCATCTTTAAACTTAATTGAGAACATTAGGAAGTAAATGCGAACATTTTAATATACATATGAAGTTGGATAGAAAAGTGTATTTAATATGCGGTGAAGCATAATTGCATAAAATTCCGGAGCGGAGTGAGCGTCAGCATTTGATCAAAGGTAAGGTAATATTAAATGCTTAAAATATGATAAGAGGTTTGGTAAATGAGCCTTTATGTATATATGTATATACTTATGTATGTGTGTGTGCAGTTAATTTCCTCTTCATTAACTTGGATATTACCGTTAAGAACCACTTATGAGTATTTGCCTTTCTCTCGTACTTTTAGAGTGATGAAGCCAAGGTGTCTCTAAGCACCCACTCAAGTGCGTCGTAAAACAATTTTTGAAATAATGTTTGGCTAATGTTTGGATGCTCAAACGGATTTTATTAATAGAAAGCTTCAAAAGCTTCAAAAGCTTCTCATACATTGTATAGCAAAAGCAATTTAAAGTAATTAAGGTGTGCCTTTATGAATAAATGAACATCCCATTTTTGACATTTTCTTATTTGACTCGTTATTCAGTGTAAATTATTGAATTAATGATAAGGACTAGGTGTGGGCAGCCGCCAAGAGAGAATGCAATCAATCAAACCTCACAAAATACAATACATGCTCATGAGCCCATTGAAAAATCGGAACTCCAATCTGCAAGTAGCTGGGTAAAGTTGGTGGGGAGAATATAGGCGTTTTAGGCGCATCGAATATTCCAACGATTTAAGTGTATATTTTCAACTATTTCGCGTATATTCGAAGGATCAATTCATTCGAATTTCATTTGCAATGGAAAAAAACTAAATTTTCTGCTATAACATTGTTTCCTGATAGCGAAAAACACCGTTGATGGAAAATAGTGGCTTGATACGTGTTACAGAAAATCTGCCCAGCATATTCTTCGGTCAAGTACTGGTTTGCCTAATTTCGTCGTAACCATAGCAGTACAAATGATGCACCCAAACAAGTGGCTGTGAAGTGGCCTGAAAGAAGATATACTCGTATCATTAAGACTTTGCTTCTGTGTTTTTTTTTTTATTTTTATTATTTTTCAAATCGATCAAAAAGACAACCATGTTCGACTTTGGAAGGACAATCTAACAATACTCATAAGCAATAAGAACGAGTTTCTGCGCTGATGTGTAACAATGGACACACCATTAAACTTCTGAATTGTCAACCGATGCGATTGAAAACGTAACAGTCGGCGGGCGTGGTTTTAGCTAGTATTTTTTGTGATTCATATGGAAGTATTTTCATTGAGTATTAGAATTCGAAGGCAAATATGTAATAAATTCAAATTTATTGCAGAGTTTCTGTGAAGAATTCTATGGCTGGCTCTTTTCCAGAATATGTGATAAATCCACTCGTTCTCTTTTCGATGCTTTTGGAGATAATGATTTTCGTAGAGCTTTAACTGTCAAGCTATTTGTCAACGTAAGCTAATGCAATTTTCCATTTCTCGTATAGCAGTTTACAAGTTTACCTTGCTGGTAAGAAATACTAAGCGTAGTACTACGCTGAAACTAATTTAGTTAGAACTTAAACGAATGGGGATCGAAACATGGCAACCCATAAAGACCAAGGCGCTAAAATTGTAGATTCAATTGTCACACATCCGTTAAGGTATCGCTAAAAATGTAATTAGACCTTTTTATTATCAGTATCTGGAACGGGTTTTAGCTCACTCCATGGAAACGGTTTATTCAGAGTTGATTTCAATCCTCCCATAGTTAAAATACATGATAAATGGTGCAAGTTATGAGATTAAAACGTTCAGAGAGCAGAACACACCTATCATTTCTGTACGCTAAGCGAAAATTAGAATTCAACAGAACATATTTACTTTTATAGGTCTTATTTAACATAGTGGTGGGTCACAGTCCTGGTCCTACTCCTGATGGACTGCCTCTGTCGCAAATAATTATTTAGATATCAGACATGTTATGTGGGAATAGAAGAACTCTTCAAAAAATAAACTCTCCACACCGTTGCCGCACGCACTGTAATATAATGCCTCTGAACTATGCACCATCTCCATGAACTTCATATGTCGTTTGTCTCCATTTCACAATGAGCTTGAGTATTTTCCACGCAGCGTGTTAGAATAATGGATTCTTTTTTATGGTACGGCACAATGCAGAGAGGCCACGCTGGCGATGGACAGAGCGCTCCTGCGACACACTCCGTCTTGTGGCTTTATTTGGTCATGATTTATGATGTCAAAGATAAAATGGAAACATAGAATAGCACGACATGAAACATGGCGCACATGACCGTACGTGCCATACTCACACACGTTAGGCCCGGCGTGGCAAGTACGAGTCGTAGCACAGCATATTTCGCCGAGCAGCCGCTGTTCAATGACCACAGCGCACTGCACACGCATACATATGCAAGCGGCCTGTGTATGCCACACAACTTTTTAAATAACGCATCCTTGGCTGTGATGGAATTTTTGCACCTCTCTGCTTGTGTTGTTTTTGTTCTCGTCAGTTTATGTTTGCTGAGGGTCATCGAATTTGGCGTTTAACAGCGCGAGTAATGTGTCATTGCAAATTTGCATATATTTTGCTTAGCTTCCAAAAACTTTCATATCAGACACGCACATGTGTAGCATAGTTTTTGGCGCAAGCATTTTTTAAATTATTGAAATTTGTAGCGAATACGAGTTTCCTTGATTGATGGAATTAAAATGAATAATTATTTGTAGATAACTATTGCTGAAGAATCAATTTTTTACTAGCTCGCATCCTTGTTAAAACTCAAATCAAACTCTTATCAATTATATCAATATTAAACTCAATCAATACAATTTTTACCAAACGAATTTTAGGCAACTTCTAGGAATGAATAACATCGATTTCGGAAGTCTTTTCAGTTAAGAAAGGCGCAGGGAAGCTTTAAATCTTACTCAAATTTACTTCCTCAGGTACTAAAATTTAGACCCAAAAACTCCGTTTGAAACTGACCGCCAAAAACTGATTCAGATTTTCCAAAAACCGTTGTCACAAACTCACCATCATACAGTGTTTCTACAGTTAGTGTAAGCTCGAGCCCGCTAGTTATGCATATCATGCGCTTTAGAAGTAATAAACTGAGCGCTCCATGCTTCCTCATATTTTGTTCCAAAAATTTTAAAGGAAACGTAACACCAAAAGCGGAACATTTTTAGTTCCCTATGGAACAATTAAGACATACATGCGATATGCAAATATATATGCCATAAATGTCTCAACCGTATTCAGCAGCGAAAAAGAAGAAAGAAGATCCTCAAAGTAAAATTTTAATCGAAATCGAATCATAGAATAAATTTCTTTAAAAAACCTTTAGCACATCCTACAAACGGAATAAAGACTATAAGCCTGTACCCAGCTCTTTGTAGGATTATAAAGAATCTTCAATTTTAAATATTTGAAGTGCCTTAGAGTGCTAATATCAACCCCCAATTATGTTCCACAGAAATTCCTAAACTGTTTGTTGTGCTTATATCAAATTCCTAAACTTTACTGAAGGAAAGAGTTCATGTGGAAGGGCACGCCCTCCAGGTCCCTCAGTCATAACGCGTGCGCTGATTTTAAAATGTGAAAGCATCAAAAAAATTTAACATGGGTAAACAAAGAGTTCAAGCAAATATAATTGGAGAATTAAAGAAATAGAAATACAGTAGCAGTTAACTAAAACAAAAATGGAAAAATAATCTGAAGCGGAAAGAGAAACAAAAGAAGTGTAAACTTTTTTAATTTCGAAGTAAGGGATAAACTTTGGCAAAAGGCAGTATATGTTGGACTCGCACGCTTCTATGAAATATGTGCCACAAATATATAGACATATAATGTAACCCTCCATATAAATGTAGAGGGTGACCCAATATTTCCCCAAGTACTTATAAATTTAATCACAAGTGTTATCATCTGTTTCGACAGTATAAAGGTATCAAGTGATAATCAAACTCAGAGATCACCTTTTCTTTACCTAGATGCTAAAGCTAGACAAAATCGGTTCAGGACTTCTCCTAACCGCTATATACTTAATATGAAGATTTTCAGACTTCTGATTGGCTTTACACCGTATATATCGATCAATATATTAGATATCTTAGCAAAATTAAGTGAGTGTGTAATGAATGATATACAATAGTTTAATGCAACAAATGTGTGAAATCGGTCCACGAATTATCCCAGCTCCCATATACTATATATAATGATTTTCGTTGTTCTCGTTGACTTTATACCGAATATATCGGTCAATGTGTATGTTATCTCCATAAAATTGCTCAGAAAGAAATTATTAATCATATTCAAGTTTAAGGCAAAAGGCAAGTGTTATCAGTCCAAACCTTTCGCTTCCCCTGGCCCCAGAATATTCATTTTCGACTTTCCGTTTGTATTGGTCGATACATGTGATATTTTAGTTAGACTGAGTGCAGTTGGCTTCTTAACCTTGATGCTATTTATCACTAAATTTAAATGAAATCTGCCTTGACCTTGGTCTAGTCCATATACCGCCTTTGATCCTTGCAAATTACGAGTATATAAAATGTTCGGTATGTTTGTAAGTATTTGAGATTTTGTGTCGAAAAATTTTTAAGGTGAACCGATATTTATTTTATTAGGTATTCTGCTATTCTTGATGAATGTAAATTCAAGAAGTTATAACTTCTTGAATTAAACTAAGCTAAACCAACTTCTTTTTAACCAAATAAAATATTAAATATTTTGTAACGCTTTCCATATTTTCAACGACAAAGTGGAAAATCTGGTAGCAAACTAATGGACGTAATTTGACTGTACCCTCATTTTGGTTTTCGGAAAATAAATCCCACGACCCAATGAATCATCACCATCCATAAATTACTTCAAAGTCATATTCTTTAAGCAAATATTTAACCATCTTCAAATACCCGTTATGCCATCGAACGGGTTGCTCAATACAAAACTGGGGAGGGTTCCTTCCCACTTCCTGCAGTTTCGTCGCCATTTAACGCTGTACCCGTCACCAGTTTACTCTAGCGGTAGGGGTTATTTTCCATTTGCGAAACATTCAAATATAAATAATCATTTGGAAACAGCAAAGCAAAAATCAACAAATGATTTTTTTTTCCTCCTTAGCGGCAGAAAGTATGCAACGATCTCACACAACGCTGTATTGTGTACGTGTGTGTGTGCGCGCTTAGAAGTGTTTCTTAGCTTATGCGTGTTGCCTTCGCTCAAATATTGAAGTTTAACTTCCTATTTGCAAAAATTCACGTTTGACGCGTAACTCAAATAAGCAAACACTCACACACACACACATACACACGCATGTGCGTGAAGTGGCAAACAGCCACTCACAAGCATACGTGAACGCCAGGGCAACTTGTTACTTGCAATATTCGGCAAAAAACATGCTTTCCGCATTAGCGCAATATCATAAGCGTAAATTTAGGCTGGCCGGGCGGAGTGAAAATGCACGTCTGTGTGTATGTATATATATATATTTATACTTTGTGAGTCGCCTTAGCTATCACATCCATTAAAATGCAGCAAGCAAAAGTAATCAAACATAAATTTCGCTCATACATGTAATTACCGTAATGACAGCTGGAATTACACAAACACATACCCACGCCCACACACACACACACACACACGCATGCGGAACAGCCCGTAATGTGCTTATATATTATCCGCACAAACAACACGCGCATCATCTATGTCTGGCTGATATATTAACCAACAATCTACTACAACGCCGAAAAAATGTTGGTATTGAAGCACAACGAAAACAACAAAGAATCTGAAACGGAAAAATCAACTCAACGGGGCTTCATGTAATTCTAATCCCGATAGATGCAAAAAGCAAACACACGCACCCACACATTCATACTCACATACACATACGCACGCAGTTGTGTGCTTGGGGTCATACACATAATTTATTATCCTGCGGGTCGCATTACAGGATAAGCCTGCATGTTTTCATTGGATTTCGCTGTTTGCTCTCTCTCGGCCACTCACGCCGCCTCTCAGCAACTTCTCGCACACTAGCTAGCATATTTTGTAGCGCTTTTTTCCGAGGCAATTCTCTGTTCTTTATTATTTGCAGTAACTTACTTTCGCATCGCTGTCAGGCATCACCGAAAACTTTGTCGAGAAAGTAAAATCGGAATTCGCTGCTGCTGGGAAAAAAATTAGAGTAAATTGCTTAATTTATGGCGTTGCCTTTGCTGTTTTTGCTCTTGAATAATATCGCTTCATATCATCTGGCTGCAGTTAATATTCGAGTTGAGCGCCGCAAGCAGTCGCAGCCAATTGCAGCTATTAGCTTTCTCGTTACAAATATGTTGGCGTGGTGTAGTACGTTGGTTGGAAATTTACTGATTAAATTAAAAGTGTTTTCAATAAACAATTTCTTTATATTAAGAGAATGTAAGAATAATGTTTGTTTTACCTCATTTCAAACAAAAATTACCACAAGCAAGAAAATGCTAAGTTTTAGTGGTCAAATACGCTGGCAGTTTGTAGGAATTAAGGGCGTGCAAAATATTTCGATTTGTTTGTAAGACTTCATAATTAAAATGTTGTTTACACTAAGACAATTACTACACAAAAATGTGCGATTCCGTCCTTTCGTTCCGTTCCGTTCGTTTCCGTTCTGAACCATTTTTAATTATGCTATGGCTAATAGCGCCTACCTAGTTTAGAAGGTACCTTCCTTATTATCCAAAATATTTACTCTGAAGCTTAACCAACTGATCTAATTAAATATTTTTGGTATATGAGGCTTAGAGGCTTAGAGGCGTTCAGGAACAGAGGTAATATATTTTTACTACCAAATCACAAAGATATTTTCTAATTATATATATGATATAAAATCACAAAAACATATACACAAATATATTTGTTACAAAGTGCAGAATTCAACATGTTCGGTGTAAACATATTTTATTAATTTTTGTACCAAATAACAGTACATTAACCTTAATACACCTCCCAGTTCTATCGATATATCTCTCATTCCGTCTGATAAACCCCCAAGACCGTAAATTGAAACATGAATCACGAATCAAAACAAAGTCACAAAAATATGGATACTGGAGGAACACCTCTGGTCAACACCGAAATTGGGCGTACCATAATATGTAGGAAATAAATAGTTTCTATTTTAAAGAAAGAAAAAATCGCAGAGTAATATGATATGGGTCATCGCAGAGGGCTTACTACAGAGTTCATAATTTACAGAAATTTGGTAAGATGGAATCAGAAATTTGGAGCTTTATTTCTGCGAATGCCCAGCTTACAGCTAGATGAGACTGTATATAGTCCACATTTGTTCCAATGTGAAAGAAATTTAGGTGGCGAGGGTGGAAAAAACATAGAATGTATATCAGATTCAGCAAGTTGTTGTTGGTGTTTAGTCAACACTCACTTGGAATCACATTGAGCCTAATAATGACTTAAATGCCAATGATGAAGTATTATTTCGATAGCTCCTTTCATCCAACCCAGCACTTCACAAAATATTATTACATATCAAATTGTTAAGTCAAAAGTGAAAACAAAAAGCACTGCATTCAATATATAAGATCTACGATGATGTACTACGTATTGTATTATTTTTATCAAATTTTTGCACCAAACTATTTTCTTTACAACACAACCTGTTATACCTCATGTAGTAGTCTAACTTCGCATATTTCCGAACTGTGTGTAAATAATCGGTTGGGAATGAAACAAATCGGTCATACAAGATGTGTTCAGAAAATAACGGGAATGTTCTTCGACCTTAATGGCATAGTGCAATAGTAGTGAATTCTTAGCTCATGCTCATGTTCAATTCATGGGTCCGTAGGATTTTTTCCTATTTCCAAAAATAAAGAGAACCTTAAAGAGTAAAGGGCCGTCGTTTCAAAATCGCCATTTTAAGGTTTTTAAATGTTTTTAAAGTTTTTAAAGCCCCCATTAACCAAATGATTTTGCAGCTAATTTTATTTGCTAAAATTATGTCTGCGCTTCTTTCTATGCAGGCGATAACTTTTGAAAAAATTCCGATGTATTAAAAAAAAATTAAGAAAAGAGTCCATTGGTACAGAGATATCGGCCAATATTTGAAGCTCACAAATGTGAATATGTGAGTCAATTTTTTTTGAGCTTAATGTGGTTTGATGCCCAGATTGGCGGAAGTCGATACATACCTTCCAGCGGACCCTATGTCCCAATAACTGTATCTGTTTTTCTTCAAAAGATAGAAGGTAGCATACGGTCTTACTCTTCAGTCCCAAGTGGAGATGAACTTTTATAGTTACATCACCATCTGACCTTTGTTGTTGACTCTTTGGTTGTTATCCAACTGTTGCAAGGAGCTGATTGCACTGGGGTGCACTGGAAAAACTTAACCGTTTAAAAGAAGCTTACATAGTAGTACTACTAGTACATACTAGTACTATTTTTTTCTTGATAATGCCATGGAACTCGCTGAATAAATTTGCACTTTTACTCTTATACTCATACTTTCCTCTTGCTATAATAATTCCATGTGGAAACCAGAGTTGCTAACTGTCACATATATATATTTATTATTTGCTTTAAGTCCGGTTAGAGCTTAGGACCAAAATAGAGGTGTTGAAGTCGTTCCGATCTTTTGCTAGTTGCGATAGACTATTCCAATTAGTACGAGAGTCTTTTAAGTCGGCATTTGTCATATGTCTCCAGAAAGTTTTCGGACGTCCGCAATTTCTGGACCTATGGACCTCTGTGGATTCCAAAAAGGAGCAGCTTTGCAAACCGCAGCAATATTTTTGCCTAGTGTAGTTTGCCTCGTAGTGTATGATGGTTAGCTCGAAAGGTAGTTCGTTTATTTATTCCAGTAGAAATTATACGAGGTCATCAGATCCTTAAGATTTTTCGTAAACACGAGTTTGCAAAAGAATGCAATTTACATATCAGAATTTCTGTTAAGAACCAGGATTCGCAACCATATAAAAGTACTGTTTTCACGTTGGAGTTAAATTTACGAAGTTTGGTGCTGACTATGATAGATTTAGAGGACTAAATTATGTTTAGCTGCGCAAACGCACCACGCGCATTGTTTATACGGTTGACAATGTCCTCAGCAGGACATCCAGTGGCGGTAATTTGAATTCTGGTTTGTGCGATATCTCTTTGTCGCATAAAGTGAATTGTTGAGGTTCGGTGTTATTGTTGCTGGAGATGAATTCGGTTTTATCTACGTTCATTTTTAGGGCAACCTCGCCAGCACACTCGCCAAGCTTATTTAGATTCCTCTGCAAGTCTGATTTTTTTACTGCCAGGAGAGCAATACCATCCGCGTAAGCCAGTTCTTTGAGGTGTTCCAGAAAAATTTATGGCACACCGTGGTTGCCCATTAACACCTTATTCAGTACATCATCAAATACTATGAGAAAGAGTAGCGGTGACATAAGACGATAAGTGTGAATAAATTGAGTCTGATGTTATGTAAGACCTTGCATTCAAAGCCAACGCAGGGAGCTTTGATGATTTTTATGAGCTTTTCTGCAATTGTGTTCTTTACTATCAAAAGCGGAGTTTTCCACTCGTTTATTTACTCCATTATAACGCGGAGTGAGACAAGATGATCAGAACACGATCTGTTTGCGCGAAAGCCTGCTAGTTGCGAACTTTCAAGCTGGGCTTTTATTCTATTTAGAAGAAGTTTGCTAAGAATTTTTGAGGGGATGCTGATCAATGTGACCCCTATAAAGTTTTTACAAATGAACAGATCACCATTATTGGGAACCTACACCACTATGCCTGTTAACCATTCATCCGGAAGTTATTCTTCCCGCCACTAACTATTATATATGATAATTTTATATATTTTTTTAATATAATAAAAAACCTTGCAGTTATATTCTACCAACACAAATTTCCCTCAATTAACGTATAGTTTTTACATAGTCCACGAAAGCATTTCCAACATTTCAGCACAATAAACGCGGAAATTCGCAACCAAAGTGCAAATGAAAGCAGTGATTCTTAACGGGAACTAATGAAAATATACACACAAATTAACCGCTAAGTAAACAACAACAATGCCAACAAAAAAGCCTGGCGTGACAAGGCAAGGAGCGACGAATGCAAACGAAAAGTCGAATAATAGTGAAAAATGTAAGCTCACAGTTGAAGGTGTAAAAAGCAAAAGTTGCGCATACGCTCCGTACAACCCATTAATACACTGCGTTTATTGCTTAAGTGCCATAAACATACCACCGTGAGTGTGTGCGTGCAAGTATATAAAAAAATTTACATATGGAATAATTTCTCTAGCATTAGATTGATTCAACTATGCATTTTTATATAATTATTATCATTTTATCCAAACATTTAAACAAAGTCTATTGCAGAAACTAAATAGCGATTTCTGCGATAAATAAATTTCTGAATTGGGAAGTTTTCAGTAAATATTTCAGCGAAAAAAAATCTTTAAAGTACCCAAAGACCAAATATTTGAAAAGTTTCGCTTTCTTTATTATGAATGTGTGAATAGGGCAGTTTGTGTAGAGGTTTAGGTAGGTTTTACCTTAAATACTTAGAGATCATCCTTGAAGAAAGAATTTAGTTTATATTACAAAAGTTCGATATTCACATTTTTGAAAAAGCTTTTTAGTCATTGCACTTAAATTATGCTATTGTGCAAATGGAATAATCAAGTGCAAAGTTATTAACTTCGAGCCTTTGTCTGGTATATACTTCGTAAGCTGGAATGTCCTTGGTCCAACTTTTAAAGAACATCGTTTTGAGCGAAAATATAGCCTTAGGGCATATCATAAACTCCATTTAGAGTTGTTACACTTAACGGTAAATGCCGCTTTTAACAAAATTCATAAAATCTTCCACTCTAATGCACATACACACAGACAGGCTTAATATAACATTCGCGCACTTTTGTATGAAATGCTGGACACTTAATGCACTCTAATATGATGAAGCACGTTTTCAGCTGGAAACATAAATCAAGCGGAAGCGCTAAACGCATAACCAACAACAACAAAAGTAAAGCAAATCAACGCCACCGAATCTCAACTGGAAACTATGCCAAAGAAAGGAAGGTAGATTGCTGCAAATAAAAATAAGTTGCGAAAAGGGTGAAATATTGCAAGGAAATTCTGCAAAATGAAATGAGCAGCAATGTAAAAAGTACACATATATCACATATATATATATATTTATATAAATGCATATATATATGTACTTTGGTCTAACCAACTGAAATATCTCGGAGGTGGCAACTTGCTAAAGGTAGATACACTGCTGCAAATAAAGCAAACCAGATGGATTTGAGCGACAAAAATAAATGTTGCCAGATATGAAGAAAACATGTGGCAGCGCCATTACGCGCTTGGCGCTTGTAGCGCGTTTGGCAAAAAGTTGTAACTTATAAATTCACTGCGATCACGCCTCAGCGCCAGGTAAGTGCAGCCGGTAGACTTGTGTGTGAGTGTGTGTGTGTGTGTGAGTATTTTGCCATTGCTTCAATGTCGCAGGCACACATATTTACAGATTCATGCTTGTGTAATGGTTTATATGTACCTATGGCACCAGCACTGACAATGTTGCACACAGCGTGGCATATATGTACTACTACATACATACATATGGTTGAAGCAAACCTGACCACAGTTAGCGTATGTAAGTTGACACTTGCCAACGCATAAATTTTGCCACTTTGTGTTGGAATAAAAAACATTTTGCTTTTTTGCTTTTAAATAAAACACGTGTGTAAGTATAAATTTCTTCTTCTTCTTCTTTTTATTCTTTCCTTTGTTCTTCCTTTTCTTCTTCTTCTTTTTGGGTCTAAAACTGACGAAAAAACGCATCGCATTATCGCTTCTTTCACAGTTTGTTGCCACTGCACATTTTATCCAACCAAATTACGAGCAACCAAATTCAACACTCGTAAGCCAACTGCCAGAAGCCAAAGCTAGAATGGCGCAGTACATCAACAAAGCTAAGGGCTAAGGGCTCAACGCAGCGGTTAAAGTTGGCTGTGACAAAGGTAAAAGAGGCGAAAAAATCGACAACAATTTAACAAGATTCTGGAATGCTTCCAAATAAACTAAGCTTCGATTAAGATTTACTAATGTTAAGTAAATTTAGCCTATATATTTCGACGGTAGGATATGAAACGGTATGAATATGAAAGTAACCGAAAACTTAATGAGTTCATAAATGTAAATACTATACACTCCCGTATCTTTGCGGACTCCTTTTTACCAACTTAGCTAAAGGAGTCTTTGATACACATAACGCTCGACGTCCTGAGATGGTCTTGGGAGATCCCCATATTGGGAGAATAGGACCATAAAAGTAACGCCCTCAACACGGTGTGATTTCGAAGAAAAACATAAAGAACTACATTTTACTCAATTAATGAAACTAGAAAACAAAGATTTGGAAAACTGGGATTTTTTTTTAAGCGATCGTAGTCTCAGGACATCTGACGTATTTATTTTTTTTTTATCTTCCAAACTACACGTGCTAACTCAAACAAACTCAATAAGGACACTGCGCCTCAGCACTTTCCGTTCGTTCTTTTATAATGATGTCCGTTTATAATGATGGTTTCCTAACTCAAAAACAACTTAACCGATTTAACTAAATCCGATTCAGAACTCATCTAACCTCCTCATCTAACTTACTTGCGCTTAATTGAATTCGTAATATATAACTCGAGCATCAACAAAAGGTACCGTAATTAAAGCTAGCATAAATATAGTTCCTGTGGTGTGGAAACCCGCATCTTAATATTTCGCTTAGCATAGTATGATTCGACACCAGAAAACCAAGATGCCGGTCTACATCTTTCTCAATACTAATATCGGTTCAAAATCTAAAACCCCGTAACGAGTATGTATTCATATGCAACGTTTAATATTAAGTTATGTACACCTTCACTCTTCCTTGTGTGGTACATTTGCTTCTAATAAATCTACTTTATGCTTGGCCTACAGAAGCTTCTATAAGTTTCGTCCAAGCGATGTAATATAAAAGAAATTTTTCGTGGCGAGAATGTAATCCAAAACACTCCTAAACTAAAACCATAAACTATATACCATATAGTAAAACACTCCTGGATATTAATTGTAAACTAGAAAGAAACCCAAGCTTTGCTTACAATCAAAGTTATTGTCTGTTACCTTCTACTCCTTTGAGAATACTTTTATTATTCTTTGTGCCATGCTGAACCTATCATTCCTCACAACATTTATAACAGAGACCATTGTAAAGGACTAATGTTAGTTGCACAGAGGGAACCGTGTTAGTTATATAACTTTGCTCTGTTTAAATTTGCTATTCTTATCTTCATGATAGTTTTGAAAGCCAAGGTAATTTGGGATGACCATCTGACCCATTATAGCCCTTAGTGACATGTAACATGCTTGTGCTTTTGCTCACTAATTTTTGTAGAAAAAATTTAAGTGTTCTTCTAATACTCTGAACGTTCTGATAGGGCCCTTGTTACAACTTACCAATTATGTATCATCCTCAAAAGTGAATGAAAATTCATACTACTACTACTACTACTTCAAAAGCACACTGTCTATTTTTAAAATAGGAATCCAAGCTGAGTTTGTTTTAATTTGATATAAGAGACCTTAATGCCAAACCATTTCGAAATTATAACAGAGAATATAAAGAAATATTGCTGAACAGTGTTCTCTGGGTCTCAGTGCTCTTCAATGATTTTCTAATTACGGAGCTTGGAAAATATCCGAAACTGAAAACTGCATTGAAGAGCATTTAGAGCGCTGCGACAGCAATATTTGGTAACTGAATTAAAATTTTTGGAGTCATTTCATCAGAACTCGAATTCATCTCTTCTTCAAAATTCAAAATTTGCAGTCTTTATAAACAAAAGCTACCCGTCAGCGGTTTGGCAAAATAGTAAGGGTTATTTCTGAGCCCAATTACCACTATAATATACTTTATGACTGCAAAGAGAGTTTATTTTGTTCGAAATCGAACAAAGGTTCTTGAATAAATTTAGAATGTTGTCTTCGTCCACACATTTGAGCACATTTTTTAACTTACTTAGAGCAAATTTCAATTAAGTCTGAGCGGAGAGGGGACGTTTTACCAGCCATTCTATTCTCATACGATTTTTTCTTTTTTTTCACTTACAAACATATCATTTATCTTTTTGATTTTTAAGACAGCTGCATTAGTTACTATATCATTAAATTCACTTTTGCTTACGTAAATAAGTCCTTCTGAATTTATCTCGCTAGCAATATAAATCAGTTAGTTTCGTAAGCTGTTAGACCTACTTTTGGCTCAACTATCAAGAGTTATTCGCATAACTTTGTTAGCACTGGAAAACAATCACGAAATAACTCGGTAATATATATTAGTTATTACAAGTGACCTATCTATATTAATGATTATAGCTGAATCTATTAAATCTGGTATCTTGTAACGGTCACTGGCAATTCGAAGTTATGAGCGAGAAGGTGTTTATTGTGTCTCTTAGGAAGTCTGGTTCCATCATATACCTGATGTATATTTTCACTATTAAATTTACTTCAATTTTGATTCAATGATTTTCCTATTATTAGTAAAAACAAAAACCGCTTAGAAATTATATGATCACCCCGGTATAATTAACCTTGCGTAACTATTATATTGCAGGTTCCGCTGCATTCAATATCAAATTGCTCCTGCCAATATTGACCGCGCATATCTATTTGAATAGATCAGCCTCAAACAAAATTTCATTTTTCCCTTTGAAAAGGGAAGGGAAGAAAGGGCAAAAGGAAAGTGCTAAATTATAAGCGAAGAAATATTGTTTGCAAGACGAAGAATAAAATCGAAATTCCTTTAACTGACTTTATATATATATAGATATAGAAATCTAATCTGGTACTCATTCGATTGGTAACCAATATTGGGGAAAGACAAATTATTTATGAAAATATATATTGGTGTTTGTGAGAAACATCCTCATCATTTATAAAATTATATAAAATGTTCAAATTGCTAAACTGGGACTTCGCTAAATCTTCTCACAATCAACCTCGGTATTTCTGGCATAGCTATATCAGCTAGTGTAGATATTCTTTAAAGTAAAAAATCGAATACGACAACAAATTCGTCAAACACAAAATTTACTTTTGAGTCGGAACTCAAGCTATCTTCGACTACGTGTCTAATTTATTAATCTTATTTGTGTGATTCCTTCAGTTAGCAACGATCAAACGTGAGCACAACACAGGGAATAACTGCGAACCCTTTGAATTTCATGTTTTAATTAAGCCTTAAGCTATAAAATTATTGTGAAATCCATAAAAAAATGTTGATATTTCTTGTTATATTGATAAACATTTTGTAGAAATATGGACTTGTGCTCGCACGTGGGCTTCTTTACTTCTTTACTTACTCTTTATTCATTTTGTAGCATAAAAATGGCATTGAGTCATCACAATAGCCACGCGCATATATCACAACCTCCCACACACATACATATACACATACATATACGTTGCTGCGACTATGATAAAATACCGCTTTTGTATACTTGTAAAAGGATAACGAGCCATAACCAACGCAACGAGGTCTGCATACGAACCAAAAGCACCGCCAATAACAAAATTGCGAACTTTGCACAACAACAACCACATTTATAATAACGCTTCTAATTTTACAGCAACAAAAACGACAACATCAACAATGTGAAATGCTGCTATGGCTACAATGGGAACAGCGCTTACATATGAGCTTGTAAATAACCGATATATATTTATGTAAAGGGTGCGCTTTTTAGAGGCATATAACTTGCAAAGAGGAGACAAGCGAGCACTGTCAAACCAGTTGTCAAAGTGAACGCAAGCGTTTGATATTTATGTTCAGTGTATTTCAGCTAATTACAAAGTAAAGACTTCGAGGAATTTTTTTCCAAAACTCAGGTTTTATGCATAAAATTTACAAAGCACTTCGCAGATATCAGCGAAGAGGCGTATGAATAAATTTACAGTGTTTGAGGTAAGAGTTATTCTAAAGAGACTCTACAGGCTCCCTTCCCTTCAGGAAGAGCTATTGTCTGGTATAGTTAGCTAGCCGAAGATATCATTTTTTCTTACAAATAAGATTATACTCGTACTACTACAGGCCAATGATTCTCCACATCAATATCGATCGACTAGCAGTAAAAATCTCCAGAAAAACCGGAAAGAAACCAAATAATTCGGGGAACCACGATTTTGATTGGACGAACTTTTGCTGACCATGTTTTTATCAACGAATGTGTCCTTCAAATCAACACCTAGGTATTCTGATCCATCAACATTAAATTCTCTTTATTGAGGTCTATGCCGCTGAACCAGCCACGATTAACCAATCAGTTCTCCGATCAGTAACTATATGCCCGAGATTCTGTTCAAACACTAAATACGAAGATTTTCGAAAAAGTTAAGTAAATATATATTGCTCGTTTCATAAATTTTGCTGTATTTGTTTTGAAATAGCAGTTCTGTGCCTCTGAAAAAGCACCCTTTATAAGTGTGAGCGAATTGAAGAAACTGCTCTTGAGCAGCTGAGAAAACTTACACCCACACATGCACAAATGTGTAAATATGTGTACACGTAGCCATTTATATAGTTGCATATATATATATATATATATGTGTATGTGTGTGTGTGTGTGCGTGTTTCAGCGTTGTATGCCCAGAATGCTAATCACAGTCTCAACACCGCCACAGAGAAACACACAGATGCGCGCTCATGGAACATACATCATGTGGATGCAGCTAGTTGCAAGGACATGCCTACTAGCCGCGCATCCGTTTGGCAAGCCATCAATTTGGTAAGGCGAATATGAAAGGGGTGGCGTGTCAGTGAAATCGGCGTTAGTATGTCTTCATTCAGTCCCTGCGACTGACTGGTGAGTCAGTTTGCTGTCTAAGTACCAGTTTGTTGCCTGCTGCTGACGTCTATCCACACACCGTGAACGAGGCGGTGCGCTACCCGCAGGCCCCTTGCTTGGGTGGGCGTCGATTTTGTGCTGGTGCCGGATCATCTTAAAAGGATTTGCAACTTAGCAAAAAATTCTCGCGTCGTGCATACGTAAACGTTTTGATGCTATGCAGTGTTTTATTATCTTTCTCTCTTATTGCTTTATACATTCACACACACCAACATTGCACCCGAACCAAACATTTGTTTGCACTTGCATTCCGAATTCTCAAAAACTCACGTAAAGTGCACGTTTTAATGTGGGTAATACTGTTGTTGGTTTTGTTATAGGTAGTTTTGCAATTTTAAATATATATTTTGCCTTTTCTGTATAAAAATATTGTTAATAATAAGAGCATTACCAAAGATTTGGGAAAGTTTTTACCCATTATGTGGCATAAGCTATATTATTTCACGAAGCGTTGAAAACTACCGTTATCAGAGAAATAATTTTCCCCAGAGCGTTTCAGGAAACATTAAGTCTCGGTAGGGGTTGATTCTGCAACCCTTTTCTTAGAGCGATATGAACACACTGTATGCTGCGAAGTACCTTAAAACCTCATAAGGCTCTAATAGAACTGTACCGGTGCATATAAGTGGCGTCATTGATGTAGGTATTTGCAGCATCCAAGTGTTAAGACCTGACTCTATCACAATCCTTATACAATTCTATCTTCTTCGGCCTATTCTATAATACTTTAATTCAATGGTTGTAAGAAATTCATATAAGGTAGTGTTTCATGGTGGATCTTGATGTGTTCTTTGATTACCTTTACCTTAATTTTGCCAACGATTGCTTATTCCTTGGGCACCAAAAAGCTGTTTATACCATATCACTATTCAGACATTTTGTATTGCTGCACAGAGCTCTTCTTCCAATTACAATGGTTTGATTCTCTGTTATATTAGAGCACACTAGGCCTTTCGATCGGAGTCCTTGTAAAATGATCTGTTTTACAAAAATATCTGCGCACTGAAAGATTCCGCTAAATAAGTCTTTAAAAAACATTCAAATATTGGACGATAATTAAACATAAATAATAAGAGATATATAAACATTCTCTGTGACGGTTCTCACATATTGACTCTGCTGACCCTATAAACATGTTCAAAGGGTTTCCAGATACAAGGTTATAATAACTTCAGTTACTCAGCCAAGATTTATACATAATTTGATTTTAGATAGTTCAGCCCCAAATATACTACTCAATAGATGGGTAAACATATAGAGGGTAAACAATAAGGTATTTCTCTTGCCCAGGTTGTTAAAGTTGGAGCCAGCTATGTTGTATGGAACTTATTGCAAAGTAGTCCCATAAGTGTACCAATTTATAAACCGAGTTACTTCCAACAATGCGGGAGTCTGCTCATAGTCGCCCTTTTGCCAATAATTCACAGGTCAACTTTATACTGAAGAGCATAAATTAGGTATACCGGCAGTTAATTCCATTAGCTCATCGAAGTTAATGAAGCTGGTACGATGAACCTCGATTCTATTTTTTTTCAGTATTTCAAACAACTCAAGCGATCATTAGATGTCAAGGTTATTAAATATTTGCACACCGAAATAAAAGGTGACACACCCTGTATTAAGTTTTAAACGAAGAATGCATCCATTTGTTGCCGCAACGGATTTCAGAGTGACGTTTCAAAAATAATATATTTCTTCATATGGACTACCAGCCACTTAACCTTAGTATCTCAATAATCGCATCACCGTAGTTCAAGGATTTCTCCGAAATGCTACCACAATTAGCGGTAAAAGCCTCACAATATTCTCACGTCCATGTGCCTCAGTATTCTTCAAGAACTATAATACTGAAACATTTTGTTTTTATTTTTAACAGCGCTGAAGAAGTGACAGGTGTAAACACACTTTTTAAAACGGTAAACCGGCTGCCGCTGCTGAAATTCCAGCAAAACGCTTAGATACAAAAAATATCAGCAATATGCGTACATTGATGGTGTGTGTGTACGCTCAAAGGTAACGTCAAGTGTCAAATTGCAGCTTATTTTTGGCTTTTATATTTGCCTCCACTTTTTTCATGAGCGATTCCGACACTCGTACGTGAAAGCAACGTGCCACACATTCCGCACGCACGCACGCAACACTAGATTGTCAATGCAGCTGTCACACAACAAATGCTGTCACATGCGCTAAGATGTTTTTACTTGCCATTTGTTACTGGTGCTATTGTTGTTATTGCTGTTATTGTTGTGGGTGTGAGTGATTTTATGGCATTGCCAAAAGTGGCAAAACTACTGCAATTGGCTCAGCTGCCACAGCTGCTTCAGATGTCTCGAATTGCTGCCACTGCTGCTGCTATTCGACTTGCCAAATGTACTTTATACTCACATGTATATATGCATCTAAGTATGTATGTATAAGCGCCATATGTGCTCTGTATATTATCGTATTTGCACCCCTGCTTCTACTTGCAACTCTCGTCAGCTATGATTTTGTCAGTCTACCATTTGTTTGCTTCCTTACGTTTGTTGCTGTCGTTTTGGTGTTTGTGTAGTATGTAGTTGTTGCTGGCATGGTACAGCTATAAAACACAACATACGATTACGTGTTGTTCCAGCTTTGTCATTTTTCTTGGCTAATAAAGCCATGGCTTTGCGCTCAAACGTGCTAAGCCCATTTACGTGCAACAACGCCAACGCCGAAGTGACTGTAATAAAGCTTACTTTTGCCACATATACTCGTATGCCCTTGCAGCCGTTCGATTACATAAACAATCACACTGTAACGATTTAGTTCTTGTAGTTGTTGTTAGTTTTCGGCTCTGGCAAGTTTTGCATGTGTGCGATTTTTCAAGTTTGTCCGAAATTTTCAACCACTTAAACGTATGTGGGCTTTTAAATGGACCAAGGTAACGTACAGAGTTCTTCAATATGGCTTTCTCTCTTTGGCTCTCCTTGTTTAGCATTTGACAAACGTAATAAGGAAGTTGAGTAAAATTTATTATAAAAATCTGACAATTGCAAGAACTTCCTATATTTTATTTTATTTTACTAAACTGAGTTCCGAGATCATACAGATGACCACTGAAATTTATTCAGCAAGCCGTAAATTATGGAGGCCTGCTTTCATTCCGCAGCCCTCATAACTGCTATCAATTATGCTCATATGTGACATTGAGACGGATGCCATTCGGTACTGAGCAACATAGTTTTACTCGCAAAGAGATTCGATATTCTCTATAATCTCGACAAGATTTCCGAAAACTAAATTTCTAGCAAGCAGGCTGGAGACTGAAGCGGTTTTGAGATAAAGTTTTGATACGTTAGTAATTCATAAAATAAAACACTTAGAAAGTATGTCATAAAGGGTTGAACCTGTTTCCACGACACTTGACTTTACGTAAATGACAGATCTTGGTTCTCACACCTTAAATCATACAGGGCAATTTTTTGGAATCAAAAATAACCGCTTCAACCTGTCAAAACTTCCTGCCGTGATCTTTGTTGCGGAGGCCATAAAACTTAAGGAAATATGAGATATGTAAAGCGCATCGTTTTCAGGGGTTACAAAGGGTACAGTATTTTGATTGTACATCTGATAGTGATATATAAGCAATTTAAGGCTATTTTATAAAGAGATTAATGGCCATACGCTGAAAGTAATTCACCTATTTTAACTTATATACCCTGTGACCACTTCGGAATATAAATTCAGTATTCAAATAAGTAAATAAATAAAAACAACTAAGGAAGGGATAAGCTTGGGTGTAACCGAACATTTTATACTCTCGCCATGTGCAAGGATCAGAGGCGGGGAAATGCTTTCAGGTGCTGGCATAACTTTATATTAAAAAATGTTGCGGGAGAATTCAACATTCATTATTCGAAGAAATTGTCAGTGGATTGCAATCATATTTGGCATCTTATTAACTTATTTTACAGGCCAGAGACTCATGCACTTTCACTACTATATCTTGCTTCGTGTCAGAGATATTTATACTATTGGGTTGTTCGGAAAGTCATTTCGTTTTTTTTGGGGAACATGAAAGACAGTTTTCGTATAATGAATAAATATTTTATTAAATTATATATTGGCCATTCTGGTCCAACACCTTTTGCCATCTTTCTGGCAGTAACATAATTCCCCTCTCATAAAAGTTTTGGTCCTTGCTGGCAAAAAACTCGTCCAGGTGGTTTTTGACATCTTCATTTGAGGTAAAGGTTTTGCCATCCAAAAAATTTTGCAGGGACCGGAACAAATAGTAGTCGGAAGGCGCCAGATCTGGAGAATATGGTGGATGTTGCAGTACGTCCCATTCAAGCTGTAAAAGTTTTTGGCGAGTGACCAAACTTGTGTGAGGTCTCGCATTATCCTGGTGGAACACTACACCCTTCCTGTTGATTAATTCGGGCCTCTTCTCTTTAAGTGAATCATTCAATTTGTCCAGCTGATGACAATAGACTTCTGAATTAATCGTTGTATTGTCCGGCAAAAGCTCAAAAAAAACGATTCCTTTGACATCCCACCAAACGGAGAGCATCACCTTTTTTTGGTGAATGTTGGCTTTTGACACGCTTTGAGCCGGTTCATCTTTTCTGCTCCATGACCTCTTGGGTTTAACATTGTTGTATACAACCCATTTTTCGTCCCCAGTAATAATCCGCTTCAAAAATGGATCATTTTCTAGACGTTTGAGGAGCGAATCACACGCGTCAACACGACGACACAAATTTCGCTCGGTAAGGACATGGGGCACCCACACATCGAGCTTCGAGGTTAAGTCCATGCCTTTCAAATGGCCATAAACAGTTGAATTCGACAAATTTAACCTCTCACCGATCTCTCGTGTGGTGATTCGCCGATTTGCATCAACTAATGCCTTTATCGCATCTTTGTCAGCTTCGACCGGCCTTCCAGACCGTGGTGCATCTTCGACATCAAAATTGCCGGATCGAAATTTTGCAAACCAGTTCTGGCACTGGCGTACTGTTAACACGCCTTCTCCATACACATCCGTCAATTTTTTTCTCGCTTGGACAGCATTTTTACCTTTTCTGAAGTTAAAAAGTAAAATATGACGAAAATGCTGCTTATTGCTCTCCATATTTAAAAAGGCACCAACCAAAAACTACTGGGTAGAATTAATAGAACTTTTTCACACACAAGCCTTGCAATATCAGCTCTCATGACATATAATGGTTATGGGGCTTAAGTGTGAAGTTAGTTTCGAAAAAACGTAATTAAGTCCTCTGGCGGGAAAAAACGAAATGACTTTCCGAACAACCCAATAAAATCTACCAAATTATCTCAAATAAGATATATGCGATATAAACTCGACCAAAGTGATTAATTGAATGTACTAGATACAAGACGGAAAAGTAAACCAGAGAAAAACAATTCACAACAATAGGAATGACAAGCTTTTACCATGGTCTAGACCGATTTCTTTCATATTTAGCGCGAAATCACATTGTCTTTAAGAAAACATATCTGCTTAATTTCAATAAAATATCACACATAGTGACCAACATAAACGGTTTAAATTCAGATGGAAAGTCGGGAATTCTTATATCGCTAATTTTTGGGATAGACGAAGATCTGCACTGATCACGTTAACTCTTTTTATTATCCAAGTATATTAGGGAACATGCTTTCACCCAATTTTGTGAAAGTAACTCACACAGTGACTGACATATTCGGCACAAAGTCTGTTCGAATAGGTGAAATTTATTACAAAAATCTGACAATTGCAAGAACTTCCTATATTTTATTTTATTTTACTATACTGAGAGTATATGAGAATTGGGTTAATTCTTAGAGCGATTTCACACGTTTTTAGCATAAACATTTTAAATTTAAAATTATTGACCGTTACATATGGTATAAAGTCTACCGGAAGGTTGAAAATGTATTAGGTGTATGTATTAGGTATAAGAGTATATTAGGTATATAGGGGCTAGGGCTAGTGTTTACCCGATTTTCACCATTTTTGATACCAGAGCACACTATTATCATGTAAAGGTAATCCTCCAATTTCATTACGACATGTTACAGATTTACCGATATTTTCGGCAAAAACTCAGACATTGGCACTCAGGTCCATTTATTGGGTATTTGGCGGCTTGAAAAGTTGTAATCCGATTTCGTCTATTTTTACGCATGAGATGGTATATCTTAAAGGCTTATTTGCGAAAACCTGCATTCCAATATCTTAATTGGTGCTTGATTTACGTACTTTAAATTAAAAGGATCCGATGAAACGTAAAATTGTGTTATATGAGAAGTCGGCGTGGTTTCTATCCTATTTTATCCATTTTCACAATGCGACGTACGAAAGTAAATATAATGTCACACACGAAAGTTTGTTGAAATCGGTTTAGGCTTTCTTGAGATATGGGATTTCTTCTAAAAGTGAGTGGTGCCACGCCCATCACCAAAATTTTACCCGGAATTCTATGCAACCCTTCCGTATCATATTCGCTGCAAGATTTAATGTTTCTGACGCCTTCCTTCAGCGAGTTATCGTACTTTTAGTAATTTTCAACATAACTTTCGTATGGGAGGTTGGCGTAGTTATTTTCCGAGTTCACTCATTTTCTCACCATATGAAGAGATGCTAGAAAAACTTAGTCGGTGCCAGTTTGATTGCTATAACTTTAACGGTTTCCAAGATATATATATTAAACTTATTCCACATTTTGCCCACAGGTGCTCCACCATACTAGGATACTCTATGCCATACAGCACGTTTATATCTTAATTTGTTGCTTGGTTATAGCACATTATCTGTTTGCGATTAATGCCATTTTGTGGGCGTGGCAGATGTCCAATTACGCCCATCTTCAATACCAAACATCTTACGGTAACTAAGAACACGCGTACGAAGTTTGATCAAAATATTCTGATTTTTGCTCAAGTTATCGCTTGCACGGACGCGTCCGTCCGTCAATTCATTTCATCTCGTCTTTTCATCCTGATCATTTATTTATATCTGCATCTAGTTCGATTAGTTCAAGGTGTTACACACAACATTTAGGTGAACCAAACTAATATATTCTCTAGCAACATGTTGCGAGACTATAAAAATAAATACACTATATCTAAATATTTTTCATTAATTAATTAAAAAAGTAAATATGCTATACTTGAATATTTGTCTCTCACTGGTCAAAACTTAAAAAGCGAATCGAACAAACAACTGGCCTAAATCAAATTAACTGGTATAATCACTTTAACTAATATAATCAAATAGGAATAAAATATACGAAGGTTTTACGAAGATCCTTAAATTTTCCTATTTTGAATTCAATTCGGAAATTTTGCTCTTGTTTTCACACCTTCACGTTCAAGAGAGACCTTCAAAAAAGATAGCAAAGCTCAAATATGGAACACAGCAGTGGCGAAGCGAATGTGACAATCACATCAGTACTTTCTTCAACCCTTCGAATTGGCAAATATGGAATATGGAAAAAGCCACGAAAAATCAGAATTAATATGTTCACTTTATATTGACTGTAGTTTTCGAAGGGCATTCTGCATGTTTCGCTTATTTTTATCGGCTGTCCTCCGATGCTTCGCTCCTACTTTATTGTCTGGTCAAACGACACACTACCTTTACCCAGCATATGAATAGATATATAAAGAATAAGGCAATCCATTTTAGTGTGTAAAGTAATGGAACAAATGTAACTGATTGAATATTGGGTAGATATGTAGCTTAAAAAAAAATTTTTTGTACGATCCGCAAGGCAAACTAGTTAGCACACTAGCACTTTGCCGCATGCCAGCAACTAATATTTTTCACTTCTTGAATTTCATTCTGATGTTAAGTGTGAAATTTCGGTTAGAAATATACCAGTATCTGACCAGTTCTCAACAAATAATAAAACACCTACTTCATTATAGCCCAAACTTCTAGTTGGTATAAATCTGATGTCATTCTATCCAGTTTAATTTCGTCCATAAAATCTAGTACTAAAGCAGTACATTTCCTGTCCAGTTTGCAACTTTACTATGGGGTACTTTTCCCACATCCAATGCTGCCTTCTTGCCGCTACTGCAGCGTCATTTCAATTTTGGCTGCAACTTTCGTCGTTGGCTAGCTGCTTATCATTTAATAATCTACGAAAGTTCATAAAAATTTCATTTGTTTGCATTTGGTTTATATTTGTTGTTGCCAGCGTTTTTACAACACTTTATTTCTCCAATTTCATTTTATTTTACGTTTTTCCTTGTTGTTGTCGGCTAGCCCGAAATTGCCGCTCATGTCGTTGCAAATTTTTGTGGCAAAACAACAACACAACCAACTTACAATGGTCTACTCATTATGAGCATACACTCAGATACACACACGCGCGCATAGTAAAGATTTTTATATACCAATAACGGAATGAAAAAAAGCGACATATAAAATAAATAACTTTGTCGGAGCGCATAGCAAATATTCCGTGCTAGTCGCATAAAAGTTTATTGTTGTGCTTATTTTGTAACATCTTAGCAACTCTTGCCAACGCAACGCAACACCACGCAACGAAGCGGTCACAAAGCGTGCCAGCGAATAAAGTAAGGGAGGCAGATGAAGAACATGAATAAAAATAAAACTAATGCTAAACATTAAACGGCAACAACAGCAACAAAGGCAATGCGACGTTGCCAAATTTGGTTTTTCTTTAACAGCTATGCAAAATGCCAAAGCGGTCCCCTCACACCAGAAGATCACTTTGCGCGCGTTCACTTCGCGTTACATACTTCACGAATTTCAGTGCACACCGCAAACCTTAAATGCGGCCAACGCGCAAATGCGCCTCAAAGTATGCAGCAGAGAGTACATTGTTGCAACAGCTGTCCGCATAGTTGGCGCGGCAACAGCACCAGAGCAATGTGGAGCAGTGTGGTGTTGCGCCCAGCAGTGAATGAGCAGTGAATGAGTGGTGAATGAGAGCGGCAGAAGAGCAGTTGGGAAATAGCGCTGAGTTTATTAAAAATCGCTTGCAACATTTGTATTGCCATGTTTCGCACACTTTTAGGCCTTTTTTGCCGCATTCACTATTTTGATTATTTATTTTTTAAAGCGTGCTTTTAGGACGGCAGCTTGTAGTAGGCACTCCGGCCTGTTTGCCAACACGCGTGCGTATGTTTGTACAACAGCATCTATTCGCCGAACTCGCGTCGCTTCAAGTACTTAAGATTCATTAGGCAAATGTTCAGTTGCGCCAAAATAAATAAAAACTTTTTATTTCGCCTTTTTTTTTTTGTTGTTGCTGTTATTCAGTTTGCCAAAGTATTTGCAATAAGCAAATGAGCGTACAACTGAGTGCCTGAGTGAGTGAGTGTGTAGTAGATATGAGTGCTTGTGAGTTTCAATGCGGTTAAGCATCGTGGCGAACCTTGAGCCAAAAGCTACACCGCTTAACCTGAGGACAAGCTGAATTAACCAAGCGAATTTCGGCAGAATAAATATTAAAAATGATTTCTTAACTGCGCCTTTTGTAAGAAAGCTCTCAGAAATTTAATAAAAGAAGTACTTCAAGTGAAAACGTCGGCGATTAAAATCTGTATAAGATTGCTTTTTAATACGTGGGTTCCATCTAACCCATTCATATTTTCATATTAATTTTACCAAGGAGATCATTCCCAATATGATATTATGATGACGATATTATAAACAAACACTAAAAGTATGTCTAGAAATTAGTATAACCAGCTCGAAGAGAATTAGACTTAGGATGGTGTTTTTATTTAAGACCCTCCATCTGAAACTTTCCTTTTAATTAGCTTATATTTGGTTATAACAGCCACCGATTATAGTTAGTAGGCTCTAAGAGTTAAGCTCTCAATCGTTATAGGAATAGAAGACCTACGATAATAGACCTCTTTGTGATCAAATATTATATTCAAGAATTATCACATGAGTAACAGATCACGAATTTTATAATTTCGATTAATACAATTCTATATGCACTATGTAGCGTCTTCACTGTGTAGGGTTTCAGATTAAGATCAATGTGCATTGTGGTCAACCCCAAGTAGGGAGACTAAAACCACTTTTCAACCACATTCTGTTTCAATATATGGCTATTTGTGTAAAATTGGAAAGTTGAAGATTATTTGGTAAAAAAATTTCATCACCTTTTTATAAGGAATAAAAATATATGATCGGAGTGTTAGTGGTCCAGCTCTACTCACCAACTCGTTCTATAATTTCCAACAATTCCTTATTATAACCTCATATCCGTCCCGACTAAACCGTCTTCTAAAATCAATCTTTTTCCACTTTTCCAACAATTTTGAACAAAAGAATCATTGAAGATAATTTTTGGCAGAATAAATTAGGTCAATATTTGAGCTTATTCTTCCTGCAAATAACCACATTGTTCTGAATGAGGGATTCTATTGTCAAGGGTCCGGTGATATTATGTCCATTATTAATCCTGCATCATCTTTGCATATTGTTTGGAACAACGGCCGTTTATTGGGAACTTTTTCAAGAGGGAAAACAGCAACACCTATCGTTTTTACCTAGAGTCATTTTATTGAAATATGCCCCGAATATTTCTCTTGTTATTGTTTAGTAACAATTAAAGCATCTCCTATTGCATACTGTTTCGGTTAGTCACTAAATTGACTTGCTACTTTTCTAAGCAACCCTTTTAAACTTGTACTAAGCAAAAGCTTTCTGTGTCCCAACTATTAATTTACTTCAACTCAGAGGAAAGATTTGAATTGATTTGAAAACAACTCACATAGGAAAAATTTTATCCACGCTCCCAGTTCATTCGCAATGTTTCCAAACATCTTTATGTATTCGTCAAGAAAATTTCAATGTTATAAAAATACCACAAAAGCAAATGATCCCTTTTAACTGTAAACCGCATGGAACTATTCGAATCACAAATGCAGGACTGAATAAAAGCGATTTTAAATACTGGTAGTTTACTGGAAATTTACCTTTCCCAGCTGCCTCAAATGAACCATTACTTCATACCACGCCATCCTAACTGGTGGATTGAATCGTTGGTTCACGTTCCCAGCGTGTTGAGTTCCACCTTAAAAGATTTCTTCGGCGTAGTAGAAATTTCAAAATATTGCAATTAAAAAGTAAAGTTTACTTAAGCCAAAAGCAACGCCATACTTCTAACAAAATCACACAGAAAGAAACCTCCCAATGACATAAATCGCATGAAAACTTTCCAACATAATTTTTCAACCTACCTGTTTTGGACAAACGCCGACTATACATCTGACTTTATATGATTTCACGGCAATTTGCGATGATTTGTACAGCCGTCAGTTAATTAATTTCCATAAGAAATTATAACAACATTTTCAATTGGTGGCGAAAATAAGCTGTGGCGACATCGAAAGCATTTAGGCACACCATTTCATATTTAATTTGCATTTATACATCGATTAAACGCAAATAATCAGAATTTTACAGCAATCAGTAACGCCAACGCAAGTGAAATAAGATTTTTCCCATTGTAATGGTTATTGTTATTGTTATTGCACAGCATAACTACAGCACTTTCAGCGGGATATTAAACACCAGCCTTATGAATACAAATGTATAGTATATCTGTAGGTATGTAATTTCAACTGTGAAATGCTAAGTGTTGGACTGGTTTATTTGTTCACGATTTGCGCGTAATGCGAAATAATCGAATTTAATTCATTTATTACGTTGCTTAATGGCACAAACCGAGAGTTGTATATATATATCCCACGAACTTCTACCATATCTGTAAAATATAATTCCATAAATTGAAGGTTGAAATCGTGGTTAGCAGAACTTCTTTTCTTGTACTTAGCACAGGCTAGAATATGCTGCCTCTCTGTTCCTGTCTAAAATGTTTAATCAGTTGGAGATTCGCTGAGCTCTCACACTAAAGGCTGTATGTATGTATGAATATGATTAATATTCCCTCAAATTTCTCTATTTTTTACTTAAAGTGGACTTAATTTCTTGCTGATTACTTTTTTAAACATCATTGGCGCATAAATGAGGTAAGTATAAAAGAGTCGCTTAAATTAATCTTTTGATATTTTCCTGCTACGATGAGGATGTATCTTAGGTATTAGACAAGCAATAAATTTCTCAAATATGTTTTACATGATAAAGGAATATCAAACACAGAGGTTGGACAAAGCGCCAGTACAGCGCTTATAGAAGAAAGTTCAAACCTTTATATCAGCTTAGTATATGTTATAAATATATTGGTCTCATATTATGTTTTCAGCTTACGGAGAGAAAACGTTGGCATTTTTTTTTCTTATCTACAGTATCCTCACCTAAGTTGATTGGAAATCCAAGAGAGATGAAGAGAATATAGTTCACTGAGCAAATTTTATGTAATCGCATAAATACTCAGTCTCTTTGGTGCTCATTTAAAATTCCATGCCAACAGTGAGTATTGAAGTATTTGCTAGATTATCTATAATAACTTTTGGGATAACTAACTCTCCTCCACTAGACTTTAAGCTCAAAGAAACATACTGAGAACCTTAAATAAATCCGGGATTGATAAATTCAAGCTTTAGCTATATCAGAAACCCACAAACTACACGTACGGGACTCCACTCTTCAAGTAGTCGATGTAAATCCAGAACACGCTCCCTTTCTGGCCGATAGGACAGTCTTCACTTTCTTGGGAAAGAAAGACATTTAGTAGAAGAAAGACATGAAAGAGAAAGACATTTAGTAGAAGTAAATTCCAAACTCGCACAAATTCCAAAATTCAAAATCGCGGCATCCAGAATATACGCAAAATACTGACTCTGATTGTAACATGTGACACGGGATCGCTAATATCTTCGGTGTTTTTCAAAGAAATTGTTAAAAAATGCACAGCCTATACTTATGTATACATATATAAAACATTTTCAAAGTTTCAGTGTAAAAAATTCATGAAAGTCATTAAGAAAACGCTATCCTAACCCTTCTTCGACCCATCGCTTATTGTCCGTAGATAGCAAACGCGCCCCTCGTCGATCCGAGAGCTTTCACAATCCCTATCTTTTTATGTAGAATATGACTTATGCGATCCCTTGATTTGCCTACTGTCTTAGCTGAATTTAATAGACTTTTGCCTAATTTCAATATATTGGGAGCGAGGCTCTTGGGTGTGGCTCATTAAAAACTGACGTGTGGCCACGTTAAACTTTGTTAAACAAAATTTTGACAAACGCAATCGAAAGAAACAAATCACCGTGTACAGCATCCGTAGGCTCTTTTACTTCACTAAGCGATTTCCTTTCCGAGGACTGGCATCGAATCACGGTCCGATATTTGTCTTTTTTAATTTTTCTCAAATTCTCTAAACAAAACCACGATTCTGGTCCTACTGAAATTTTGACAGTAGTCATCTATCAAAATGCACTATATGATAATAAATTTCTGTTGAGTTAGTGGAGCCATCGGATTATCCGACCGCCCTAGGTTTTGCTACTGTGCTATTTCCATAATTTCTCAGTATTTATTTACGCTTAAGACAACAATTTCGCCACTTTGAACTATTCAACAAGAGAAGTTTGAATATTGATATCAGTACTCGGTCGTCTGGTTTTGCTCAATCTGGTTTGCTATAGGGTATATCTACATATACTACGGTAAATATATTTACCAAGATAAATCAACAACCCCGTATTATTGTTCGAGCGATTTTCAACTTTCGACTTTTCAAGGAAAATCAACTACATGCAAACAGCAGCCACGTCTATTTTAAAATCAATCCGTTTTAAGCGCTTTTGATTTTTAATTACTACCGTACTTAATGCACACACATACACACACACACTCGCCACATGATGGGTATGCTTTGCAAATTCCTCGGTTCATTGACTGCGCGGCTGCTCACCTGCAATTAAACACAGATGTGCGTGTGTGTGTGTGTGTGTGTGTGTGTGAGTGTAGTAAAAGTATGTGGCAATCAAAATAGGCGATTTCGCGTTTTATTCCACCTGCCCATTTCTTGCGCGCGCTCGCTCCGCGCTCTCGCTTATCTTCGCCACTTGGCATCATTGTTAATTACACGAAATAATTGCACATTTAAATGATTTGCGCTCAATTGCGTAGTTTTCAACTTTTCATGCATTTTCCGGTTGAAATGAGAAACGGCAAACGACGACCGCCAAACCGTTAAATATACGAACAAATAAAACCTTTTGTAGTGTGGGTGCGGCAGCGTTTCCATCTGACTTTTTTTTTTTCATTTATTTACTTATTTGCGGATTTTTACCGTTTTCGCTGTGGATTTTGTGGGATTTGTCACAATTCGAAAATAATGCAAGTTGCTTTATGCTCGGTTTAACTGATTTTATTTTTGGGCTCAGCTGAAAAATGTATGCTTAACGCACACATTCTGCCATACAAACTCGCATTCTTCGTTTCTTACGTAATGGAAACAATAATATGTTTTTCATTAAATGAATATTATTATTGCTAAAAAAGATTATTATTATTATGAAATTATTTGATTAAAAATATTTATCTATTTGAAAACTTCCACCGATTTCCAAAAAAAAAAAACCAAAAAAAAATATAAAATTTAAGTATTAATTTAGTAATAAGAAAACCAGTCCATAGCAGATTAAAAGTTAAAAGGAAAAAATTTTTAATGACAAAAAATATGCAAATCCCTCTCTCATAACATCACCATACTGAACGGTTGCTTGTTAAAATAAATAGAACGATAGAACTACCGTTATATATACCAATATTAGAGGAGTGGCGTGATTAATTGATTTCGCGATTGCTCTTTATGTGCCCTCTCGTCGGTGCGAGCTATAACAAGCGTAAAAATTTATGCTATGTGTTGCTTGGCATTCAGATAAAACTTTTGAATGGAGGGCTTATTTTGCATCAGACCATTGATACGCACACAAAACTCAGCAACGAATTAAGCTATGAAACTCAAATTGTTCAGTGTTCTGCTTGGAAGATATTTAATATGTGGTTTTAAATAATTTAAAAATCCTTGCTTGCTATATAGCGGATATGAGCAACTAACTATTCTGACTGGTTTTCACCCATAAATTTATGTATTTCAGAGAAACGTTACTAAACATTGCCTTGGGCCATACATAGAGAATATAATAACGTAATTCTAATGTAAATATATATAGACTTTATATATAGCTCAGACTTTATGATATCTGAAAAAGTAGTAGAAAGTATACCCCGAAGGTGACTAATATCACTAACGTATCTCTGTACATGGCAGATGTATATTAATAAAATTATGTGTAAATATTTTACTTAGCCTACTCAAATTTGGCACAAAATAAAAAATTAATGGGGCTTGTAACTTTTCTTGGCCCCATATACCGCATGTGCCGTTATTCCACCATCAAGTTGATTCTGATTAAATTCAGAGGAAAATATTACAATTAGCATATTGATAGCTAGTAACTGAAACAAAGAGCGGCAAGCGTACCCCTAGTCTCCACATACTTAAAATACCACTGGTTTGCACCTCCCGCCTTATAAATGTTCAGATTGATGAAATTGATTTCTC
This sequence comes from Bactrocera minax, assembly GCA_021498325.1. Classification (NCBI taxonomy): domain Eukaryota; kingdom Metazoa; phylum Arthropoda; class Insecta; order Diptera; family Tephritidae; genus Bactrocera; species Bactrocera minax. The sequence goes on from JAKEEE010000024.1 coordinate 2,552,785, forward strand.
CTCCAAAATTAGCATAGTGGGGTAAAATATGAAAAGACATGCGTGATTTTTAAAAAGAAGAGACGGCCCGATCTTCTCGTATTATTTTATATCTATGCAATTTCACCACCCATGTAACCGTTACACAACCGTCTCACATTCTGATCAGTTCTATATATAGTATGCCGCTCACTACGGAGTTTAATTGACAGTCATCCGAGTAAACCGCATGCGATGAACCGAATTCAAGACATCGAAGACGCAGCAGTCGCTATGTCGATGTATCGTCTTTGATGGCAACTATTTAGAATACTAAACTTTAATTTTCTCAAAAAGTATGTTCCCGTAAATTCGCATAATCAGTTTTACGTTTTGATCTAATAGCAAAGACGTTCGACGTTTTCGGATTTCGTTTAATTTGAAGCAATTTCAAGAGTATTAAATATTCGGGTGCGTCCAAATTTAGCACCATTTTTTTTTTTAGTGTTACAACAAAATAGTATTTTTGATGTGCTGGTACACTAAGAGTTCAAATGAAAAATGTGGTATGTTGTTAAGTTGGATTAACAATTCGGCGAAAAACAAGTTATTTAAACATCAATTATTGTAAATACTACAGCTGAGTTTCGTGTTGTTGCAAATAACAGTATAACCGCTGCAATTACTAACAGCAATGTTTTATTGGCAGAATATATTAATTTTATGTTCGTATTTCTTTAACATGCCTTTGAAAGAATGGTGGTCTGTCAACAGACATAAATGTTAGTTTAACAGTTGCCCTGTTATCTACTCAGTTTACATTATACTGCCAGCTAATAGTTATGATAGAAGATTAGCAGTTACAAATAACACATTTCAAGCGCTGTTGTTAAAGCGAAAATGTTAAAAATACATTTCGCTGCTGGATATAGTCTCTCTGGTTGTGTTCTGTAATATCTCTGCCAGCAACTTTACAGGCGCATCAGTTACATGACCCATGTTAGTGTTTCAAGATTTACAGCGAACCGTTGAATCAAGTGCGACAAAACTACAAATATTCTGTGAAATATAGATAGGCTAGGCCATTTGAGAAGCTGCAGAGAAAAGGAAGTGAGAGTAATGAGAGAAAATGGTTTATGAAACATGTACAATAACCAACACAACTGAGCCACTTCGTCGGCTGCCTCTCTTCGCAATTCGTAGCACGTTAAGGCGCGCCCCGAAAATATTTCGCCACTCAGATACACGGTAGACGAAGTGGCGCAAACACCAAAACAGATGGAAAAAACGAAGCGCAATGATGGCATGCTTAAATAAACGATATCAGAGCGAGTGACATGTCAAAGGCAAGAATTATGAATTGCATTTATTTAAGTCAAAATACATGCTTCAAAGTTGCAATGCTGAAACAGAATTAAGAGATTTATGACAGTCTTGAAATGGGAAATCCATTAAGGTCATTAATTATATTAATAACAATAATATTAATAAATAATAAATAATTAATAATTAATTAATAAATAATATTAATAACAATAATAATTTATCATTAATAATAATAATAATATTCATATTCTGCTCCTACAAGTTCCTTTTATATATATATAAATATATATAGATATATAATACAATAATGTGGTCCATTTTTATGTTCCAATACCCACCAGTCGAGTTGCGTTTTCCTTTCCGTAGTGCAACAACAAGAGTAAAATAAAATACGATAAGTGCAGCTTAACCTAGCGTGAAATTGAGGACAATTGCGAATAGCGTAAGCAACCAACGAAGTAGCATCTCCAGCCACTCCAACAAACATATAGTAAAACAGAAAATGTGCCATAATGCCAGCGGATATACAAAGCAATAAAATCTTGAAATAGATCGGCTAGTGGTAATACAATGAATTTACAGCTTTCAAACAAACAAAAAAAAACACAAAAACACACACACACATACATACATACAAGCAGACGAAGGGTGGCTGGTATGATGAAGTGGATGCCATGCACGGGAGAGCAAAATTGTTAGCGCCAACTTTAAGTTACACAAATCCGACAGAAATGCGCGTTGCTTCAGCAATCATTGTGTTTGGCTTGAAAAAGTTGTGCTAAATAGGCGTCGCGCGGACGCTTTGGCCAACGTGCAGAACGCCAGCGCCCATCTGCAATTTGCTGCAGCAAATGAGGAAATGTAATTGAGGGTCCGCTTTATATGTGGGTCTAAAATGCGCGTCATCAAATGAAGCTTAACAAGTCGGCCAATTAAAAAGTTTACACAAAACGCGCAGCACTTCCCCCCCACACGCGCTCTTGCCGGCTGCTTGACCACACAATTTGACCACTTTTAAGCGCCCAAAAAGCTGCTTTACAACTTTTTACATGCAGACTAGTGGACACTAGTAGTGGCCGCATGCCAGTGCATACTTTGCGCTGTTGAAAATTTAAGCATCAACATTAAGAGTTCAACAAAAGCAGCCTACGCTGAAATCATAGCCGCGCAGCATGTAAATATTAAAGTAGGCACAAACTCAGAAGCACACACACACACACACACACACACAGGTTATATATTTCTATCAGTGTAAGTGCACATAAATTTAGGGGTTTCTGCATGAAAGTTAAGTCACAGCTCAACCCTAAAAGCCAACACCATAAAAGGGATTTAACTTGTGTGAATCGCACTTGACACGCACACACGCGCGCTGTTGCTCATACGCAGTGGGTTATGTTGTAACGCATAGAGTGCGCTGAACTCCCACATAGCCGAGTGTAATATAAGCACACTTGTAGCTAGCAGATAAACGGTCGGAGGTGTGCGTGTGTTAACCACGGTATTTTTGTCACAACTTCATGTTGCGTATACGCCACGTATATCAGCACTCATAACGTTTTAAGCTATTTAAAAGCTGCACTATAGCCAAGTTGGATAAGCGCGCACACAAATGACGGAAAAGAGCGTATATATTGTTGCGCGTATTTATATACGCAGATATGTTATCCCGAAGGGGTTTACACTGCCTGTTAAGCGTTTTATATGACTCAACGTCTATCAGTCATAAACTGACCAGTGCGCATAAAAGCTGCATACACATATAAGCATATATATATAAATATATATGAGTCTGTGTACACTTTTTTATTAGTGCAAACATTTAATTTTTCTCTCTTCTCCATGTTGCTCATGGCACTTGTCATCATATTATTACGCATTCCAGCCACATAATCGTGGCGCTTATAAAGGCATTAAACTTTATTAACATTATTCATTAAAGAGCGGTGAGCGCGGCTTATGTGCAATAATAAAATGCGCCTTTATTATATCTTATTATTATATGGCATATTTTTCACAGTTTACCGCGTATACGTCAATCTCATCTGCTTTGCAATACAATACACAATATCCCCATCAAGCACACACACATACGCGCTCAGATGCAGAACGTACATGTGTATTGTAGCTGACTAGCTTAAGTTCACATAATGATAATGACCACAAATGGACAGCCATCAGCGGCGCTTGGCATTGGCCACATAGTATTTTATTGCAAATAGCGTGGAATTATTAGTGTGGCCGCCAAGTGAAAGCAACAATTGCCCATTGTTACGCGTGCCGTAAGCCATAAGCGTAAATGTAATAAATGTCAACGTAAATGGCGATAAAAATGTAATAAACATTGAGATTGGCCCCCGCACCACACAGACGCACTGCAACACTAATGCAATAAATAAATGTAAAGAATCCGAGAAGAATGGGCAGGACTCTTTTGCTTTTGCTTTTGCTTTTGCCGTCTGTAAGTAAAGTTATGCCGCGACAAGGTGTTCATGAAACTATTACGAATGTCACCCGCATAAATAGCTGAATGCCAGTAAGTGTTGGAGTGGCGTAGTTATGTTCGCCAATATTGCAGTGGCTATGGCAGGGCAAAAGGCGAAGTTGGAGGATTACGGTAACTGCTGTCATTTGAGAAATTTAATAAACTTCTTAGGTAAAATTAAACTAAATTATTGCGGATATTTTATTACAAAAGTAACTTTACAGTTACAATACAAAAAATCAGTTACACCTTCTTTGTTAGGCACTGTGCTTTTAAATGTTCTCACTTATGTAAATTTTTCATCTAAGTGATGTCTTGCTTCATACTTAATCAAATATAACGGCGAAAATAGAGATAAAGGTTTAAGTGGGATAAATAGCGGAAATATTGAGGCAATAAATGAGATTCGTTACGCCACATAAAGTCTCACTGCATAAGATTGCCTAAAGAAACAATCAGTTGTCTTTTAGTGGCAAACTCAGTAAATATCTTTTGGCTACCCAGTTTTATAGATGTAGCATGAACTTAAAAAGCATTCGAATTAACCCGCTCTGGGTCTACGGCCAAGAACGTCCATGAAACAGCACGATTAGAGTAACTCTTAGTAGACGGTGGACGAAAACGGCTTCTACTTTCAGCAAAGAGAGAGCTGAGTAATAAATGTAGAGTTACCACGGCATACTTATACCTGAGATCTCATCTTCAGAAACTTGGTAAGGTGGAACCGGCAGAATATAGAGATTGTACTGAGGTTGATCAGACGCTAGAACAATATCTTTGCCAATGTCCAGCCGTTAGCCAGTTGGGACGGGATATCTTCCATGTCGCCATTGATCAAATTTAAAGGAGAATGGTTTTAGTTGGTACTCATTTGGCTTAAGTGCGACCGCTTGCGATCAGGTGTCCTTGTAACATTATTTTCTACTAACCAATCAACAGTAAAATTATTTTGATGTTAAAAGTACCTCAGCGACCGACACAATAGTGAATGTGAGATGAGCTGATATAACCATGGCCGTCTACCGCTCTACCAGCCACAGCTGTCAGAATTTGAGTGATAAATCCTGAGATTAAATAGCTAATGCACAGAAAAAATACATGCTTCATATAGGGAAAAAAATCGAGCGGTTCCTACTCGAGAACTGATCATTTTATCTCAGGTCTTTCATACCGTTTCAAAAGCTCTCAGTAAGGGTTTCAGTAATGCTTTTAGAAACAAAATTAAAAACTTATTCTTATACAACATAAGACTTGGCAGTAAAATACATACGGTTCGAGCTTTACATAATGTTTTACCAAAAGGGCGGATTTGAAAAAAAAGGTTCAACTTCTGACCGCAAAAATTTTCAGAAAATTTCTTACAAAAGAAGTTGCAATTCTAAAGTAAGATTGCACACCACTTACTATACTACATTACGCCGATAGTACAGTTATAATTTGAGGTGGTTAAGTGCTATAGTGCTATAGAATCATTGGCTCACGATTTGAAAAATGCGGTTTTGAAAAAAACACACTTGAAATTTTACACGCTGAAACTGACTAACCAAAATGCTTCGTCACTACAACGGATTGTAGTGGGAAATATTTACTTTTACTTTTTTTTTTAGGATCCAAAAATGTACTTTAGGCCGAAAAAAGTAAAACTTTTTGAAACTCTTATACTGGCCGAATGCCTTAATGTACAACTGTTATGAATAACTTTCTTTTGCTTGGAAAATCAATACGAAAATTATGTCAAAGCCTGTTTAGATAGATTAAACGCTACCAAAAATTTTATTATAAAATCTGCTAAAAACTGAAATTCTAATTCCTATCCTAATATAATTGTGGTCACGTGTTGCGTAAACCTTACAGTATTCTTGCACAGCAAAAAGTTTCCACAGAACTTCAAAACATCTATTAAACATCAACTATTCTTCAGCGCGCAACAACTTTCGACTACACAGCTAAGTATGCAAACTACAGTTACTCACCGACAATTGGCAAATAACTGACCTACCCAACAGAGCTTCGATACGGAGACTTTTTCATTAGTTCACAATGCTTCTAACACCCAAAAAGTACTTGGTATCTCTTCCATACACCTTTAAAATGTGTTATTGAGCTTATGCTAATACTAAGGCAATAATGCCCACTGCATGCATAGTTTGCTGCGAGGTGAAATACGGCACAAGCGCTGAGTAACTAATTGACCGCCAACACGATTGCCTTAAATTTTTCGTTTAACACACTTTTTTTCAGGCCCCAGCCATACTGAATCATTAACATGCTACTTGAGCCACACTGTCATGCTGGCCCTCAAAAAATTACCATATCTAATAAGGTTAAATGTAAGATAACGCCCAACGGGCGCTTATGGCATGTACCAACCTTCAGGTGGTAAAAAGCTTTTTAATTAATTTTCAATGTCAACATAATTTCATGTAAAATGGCAACACAACAAAATATGCAAAGCAAAATGGCAGCACAAAAATTAATATGCCCGCACAAAACATATTTAAAATACAATGTCGAAGAGGTAGGGGGGAAATCGTGAAACAACATATTTCTAAAGAAACACGCTTCATTGGATTGAAAAGCAAAACAACAAAATATCAATTATCAGCAATTTTTCTCACAACTCGCACTCGCCGCGTTACTCATACGCCCTGTTGCACCGCGTTTAAGATTCCCCCACAATGCACCCATTTAAAGCATTCATATTTAATACGAATCAAAAATCAATTGTGCTTAAATAATTTTACGCGCGGAAGCCAACACACACACACACAAACACAAATTCTTATTTAATATTTCCTTTCGCCAGCACACATACATGCATATTTATTTGAAAGAACTTCACGAATGCTCATTCAAAAGAATTACAAACTTTTTAACGTAATTTGAATAAATGTAGCATTGAAAGGACGACGACAACTACAAATACATAAGCAAAAGCACCAGCAATAAACGACAAAGGAGTGTGCGAACAGCAGAGAGCAAATCACGCTGTAACACATAAGAACGAAGCAGCGAAGAAGCAGGAAATGAAAGCAAACTTGATTTTGTATGTATGTATCTCTGCTTGGATGTAATTGTGTTGGTGCAAATGCTTTGCGTTTCCTGCGTGAAACACGCAACACTGAGCAATGTAAGCAACACTACTCCGCTCTCTACCCGCCCTCTTCGCACATATACCCAGCCTGTGCTTTGTTGTGTGGCACAGTGTACGCGCGAGTGCATTAGGCGAAGCCACAATTTCATTTTTTGTTGTGACATTTGGGCAACACTTACCGTGTGAAGCCTTATGGACACGCTGGCAGCTTCCAATTACAGTGAACTGAAATTAATATTTATTGCGAAGTGTTCAATGCTGCACACTACTTTCCAAAGGGTTAAGGTCAAAAAATCGTATGCGCCTAAGCATTTAGTTGACTTAGCTTTTCTATTAGCTAAAATTCCACGCTGAGACCCAAGTTACCTTATCCCTTTGTGCAGCTTCCAACGTTACTAGTTTGTCTCAACCGGTTGTTGTTGTTGTCAATTAATCTATAAATCTCTACAATCTTCTATTTATAGTTATTTGAAATTAATTATGTTATGTTTTCCATGGTCTCTGTCTTTGCGGAATCCCAATGAGGCAACGATTTTCATACGGGAAAGGCTAGTTTACAGCGTCTTTCCATTTTAATGGGGTCTTCATTCGAGTATACTTTTCTTTGGCTTTGGTTAGCTATTTATCTTTGGATCAACTCCGGCTGGTAGGCTAAAATATGGCTATAATATTCCATTTATTTTGAGTAGTTTTTTTAAATATAAATGCAATTCACTTTATTTAGTTCCAGAGTGAGATTTGTTCCAGATTTTCGATTCTTCCACATCCTCATTGATATTATCCATCGATAACATCGATTATTACTGCACCTAGCTCCCATTATACGTTTTACTAGGCTTCTTATTATTCTCCCGTCCTTGTTCGATGGAGCTTTATTGGTTATTTCAATACTTATCACTATTATCAATTCCGCAGCCTTTCTCTCACTTTCATAGGAAAGCTCTATTTGTAGTGCTTCACTACCTCAATTATGTTCATATTCGAAAGCATGTATTGTAGCTTTACTCACGGCTCATTATCGAATTTCTTTATAACTATATATATATATATATATTTTTTTTTTGTTTTTTACATTTAGTATAAATGCCAAACAGGCCCCTGTTTAACAATTGCAAATTCAATGGGCAGTCGATTACTGAGAAAACGAATTGTTGCTTGAATTATCTCCCGTTGTCAAGCTCTTTCGATGATGACGACCATATCTTACGCAGAAGGTAAGCCGAAGACTAAAGGACGTCTCTCGTCTGTTTCTATTCTAAAAAATTCTAAAAGATTCTAGAAAAAACAACACTTTCGAGGTGATATAACAGCTTGAAATGGTAGTTGTGCATATATAATATGTAAACTACAATACAGATGACAAATGACATTTAGTTTAAAGAAGCGGAAGGAACCGAACTAAAGCCGAAAAGTATTGCAAAAAGCTAGTAACATTTCTACAAGGAATAATATTTTAAAATTAATTTATGAATCTCTGCACCAAATCAAATGTTCCGTGTTGTTCAGTTTGTAACCACGAGCCGTTGGAACTCTTTGAGAGAAAATTTTTCAAATTAAAGTAAGCTCAAGCGCTTCCTTATACGTGGAATGACCTCAACTGACAATACTAAATGTTCGAGTGTATTTCCAATATAAAAACGCTTGAGGTTAATTGTGGAAAGGCTCAGTATTTTACAATTAATTATAATATCTGAATGTTGTTGGTGGAATTAAATTGAAGACACATATGTAAACTGAGCAGCGATGATACCCAGTAATAATATGAAAAATAAACCAAAGTGAGTAATGAAGCCAGAAGATCTTCATAAACGAATTTAAATAAAACTTACTAGTTAAGTAGGCAACAGCTTAAATTTTTGAATAAAAAAAATGAGCAGTAAATTGTTTACGAAATAGAGTTGCAATAATAACCATAAAGTTGTACGCAGAATACAAGATAATATTACTATGAAGCTACAGTCAGGTTTCGAAGTAAATATGTGCGATGGTAGTCTCCAAGTATCAACGTCGTCTGATTTGCAAAAAAAGGTTCGACATTGAAGTCGGCAATTGAGTAATGTTTTTAAGACTCTAAAATGTACTTTAAGCCAAAATAATATCGATGTTTTGAAAATAATAGACTAGCCTAACCGCTTAGTAACTGAATAAGCCAAATATAAAGAGGATACAGATTTAAGGGACTTCAAGTGTATACCATAATTTTTTCGGACATTCAGAAATGTTATAAAATCAAGTGGTATAGCCAGTAATTCAATTTAGACCCATCGCTACAGAATCCGAAGTGATTTACGTGGGTACCTGCCGTTGATCAGCTCGACTCCACGGTGTTCAAAAACACAACGGATCAATACAATGCGTCGATCAGCGCCCCGTTAAAAATAGCTTTTTGCTAAAATCAACGGTACCGATCGGCATTGTGGAATGGCACAATAACCACCTTGGTGGGGTTCGAGGCCTACCCAAAACCTCAGCCTTTCTATGGGTCGGGCACCCGGTTGCAATGCAACTCCACATTTGAACTGTACCGCCCCAGACAGTTCTACCCGCATTCAGGTTTTAAACCACAGCCACCACGATACTCCCCGAAGGGCCTACCGCAATGAGCAGGATGGAGCTGCAAGTACAACCCACAACTCCACCGGGCCCCTGCTCCCCGTGGCACCAATTTCAAGTCTCCGGTAAGACCTTGTAGCCCGAAGGCTACTACCAGTTGAGTTGCCCATTCATCTCGACTGGTGGCATTTGTAGCTTGAACTACAATGCCTCGTTTTAAGTGCATGTATAGTACATTTAAAGTGATATAAACCTAGTTCACGCTAAGTAATATAGCACCGTTTCTGACATGGCTGAGCCTATAGATTCAGCAAAGTCTATTTCAAATACAGTGCACTTTTTGGGTTTTAGTCGCCTCGTACGACAGGCATGCCTACCGCGGGTTATTCTTATCCCCCGACCCGCAGGGGGACCCATCGCTACACTTCGATCAGTTCACTGTGAGTAAATTAGTAACTCATAAAACCCACCCACGAGTTCATATTACCCAAACCGTTTGCTTGAGCTATGCCGCTTAAAACTGCCCATTTGGCGCTGTACCATACCGAGTGAATGCGAAGCGCGTAGCCAGTACTGTGGTTGCGGCTGCGACAGTGGTGATAATGATGATTGCAAATGGGGCATTCATTTTTCGGCAAATCATTTTAAATTGTCGGCGCAATAATTTAAAAATCACTGAAAAAGTTCCAAAATATTCTTACACCAACATAAGCTATATATAGAACAAAAGTGGTGAAATTGGCTAGTTGAACTTGGTGCTTGTATTCGCAACTAACAAAAATAACAACAACAACAGTTTGAAAGTCTACGGTTATTGTTATTTTGTACGTCGGCATGCAAGTTATTGAAATATAAACGCTTTGATCAAGCGCGGTAGGCGGGTGGTTTGTTGGGCGATTTACAGGGACATGAGAAAACGAATGAAACTTTTGTGTTGGTGCCGAAAAACTTTTCAAATTTAATATCCTTTTAAATAAAAACGGCGCATTCTCATTTATGCGCGCAGACAGGATATTGTCATCAAGTTATTGCAGACCAGCCGCCACACAAACGCACACTCACACAAATAAAACAAGAGACATGCTGGAACACAAGGCATTACAGCAATGAAAACAAGGTCTACAAAAGCCGCTATCTAGCCACGTAATATCAACATAAATGCCGCAACGAAAATCGTGTCGGCCTGTGAACTGAGCACCGGCCGCCAAACACTGTACACCGACCCCGCTGACCCAACGAATGGCAGCAACACAAACAACAGCAACAGCATAACAAAGACCAAACACACCATTGTCAGCAGCGAAAAAGTAATAATGGTGTCACGACGAGCGCGTCGAATGCCAAGCGGTTTGCTGCTCGCACTCATTGTTGTTGTTATTGTACGTTTTTATTAACACACACTGTCGCACCGTTCGATATTTACTGTCGTCACTGCTATTGTCAGCAGTTGTTGTTATTTCTAGAGCTGGCTACGCGTTGATGTTTGTGTCACGGCTGCATGATTTCAGTGCCTGACGCTCCGTTGATGCGCAAACACATAACAACAATCGCCGTTACGACGGCCACGCAACGGCGTTGCGTTGAGTGTGTGCGGCAGCATTGTTATTCGTGCTGTTGCGCCTGATATCGATGAGTGTTGTGTATCTTTCGTGCGGATAACAGTAGGCTTTGCTGATGGCCACCATATTGGCGCCGCAAACGTCTGCCACTGACACATTTTAATATTGAATTGAATTGCCAGTTGGAAAGCCTTCCCCACCCAATTCCGCTGCGCAGCAGCTAACAAAGCTCTTGAGTAGCACCTACATGCTGCATGTTGCAAGTTGCTGACGTTTGGCAGCAGAGCAATCGGTGTAATAGCTGGGCTTATTTGCGATAATGCTGGCACGCACATACAACTATATATGCAACTGCTATGATTGCAAGCGTTGGATTTGTTTACGGTAGGCTTTAGAGCTGTGAAAATCAAAGGCTTCAAAACATATGAGTGCTCTTACAATTTGCCACACTTCCGTCGTATATGTATGCATTTAAAATTAGATGAATCAAAGTTTCCACCATGATTGTTCACTACTCCTCTCTCTCTCCAAGTCTTCCTACAGCACCATTGAAATATATTATTGGTGAAGAAATTGTAAAGCGACATAACGTTCTCCCCTACCGTCCATGTAAGATTTTAGCGGGCATATCCGGTGCTGTGAGACAGATCTCTTCGTCAAGTACCGCAAATCACTCCAAAGAATGGATGGTTTGACACTTATTAGAAATCAGCAAGCACAGTAAATTTTCGGGGCGAATATATTATGTATGCTTCAATGGGCGTGAAGTTGAGCCCTGCGCCCTTGTTATGTCCACCAAAATTTTGATAATGGACGGAGACTGATTGATTTTTCGGAACCTCCGTTTATAGTAAATCACTGATCGGTTAGTAGATTTATATTATAAATGTAGAAATCTTAAATTTATTCGATAAGATTGGTATTGCTAATAGATAACTCAGTCAGATATATTAATCGAGTATCGAAGATTGACCAGCAGCCTAGTTTCTTAAAAACTGCTAAACGCAAAGGCAAGCCCCTGTTCCCAACCACCGTTTCCTACATGGCTGAAGATGCCAAGTACAAGAAGAAATGACATATTTCAATGGATATGTAGTCCAAATATTTGACTAAACCTTCCATTATATTTGCATATCCACCTTAATATTGCTTATTATTTTCGAAAAAGGCTTTAAAAGTTTTAATACATCTATAAATGGCAGTGGGGTTTCTTGTGAGGATGCACCATATTGCTTCCTGAAGATCTCCTGACTAGAGTCGAATACTCTATGATATCAGTGTTATAAGGTAAAAATAATCTAATGACTATGCGCAGAAAAATATGGAAATACTAAGAATTCTCTTATTCTTCTATTTAAAACTAATCTATCTATGGTTTTCATGAGGGTTATTTATTCAAGAACATTCTTATTAATAAAATGTTGTTTTTTAATCTAATATATTCATGAGGAATAACAGAGTGAGAACTCAACTGTAAAAGCTTATTCAAAACCCTCCTAGAAAAATAATGGAAAATACACAAAATGAATGCATGAGATGTTTTTAACAGATTTGAAGAACATTTGGCTCTGAAGAGAGCTGAGACTGGTTCAGTTTGTCCGAAAGATGACAAAAACTAAAAATCAGGTGATGAAGTATTATGGTAAATCTGAATACTTCAGAAAACAGGTGACAGGTTATTTAACATTTTCTGAAAAAGTCAATTTGAAAGTACAAGAATAGAACTGGATCAATTATATGTTACATATATATATACAAAAGTATCAAAGCGAACAAAAAAGTGACAAATTTCAGCAAAATCTCGCACAAGAAAACTGTGGCAGGATTTGCTACCAATTTTGTTTGTGTCTTAATGAGGAAAGTGAATTATGTTTAGACGGATTTTTAACAGGGTGCAGGGTAAAAATTTTAGGTCAGAATGAGAATATATGAGATGAAAGATAAATGCACGGAAATGAGTTTGGGAAAATATCCATAAAAATGTATAGACTGAAAGCATAAAAGACATTAAATAAAGCATAATAGATAGTGGAATTTATAGAAAAAAATGTTCGGAGAACGTAGTACTTCTTTTATTAGAAAATATAATTATTGAACGCTATTTTGGTCATATTGGGCAATATCGCATTATATTGGAAGCAATTTGGAATGGTGTCAACACAATAATGCAGAATTTATCTCAAAAACGCAAAAATCCGTTAATACGCTGAAACTATGTTCAATTGAGTAATATTTGAAAATATTCATGAAATATTTTCCAAATCGATAGATTGCAGCCTGCAAAATATTCGACAGAACAACTGTTCATACGAGGTGTGTTCAGAAAATAATGGGAGTTTTCGTGTTTTGAAAAAAAATTTATTCATTCGTCTACTATAATGTTGTCGCCTTCGGAATAGCATGCATTCGAAGTGCATAATACTTAAGCCAACGCTTCTTTCAACCGTCGAAACACTTCTCAAACTCGATTTTTGGGATATCCCTTAGCTCTTTCAGAAATTCGCTTTTAATTTCATATATATTTGTAAAATTACGGCCCTTTAAGTTTCTCTTTGTTTGGGAAATAGAAAAAGGACACACGACAAGACCTGAGCGAATAAGGAGGCAGGGTCATCGTTACAGTATTGTTTTTGGCCAAGAATTCACAAACCAGCAACGAAGTGTGATCAGAATTGAACAAAAGTGAGCAAAAGCCATGAGCTGTTTTCCACAAATTCGGGCGTTTTGTATTTGGATTGCTTCACGCAAACGGCGTTGAACTTGTAGGTAGTAATCCTTATTGACCGTTTGATTTTGAGGCAGGAATTCATGATGCACTAGGCCATTAAAGTCGAAGAACACTGTCGAAAACACCTTGTAATGTAAAGAAAAGGATCGAATATAAGGTTGCAAATTTTTATTCCAAAAGACCTCGACCCGAAAAATAAAACACCTCAAATATGAAAAAAGCTAAACCTAAGCTAAAGTTAAACCTACCATGGAAAATCTTTGCTCTTTATTCTCGTTTTAAAAATTTTGCCTGGAACAGCATAGGATTTTTTCCCACTGCAGTCCTCTCTTCCGAAAATATGCTCGAAGAAGAACAGATTACAAATATTTTACAGAAGTTCTTCTTGACAACTTTTTCCATATACCAGATTTTTCACTTTCATTATGTACAATTGATACCGCAGCATATAATTGGTATTCATTCCAACAAAGTGGGGCACATTTCGCTGAGAAATGAGAAGAGCAGTGAGCAAGTCTTTTATTCAATAAGAAAATCAATACAAAGTAACATCACCTCGAATATAATTAAAATTTACTGCATTAAATTTTTATAACTCTACTTACTTACTTAAGAATAGCTTTAAGGTAGCAATACCCTTACAAAATAAATAACATTTTAGTTTACTAGCATAGTTAACAAAAAACCCATTTAAATTAATTTTATGAAAATGCGGCAAGTCTTCAACTATAAACTGTTTAAAGCCGGGCGAAAAATAAGCAAAATTTAAACGTTTCGTTTTCATTTGTCGACACATTTTTCGCCGAGAAAAAGCACTTAATTCCGTTTGCCTAAACACTAATCCCCACACACACCCACACTCTCACACACACACTGAGGAAGCCAAAAATTTACAACTAGAACGGTAAACAAAAGTCAACTGCCATCAACTCGAACTCGGCCAACCAAAATAAATACGAAATTTTATTGGCCATTAAAAATTAAAAATAAATTACACAAAAACCCGAGAAAGATCCGTGAAAATGAACGCTCGAAAAACGAAAATGTTTAAAGAAGCTTTAACATGCAATTTGCGTAAATTCGAACCTAACGGGTCAACACGTTATCAATTCCGCGGAATTCCAACTTTACTCCCAGCAAAGGTAGGCATTTTTATTGCTATGCTAATTTCGGTCAAGGCAATAAAACTGGTTAAGAACGCGCGGCATTCGCCAATGACTTTATAAGCTTCGGGAAGAAAATTAGAATGCTCGAACAAAAGGGAAATATTGCTCAAATAAAACAGAGGGCGTGGATTAATTTAGGTTAAAGTCACTTAGTTGCTTTAGTTTATTGTTGCAACACTTGGTTGTTGCTTACTTTTTTGCACAAGTATTTAGTTTGCTGCGATGAAAAAGGATGAACAATTATACAGCTGAACACCAGACAGGATAATAAAAATAAGGAAAATAAGTGACATAAAACTATAATTTCACAATCAGCTGTATAATAAGCTATATAAAATTTGACTAAATGGACATGGAGACCAAAAACGGGACGGAAACAAATTGTTAAAGTTTTATAGAGGAAACATCTAGTCATTATCCTCTCAGTGGTTATAACTTCGTCGAACCGAGCGAATTGTGTGGAATAGAATTAACAGCCTTGCGATAGGTTCAAAGCTTCGCTTCGTCGATAAATGAGGATCTTTCGGTACATACTTGTGTTCTAGACATCACAAAGAACCAGCGCCTCAGGAGACCAAGTGTAATCCTACGTCGAAGAGATCAGGCCCTAACTTAATCTAACACAATTTTCCATTTAATTATTTTCCAAGAACATGGTAATCAATAAATTTTATTAAAACACCTCGAAAATAGACCTTAGGAATTAGGAAATACAGGACACTAGAACATGTAAAGAATGGAGAAAAAAGTTAGATCGTAAAAGGGTTTAAAATACGTAACCATCTTCTGGAGCATGCCATTATATATTATTTCGACCGTCTTCTATACACCAAAACTTGCAAAGTGATGGAGAGAACAGCAACGTTTTTAATTTCATACTTATTATAATCATATACAAACGATCAATACAAGGTATTTATTTGCTTAGTTTAATAACTTTGGACTCGAATTAAAAAATTACTCAAGAAAGTAATGCTAATGCAAGGTTTTACCATAAGTGCAGCCAGCTCGTTTGATAAGTTAGCAACAAGTAAGAAAACAGCAAAAAAGTAGAGTTCCAGAATAGCTAGCTGTCAGGTGAAGTAAGGATTTGGCTACTTTTAGCTGGATTAGAGTTTTTAAGCTAGTTTCATTCCATCTATATTTCGAATGCTATCGAAAACGTCAACTGAATATGAGTCCAAAATGAGAAGCATTTTAAGCAGTTTTTTTTTTTTTTTTTGGCTAGACATTTTTAATATTATTAGGTTTTATTTTTCCGCCCTTAAATTCATTGAACTCAACGACGCCCAATATGAGTTGAATTATGAAAATATTAAATTAATTATTAGCGATATATATCGCTAGACATCGGAAGTTTTCGAAGTATTTCTTAATTCAAAACAAAAGGTCATTTTCAGAGTTCGAGATTTCAGATCTTTTCACACCTTCAGAATTATGTAACACTTATTTAAAATGTAAGATAGTTATATCAAAGGAAATTCTTTGGAAATAGTTGAGAAACATATCTTCAAAACTAAAGAAGCTCATCTAGCCCGCTAAAACATATGCCTTTCAATTTGTAACAATATGTACCAAAAATATAAGAGACAGTGATGTAAATTGGAAGAAAAAAGACGTTTTCAGGGCAGTCAGTACCTGCCCTGGTTCGTGACAGATGCCAGTAGCCAACAGAGAAGAAGGCAGGAGTAAGGCTATTGTAGATAAGTTCGTTAGCAGGCAAATTTTAGTATAGCATAAAATCACATATTACAAATAGGAGACCCAAATTGTTCGAGTTGCGCCACTGTGTTGTTAAATAAAGGTGACCAAATTTATTTTCATAGAAAACTAGTTATTAAATTATCTTACAACACAACATACACATTTTACTCTTCACTGAGTATTTACGCTACCAGGCGTGTTCTCAACAACTGGACCCACAACATTCTGCAACATGCTCGCCTCACTTCTCTAGAAAGTTCTTATCGAAAAATTCTCAATGATGACCATCAGAACTGATAACACCCACTTATAACATGCAGCTATATCGGCGTCTCTCTTTGGCTGAAAACATTCGTTTTTTGGCATTTTCATTAGCGAAATGAATTTTTATATAAGAATTGCAGAAAAGTGAATTAATTTAATGAAAGCGTTGAAATTTCAAATAACTAAAAACTTAAGCTAATTTTATATCAATATCAATAGAGAAAACAATGTCCGGCTACAAAGTTGAGAATGTATTATAACTCATAGGAAGTGCGTATTTAAACCTAGTCTATTATTACTAAGTAAAATCCATTCTCGCCGAACAAAAATTAAATATTATAAGTCTGACATAATTATCTTCATTCGTAATCCTTTGAAATAATGGGTAGGGTTTTGGAAAGAAGAGCTCCCCGAGAGATTTCTAGAGTAAAACTATAGATATATTTTAGCGAGTCGAAACACATCGACTCGGTCGGGATACATCCTCTAAATGATAGCTAGGCTCTTGAGCTGCAAAAGTAATTGGTTTACGGTGTTGGTAGCGGAGGGAGACGAATAAACAGAAACGTAGCTGAAAGAACTGAATATATGACAAACTTTGGAATATTTTAAAGCGTATGTAATAGCTAATGTTTTAAGATAAAAAATTTTAATTTCAAACTTTGCTATCTTTTCATATCGTTTAACAACGCCTGTGTATAATATATACTAACTTTTGACCAACCTTGTAACAGACCACAGAGAGTATACACACTTATCAGCCAATTATTAAGCAATTTCTTCTGGTCTAAGTCCATGCTGGCCTAATTCAATTTTACTTTTTATAAACATCTTTCATTAACAAAATCGAGGCAAATTTGTGGAACATATATATCTTGGTTCATATATGGTCTCATCAATGTCAGAGCAAAAGTTCGCACACATACATTAATTTCAACCAAACTTTTCAAAAAAAATTAGCAGCACATTACAACTTTAAGAGCTACAAATCTCCCATGAATTAGTCCACTTAATGAAGCAAACTTTCTCTGTCACGAAATGAGTACTAGTTACTACCAGTTTGTTGAAGGGGAAGTTGGCGCTCTTATATATATACATATGTCATTAGTACGCATTTATGTTGGCGCAAATGTCACACGCACATTACAACACGCACTCGCATACACTCACACATACATTGACATCCATGCACGAGCAACAAAGATAATGTCCGCCAGAGCAGTTTGTTCGGAGTGTTTTTCGCAACTTTGTTGGCACGTACCACTGACCAGAAAACTATTTAAAGAAGCATAGGAGGAAAAAGGAAACAACTTTAGCAACCAAATAGCCACAGAACCAGAATGAAATGAAATCAAATATAAAATATCGGAAAATATATAATACACAAATAAAAGCACTTCCATATTCTGTTGGTTATTCGGTTGAGTTAAAGCAGTACTTTTGTATTACCGAAAAGTAGTTTACTCCTCGGAGGCAGAAAGTACAATGTACACAGAAAATTTGTTTAAAAACTTTCCATCATTGCACAGTTGAATGAGTTTAGGTTTTGTTATATCTGCAAGGACAGAAGTAAAGCAAATTTTCTTTCAGCTAGCCTTGTATAAACTCTGTGACACAGTGCCACAACAACGACGCCCGAAGCACCCCGAGGTACGATTATAACAGCAAATACAATTATACAAAAATGCATATATGAATATATTTATATGTGTGTGCAATATATGTATGTATGTAGGCATGCTTGTACATGTCACGCACATTGTTGCAACATGCATGCACTGAAGAACATCCCTATAGAGAACCTTGAACTAATTGCAATGAATTTTTAATACTCACAATCTCTACTTGTCGGAGCAGAGGAAATAAAGTTAGTACTTTGGATATTAAAATAAAAATTCTTTAATAACGATAATTTTGCAGCAGTTATCGGAATGTTCCTACTGGTGGACTCCCAAAGTGCTAAAAGAATTTTAAACCCAAAAGAAGTTAGTGCTAGTTAAGTATGTAGTGTTAATAACATACAGAAATCTCTAATAAATAAGCAATAACTGACACTATCCGCTAATTTAGAGAATAAGCGGATACAAGTGAAAAAGCACAGTATGGCAGTGATGTAAGTTAGACCCTTAGGAGGTAACAGGTAGGCACCACTGGTATATCCCCCGTTGCGCTTTCTAAAATAAGGATTTCATTTTGAAAGTTTGTCTGTCTGTAAAAAAAACACCTTTCACCGTTGTTGGTTTAGTATTCAGACACACCTCGAAATTCAACCAAATAGCATAGGTGTCGACAGCGAACAGCGAAATTATAATATTGTACGGGGTATAGTCCCCCATATAAATTGACCTACGCTACGCCTATGAGATAATATATCACCTGTGTGTAGCGTTATTTTCCTCTCCTCTTTGTGATTTTAGTTAGTACCACGAATAAATTCAGTGCAGAGAATTAGCAACAATCACTAAGACGCAATTTTATTCTAAATTTCTGGTGCTTCTTGTGAGAACTGTGATCACTTGTCTTAAGTATATATGCTGGGGTTTTATACAAAATCATTTCGATGTGGTCAACAAGGCGAAAAAAAATAAAGTTATATCTCACGACGAAGTCTTTGCGGCGACAGCAGTATTATACACCAGACATCTCAGACTTCCGTCCAGGTTGCATCATCATTTACCAATCAAATGTCTGTCATACACCTGGATTATGTATCAATTACATGATTTGACGGAAAACCCATGAACTGGTTGGCCTTTAAGGACTTATTCGAACCAATGGTTCACAACCGAACCGAGATCTTGATCCCGTTTCTAAATTGGGTAAGCTGCGTCAATGTGTAGACCAAAAGAGTGTTCCGATGATTGGAGGACTATATACTGGTGACTACCATGAAGTGTGTTCTGAATTAAATCGCCGTTATGACAATCCTCGGAAACACGTCCTCAGAAACACACGTACAGAGCTTTCTGATCTACCAGATAACCCAGCATAGGCTCCGAATACGCTGCGACCTATAGTTAATTGTGTGTGAAATTCATTTCATTCACTTGCAATCATGGACAATACAGTGCACCACCGGGATACAATTGCAGTCCTTGTACTTTTGTCGAAGTTACCAACAATGACGCGGAATGAATGGCAATGAGCCTCACAACTGTTAGCACACCGAAGTTGGAAGATTTGCTGTTGCTTATTGAACAAATTGCCAACAACATTAGCGTTGCCCCACATACCGTCAGAACCAGAATCTGTGGCTAGGTATTTTGCCTTTCATACAGTTAAGACGTCACTAAAACTACTCAATTTGAAAGTGCACGACCCTCAAATGTTGCTTGCCCGTAATGCTCTGATAATCATTGCCTAATGACGTATAGATGAGGTCCAGAATCCGATGTGATTTACGTGGGTACCTGCCGTTGTCAGCTCGACTCCACGGTGTTCAAAAACACAACGGATCAATACAATGCGTCGATCAGCGCCCCGTTAATAATAGCTTTCGCTAAAACCAACGGTACCGATCGGCATTGTGGAATGGCACAATAACCACCTTGGTGGGGTTCGAGGCCTACCTAAAACCTCTGCCTTTCTATGGGTCGGGCACCCGGTTGCAATGCAACTCCACACTGAACTGTACCGCCCCAGACAGTTCTACCCGCATTCAGGTGTTAAACCACAGCCACCACGATACTCCCCGAAGGGCCTACCGCAATGAGCAGGATGGAGCGACAAGCAACTCCACCGGGCTCCTGCTCCCCGTGGCACCAGATTATAGTCTCCGGTCAGACCTTGTAGCCTGAAGGCTACTACCAGTTGAGTTACCCATTAATACCAACTTGATTTACTTATTGGCGCAGATATTTTGTCCGTATTAATATCCGATGGTATTGCTGCGGGATCCCTTGACGAACCGTGGACGCTCCGCACCCGCCTCGGTTAGGTTGTTTTCGGCTCTGCAATGGTCTACGCACCGAATGATTTGAAGAGCATTCTAACTATCAGTATATGTGGAATATGTTGGAAAAATGTGGAGTATATGAAATAGAGTATCTGTGTTTGAGAAACAGTTATTGGTTGCAGATATATTATACAAATAGAATACAAATATACTATACAAAATATATATATATTGGACAAATTAAAATATCAAAAAATTTTCAACACACATTAAATTAATTTATATTTGAACTACAACTTTAATATTTAACGTAAGAATTAGAATTTGAAATGCTTTCAGCTCGTATATATACATATGTCGTAATTGAAAAACAATTTCTATTAACCTTGCTCACACATTCACATATATGTTGACAAAAAATTCAAACATATACATGTACATGTACAATTATATACATGTTAAATTGCATTTATTTAAATACTTTTTTACATTGATTTAACACAGGATTATTTTGAATGATTGTTCAAGAATATATGTTCGCATGGGTGTTTATGGAAATATTTCTTAAAACCTAGAATCGTCGAAGTGTGTAATTTAAACTTCACTCAAGTGTCAGCATTGTCTGCTGACGTACACATATTATATATCAGACATTCTTTATTATGTCGACTTGTCTTCTAATTGAAAGACAAATGTTGGAGTCAACAAAATTGTACATATGTACTTTGTCACAAAAATTTACGGTGAACGCTTATCAATTTTTCCATAAAAAGTGTATTGAAATATTTACAAATACCAATTTATTGAAAACTAGAGCTTAAGTACTTATATTTATTGTAGCATATTTCTGAACAAAAATTTAAAACGTTGTACTATTCGAAATATTTAAAAGATTTAAGTGAAAGTTGAAATAATTTTTTGTTTTGGGTAAATACATTTGAATGGACTTTGAATGACTTTAGTTGGACTTGGCAACGAAACTTTCACGGGAATCATTGTTTATGGCGAACAAAAGCTCCATCGACGATATCTGCGTTATCTGCGAAGGTGGTCCATTAGCTGATTCGAGTCAAGTTTTTCCATCAAGCATCGATGAAGCGCAGGAAATAATTCAGATGGATGTATGTGGCTACCTGGAGATAGAGTCATCATGTATTTTTGAAAAGTTTGTATGTTCAAAAAAAAGAATTGCTTTCTCGTTTCATAAAACTGATCTAAAAGCTCTTCTAATTCTTGAATAGCAAAGACTGAATATTATAATATCAAGCTTTACTTATCATTGACACACACATCAAGTCTCACTAAAGTGCTGTGTAGTAGCTACTAGCTCCGTTAAAAAGCTTATTCTACAGATTTAAGGGACATTTGCCAAGTCTAATAGATCTCTTCTGGAAACACGCATTAATTTATTGTAGCAGCCACACGAACCCCATTTAGAGGTAAGACATGAGATCCTGCCATCAATATCAACTAACTATAGGTTCAGAAATAGAGCTATTTCAGCAAACTCCTAGTTGGTTAGTTTCATATGAGAATATTAGAATTTTAATCTGACTTATGCGTGTCTCGAAAAGTAACGGAGCGATTAATGGTGCTTTGACTACGAGAACGTCTTCGGAGGAAGAGAGTTAACAAAGTTTCGGTAAGATACTTCGTCCGTTATCATTGTGCTTAGAGGAATACATTTCTGATGTGTCTACGAAGTGGTTCTGCTTAATACAGGTATCTTCAGAGGTCCTTTAGACGGCACAGAACAAATCCTTTGGCAATAATTCCGCTCTGCTTCTTATCAGAACAACACTACCCTGCCGCTCACTTTTTAGAGCGCTCTATCTACACCAGATCCACTTCTCGTTGTTGTCGACTGCAAATGCTGACGACGTGTCCGCTAACTATTTAACTTCACTAAAGTGAAACTCAAGCGACACGTTGATAATAGAAGAGTGACAAAGTAAAGACAATATGATATGTACCAGCTGCAACAACATTTTAGACATGATTCAGAGCCATTTCTTTGAAGGAATGAATGGAAAGACTCCGGGAAGTTTCTACGTGGCATAAAAATGCATGAAACTAAAATATAAGTGAATAAAAGTGACCAGGTAAATACAGAGACAAGAGCGTGTTCGATCGCAACTACTGTAGCTGCTCGTATAATAGCGGGCGGAATTTAAGCCTATATCGGCTAAAATTGCACAGCAAGACTCAGCCTCCCATAAAGGATGGCATAATAGCAACCAAAGGTGGCCGGTGAGTCTTGCAAAGAGGTGAGCGCTCATTGTCTGCGGCAGCGAAATGCTGCCGACAATGAGTGGACTCTACTGAATAAGCAAAAATTCGTAGCAAACTTTGACTTTATTTGTGTTAATGCATTTGCATTTGCAATTTTCGCTTCTCCATAATTCTGCTCAAACGCCCACCTTTGTTGCCCCGATCAAAGCCAACTGTTGCAAAATGCAAACAACTACATGGGCGCAACAACAAATACAATAGGAGTATTATGAAACGGTGAACAAGCGAGTAAAGCATCAAGAAAATTGCATTCCGAGAACAAAGGCGTCGAACAAAGTTGAAGCTGGAGTACAACATAGACAAAAATGGCAATATGAACGCAATTCGCAATGAACGGCAACAACGAAATCGAAAAAGTGACGTGCAACACTAGCAGTGCAATGCGAACACAACAAAAGCCAACGCTGTCCAACGGCGGCGGGCGCGTGTTGGTGGAGATGTGAATGGAAAGTTTAAAAGAGCGCAAAACGGCAGGCAAACAAGAGAGAAATTGCCATTGGCCAAAACCAAACACTAATCAGCTGCGAAAGCAAGTGCCGAGAACAGCGACCTGACACACAGACCACACAGAGTATCTCGCAGTTTCTCACATTGCTTGCACTGAAATTTTTGGAACATAGCATACAAGGGATATTCCGGTCAATAAATGAGGGTATACAAAGTTAGTGAAATCAATCTAATTCTCAATTATTGTATTTTGCCACCGAATATCTTGGTCAGAATACTTTGGTGTAATTCAACAGGTGTTTAACATAAAAGGGGTTTCAGAAAAAAAAAAACAAAACAGAATGTTTTATGACATTCCGAATGGCTATAAACAAATATTTAGTTAGTCAGAAAAGTTAACTAAGAGGACAATACCATGGTTCCTAGAGGTTTAAATGAAGTGGGCAAAAAACAAATTCCAAAGAACCACCATTAGAGCTAACTATGGTACTCGATATCTTTCAAGAGATCCCAATACTTTCGATACACTTTCTATCTTCATGTTAAAACTCACGTGATTGAAGTTTGTCTTAAGCGCCTTAACAATTCAATTAAATTATTCTCATAATATCGATTCTTCAGGGTGCCACACATAGATTATCGAACAGTTGTTCAAAGTTGATCAATTGCCGGCCTTTTCAAATCTATAGCCAGGTGAAGCTGTTCACATAGAGGCAATAATGTTGTACATTTGGAACTGAATCTAAGTGAAGCGGATCGTATGCCAACCATTGCAGAGTCAATTGCGAGGTCTTTGGCTATATTTTTAAATACTGAGTTGCTGAGCTATAAAACCAGTTGATATTGCAGGACTGAGTCGAGCACTCTCGAATCCTGCTCGAGCCATATTGACCTCAATAAGCACCATAAGTATTGTCAACCACCAACGATCCAAGGGATTTGGGTTTCTCTAGAATATCTCGATTATATTTCATCTACCCAAAAGCAAAACTTAATACTAATTTTTAACCTCACTTGTGATGGAACAAGTACAAAAATTATGTTGGTTGAACAACCTTAAGACGGAGAAATGCGAATCTGTAAAAAGTGGAAAACGAGGAGGTGTTGTGGGTGACGCCTACTAACACATTCGGATTTTTCTCAAACCTAGTGAGTCAATCGAAATAACTAAACTGAACAACTAAATTAAAAAAATAACTTAATTGTGACTTAGAACTGTTTTTAATAAACGCATATTATGAGCCAAGTAGCATTGATACTATACATATACTATATATATTATACATATTATGTGGTTCAAAATGATCTATTTATTCCGCTGAAGAAAGCGGTCTGTATATACTAGGTCCAGGAATTTTTTATTTCCCGTTGCTAGAAAGAATATTACTTCTGTCTGTGTTCAACAACTACTATGCAAAATTTTTAACAGACTTGACCTACACAGCGCCA
Organism: Bactrocera minax; assembly: GCA_021498325.1. Taxonomy (NCBI): domain Eukaryota; kingdom Metazoa; phylum Arthropoda; class Insecta; order Diptera; family Tephritidae; genus Bactrocera; species Bactrocera minax. The sequence continues at coordinate 2,577,705 of JAKEEE010000024.1, forward strand.
TCGCAACACTGCACATATCGGCCTAAGAGAACAGACCTCTGTTTTTCTCAACTGTTGCATTAAAACAATTACTTTTATTTGCTCAGCGAATTGTGGCGAGATTTCAGCATTCCATTCCAACATTTCAGTTGGCAATTTAAGTTTATCCCACAACAAAACGCGTTGTCATAAAGGAATAAATAGCAAACCGGAAAATGCAAAAATAAGAACTGAATCTAAGAATGCCCTTGGGAGAAAGCGCAAGTAGTTAGCTATTCTTGGGCAATGGCTAAAGGAGTTGTGCATTATTTTGTTTGCCTTTTTCTTTCTTTTAGACCATCATATCTCTCGCTCTGCACGTCTCTCCAGACGCCCTACAACTTTTTACTCAAATCTGAGCTAGTTGTAAACCCAGAAATTTAAGCGGTACGAGTATCAGCATAACAATGAGCAAAGGAGTATACTTAAGTACGAGAAAACACTAAAGTTTAAGAGAGAAAAAAGGAAAAAATCATGCATACAACAACAACTGATAAGTTTATACAATAGCTCGGTGTAGTTTATAATAAAAATGTGTGTCGAAGAACTATGTACGCATAGTGTCCGACGCCGTAATCAAATTTCAAATGCACTCTAAGACCCCAACGTACTCCGTGCTTTTGCCCTCCTCAAGCGTATGCTTGTTTCAGTTGGGATTATTTCGCAAATTCTTTGTCATTTCATTTGTCTCGGTGTTGTAGTTTTAAATTTATTTTTAAGTGAAAATCTTTTCGTGCTGTTTTTCATTCATTTCTTCTTCTCGGTGCTGCAACTGAACTGAATTTTTCTTGTTATTTTTTCAATTTCTTCAAGTGATTTGTTATGCAGATTCGTCTCTTCTTGTTTCTACTGCTTTATCTGTATTTCTTCCGGGAAATTCTCTAATTCTGTAATTTGCTGCAGGCATTGACGAAGTTTTTCGCTGAACTTTTGTTATCGTTTTGAGTCAATTAGAAAGCAGTTATCAATTTAATTAAAATGCAAAGTGATTGAATTTGCAGAGTTGACGAAGAAAAAAAAAATCAACTGCCAACTTGTTAATAGCCGCTGATATTCACGGATTTCTTTAGCGCATTTGAAGTTACCATTTAATATAAAAAAAAATTTGAATAATTGTACACTTAAAGATGTTCTTTGTTTTTGTGAAAAGTGGGAGTTTTGTGAGTCGTTTTCAAATATAGATATACTCACCCTCCATATGCTCCACGCCAATTATCCTTGCATCGGATCTCTCATTATCGTACTAAACGAACTATCAACTATTTCGAATATTGAAGCATGACGTCAAAGAATTGATTAATCCCTACCTTGACTACCTACCCACTTTCCAAAGCCTTTCAGTGGCACGCCCACGTTTCGTAGATGTTTTGCCGAGCTGTTTTCCGACTACGTGGGGTAATAATTCTTTTGACCTTGTCAGGCCAGGTGACCAAAGACCACAAGACCTCAAAATAGCTCTGTGCTTGGCTGAGAGTACAGCTGACTAAATTATTGTCAAAGTTTCGTGGCATTTCATTGAATGGGTCTAAAGTTATTGGTCTCAAAGTAACACTACCTCTACTATTTTTATTTACAATAGTAAAAAGTGAATTTCATGTTTTGATAAAGCATTATTTGCTGTTGGAAAAGAAACGTTGATACAAAGCAATGCTTTGATAAGTGTAACAGCAAATCTGTCCCATCATTTTCGGCGGTCAAGTACTGATTTTCTAACTTTCGTCGTAATCATACCACGTTACACACCACCAAAGAAGGCCACAAAAGTCGATTATACCAGAAAATACGGCGAAATTTTATCAAATTTTGTTTGGCGACCCTAAAATGGAATCGAGTGACTTGCTTACCACCATAGACATCTCAAAAGAGTTAGAAGGTCAAGTCATTCACGATTTCACACAAACACAAAACTTTGCATGTATTCGACTTTCAAAGACCAATATGGCACTGATCCAATGCAATAACTACGGATTTCTGCGCCAAATTGAGTAGAGTGAACCTAAGCCCAATCGGCGGTCTCCTGAATGGTTGTTGCCCATTGAAATTGGTCCAAAAGGCCGGTAAAGTTCTATCCGCTATTCACTAGGAAATATTTTCTTCAACTACTTTGAACATGGTACATTGAGTCGATTCGACGTCGAGATCAAAGTTAGGAAAAAGACGTTTCAGTCCACGTAGTATTGCGAATTATTTGTTATTAATTTGAACATCTGACTAAGTACTCATACTGAGCGCTCTCTCGATGAGCCTTCCTGAAATATGTTATACAACGTAAACAAAAGCATATTCAGCAGAGAACCTCATATACGTAAATAATTTATGGCATGAGAATCGAAGCAAATCCTGAGTTTGTTTCCAAAATACTGTAAACATCTAAGTAGTAAGTGGATGAAAAATTAGGAGTTCTCTGCGAAGAACCTCGAGATGAATACGATGTTAGTCGAACCAAAATTTTCAAAAGAACAATAAACGAGGACGTTTTTATGCACTTGGAATGAAAATCGAGTAGGAAACGATCTCAGCACCGCTATGTGCGACACTCAGTATCGATATGACCCTCAGCGAAAGATTACAGCTAGTTTCCCATGTAACAAGCATCAGCAATTTAGAACACAGATCTGAAGATTGACATGAAACGGCATTTGTCTTTTTCAGAATAAGTAAATTTGTGTAGATTAATCCCCTAAAAATTAATAAAAAAAAACAAAAATTAAAAAAATTAAAAGAAAATTAACAAATTTCTTATAAGCAAGTTCACGAAATTTTCTAGATAACTTTTTCCTTGAAAGTCGTAATAATAATTTTCTTGAGAAAATCTTAGCCAGCTTAGCGAGTTATCTAAAGTAAAATATTCAATAGATTTATATTTGGCCGAAAACAAATTACTGTTAAGTGTAGGTGCTCACGCAGCCTCGCTTAGCCAACCGCCATAACGCTTTTACAAATATGCAACACTAAGAGGGGCAACACTTAAAAATATGTCCCTCTGTGCATGTATAAATGCGTAATAAAATAGGAAACACATATCCACTCAAAGGAAAAATTGTGCTTAAGAAATTTTGAGATTTACACAAAACATCAGCGCTTACATTGAATATTTAAACTATGAGGAGAACGAAAATAAATGAAACACAAACAACAAAGAAACATGAAAGCAAACTAAAATAAGGACATAAAATCCTAGAATCGAGTGGTTTTGCTCTTGAACTATGTAAATGTCAAGTTAAATGGCTTTCCAGCGCATTTCTGTTGCGAGAGTGCGAGTGTGGCACGAGTTCATAGCATCTTTCATTGGCATCCGATAGGATAACTGGCGCTTGAGAGCCGCCTAAGTGGTGGAGACAAATTTGGGAATCCGTTAAGCACAAACGCGAGACAAAGAAATAAGATAAAAGCATAAAATGTTGGGAATATAAAAAAGTAAAGAAGCAAAACAAACAACCAAGCACTGGAGCCGCTATTGAAGAGCTTAAAACCAAAATGTAGTCAGCGTGAAAGCCAAGGCCGCACAAAAGGACTAGCGAATGGTTGGGGAGCGAAAATTTAGAGCTGAGTAGCGCGGGAGGGAGAGCGTTCGCAATTTAAATAAATGCGCAAAAATGGTCGATTTCCATTTACAGAAACTACCCATAAATGTCGCAATTTCATTTATGCGCTTCGTGTCTGACACGCTTAAAGTCAGTGGGCGCTGAAGGCGTGACGGGAAAGTGTGCGAATAAATGGATGTGATATTTAGCAGTGTGAGTTGAATAATATTGAGCGGCACCCCAGCATGTGATGCGAACATGAGATACGAATATATACGCTCGGATATACATCGCGTGTGTACGGTGTGATCGCGTATATATAGCTAGATGGATTGGCTTTCGTTAAGCCCTTATCTGTAATATTGTAACTAAGAAGACCGATGTGCTATATGACAATAAAATATAGATACACTCGCTATTATAAAAATATGAATTAGCCGTGTTTTCTTGAGAGCAGGTGTAGTACATTTTCTGAGACGAGAACATCGTTTAAAGGAAAAGTGACTCAAGATTGACAAGCACGATTGGGCACGGAAATGATCGTTAATTGCAAAACACAAAGCCAATATAAGCTCTTTAAGGAGTTACAAGAAGAAGAAGGAAAGGCAGACAACTTAACCTGCTCTTCTGCAGCCAGGAGGGCAGTTCCCATAAACCGCTTAAGACCGTTCAACACCTTCAAAGGTAATATAGGAATATATATTAGATGCATTATTATATATTATATATATATTAGAGGAATACCTTAGATCTTTGAATAAAACAGATACAGGACACAATAACTGTAGCGTATTGCATATAGTGGACAAACCAAAAGGTTGTTTTAGAAATGAGAAATTGAGTAAAATGATAATGGGTACCATTACAGGAAACTTACCCCAAAGCTCTTACCTACAGAGACTTGGTAAATTAGAATCGGCGGAATGCAAAGCAAGCACAGAGGTCGTGAAACGTTTATTTTTCACGACTCCCAATTTTTCAATTTAAAATAAATTGCATAGCTGAGGTTAAAAAATTATATTGGATACTATCAAATCTACCTAGTTTTTGCGACTCTTATGGGAAGCATATTTGGGACTCACTTGGAGGCACAATCTGTCTGAATAAGGCTTAAGGACGACCGCTTGAGGATAAGTATTCCAAGGAGTTTTTGATTTCCATATGATCTTTGAAACATTCTCTTAGCAGTTTTACAAATTTTTCTCATTATTCTTAAGTTCTCTTAAATCTAAATATATAGATTATCTGAAACGAGTCATAACATATTACCGAATATGAATATTGGTCAACAATTTGAAATCAACCAGTTGTTGCTCATTTTAGGAGCTTGGGCTAGGAAAATAAATTTCTTGGTCTGGGCACAGTTCTGCATTCATCAAACCTCACTCTCCTGTCTCTTATGTTCTGAAGCCCTCTGGTCAAACCAAAAACTGCATACACTTTGGTTTGAAGATTAGAAAGTAAAACCAATTTCTAAGCAACGATTCGCTCAAATTAAGGCACCTAGCCACGTATGATAGCAGTAAATCCACCAGCGCTTAAAATAAATTTACACGTGCTGCCAAATATTGCCGGGAGTGAGCGAGCAGACTGCTCTGACTGCACACGAGTAAAAAGCCGTTAGTATTGCGACTATTCAATTTCCCTTAAGAAAAACGAGTAAATAGCATAAGCCATAGCTTGCATAGCTTGCCGATTTGCATATCAATTTGGAATGTTCACATGGAAAATGAACCAAAAGCACCCACATTTAGCATGCCTCTATTTCTCTCAAGTGTTGCGATGTACACGTATATATTTAGAAAGGTATGAGAATACAAAAGTTGTTGTGATGCTAAGAAGTGTGCTCACAGATTTCAAAAGGGGCAGACACAAGACTAGACTTCCAATAATTTTTCCGAATATATCAATGATAACAGAAAGAATTTATATCTGCCAATAATATGCGACAAAACTAGAATAATTTTAGCCCATGTTATCATTATGCTCATTAGCTATCAAATTGATCAATACTATAATATTTACTACTAAAAGTGGACTATGAAAAATCTTTGTTTCATGTCAGTTCTTAAGTAGATCCGAATAATCTTAACGGTAATTTTAAATAACTTTGAGATACCAAAAAGTTGCCAGAAACGAAGGACATCATCGCCAATCACAATTTCACTACAACTTCACTATTGTAGTAGAATGTTCATGCTTTCTTGAACCTTTTTCGATTTCCAATAAAAATATGGAGAAAGTTATTATTTTAAATTTCTTTAGGTATATGTAGAAAAAATTTACATCGGTGCACATCCATTCGTATTTCATATATAATGGCATTTAGAATCACATTGGCTTATTTTATTTTTTCATAGACAACACAATCATAGAGTAAGATATCGAATAAATATCAGACTTCTAGTAACTACTAATGCGGAACCATTTCATACGAGAAATTCTTGAAAATTGAATAGTAAAAGTGTAAATATCAGAACCCTACTTTCCGTAGCCCATATACACTGGTCAAGCTAACTTTCATCTTTCCAAACTGCATGTCGTATATAAAAGTCGGAATTGAGGACTTCTTAATAAAGGTATAGTATCTGTAGAACTAAGCCAACAGTGGAAGTGAAATATTCTTGGGCATTTCCTAAGAATTGAATTCATTATTGAATTGTTATTGATCTTATAAATATTTGAATAAATGTTTAAACCGGTGGCAACTCTTCTAAAAAAGTTTGGCAAATGTAAAGCTACTTAAAATCTTTTAATATGAGCAGCATATTGTTTAAACTGAAAGATACTCCTCTTAAAAATAGTTCCAGCTATAAGCTTTCTCAATCTTCCTTAATTTGCACTGCTATGGTTAATTTTATTGAATAGCAATTCATAAACAAGTGGCAATCCCCTTCAAAATTAATTTCAATTACAGCCCTTTTTTAAGTTTCTTCAATTTTTTTAGGTTTTTTTGTTTCGAGTTTACCATTAGGTGGCAACCTTCTAACTATTTTGGTAATGCAGTGGTACTATGCAAACTACGGGCGTGATGATTCTCTGTTGCACTATGAAATATTTGGAGTCGTTTGATTTTATTACTATTCCTATAGATTAGAAAATAGGAATATATATTAAAAAATTACTATTTTTTTAGAATTTGAAGTTTGAAATGTACTCAGAGTGTAAAAAATTAAAAATTGTTATTCTGAGATAGATTTAAGCTTGTCGGTTTATTAATTTGTAGAATTTATTCAAGAATACACCAAAAATAAACGGTCTGGTGTAAAATTTTTAACCGAAATGATTCCCGTTTTCAATGATAATTAACCCTTGGCGTTGTAAACCGTGTGAAAGATATATATATTTCGCTTCAAACAAACTTCATTGTGTTTAATACCTAAAATTTCAATCAACGGCCCTACCGTTAGCACTTTATCCTTATATATTGCTCGTTTACTTCAAAATAAAATTTCAACATCGTAAAAAAGGCGAATTTTCCTCGACATAAAAAACAGCATAGGTGATAGTGCATCAAATTGTGGGGTATAAAAACCGTGTGACGGTGAAAATGGCTTGCCAAATACTTGGGCATAAACAGTGGGCACTTAAATAATGGAAACAATAAGCAATTATTGTAAACCAGCCAGCGAATACAGGACTTTATTGTCATTACCGAATAGCGTTGTTGACTCAATCGTTAACAACAATAGAGCCAAGTAATGACTACAACTATTTAACAAAAACATAAAAGTGCAACGACAACAATAAACAAGTGCTTTACCCATCTACAAAGTGGTGCTCAACAATTTCATACCAACAGATCACTCAGCAACTTAGGTTTTACTGTCCGATTTTATATGCCAATCGCTCGTATACTCGGCAAAAATGGAGCACAGCAAACAAGAATCATCGAAGAAAAACTAAAAAAAAAAAAAGAAACAAGTCTTACAATGGCAAATAAAAATTGTGACGTGTCAAAATGGCATGTACGTCCGAGTGGCAATCGCCTGGGCCCTAAAACAAATGCAGCGCAAAAAATAATAGTAAGAAAGCCATGAAGGCAAGAGCATAAAAGTGCTGTTGGGCTGATTTGCAAAAGTGGATTCGCATGCGCACTAAATTCCGAAATGATGCATTAAATATTTAAAGTGTTGAGCGGCATAAAAATAAGACCCATAAAAAGGATATTTATATGCGAAAAGGAACAAAGGACAAGCACAAGAAAGCAATTCAAATTGAAGATAGCATCGATGATGGCGAGTGATCCCATCAACACTTATCCACGTACATAGTCGTATAAATATGTAAAGCAGTGGCACTGCTAGTAATTTTGCCGCCTGCGGTAGGGGGGCAGTGGTAGTGGCATTGAAAGCTTCAGCTGCATGTTTGTAATGTGTGTGCTGGCAAAATTTTCGTTCGCATATACACGTCCATATCTTAGGTCCGAAACGATTTGTTGTTGTTGTTGCTGTGAATTCGGCTATTTCCTTCGCTTTATTGTTATCGCTGGAGCCAGCATCTTTAACTCGTTCGAAAAAATAAACTTACATAGACATTGTCTTAAGGTCATAAAGTTTGTTAAGTTTGCAGAGAAGACATACTCACGTACGCGTGAGAATACGCCTGAACACATCAGCTACGCACACATACATGCACACTCATAATTTATAAAATGTAGCACATAGTCATGAATATCAAAACGGTAGCACGTACTTGCCATGTCTGCCTTTCATTTTCAGCTGTGAAGTATCGTTAAGAACCTTGAAATTTGTGAAACTATGTACATATGGAGCCGGAGAGTTAAAACAGTGAGAATCGTTCATATAGGAGATGAAACTCAAATACTCTAAAGATTTCATTACAAATCGACATATTTAGTAGTAGTGTAGAGAGTTGCGAATCGAACAAGCAACTGGCATCAATCAAATGTGCATCAAAACGTTAAGTATGTTGGTCCCTTATTTATATGCAAGATAATTTATTACAAATAAGTAATCCACTTCTAAGAATAAACACTGCCTAGCTAGAGTTATGTATATTAAAATAAAAAACAAAAAAAAAAATACATGTATAACCATTTATAATTAGGAATCTATCTCTACCTTTAATTTAAATCTACTGGCTGGAACAATATTTCACGAGAGATGGGATCGGAGATCAGAGGTGAATCAAAGATGACACTGGTGTTATATTCAATTATCAAGAGATCAAATTTCACATTTAATTAATGAATTTTCGGGTGCAGTATATATATATAATTAATCATATAGAAAGATAACTCGCAACCGGGGAAGTTATAAGAGATGTCAACAATAAGTATGCATCATGATTTGCACATCATGTAGAAGCACTTTAAATTTTGTTGGGATATAAATATGGTCTCTGATAAGCCATTTTTCCAAGAAGAAAGAAAGAGATCGCAACACTTCCAAAATTAGGAAAGAGAAGTAAAAATAATTGGACTGTTGTAATTTTTATGCTCCCACTACTTATGTCACCGAGTACAATAATTTGTTTATATAACGGCTCTTTTTATCACCTAAAACTAACGACATAGGTGTAGGATAACATGGATATATTATATATGATGGTCAGGATGAATAGATATACCTGTGTGCCCCTGTCTCTTCAAGTAAATCTTGCGTAAAAGTTTAAGCATGTCTTGATGAATCCTTGGACATGTGTTACATTGGAGGTTTGCATTGCTGACGCCCGCAAAAGGATTATAATCGAAAACATATAAAGTCTTAATAATTACAAAATTTGGTATAGAGACGGACAGTGGGGAAAGCCATGTATGACTTTCAAAATTATTAAAATGCGCGCAGGACCGTCCAATAATATATCAAAAACTACTAATGCTATGTCAGCTAAACATCAAGGTCATTATGCTTTTTATGCTATGGCATAAAAGTGTCTGAAATCGCATGACATCACACATCAGTAAAAAAATTGGATAAATGACCTTGAATCAGACACTTTAATGTGAAATCAAAAACCGATGAGCAGCTTGTATTAGCCCTTGTAAAGCCATCAGCTTAGTTACCCTTACAATACACCACTCCAAACCAGTTATTTACAAAGTTATCGAATTCGATCATAGTATAAGTAATGCTCCTGATGAATGGATACACTGATCAAAAAATCGCCAATAACGACTATATCGACTTCAATATTTTCGGTTACCTTTGAAATGGGTAAATGAGGACACAATATAAATATTTTTAGTACAATGGGCGTCATGTGCAGCGATAGCAAATGAATTAAGGTACTTTGCTTTCGGAAATGCATACCCTATTAGTTTCCAGGACTGTTGAAACTTGTACTCAAATTTCCCTCTTTGCCAAAAATATTCATAAATAAGAGTTTCCTTCAACCAGTTGAAGAAATAATATGGAAGAGTGAAAGTTATTGCACTACAATCAATTGTGCTCCTTTGGAAATCGGCAAAAAATTTGCTCCAACTTTGTGTCAATTCTTGATTGCTCAGATATATAAGGTTAATAAGTAACTAAGTTCAAAATATTTAAGCAAAATCAGCTAATGCTCCGTTACAATAGTATTTTATTTAAAGTCAGTGAATTCGTCACATTAGAATATGTATGAAAAACTAGGGTTTTATTAAAAATTATTGACTGTCATAACATTAGATCGGTTTCAAACAATTAGATCGAAAGACTGGTTGAAATATATACTGTACAAGAATTAAAGAAAATGGAATATTTAATATATAACAAACATGTATATAAATCATGTTCTTCTCTTCCGCCCTGTAGACCATTGACAACAGGCTATATGTTGGATAAGGAATTGTGTGAGAATAGTCGGGCCTATGTGATCGGAACGGTCTGGTTAACTGATTAACTCGACGTCAATCTTTAAAATTATTTACGGAATGATTTCTGCCGTTGCAACAATAACAACAACAAGGAATTATGCATGACTATTACCGCAGAGTATTTGGGACGGCATTTTGGCCACGAAAAGATTCTAATAGAACTGGACGAAATATTTTTAGTACATATGTATATATATTGAATGTGAATAGCTAATGGACTTGTATTACCCAGTTACCTTCGGTACCTTCTCTTCAAGGGTAATTTTTTCGAAAAATTTTCAGCTTTTAGTCAGTAAGCTTAGATCAATAATTTTTGATTTCCAAGCATAAAAATTCAACAAATGAGATTTTTTTTAAAGAAGGGTAAAGAACTTATCTTCTGATTTATTTGCAAACTTAAATAGTAACAACTCTCAGAATAGTTTCACCTTCACTTTCGCCATTTTCGCCATCGTGTTCGGATTTATTTATTCTCGCTTAAACTTTTATCCTTATTGCAGGCACTATTTGTTAATCCACTTGTTATGCCTGTTTCTATGCATTTATGTTGAGATTGTTTTTGTTTAGCAGTGAAATTTGCATTCCCACCGTTGCCGCTGCTGCTGCTGCAGTACTGCTCCTTGGGAAGCGAATGCAAATTGTAAATGCAGCATTTATGCGAGGCAAAATACTCGGCACAAATTCATTCAACGGGACTGGAACCATTCCAACACACCAAATCGCGCACTGTTTCCCTCTACTGTTGCTTTGTCTATGGCAATGCCACTCGGCGCTTCTCTGCATTCGTTAGGCGATGGAAAGTTGTGCAAAACTTAACGGTGTTTTCAAGTATTGCAGCAATAGCAACAGCAAAAGCAACGTTTGCAATTTAAATAGTTGTCTGTTGCTGTTGTTGCTGTTGCTATTGCTGCTGCTGTTATGCGACAGCATTGCATTGCAATTCTGCAGCTGGTTGTACCTTATTGTTGTTGTTGTTGTTGTTGCTTTTCCACCGCTACAATTTAGCGTGTGTTTGACTAAAATGAATTTGCATAATCTTCAAGTTGCCGCGGAAAATAGCACAACACGCTAGCAGCGACAGCGATGGGCAGTGAATGATGGCGAAGCAGAGAGGGCAAAAATTAAATATGAAGTAGCGAAGCGGAGTATTTCTCCCGTATTTCTAAGGCTAAGTGCGGGAATTGTTAGTGTGGCGATGTAACTTCTAGGAAGAAATATATGCTCCGCCACGAAATTTGCATTCATTTTCGTATTTCGAGATGACTTTGTAGTACGACAGTTAACAACTATTACTAATAGCACATTTGTAGGCCAACTCATTTGCAATACCACTCATAAAGGTAACTAACTTGCAGTAGGCGTCCGTACACTTACTCTTAATTGAACCGAACAGACCAAGGAATGAATACTCAGGCGACCTCCATCCTCTACTTGACAGACCCTTCAACCTTAACTCAAGGATCCTTTGATGATTTTGATGAGAATAATGAGCGGATTCGATTTCCTTAATCCATTCTACTCATATTTTCAATTTAATACACGCTTAACATCTAACACATAGCATAATTAAAAAACACTGTTTTAGGAATCAATCCAAAACAATACCATTTCTCCTCGTACTAAATTCTAAGACGTCATTCTTTATGATTATTAGTTGAAGTTATAAGATTGCGTTTTTCTCTTCTGCAGACATTTTCAAATTAAGTCACTGTGCTTATATGTGTACTGGAAATGTTTCTCATAAAATACACTACCGGTTTGGAGTGGACTTAAAACCAGTAGACTCATTCATTTGTCAATTAGCATGGGACGTGAACTTTAACGAAACATCCAGCAATGATGTAAATGTATAGATACTAAAGGTTCCTCAATTTATGCTTCGCTAATATACATGTTAATATGGCAGAGTAATACATTAATACTATCAAATTTCGCAAAGCAAAATTTACACCTTGATACACCTTGGTACAATGTGGAGCAAAGTCTTATTTGAACTTCACAAAGTAACGCCTTGGATGCCTCTGTATTAAGTTTTACAGTCAGTTCAGTTGAGTTTCTTCCAGGTGGTTTTCATTACGTCAAATTCAATGACACTCCTGTCAAAACAAGGAAAATGATTGTTATTTCATTTTCAAAGTTATCGGTTCAAATATTTTGTGGTAAAGAGAGTGTGGACAATTGAAACTCACGATTTTTCACACTATGAATAACTTTTCAGTTTGCAGTGGTAACAAGCGTCAACGATATTATTCTATTGTCAATTTAGCGTCAGCAAATTTGACATTGAGAAAACCGCGGATTACGCTATAAGTCCAACATCTTTCTAATGGATGGTAAAATGTGGTATGTAGGACTTGTGTGATATTTTGATCTCTGCACCATCTAGCGGGCATTGTTTTGTGCATGAAATCAGTTTTTTATTTTCACAAGAAACTATATGGGGAAAATGGTGGTCACATTGTTGGTCCTCACTTAGATTTCACTCATTCAGAAAATTCATCACTTCAAATATAGAAATCCAAATGCCATTGAGAAGAATGAAAACCCATCCTACAAAAGCACTTCACTTGCAACCGCAAGCATGAAAAGAATATTTAACTTTATTTAAAAACGAGTGCGTTTGTTGCTGATTAGCCCAGTGTTAATTTTTTGGACTTCGGCCCAGCAAAGTTTCGCTCACAATCTCTCAAATGCTTAGTGGGGCAACTTTTGCCAGCAATCACAAAAATGTTTCGCCGAGAAATGCGGCAAACTGACTTTTGTTTGTATATATATATATATATATAATTTTTGCATGATATTTGAATATATCTATGTGCGTTTGTAAATATTCCAGTAAATTGCAACTTTCAAGTCGCTCAACACTTCCGTTGCAATGTTTGAGTTCATTTAAATTTGCTTTATTTTGCTGAAAGGCCAACTGTGGGATCTTCACCGCTCTCTTTGTATTTCCCATTTAGTAGCGTTGCGTTTGGCGCTTTCGACTATCAGCCCATCTCTCTCTGTTTCCAACTTGCTCTCATACAAAATTTAATCAACACTGCTTTCGTTTGGCTTTGCTGTTTGGAAATCAACAGAAGTCACAACTTTTGGGGCAACATGATTTTCTGTGTCATAACTAATTAAAAGTCAGAATGAGCGCTCAGCGGCTACGACGCATCGCCCGCAATAAGCCGTTAGTTAAAAGTCGCATTGTGGCAAATATTTTACATATATAAATGGAAACTGAACTATTTTTCATTAAACCTGCGGGTGTTGCACTCTATAAAGGTATTATAACTTTGTCCCAGTCACGATATATTTCAATAGAACAAATGTGGTCTACGTCAAGCCTGAACCCCTAACAAAGCAAAACCATCCTTAAGGAACAGAAAAAGTAGAACACTTCCACGACCTCTCATATACTTACCTCGGTGAGAATATGAAACTGTGCTGTTGCTCAACTAACCTTTTATACTCTCGCTACATGTGCAACAGAGTATAAATATACACAGAGTACAGAGAGTTCACCTAGCGGTTGTCTAACCGTCCGTCCATCCACACAAGCGATAACTTGAGTCAAAATTAAGGTATTTTGATGAAACTTGGTACACGTATTCTTTGTCATCGTAAGATGGTTGGTATTGCAGATGAGCGTAATGGGACATCTGCCACGCGCACAAAATACCATTAATCGAAAGCAGATAAAGTGCTTTAACTAAGTAGCAAATTAAGATATAAACGTGTTATTTGGTACGAAGGATCCTACTAGGACGGAGCAATTGTTGGTAAAAAATTTTGTAAAAGTGAAAATGGCCCCGCCCCCAACCAGTTTAATGTACATATCTCACAAGCCACTAAAGCTAAATTAATCAATTAGAATAATATCATATAGCGGGCAAGTAAATGAAATCAGATAATAACCACCCCCCCTCCCATACAAAATTTACATTGAAAAGTAATAGAAGTGCGTAAACTCGCTGAATAAACACATCACAAATATTAAATCTTACAGAAAACGTTGTACGGAAATGTTGTATAAGAATCCGTGTACAGTTTTGATTATGGGTGTGGTACAGCCCACTTTTAGGTGAAATCCCATATCTCAAGAAGTCCTTAACAGATTCTATAAATTTTGTACGTGACACTATATTTTCATTCTTATGTCATGCTGTGAAAATAGACGCAGTCGGATTAAAACCACCCCTACTTCTCATATAACACAATTTTAAGTTTCAATTGATCCTTTCACATTAAAGCTGATAAATCAAGCACCAATTAATATATTGGAATTCAAATTTGTACAAATAACGCCTTCTAGTTATGCCATCTTATGCGTAACAATAGTCGAAATCAGATTATAACTTGTCAAGTCCGTTTTTTCAGAACCATAACTTTTCATGATCCTAAAGGGCTATGGTATCAAAAAAGGGGGAAAATGGGTAAATACTTCCACTAGTCCCCATATACCTAATATAAGAATTTCAAACATCCGGTTGCATTTATACTGCAGATTATCGATCATAGGTAAGATATTTTAGCAAACTTTAGTGTAATATTGGATATACCATAGTTTACTGCCGCAAATGTGTGAAATCGGTAAACGAATTACACCACTTCTCGTATACTACAAATAATGATTTTCCCTATCTCCCTATTTTCCCTATTCGAGCAGACTTTATGCCGAATATGTCGATCCCTGTGTGAGTTACCCTCACAAAATTTGGTGAAAACATGTTTCTTAATATACTTTAATAATGAAAAGAGTTAATGGGATCAGTGCAGATCTTCCCCTATCCCAAAAATGCCCGATATAAGAATTTTCGACTTTCCACCTGACCTTAAAGCGTTTATGTTGGTCAATATGTGTAATATTTTAATGAAATTACGTGGATATATTTTCTTAAAGACAACGCGATTTCGCGCTAAATATGAAAAAAATCGGTCTGCACCGCGATCTAAGACCCTTATTCCTTATGTAATGGTTTGCTTTCTTCTGTTTGACTTTTCCTCATGTATCTAGTATATTCAATTAAACCACTTTGTTTGAGTTTATATCGCATATATCTTATCTGAGATAATTTGGTAGATTTTAATATAAATATCTCTGACACGAAGCAAGATATAGTAGTGAAAGTACGAGAGTGTATGACCTATAACTTAACTTAATATTATGCCAAATGTGATTGTAATCCATTAACGGTTTTTGCCAGAACCTGAAAATATTTGCCTTCCTTTAATTCCTTCATATTGTGAAAGTGTAAAATGTTCGGTAACACCCGAACTTAGTCCTTTCTTACTTGTTAAAGATTAAAATGGTTTTCACCGTAAACTCATAAAGCAAAAATTACTCGTTGCCAAACTCACATTAGCAGGTGTTCATTATATCTAAATGGAAATAAGGCTTTCCCAAGACCTGGATTAGGCAACAAATAACTTCAAACGGACGCAAGGACATGTTTATCTCATACAACTTATTACTTTAAAGCATGCTATAATAAGGGTATAACTGAATAGGTCTAAGTGAGCTTACAGTAGGAAATATTTTTTAAGGAGCCGCTGTATTTTTTGCCATCAATTTAAAGAATTTTATTCGATTAAAAGGAAAACAAGTCGTTCAAATACTGTTAACATACTGAATAGTACGGCTGGGTTTAAAAATATGTTTTCGGAGTGTTGCCACCTGTTTAAAAAAGGACATTGAAACAAATTTACGAAATTTTACGTTATGCTTATCACACTCAGTAGGTCTAGGCGCGCTTTCAAATTTAAAAATTTTTTGAGCAGGGTTACCACTAGTTTAAAAAATTTATGAAAAACATTGCAAGCGTAAATAATTGCTTTAACTTGGTTACTACAGAGAAGAGGTGTACTAAGTACACCTATGGCTTCAAATATTTTGATTAAGGAGGAGGAGGATTGCCAGCTGCTTAAAAAAATACACAATGACTTTAAAAAGATAAGCGGATTTTCCCCACATAATTGTCAAACTAAAAAGGTTTAAGTTGGTGTGTGATTTTGAAAAAATATTTACAACAATTGAAAATTTTCCGAGATTGACATTCGTAATACTCAGAATAGCTTCCACGGACTTCATATATTGATTATGGCACCAGCCTCTTTGAAACCCCAACTTCTTACCAAACACGAGCGTAGTTGCATTGTTAGAAATTATTAAGCTGAAATTTCTATGTTACAAATTACTACAAATTACACCTTAATATCCAATGCAACACTTTCAACACAAACGAGCACAACTCTGCTCCAAATTAGAACATTTTAACTTTCGGTTTTTAAATTACATCAATTCAATCAACACTCCCCTGATGTGATATGGGAAAGAGAAGAATGTGACCAACTAAATTAATTGAGCACATAAAGCTGTTAATTTGTATGTCTGTATATCTAGGAATGCCAAAAATACAAATTAGTAGAAAAACTTCATACAAATGTACACATGTACATATGATATAGCAGCACATAAATAGCTTGGGCTCTAGTGCTTTCCACAGCTTAAGCTCTATTCATATTTAATTTGACTGCCATGTTTTTGCCCACCAACTATTTATTTCAGCCCATAACTAAAATGTGGATAAATTCTGCGTACGCAGCAAATAATTCCATTAAACGCGAGCAAAGACACACAAGTCAGTACGCAAATATACTTACTGTGATTTTTCTATATACAAACACATGGAAGTACATGGAGTACGCCGCTTTTTGTGCGGCAACCGCAATGCGCGGGACGTCTAGCCGCAATCACGTCACAAACGAAACGAATATATTATATGGAATGGGATGAAATGGGATGAAATGGAATGGAATGGGCGAAACCGCTACGCAGTGTGGTACCGCAACGCCGCAATCCACTCTCGTATGTGCCACATTATATGTGTATATGTGTGTGCGTATTTGTAAAAAATCTTGTATTTGCTACCCGACACACACAAACATACCAACATGAGGGCTGAAATACGCCACGCAAGTATAAGGAATAAGAAGTGTAGAAGGATCTGTTTTAAGAATTAAGATGGCGTTATACTTTTGGCAAAACAAAAAATTTTTTGTTATTTTTGCAAAACATGGGAGAAAAATAATTTCATACATGCATGTATGTATATTTATAGCTTGTGCTGATGAGTGCTTACACAACTACAAAAACAATGTCTCAATTTGCTTTATAAGGGTGAAAAAGCAAGAACGCTTTGCAATTATTCTTTTTTTTTCAGCAGTCAAGCGCAATATTTTTTTAAAAAGTAACATTAATGGATCCAATGAGATTGACAATATTCTTTCGTTATCTGTTCAATTGTATGCTAGAACATAGTTAATAAAAGGCGACGCATACTTTTAATAAAATTGTCGTTTGTGTGGCAACCACGTCCACAGAGGAGTATTTCTAAAAGAAAACGAATTCCTTTTTAAGCATCCTCTTTATGACAAACAATACTAATCAATTAATGTCAAGGAACATAATTCAGTTGATTCAACTTCATTAAATGTTCAATTGTAGTACTCGAATACCTACCCTTTGTAAACCAAGAAACCTATAAAATAACCAAGTAAGGAAGGGCTAAGTTCGGTTGTAACAGAACATTGTATACTCTCGGAATGTGCAAGGATCAGAGGCGGGGAAATGCTTTCAGGTACTGGCAAAAACCTTTATATTAAAAAATGTTGCGGAAGAATTCAACATTCATTATCCGACGAAATTGTTAATGGATTGCAATCATATTTGGCATCTTATTAACTTATATTACAGGCCATAGACTCAAGTACTTTCATTGCTATATTTTGCTTCGTGTTCGAGATATTTATATTACAACCTGATAAATTAACTCAAGTGAGTCTCCTATTTAAATATATTGGGTATATAAGTTAACCGAAACCATTACATTAGGAAGAAGTGACTTAGACCATGGTCTAGACCGATTTCTTTCATATTTAGCGCGAAATCGCATTGTGTTTAAGAAAACATATCCACTTAAATTCATTAAAAAATCACATATATTGACCAACATAAACGGTTTAAAGTCAGGTGGAAAGTCGAAAATTCTTATATCGGGCATTTTTGGGATAGAGGAAGGTCTGCACTGATCACATTAACTCTTTTCATTATTCAAGTATATTAGGGAACATGTTTTCAGGCAAGTTTGTGAAAGTAACTCACACAGTGATCGACATATTCGGCACAAAGTCTGCTAGAATAGCGAAAGTCATTATATGTAGGATGTGGGAGCTGGGATAATTCGTAAACCGATTTCACACGTTTTCGGCTGTAAACTATGGTATATTCGAAATTAGATGTTCACTTAATTTTGCTAAGGAATCTTACATATTGACCGATATATACCATGTAAAGCTAACCAGATTTTTTAAATTCCTATATTAGGTATATGGCGACTATTATCATGGAAAAATTATCCCATTATTTCATTGCGATATCTCATGCATTTACTGTTATATATGGTATAAATTCCACTGGAAGGTTGAAAATTCTTATATTACGTATATGGGAGCTAAGAGAAGTATGAGGTGTGTTTCATGCTCGCTCAGCTAGACCATGTTCACCAATTACTTCCACCGAAATACGATGACTTTCGGCTGTTTTCGGAGATTTTCTTCATATTAAGGTAATGAAGACGAACTCCCCGCAAAAACACCTTTTCAGGCACAAAGTACAACATATTTGAGTGAAAATAAAAATATTGTTGTTTACTCTTCTTAAATGAATGACATATAATGAAAAAGACGCCGAAGAACAGTAGCTTTCCAAAGCATGTTCGGACAATTGGAATAATGGAATAATAATAAAGTTACGCCATTTCTTGGCAAACCGCACGAACATACTTATTGACCCTATATATATCAAGGCATTCTACTGGATATGTCGTTCATGAATATCTGAGTTTTGGAAAGCTCTGTTCAAGGTGGATACCACGCAAGCTCACAACCGATTCACCGTGGATATAAATTCAGCGATGATGAAGAAATAGTCGCGAGGGTGAAGCCTTGACCTTGGAAAGTAATTTGAAAATACTAGAAAACTACTGATAGAAACTATAATGAGTAGAAATTCGATCTTTAGAAAAACAAGGTTTTTCTTTAAATAATTTCGTGCATTGAAATGTTTATAAAGTAAATTGAAAGGAAATTTCGAAAAGAATTTTTTTTTTTTTTTCAAAAAAATTTTGATTTAAATTTTTGCGGGGAGAAACGGTCGATAGTTAACAAATAAGGAGGTGCAATGGTGGAAGATATTTTACTTCCCAACTGAACTCGGAACAATACAAAGCGGCAAAAAGAATATTAATCCTTAAAATTAAAGGAAGAATTGCATTGTTTTTGAAAGACCGAAGATCGCGACTAAATGTGCGAACAGTTTAAAGGCCACTCGAGAGGTTTGAATTAATACATTAGTAACAACTACTATATTATTATTTTTATACTACACAACAAAACTGCAACTTCTTTTCTAATTAATGATTTTCAGATTAAAAATAAAAAAATTTTTCCAACATGCTGTTAATTATAAAGCTGGATTTTTGTTTTGTACTTTAATCCAAAAGCTAATAAATATTTTGAATATTACTTAATATAATCTGATATCATTTAGTAAGATGAGTGTGACTTATCTGAACCATTTCTTTTGAATTTTCTGAGAACACATATTCAAAGAAAACCGTTGGTTGAGCCAGCATTAGTGATTGAAACTTTCAAAATTACTTTGGTCATTCGCTTTTAATAAATATAAAAGCAGTTTGTAAAAGCTCTTCACAAAAATTTAAATAGTTTAATTTTGTTGCCAAAAGCAAAAAGAAAACAAAAAAAAACAAATAGAGAAAAGATAAAAAATTCATTTTTGATGGAACACAGTTAGGATCATAATGTCATTCAGAAAGACTAAAAATTTAGGTACACAATTACAGAGATTAAGTAATAGAGGTGAACTGCGTTGATCTGGTTTGCTCAACTTTTATTGAGAAATAAGAAACTTTAGAATTTTTCGCAATACATCGAATATCTAATGAGTAAATTTCTAAGGTTAGAATGAAAAATAAACAACAATAAAATTTTAATAGTTTCCAACCGACGCCCCGACAATATGGTTAAAAAATGTACATATGTGGACATGTATATTTCAAACTTGTCATAGCTGAAAATATTACTATGCGGGGTACAACAACAGCACACACGGGGGATTATGCACATGTGTATGTAAGTATGAGTGATAGCGTATAGACAGATGGAAATTGGCGCACCAGCCACAAAAAGGGTATAAGTCGGGGGGAATGCGGCACGTATTAACATATAAATTAACTTGTGGCAACAAATTCAAAATATCAACTGACAGTTTAGTTTCCCCACTAAAATGCTGACACATAATTTGTCATTGTTGTGACAAATAAAGGTTTAAATTGAAATGCAAATACAGATTTACAAATTTGCATATGTGAGAGTACATGTGTTTGTGTGTGTGTGTGCAAGTATATAAATAGACACATACAACCACAAAAACTAAAGTGTGCAGATAGACACACATGTGAATTTACACACTTTTATTTGTATGTATGAGTGAATATGATTGAGGACGCCTGCCATTACCTAACAATGCCTAACCGAAAGCGAGCTCAGAAAATATGCGTGCTATGACAGGCACACATCCGTATATATGTACAGATGCTCCAGCCGTGGCAGGAACGCAATCAAATGAGCGGGCGCCATTAATACACATACATATATATATATATATATATATATATATATAGGTGCACATACACACACACACAAACAAAGCGTTAGCAATTGTTGTAATGTTAGACAGTTGTGAGCATTTGCATGGTGCGTACCCTTGGCTGTAAGTCACAACGGCACACAACACACACACACACACACACACACACACACAGACACAAATTTACGCACGCATTCATATCTGGCACATTGCTGGAAAATAGTGAATTCCACAAATACAAATACTATAATGGAATAAGCTTGCGGGTGCCATTGATGGCAAGCTCACAGCCAGCGGGTTGGTATGACCATTTCACGTACCAAAATCACACAAGATCACTCGAAATCACACCTTAACCATTTGGAGTGTGATTTTGATAACATGTCAAGAGAATTTATGCAAATTATTGGTACATTTAAGCTGCTTTTACTTGCCACACAAACACGCATACCCCTGCAGCTGGCTGGTATGTGTATGGGTGTGCGCGCATGTGTGTCGGCAATAGTCAGAACTTGACATCAACTCAAATTTAGACAACTAGTAAATGTTTGCTGAGCATTATTTATGCGTGTGCTTGTGAATGTATTACAACAATATATATTAATGGGAGCGTGTATATTTTCTAGTAAATCTTTACGGTAATTTGGTTTGCCTCAGCTGCCACATTATTGTCTCGAATGTTCACTCACATAATAAGGTAATCAGATATACATTATATGTGCAAATGTATGGTAGTCTGCCTGTAAAGGTATATTTGAACAGGTATATATGAGATGAGCTAGACTGACTGGCTTCATAGTTCGAAATCGTTTAAGTGGAAAAGTATTAAAAACAAGTAAGAAAAGGGCTCAGAATATTATGTACCCTCGGAATTTGTGAAACCCAAAATGGTGTTAAATTAAAATTTAAAAAAAATGTTGCCAATGAATTAAATATTCCTTGCTGGGTAATTTTTTAAGCCAACTGTTCTCAGCGGAAACAGATATCATACTACCTTAAAGCTGAATTGTGGAACCGAAACCCTTTCACATCAAAACACATTCATTTCTTTGAGATATCTCGTACTTGAAACCATATATATGGTATAAAGACAAAGATAAGAACTCAACATTACATTCAACATAAGAAAACCAAGAGAAATTGAAAACCGAGTTCAACCATATTTGCACCAAGTTTCATTGTGCTCAAAATGCCATATATATCCACTTAATTTTAATAAGATACCTCCCATACTGACTGATTTTTAGTACATAAAGTTATTTAAATGTTCGAAATTATACTATGTACATCTGGGTTAGTGAAGATATCAGCCATTAGCTACTATTTCTGGATCAGGGTTACCAAATGTAGTGTTGGGAAGTGCTGTGCTAGGTTCCGCTTTTATATATGCCTTATAGTTTGAATTGTTTGTTTTAGATGTAAAGAAACTTAATGTACTCTATGTGAGGTATAACTGCTTGTACTCCGCTTTCCTCCATTTTCCCACTGCTTCCGGAAATATCTAAACGAAATGTTCTCAATTTAATTATTTTATATATTATATTATATTATATTATGTTATAGTTATATTATATTATACTATATTATATTATAGTGGACGGATACTATTAATGGACGCATCCATGCCTACTTTTCAAAACTTTTAAGGCCGCACAAGCAAATTCCCAACGTCAACCTCTGTGTTCAACTTAAGTTTTTTCGTTTCATTTGCGATGGGGTTATATTTATTATTCTAAATATATACAATATAATACCACTTTACACTACGGACAGAAAATAGATTTATCTCAGCGTTCTAACCTTCTTGATTTACATAGATATCCGCATATCAACCTCATTTAGTTTTAAGAAAGGTTCTCTCAGCAAACGCTCTCTGAGATACTTTGCCTCAATCCATATGAAGCCTGTCCCTCCACAGATGTCTCATAAACTGCAGCTCAGCTCTATATACTTCCAATTCAATTGTTTGACCTTAAAACACGTTTTACCTTCTAAGGTGAAGAGGAGGTAAACGTATTATCTTGAAATGAGCTTTTTCGGGTATATGGTCCATCACTTTTAATTGTGACTTATTCGTGAAAATGAAAATATTACCGAATACAGTTGAGTTCATCTAAAAAACGCTTCCTATAAAGAAATATATTAACCTCCAGCCAACAATTTGTCCACTTATTTACCCAGCAATAAGCGCATTAGACAATATTTCAATTATACAAATGTTGGCTTCGATTACTTAGGCATCCACCGTTTGCTCTGCATTTTGTTCGCAGCGCGGTTCCCCATATGAGTGTAATTTGCCGAATCATGAAAGAAAAGTGAGCCGAGATCTATATTTGTTCAGCTACAAAAGCAAACAATTTCAACAGCTGAGATTTGGAATAACGTTATAGAGCAAATATTTTAGAATGTAATTTACAAAGAGTTGGATAAATCAGTCATATAGGAACGAGTATTGAAATATATGAGATATGAGAGAATGAGAGAAAATTAGAGGAAAAATATATAAATAATATATGAGAGGAAATGTTTCGTTTAGTTGAAAATCGGTTTACAATGACTTCAAAAGTAGAAGTGGACGATAGATTTACGAGGTTAAGCAAAGTTTACGGAGTTAAGCGAACGCGGTCGTTTTTACTTCGGATAAAAGAAATGAATGGAAAATTTTATGAGACTGAGACTATCGGCGGATAAATTAACTTAGCTGAACGAGCATATTTATATGAATTGTCTGGAAATTATATACTTATACGATTGAAAGGCATACCAAGCTCCAATTAATGTCATAACCATAGGCTTGCAGCTCTATTAAAAATTTTGTTTTTGGAACGTCAAATTAGTAGTTCAGAAACACACAAGCTCAAAACCTTACATTAATACAATTCGGTAGAGGCTATAATTTTCTAAATTTTGAATATAATATTAGCAATTGTCTGCCAGTAAGCAAATTCTTACCTCTTAACTCATTACCATCCAAGCATGCTTACTCATTCAATTCGAAAATTTGCATATTTTCATTTCTATTCTATTTTCTTAATAATTTGCACAACCCACAGCTTTCAAAGCTTTCACATATTTTTCTTGTTTAGTTATGAGTTATGAGTACAGCAAAGAATGACCAAAAAATGAGCAAATCTCAACTGACAACCAAAAATCTGCATATAAATATGCATTCCCCACCATGGCGGGCTGCGTGCTTTTCACGCTTTCAACTTTACAAGCCACTGAAATTTTTGCTTTTGCTGGAGCAAGTGTAACGGAACAAGTCCATGAGATTTGACGCATATCTTTAAATAGCATAATTTTTTACGCGAAGCAATGCTTTCCCAAATACCTAGACAGACAATGCAGCAGTGGAAGACATATATGCATGATTTTTTCTCTGAACAGCAGATTCTTTGATAGCAGCAAGCGAACTACTGAATTAAACTATTTTCAGATTGGAACTACGAGTATATTGGGTTCAAATACCCACAACTACACCACGTTGACACAAAACCCTCATATACGTAAGCGTGACCTCCACACTACACATTATCTTTTGGTGAAATGCGTTCGTGCTTTTTGAATAATATCCCCAAAGTCACTTTGCATTATAAAAAAAAAAAATTCGTAAACGAGATGTGCGAGCAGAAAGGACCAAACTTTCCCCGAGAGTTGCTGCTGTCACATTCTATTTATTGTATTTCGCAGCACTGCTTTTATCTTTCGTTTTTTTGCAGTGGCAGTGAAATTGCCATTGAATATTTGAAATAATATCTGTGCACCCGCACTTTACTCACTTTACTCATTTCAAAGCAACTCACCATATTTGTGTGGCTCTGTGTGTGGTGTGGACTGAGTGATGGCACATACTCGCACATTTTGTTCGAGAGAAAAATTCAATTTGCATAATTTAAACTAAAATAGCACCTGCCTTGCCTTAGGGCAACACGCACAACAACAACAACTCCAACTGCGAATTATATATATATATATATGTGTGTGTGTGTGTGGGTTTGTGTTGCTGAACAAACGCTTTCTTTTTTGCGAGAAGCAGAATGCTTGCTGCGTTTGCATGCCGTTAGCTGCCTCGCCGCCACGAGCAGTAAGAATGTAATAATGTGCGTGGGACCGTTATGTGACTGTGTGTCACATATGCTTCTCTATAGTATCATCTTCAAGATTGTATAATACCGGAAATAATTTCACTTTTATTTATTTGAATTATCATTTCAATAAATATAATTATTTCCGGCGCATTTTGTTAAGGCCACAGAGCTCTACATTTACGTGATAATATTATATAAACAATTTTATTGTACAGGAAGCTAGGGTATCTTAAAATATATCAGCATGCGGCTTCTTAAAAATATTGATTAAAATTACGTAAAGTTTCTAAACAGTCTAAACAGTCTAAACGTGAAACTCTGTCGGAAATTAAAGTAGAATTCGGCAAAGAATTATAATTATACAAAAAATTGTATTTCCCAACATAGCGAATATTTTGAGCCGAATGAATCCTAAATGTAGGCAACATTTAGTTTTGTTAAAAGTTTTGCAGTAGCAATATGAAAATTGTAAGTAGTAGAGAGGTAAACAAGTTTTAGCTATTCAAAATAGAATGTTTATACCAAAGAAGTTGTATTTCATAATTTAAATATGAGTATGTTGTAGATAAGTAAATATTGCAGCTACTTGAAATTACTTACTTCATGCAACTTGACTACTTAGATTTCAATAACAGTAAATCATCAGTAAAATAAATAAATAAGTAAACAAACAATACACAAATAAACAATATCTCCCTGCAGAAATGCATCGGAATAAGCGTTCACAACGTCGCCCACGAATCTTTGCACTCTAGGCAGGAAATCTCTTCCAATAACTAGCAACCGAATTTCATTCCCAGAAGAAGATGAGGATCAGGATGAATCCACCAACTCATTGGCAATTTCGTACAGTGAGAAAATAAAACGCTATTATTATATATATATAATATATACATAATGATGCACTCTGCAATTCTACTTCAATTTCGCGTTCCCGATATTTTAATTCTCACAACCATGGCAGGTATGAATCGGCAGTTGATTTTGCGGCTCTAACGTAAGCATATTCCCTATTTATTTTATACTACCTGATTTCGATGACTTCTGAACTCTAACACTCTTTGGTTTGTAGGACATTGAAAGACCTCTGATTCCGGTGTGAAAGTTTTCGAAGGAACTTCAAATTATTGCAATGAGAAAGAAGTTTTTCTAGAAAGTAGCTAAAAAATTTCACCAAAACTCAAGTTGTCCCACCCACTTAGTCTTAAGTCTCGCTCTTTTCAACGAAGATGGATGATCAAATAATATGTACAGTGAAATGCCCGTCAAAACGTAGATGCTTAGTATACATTCATTTAATGCACAGTATATATATAATATATTCAATAAACTGCGGTCATTTGATATTTTTAAATTTATTAGACTTACATTAGTTTTGAGGATTAAAGTTACATGTGAGCGTGGTGGGCGTGGTTACTATCTTATATTGGCACGGTATGAAAGATCATGAACAAAACAATTTGAACCTGTTGTTATGTTGTTCATAGCTGTTAAGCTCAAATTTTTGGTTTACTCGGTGCCGCATTTAAATCGCTTTTATAATTTTGCAGGGTGTAGTTTTTTTCGGTCGAGAAACATTCTAAAATAGCTGTTGTTGTAAAGATAGAAAGAAATAGAAGAGATATAGTTCGGGGAATGAATTTACCACTTGACTCTGAAAGTATTGGAAAAATATACGTAGAAATGCTATTCTGCTATTACAAGCAACATATGGTGCAAAAAATTGTTTGATATTGACAAAATTAATTAATAATTAATTAATAACTATTAATAATTTGTGCTTCAGATATTTTGGTTTAAAAATATATACCACATGAAACAAATACCAGCTTGTAATACCTGAAGATACACGCTGACATACAAGGTTTTTTTGTACCGAAATAGTACCCTCCACTAATACTAAGTATACACCACTAAACGGCACCGGAAGGAACAAAAACTAAAAGTGTCCCGCGAAATCCCAACAAAGTCCAAGTTCATTGAAAATCTTCAGGGGTGCGTGAGATGGAAGTTGTGAACAAATACTAATTTTCAGCCTCGTTAACAATGCGTACAAATAGCGACAAAACAACAAGTAAAACAACAATAACAATTGTGCACATTCCTGGCGACACCTAGCAAAACCGAAAAAGTAAAAGTCAGAAACGAAGCCAACAACACACCCCGATGCGAACCCACACGACAGTGGCATATTTAGAATTCCACTCACGTGAGGCCAACCGAGCTCGACGGAGTGGCTGGGACGCCGCATTTTCGCCGCTGGATGGGCGTTCACGGTAGCCACCCACTGCTGGCCGCCACAGCGAACCCTTTATATGAGCGAATCTACAGCAACAACAACAACAGCAACAATAGCGAGTATGTCGTATAAAATTGTAAAGGAGCGTTGAAAGAAATCAACAAAAAAGGCGTAAAAAAAATCTGGGGCGAAAGGCGAAAAGCAAATGCCAGACGACACGCCGCTAGAAGCCAAAAGGTGTAAAATTCCTGCACTTTTGCCGGTACCAAATGTAGCTTAGCGCGCACACACACTCGCAAGCACTTATACACTAGTAGCTAGGCAAATGTGTCGCAGTGTGTGTGTGTTCTAGTGTTTGTCGAATCGGCGAATTTCCCACGAAGCCGCAGCACTCTAAAAGGGTGCTTACACACACATACCTCCACATGCCCACACCCGTATGCACACGCGTGCTCACACAAAAGCTCTGCTCTCCGACAAATATGAATGAATAAATATGCTTATTCATTATGGCACTTTGACATTTAAAATGGTAGCGCAATAATCGTTGAATTGGCCACTTTAAAAATGCCAAACGACAACAACAACAACAACAAGAAGAAGAAGTTGTTGAACAGCAAGAGCAGCAACAACATAAACGGTCAACATTCAACAGCTTGTTTGCCAACAGACTCAAAGTGCAAAGTGCAACGTGAATGGGAAGCTGTGCATGTGATTACATAAATAAAGGCGGTGGCTGGCAGTAAGCGTATGACGGAATTCATTCATAAAGAGATTGAATGCAGCGCGAGAGTGAAAACGGAAACTTATTACATTATGCCACTTGACTTCAAACAACAACAACAACAACACTTGCATTGAAATTGTGTGCCATCCTTTGCAGGTATTTCTTTCGGAAAAAGTAAGGGCTGGGGGTGTAATGAATGCTTATTCAGAGTAATAAGAGTAAGCGTAAGGGTGAATTTAATGAGATGAAAGCAAACGGTTGCAGTAAGCTTCACTTAAATGTATACAGTAGCCATTTAACCAAATTCGTTAATATTTACGTTTTTATAATTTTATATCAAGGTACTTATAAGATCTAATTGCAAAAGTTCCTTGTGGGGTTCACAAAGGATAATATATAGTCACCAAAGTGATATCTCCATCTTGAGGATCAGCCATAGAAACTAACTTAAAATGTCAGCAAGAAGATTTTTGAATTACTTAAAAGGGAAAGTCTCCTTTTCCTCAACAAAATGTTTATACTACTTTAGGTGCTATTCTTGTAGTAGAAACCACTTAGTGTGAAAGGGTTAAGCGAGATTTTCGTAGTCGTTTTATTAAAAAGATAAAAAGTGGTATAGCTTTTTGCTTCGAACTAAAGTTTCGTCGCCAAAATGAAATTGCAGTAGACTTTATTTCCGCTTAAAGTTCGATTAGAATAATTTTAAGAACATCATTAATTTTATAGAACTAATTGATTGGCCATCTTAAAAAGGGTAGAATTTTTTTGCAATTCAAAAGAATTTATTATTCTGCATAATAATTTGAAATTTAATAGTTTTTAAGTTTACTTCTAAGAATCATTCGTTAATGCCCCTTATTTTAGCTCTAACTTTGTTCATATTAATCGACTGCCGTTTTGTCGATTGCTCCCCTGTTAAGCAGAACTTACGGAGGCTTTATATCAACTGTGTTGTCATATCATTCATAGGAGTAAAGATACAGCAACAATTCTGAGGCATCCGAATTTAAATTAGGCGAGCAAGTTAAAGAAACGTTACGAGCCACTCCCAAACCTAAGCGGAAGGGATTGCTTTCAAGCTTCCTCTTTGTCTAATAAATTTAACAAAATTTCTTTTTTTTGCTTGGCAAAAATTTTATTTGACAATATTGTTGAGTTCAAAAAATACTAATATTTCGTAATCTATAATACGAAGTATATCCCTGCGTACAGATTTTGTTGTTCACTAATAACCAATTTCAATACACCAAAACTATGAGATTAATCTAAATTGGACCATAAACACAACGTGCCAATAATGCCTCCCCGCCTCACCCAGTGCTACAATATTTGTCAAGAGAGCTTCTTTCGCTATGCGCCAAAGTCAGAGTCCACTGTATTTCATCTGATCGATTTGGGTACATGGCAACAGTAAGTGTGTTTCCCATATTGCTAATAATCAACAGTTAGCCAAGTATCTGGTGGAAAACCGTTTCTTTACCCAAAGAAAACTACCCACAAAAAACTACCCAAAACAACAGAAGAGGGCGCAAGAAGCAGAGAGAGCTGCTAGTTTCAGCTAGTGAAATTTTTATTATTGCAAATTTTCTAGCGCTGATATGATGTGATTATTAAAAACAACGCTCAGATGTAGCCTTTCAAAAACTAGCAAATGTCTGCTAGTTTTCCGTTTCCTCACTTTTTCATTGTTTCGCTCTTCGTAAGAGTGACTTGACAATTTTTACATTCTTCTTCATACTTTTGTCTAACTGCTGCCAGCAGTGCAGAAACACACTTAGTAATTTATCAAATTTTATTTTTTCTAATATACGGAAACACTGCTCCACCACTACTTCTACCAAAAACTTTCCCAAAGATTTTCTATTTTGTACCCATATTTTAATATTTGTTCCATGAGTCTTAATTAATTAATTCTCCTTTCTTGAGAAGTATTAAGAAACTACTTTTCGGTCTAAGTGTAGGCGTAAATATATATCTAACTACCCGTGATTTTTCAGGCAGGCGGAAAATCTTAGAGAAATGTGCAAACTGCAAAGTAATATGTTCTGCTCCTCCTCCGGGTTTCGATCCTGAAATGATGGATTTAGCTGCTTGCAAGTGTAGCATTTGTACATACTTTAAAAAATTTGTTAAAGAAATTGTGAGTAAAGAAGTTGCCAAGAGTAAGAGACACTTAGCCTTACTAAGTACTAACTAGCTAAGTCACTATACCGCCTAGAATTGTGTAAAATCGAACGATTGCAATAATCATGTAACGGTGTCTTGAGAAAATACATGCAATGGAACTGAGCTGATGCTTTTAAATATGAAACATATTTAAGAAACGCGGAACTGAGAATTGGACAGAAATAAAAAATTATATTAAATTAGAATCTCTACCCCTATCCATTTACGATGAGCTTGTTTAAGAGCTTTTTGAGAGTTAATATACTGAAGTAATATACTGAAGACCTCCAGTTTAATATCATACTTACAAGTCAAACAGAATTATCTCCACATAGCCACCTATGAAGACGCCAGGAAATGTGGTTCGCTTACACTCACAAGCTGTCGCAAATCAAATCGGCCGTATAGTTACATAATTATTTTCATTTGAAATTTAAATAGTGTGCGTGAATCCGTAAAACGTATAGGCATTTTTCCAAATACGTAAAGTAAAACTTCGAAATTTGACGGTTATTCGCACAATCAATTCTCCTCAGCGCTAAAAACAACTAAGCATAGCTGATATAAGCAGCGGTATCATGCGACATGCTTTTTCACAGGTGTTCGCACTCAGCAACACTTCCGTCCTGCCTGTGAGGATGCGAAGGAAGAATGAAGCTACAACCAAAGCATTTGCACATGTGAGCTTTCCTTTGTTAGTACACACACATACACGTGCGACTGGTGTTTAGTAAAAGTTTCGCTGCCAAAAGTAACCAAATATCAAATAAGAAATTTAAATTTCCACAAAATGTTAAACAATTGCGAAATTTGAAATTTGAGTTGCGAAAGGCGAAAGGCGAAAAGCAAAATTAGTGAACGCGCCGTTGAAATTTTGAGCAATGCCGCAGCCTCAAGCAAATATGTCTACGCAAGTGAACGTGTGTGTGCGGGCATCCAAGGAAGTCTTCACTTCTTCAGCGAACTTCGGCTGCCTTTCGATGCTGTCGCAGCATCAAATCGCATAAATATTGTCGCTGTGTAAACAACAATCAAACTAACTACTTGTTAAAGTTTTAGTAAACAAACAAACAAGCAAGCAAATAAACAAACAAGCTAGCAACTTAGTAAACGAACGACTGTTCAAGTCGCTGTGCGCAAGAGCCTAACGCACGAGGCAAGGGGTAGCGGCCGCAGACATATTTGCGAGACGGGCGGCGCGGTGAATATAAGGCGAAAAAGCCAACAGCTGTTGTACAGTTGCCGCCTCAACACCTACCAAACGTGTACTCTAAGCCCATGCATGCCACACACACGGATGCACATGCGCATGTGTGCATTTGTGCGTCTAAAATGGTAGCATACATTTAGGCATGCCTGACATTGCCGACAACTGCGATGCACAAAAGATGTAATTGTAAGTGAAAACAAGAAATCAACACGCCAACAGCGCATGCAGCGCATACATGAAATCTGCAAGCCCAACAACAACACAAACACTTGCATATACATGCAAATACCAGTTAGATGCAATAACCACTTGCACACCATCCTTATATATTTTGTCGCAAGCATGTGTGTCTGTGTGTAGTACCGTGATGGAAGGGCGTAATGGCTCCACAGCTGTCAACATAACGTGTAACTGACTAATTCTCCATTAAAAACAACAACAGTACAACAACAACACAACTACAAAAGCTGCAATTATATACAGCAAACAACCAACAAGCGAACTAAACGAAGAAAAAAATTTATTTGCTGTCTGTTTCATATACAATACTCGTACTATAGTATGAATTATCGGAAACAGCCCGACATTTATGTGGAGTAGTTCCAGTTTCCTTAACATACTGTATACCAACGAAGTTCGCGCCATAATTTAATAATGATATTCTGAAATATTTCATATCTTAACGATTGAAAAATTAGCAACCCTAGTGTAAATAAAGGGTACTTAATAGAAACGGTTTCGTGCTTCCAACAAAGCACAAAAATTATAAAATGATCAAAATTGGCTTTATTAGTTCGGAAACTTTTTGGCATTGAGCGTTTGAAGCGAAACTCAAGCATATCTGCTATATGCAGATCATCCTCTCGGTCTAGTTTCGCAGTCTCTTCCAGCAAAGCCGATCTCATCTCATATATATATATATATCTTCATGCCATAATCTCTTCATAGCATGTTTATTAGTATAGACAATTCATTACAGGGCACGCCGCAATAAGCCGTCTCACAGAGCCAGATCATATGGTCTAGATCGCCAATTGGCAGAACCACATTTCGATATGATTCGGTCGCTAAAAGCTGGTGCCAATAATATTATTTCAGTAGGGACAATGAAGCTATCAGTATAAACTTTGTCTAGATAAAAGGGAGCCTGTAGTGTCTTTTTAGGATACCCTTAGAAATACCCTCTAGAAATATGCCAAATTCACTGCAAATTTGTCGCACAGAACTCGAGTTTTGTAAATTGTTGAGGGTTTGTTTCTTCATCAAGACTCATGATGAGGCTAAACCTTAGTGAAACAATATGTTAGTAAAAGCTTTAAACTGAGTTTTTCCCTCAGTTTCTCCGCTCACAACAACCCCTTCAGCTATTTCTGAAATAGTCGTGTTTTTTCCTAATTTTCGCTGATTATTTGGAATTTTTATTTACAATTAAATGCAGAGGTTTC
Organism: Bactrocera minax; assembly: GCA_021498325.1. Classification (NCBI taxonomy): domain Eukaryota; kingdom Metazoa; phylum Arthropoda; class Insecta; order Diptera; family Tephritidae; genus Bactrocera; species Bactrocera minax. Next base: position 2,610,656 of record JAKEEE010000024.1, read on the forward strand.
GACTACTTCAAATGAAGATGCCTTTGCTATTATATCGGAGTTAGTAATATTCACTACTGAAAATAGTTCTATTTCGGCGTTGTAATTAGGTACTACAACAACACAATTAGAAGTCAAGTAGAAGTCATGGAAGGAGTGGGCGTATTCGTGAATGATGGAAATTGGTTAGCAAACAAAATGTAACTGGCCCCAAACATTGTTCTGGTGTAAATTTTTGCATGGGAATTAATCCTGGCTTTCGCAACAACCTATATGAAATATAGGTCATGTCAATATGTCACCATAGTGTATTGGTTAGAATATTTTTCTGCTTTGGAGGTGAAATTATAAAACAGTTGTTGGTGTGCTATCTAAATAATCACTAAATACAGCGGCCCAAAATACTTACAGTTTCTTCCTTTTGTTCTTTAAATGTTTTTCAGCAGGAACTTTTAATATTTTTGTGCTTTGAAATTGAGTGCTACATTGAGTATATTATGTAGGCTCAATGATCAGTAATTAGTGGAAGAAATGACATTGTTTTAATACCATGTTCAAACTGATAAATTGGCTTATGCAATTAAGGCATTGAATGCATTGAATCAACCTATTTGGTTTTCTAACAATTTAGCTTAACAGACGAATATTTGACAACTGTCTAAAAAGTGCTAATTGACAATTAGTTAATTGCTCCATTGTACGATCAATTTAAAACAATTAACTGAATAATTAGTAAGGCCTCAGGCCATGATATAAAAGGCGGAATTATTTCATAGCTGCAAATATGCAACCTGTAGTCCAGCAGCAAACATGCCATATCAAGATGTCAGTTAATTGTCGTCAGTTTCTTTTGTTATAAAAAAATTGCTATAAAATTAAAGCGACCGGACAGAAGGACATCGCAGTAAACATAGAGCGACATCTGCTATATTTAAAAGCTTTAACTCACTTCAAACATTCGCTTTCAAAGCACACCCTTTCTTGTTAGAAACTAGGTCTGTTGACCTACAGCATTCCATTTTGATTCCAGATTTGATTCTTTGATTTGTTGCCTTATTCTTTTTGTGAAATCATTTTCTTATACACCAAATGTGTTTAGCTCTAGAAAATTTAAATGAAATACTCTTTCTGAATGAAAAAGTAATTGTAGTTTTTGTTCAAAATGTAAAATAGTCAAATCTTGTGTTTTTCGTCCACCTTCCTTCGCTCAATTCATCGAAAAACATTGAAGCTTTTTTGTCAACTTATAAGAATCACGGCCACATGTGATATAATTGTTAAAGCTGCACACTACACAAAACCTAGATTCGTTCAATTCTTCTTCTTCTGCAGTTTCCAACAGCAAGTAATATACTCCGACCAAAGAGTGGGGCGCTCGGAAGGCGGTTGAGAAATAAAATTTTCTCTCGATGAACTATAATGTTACTGAAGATTGCTCTACCTTTGAAGTATTCAATGCAGTCTCAGCTGTTTTGGAAGCCCAAGAGGAAAGGACCTAGACAAAAGAACTAGCTAAGAAATTAAGACGCCAACGAGGATGAAATTGAAAAGGTATCAATTAACAAAATGACCCAAGTAGTCCGTATTACTCGGATATCTATGGCAAGTGTGAAACTGTTGGCCATTCGTTGCAGAGACTCTACGCAACCAAAGTTAAACTTTATATCCTGTTTAGAGTGCTAATTTTTAATGGTTGTTACAAGAATCAAAGCAAATGTTTGGAATCCTCATTTAAACATGCTTTTTCAGCAATACAAATGATATACCTTGAAAAGTACATATTTTTTAATAGCAAAAACCCAAGTCTACGTTAAGATTCTGGTCTATAATTGCAGAGGCAAACCAACTAACATCTCGATTAGATATTGCCAAGAAATCACAAGGCAAAAAATTCCGCCTCTTGCAGTTGGATCCCTTAATCTGGAGAATCTGAGCCCAAACAAAGGTAAGCTGTGTGATCTTTTACTTGTAATGCAATTTCTGTTGTGTCTTCTTAAATACTTGGGTATATCTTATGTATTTATTTTCTTCAAAAGATATGACAAATTTATGCAGTCTGAGTTGTCAAGACTTTATCATCCTCCTTAAAATACTTTAACTCGCTGGAGAAATGAAATCCAAAGGCTACCAGCAGGCACGAATTGGCACATAACCACATCAACATGTGCTCATTGGAATCTTCCAGGCAATAATGTAGAAAACGATATAAGTAAGGGTAAAAATTACATAACACAATAATGTACTCACCTGCTCAGCTCTCCATACACGCTTGTATTATTTGAAACACAGAGAAAATCAGCACCAAACACATATACAAAAACAACAAACAATACAAGCAAAGTTAATTAAGCGCACGAATCCCAACATTGAATAGATAAAATCTTAAAGGCTCGCAAAAATTCACGGTATGTGCCACATCCACTAAAAAAAAGGGCGTAGGAAACTAATGAAGAGAAGTGGCAATGATATTTATATGGTTCACATGATAGTGTGTTTGTTCGTTTTTACCCCATTTGAAAAATTAGTACAATTGTTGCAAATTATTTAAGCACGCACACACACTCGCGCACAAGCAAAGCGAACATGAAACAATGAGCACAAAGTGTAGCATACTTTTGTGGGCACCGAGGCGTAAAGCATGCGGAAAACAGGTGGGAGGACAGCAATAAATGGTATATAAATTAGCGAAGAACAATGAAGAAATTTCATGGCTACAGAGCACATATGCTTCACAGAAAGCCTGCACATCTTGACATATTTGTATGGGTACAAAAACAATAACTCAAAAGAGTATGTGCATAACGCTGTTAATGTGTGCTACATGTGTAGATGTGTGTATTACTTATTAAGCAGTGACACTTTAATTTGATGCAAAATCTGGCAGCTTTATATTCTTATACAACCAGTACATATTATATTATATCCAGACGCATAAACTTTGTTATGGTTATAGAACCTTTGTGCGCCTAACCGTAGTTAAAATAAACTATAAATGAACTGATTGCAAAAATTTACTTAAGTAACTAAACAAAACAGTCTGTTTCGTTAGCATAACCATTTCCTTCTTTCAAGATTTTTTAACTATGTAATTGAGTATACAAAAAAAATAATATATGGCCATTTGATTTAAAATGGTGACTATCGGAAAACTCTTCAGAATCACCTTCTTTAAGCGGGTCTCTACGGGCGACGCTAATTTTTATATAAATTTTTCGAAAATTGATGCACTTACAAAAAAAGTTTAGTTTTTTACTAAAATAATCAGCTGTATATTTTTAATAAAAAAATTTAAATAATAAAAAAAAACGTACTTAATTCACTAAATAATGCAACAGCGAAGCCACAGTTAAAATTCCAAGTGGATACGTAAGGTAGTCTCCGGGTACCATCGTCTCCCGGATTGAAAAAATTCAATTTTTAAGAAAACGCGTTCAAATTTATACGTGTTAAGGCTGACTGACCCAAAGTGGATTGGATAGCGAAAGCTTTTTTGTCAATTTCCTGACTATAATAGCAACTTCTGCTGGTGATATTCATCTTGATATAATATTATCCGAGGAAATAGTAAAGTAAAGAGCTTTAACTTTAACGCGCTTCACAACGGCCAAGAAATTTTTATTGAAAGGTTCTCAAAAACGGTTATAGACTCGCAGCTTTGGCATTGTCTTATTATCAAGGGGTGTCATTTCAATTCGCTTTTTCTCTAAATTTAGATGATTTCTTACATATTAACAGACGATCCATGTACTATCGGAAGAGCATTTAAGCTCTCAACTAACTTTGATTTTGAACCCTAATTCAAAAGTTTACAATAAATTTGGAGGTTAATAAAAACCAGCTCAATAATTCTGAAAATGTATCACTTTTAAGCAAATATTTGTTTCAGATAAATTCCCCTAATGTGTGTTTGATAAAAATTATCGACTGCGCTCGAATTTATCCTCACCTTACATGTATTACGGATGACTTTACTAATATATTTATTCCTTCTTATATGCACGAGAAAATGTGTACGTGTGTACATGGGCGATTGTAATCTATAGTTATCACAAATATAAGGGAGTTCAGCTTCCCACTAGGAAAACATCTATTCCACATCCTGTGCCAGTAATTTGGAGTGCAATATATGACTGGATGGAATTTAAGGTTTTTAGATACACAATTTTTGGAGAGAGAGTATATATAAATAACATGTTGGTCGCCGCAAGTAGACAACTTCAAACGACGGTCAGGTCTTAAGTCTAGAAGGTGGCGGAAGTCTTGGGACGCTAAGGCTACTTATTAAAGGGCTACACCACTATAAACCTTTCGAAACATCAATTTTTATCTTTCGCTTAAGAGCTACCTAAGCGACTTAGAAACAACATGGCGCAAAAGTTTTTGAAATACTTGCAATTCAATCCCGAGCAACTATAGAACTTAAACGAGGTTTCCTTAATACCACTTTTCTCTTTATTCAATTCTTAACTGATTGACTGGAGGCTTAGAGAGTACTCTTCAAACATGTTTATCCAGAGAAAGACGTCGAAATTATTTTATTTCTTTGATAGCGCATTAAAATTTTTAAGGAATTTATTTAGAGAAAAATTTTACTTGAAATAGCCACCCACTTTTGCAAAAAGTAATGAAAAATATTTCCCCAAGTGGTCTCTCCGTTTTGCTTTAGCGTTTTGTATATGCAATGGACAATTGTTCCAGAGTTAAATTTAGAGATAATCCTTTTTAACGGCAGACCTATACTCAACAATCTCCTTTCAAATTCTGGAAATTTTTTTTTCAAATATAATTATATATGAATAAGTCACCTCAACATAATTTTTATCTTCCTTATTATCTTGAAAGAAAATCTTAAAAACTATGTGATTTTTCGAAACTCTAAAGCGGACTAACCCCTTACAAATTTGTTGATATTGCTCCGGAACTGGGCTTGGAACATCTAAATGTGGGATACGCAGTTATTATCTACCGAAGGTGAGATCATCTGAAGTACTGAAGTAATTATAAGTTAGATAAGAGACAACTGAACATTGAGTTGCGCCTAAAAGTATACCTTCACCTGATCTTTAGCTCTACAGTCTTCGATACTTTCACTTTAATAGTATCGGAATGAACTTTTTGCGTAGTGTCTATATGTTTTATAGTGGGATTACCAATGTAACCTATTCGCATGTGTAAATTTTGCCAACTGCTGCTTGTTTTACGAGTGTGAATTCCGAAGTCGTCCGACAAAATTTAACTCCCAACGAAGTTTTCCCCAAGTCACACAAATTCTCCATAGGCTCACCCGCTCGAAATTCCTGCCGGATAGCTTGTCTAGATAGCCAAATACACACACAGGTGTATGTGTGTGTGTGTGTGTGCGTGTGTGTGTGTATGTGTCCCAGTGAAAAATGCGAAAGTCTGCATCTTAATTAAATAACAACGGTACACCAACAATGAGTTTCGTGCACAGCTCATCTAATTATTCACTTAAGACTTATGTACACACACTTCTCCACCGACTTTTTTATTTAATTAAGAATATACTCACAACATAACATCACTTAGAATTCTAACGGTGCTTATGGATATGTGTGACAATGAGCGGAAACGAATTAAATATGTCTAAATGGTGAAACGTGTACAACTGTAGTACATATAGAACGTAGCACTGCTGCCACATAATGTGTGTAAGTGTATGTGTGATGGATGGAGGCATGCAGACGGTTAGCGTTGGCGTACATGGCAGTGGCGGGTGAAAGCAGAGACGTTTGCGTTGTCGCGCACAAAAAATGTGAAACCGTATTCAACGACGCCAACGACTATCGCACTATAGTTGGCCTATTTCGGTGGAGACATCTGTATGCATATGTACACTTTTGTTACACACTATTGCTAGAACATGTGACACATACATAGAAATGTGTGAGTGTGTGTGGCATTGTTAGCGGCTCTTTGTTCACAATTCAGTTCTACTTGCCGTTCGCAGCGTTTCACCTTGACTTGTTTGTCTAGCAATTAGTTAGAGCACACGCACACACTCTCACAGACACGCTCTGCAAATACATGTATATGCTCGTACATAAATTAACACAGCTCAACTGAATTGCAACCGAAACGTTGGCAGTTTTCCTTGTATTCCGCCTTTTCAGCAGACAATCAAATTATGTTACTGTCTTCATTTGATTTAAAGGTAAATACTAACTGCTTCGGCATTCCTACGCCGCACATTCTTCTTCTTCTTCTTCTTATTCTTCTTCATCTTCTATTGTGTGTGAACGTCGCTGGTTTAATTCGGCGTCTTATTTTCAGTCTATCAATGGCAGTAAATTAGGCACCTACCGAATTTCGGTTGTACAACTTGTCTTTGGCAATTTTGTTGAAATTGAAATATTTCGTCCTTCAAGTCAGGTATTTCTTTCACTGATATATAATAAAAGCTATACTTTTCATCGAGATTTACTTCTTATTTATGGTTTGAGTCTTGATTTCATTCGATGATTTCAAGGCAATGCCCAATCACGAAAAGGATTTCCTCAGAAAATGTTTCACTCTTTTCGCGGCATATGTCTCGAAAGCTTTATACGACTAACAAGTTGGTCCGCAATTATTACAGATATTATGCGTGTAATGAGTATGTATTATTTGGTCATTATTTTCTTGATAACTTTGGCCTTTCTAAATTTTAGTTCGTTGACAGTTGACAGCTAAATGATCGTTAAGAGTTCCTTAAACTATTCACTGTAATATGTTTGCTTGTTTGTTTGCTTTTTTCTAGAGCCACTTTCCCTTAAAGTTTATCATCATTCTGCTATGTTAGCCAGGTGGTGGAATTATTTTTCTATTTATGTGTGAAGCGCTTTCGCATATTTATTGTACACAGAAGTTAAAGTAATTTGCATGAACTGATTAAGGTAAATAAAAGCACTATTTTTCTTATAATTTGGCGGTTTTCAAAGTTCTTGTGATAAGAAGTGTAGACCAGATAAGTTTCGGTGACCATTCACATAGTTGAAACTGAAGTTGCAGAAAGTCAAATTGAATAACAAATACCTTGTTCATTATTACCGCATTGTTCAAAAGTAAAGTGACATATAACAACGGATAAACTGAAAATTTGGACAATGGCCAACCACAGCCCACTTGTAATTTAATTTGATATATTTTAACTGCTTAACCAATATTTATAACCACATTTAACCTTACAACTTACCGATCAAAAGAGCTTGATGATCGAATAAAATACATGGCCGGTTAAAAATCGGCCAGTTACAGTAACGTAGAACCGGCCCCTTTGCGTGACTATTCAAACCTACTCATCCAACACCCCTTTCCCTGTGGTCCGGCCCCATCGAAACAACTCGTCAGAAGTATCTAAGAAACCTCAGAAAAATCTAAGGAGAGGTGTAAGGCCTTAGATGAGTTCGACGACAACTAACCTGCCGTTCCTTAAAACAGAGTTTTCGATAACCGCTTATCTATTGCCTATACGTGTGTAAGCCGCAACCAAAAATGCTTGAATGATCAACAAACTAGTACTAAAACCACACATAAAATTCGTATAATATCACATTGCTTCTGGTTCAGAAACCGAACATAATCCGACGAATAACGAAATTAGGTTAAGTGTATGTCCACAGTAATTCTAATTTTTCAAACAATGATGAAATCGGTAGTATCTTCACATAATGAGCCCCATATATCATTGTTTTCAATCACCGCCCTTTCCAGCTCATCTTTTATGTTCACTATTGCGATCAAAATTCGGAATACGAATGCCAGACAAAAGCTGGAGGCAGACAGCACAGCATGTTCAAGAACGCTTCATTAAAATGTTCGTTTTTAATCAAAACTTTCTGGAAATCGAAGGCGAGAACTGCTGGACGTCTAGTTGGTGAGAATATTTGTAGTGGCAAACACAAATACTCAGAGAATGCAGAGTAGAACTCATAAGTTGTTTATACAAAAGAATTCGGTAAGTAAATTGCTTTGGTAATAAGCGAACTTTTAGTGATTTTAGTGCACTAGCTAAATGTTGAGTTAGTTAATTTGTAAAAAAGAAGTTATATGATCGAAGCAAAACAGAAAAATGACAATCTTAATATGTCTAGATAATAATGGGTAAACATCTCTCAATCAATATGAGAGGGATATGGTACACAAAAGTGGCTGAAATCGTTTCTTTCCTTCTTCAATCTGGCCTAAGGTGAGTTCACTGACTGACCTCTTCCGATCAACCAATAGTTGAAATATAATATAGCTGTTCGCAGTTGCTCATAGTCGGTTATCAAAACTTTGTACTAAGGCCAATTGCAGTCCACTCTTTCCAACACAACCATTTGAAAGTCACCACCCAGTTTCCTTTGAACTGAATTCAATATCTCTCTGATAACATATATCTAGACACCTCTTCCGACTTTATTTCTGCGGTGTTCTATTCGCTGCCTATTTGCGCATAACGGTGATTATTTCAATAAAAGAGAACGAGAATTATCATTTGTTTTATAAAACTATTCTAGTAACATTTTAGCATATTTTGAAACAAGTAATCACATTAATTCTGGCAAAATCACATTCACCATCTTCACCTTGTAGCAATTGTGATTAAATATATAATGAGTGAAATGAGGCATTCTAAGCAAATACTTTCCCACACCAAGAGTCCCACCAAGAAGTCCAAGAAGTTCAATATACCATGCACGTGAATTGTGAGACCGTTATATGTACGAATGTGTGCGTTTATACCAAATGCCGGTAAATGTTCAAATGTTAATTGGTATCCAAACAAACGGATGCAAGGAAACATGCGCTCACCCATACATGCTTGCATATATCCTTCTGCTTGCACAAGTAATTTTATGGGTGCGACCTGTGGTTGCCTGCCGCGTAAATCAGAATGTAAACAAGGAAATCGCAAAAAAAGCAAATTGCTGTGAATTTATTTTGCAAACAAGACAGCAAACACACACACACACACTTTTGTATATACAATAAGTATAATAATGAATATGAATAACAGCAGACTCAGCAGAGGAACAATGCTTGTTGGAGTGGATGCGAGTAGGTATATATTTATAAACTGGAGCATGTTCTTGAATATGTTTAAATATATACTGAAATTAAACTTCCTAATAGTTATGAGTTGGCTTGCAATAGATCCTCGCCTCGTCTATTGCTACGAAACATCAAAAAATTCATTCACATTGCCTTTTGACAAAATTGCAATGTATTTGCGATAGCATTTGGGTGGATAATTTTTTTTATTCCTTGATCTTAGGATATTCTCTGCATTTTACAGACTTCTTCCACTGACTGAAAAGTTCACTAGCCCTGGTATTCAGAGTCCACTTTGGTATATAATATTTCGGCCACTAATTTGTGTTTCAAGCACGCCTCGCTCGACACGTGCAAGCGTGTGTTCGGTCAACTTCGTCTACGTGTATCACAAGTAATGAATCGGTAGTGCATATCTTGAAAACATGCTCAATATGTCGCCAATTTTAAAGGAACTCAAACCACGCATAAAAAGTAACCGTTTTTATTAAATGCAATTCCTATAGATGTCCCGAGAGTAAGCTTTACCTAATTGTTTTTGGCAAAATTTCCGTAATATCTCTTTTCTTTAATACCCTTCACTTGTAATACCAAAATTTTGTAAATTCTTTTTAAATCATGGAAACTAGCTCTTCCCACGAAAGAAGCTCTTCCCACGAAAGGGGGGCTGATGACTTGGGGTCGAATCCGCATTCGAATGGGGAGCACTTTTCCCGATCTGCTGTGCCTTTTTGGACAGAGTGGATGCTAGGATTATTACGACTCTTGTAATAATAATAATAATTAACGTTATTGTTGTATTGACGTAATTGGCGATTAAGAGAACTATCTATACTATTGGTCAATAGCATGCTATAATGGCAACCTGCAGTCCTTAGCATATATTGAGATAAATTTTCTTAACGATTCTTTAATCAAGCTAGCTTTAGGCGACTTCAAATAAAGCAGAAATTTAATGCTTATTTCAATATTTTTCCCTGCCATCTGCCGTCTTAGTTGCTTTTTTTTTTTAAACAAAGAGCATCTCAAATAAAATTCTAAGCCGCCCACATTATTCTGTGGCCACTTAGCCATTCTTCCTTCTATTAGTAATATTATAATACAAATAGTGTTGAGCCAAGTACATACTGATAAATTAGATACATTCAATACGTCAAAAAATGTGCCAAAAAATTCTGTTATAGGTATTTTTACTGTGCGAAAATATTTCAAAACATTTTGTAAAAAAAATGTTGTGCCTTACTCACACCTAAATAGTAAAATCTCGTGGCAATTGATATATGGTATATACACACCAGTGGTTGCAGACGAAAGTAGTTCACAGCGAGTTGAGTTAAAATGTTTGTATTGGTTTGACGACGCTTATTTGACCCTTTCATTACCGAAATAAACGGGAAGGCCTTGAAAATCTTTTGAGGTCACACACTTATTTATTTATTATCTTATGTGAACTATGAAGGTCTTATATATAAAATAAAAAAAAAAAAACAGATAGTATGAGTCTTTGCACATAAATAAACATTGCAACTGGTGCGCTTCGACTTTGGAAATGCTGTGCGGCAAACCTACATCTTTTCTTTGAACTCTCTGCAACCTAGTGGTCCATTTGATCAAATCTAAGTGACTTTGAGTCCTCGACAAAATACGATTTTTAGAACTTTTTTGGGTTATTGGTGAGCGCAAAAGCTGTGGTGAAGCTTAGCATATGGACGGAGGTGATGTATAAGGAAAATCGACATTTAATGCAAGGATTGACGGTCGACCACTCTTATGACAGATAATAAAGGTCGGAGTTTACCTTACTTTAATTAACTTAAGCTTCCTTTTCGAGACTGCCTTACAGTGTACTTTATGCGAAATTTTTTTTTAAGATCTCTACACGATTTCTTGATGATGAACTTGTTTGTTCGTGTCATTCTCAAACTCGGAATAATTAAAGCTCTTTGGTAGAGGACAATAACAATATAACGTTTGCTCTCATGAATATCGTATTTAAGCTAAACACCGCTACTTTACAGAATATGTTTTTCGATTTCTAGCAGACCTTTCATTTATTTCATTCTCACCATTCATCTTATTGGCGTTTAGCCTTCTGGCGATAATATTTGTATATTCTCGCAATATGTTGTTATGTAGCATAATGATAATTCCAGTAAAAAGAATTTCATTATATTTCCAAAACAGGCTTTAGTTATCTTTAGCACGCGTCGAATAAGAGCTTTGTTGTGTTAGAAAGATAAAATTCCCTTCTAAAAAACCTTCTCAGAGAGTGTTGTGCTTGACACAGTATTGTCAGAGATAAAGGAATGTACAACCTGTCCTGTCCTGTCAAATAAAATTGAGAGAGTAAATCACTTAGCCGACGTTGACAGTTGACTGAATCGGGTAGGTATGACATTTATTAACTAGAAAGACTGGAACGACCAGAATGGAATCCTGCAAAAAAGAGGTTCAACAAAAACATTTGCAGCCACCGTGCAAGGTCAAAAATAAAAATGTTAAATATTAAAAAGAAAAGGAAACGCGAAATCTAAATGTAATTGAAGCAATGTTTTGTGATCTGCAGTTCCAGGGTATTAATTTGCCATTGAAAATGATACGAACCATATATGTATTAATTGGCAGTATAAAAGTTTAGTTCACTTCTTTTCTTATTGAAAGTATATTTTCCCGTTTTTCTTCAATAGAGGCGAAAACGCAAATAGGCAGCTGAAAGTGTGAGTAGTATTTACACTTCTCATACTGTAATAGCCAATCACGACCAATTTTCGTTGAATCCGTTCCGATAAAGTAGATGTCAAAAATACACCACGCTCTGGAAGGCAAATTGTCGAAAATATTGATAAAATAATATAATAATACTTGAGGTCATGAAAGCACTGTTTCGATTACCCAGGAGCTAAACTGCAACCAAACTGTCTAAAGGAAGCAATAGGCTAGAAGAGACCAGCTTTGGTCAATAGAAGAGGAATTGTGTTCCATCAGGACAACGCCAGGCCACATACATCGATAGAGACTCTTCAGAAGAAGGTTGGAAGGTCCTTAAGCATACACCTTGTAGTCCGGACCTCAAAACCAAGTGATTACTACCTGTTACGGTCGGCGAACGAATGGATGGCGAATGATTTCACTGATGAAAAATTCGCCTCAAAATAAGCTTGTGAAAATCGGCTGTCCGAAGTTTCAGCCAAAAGGGACGAGAGTTTCTATGAGAATGGCATTTTTAAATTGATCTAAAAATGGCAACAAGTTATCGAGTAAGACTTTGCATATTTGACTTAAATTGGACCATTCTAACTATGTTAAATAAAAACTTCAATGTAATGCAAAAATAATGAATTTCTTTTTACTATAATTAATAGATTTGTTCACCTAACGGCTGTTTGCAATCACCTCACCCTAATCGAGACACATTTAGACGAAAAATTATAACATGCTATAAGTAAGCCACAATCTAAGATACAAAACCATAATTTGATACATAAAATTTAAGTAGGATACATAACGAGGATACATACGATAAATTTAAGTAGGAGCAGATACCCCATGCAATTAAAAAAATTTATACAAAGTGGATATGCCCCACCACCCTAAAAGGTTTAATATATTTATCTCAGAAACCACTAAAGCTATATCAACCGAACTTGTTGAGAACAAATCCCTCCAGTGTCTTCTCAGACAGTGTGAAAATGGGTGAAATCGGATAATAACCCCGCCCACTCCCCAAGTAACGGTTATATTAAAAGCTACTGAAAGCGCGAAAATATATTAAAAAATACCTCAAAAGAATTGATTTTCACGGCCACGTAAGACGGTACTTAAGCGCTTCATAGGAATCGATATAAACATTGGACAATGGGAGTGGAGTTAAATCCCTCCGCTCACCACAAATTCTTAAATGCAAAACTTTACTAGAGATATTATTTCACTGAGACATCATAAACACATAACATTAACACATTAACTGAAAGGTCAGATGGATGGTAAATGTATTATTCAGGCGAATATAAATTAAAAATCGCTACGTATAAACTTTAACATCCCGCTATTGAAGAGAAGTGAGTGAGAGGAGAAACGCATTCGGTAACCAGAAAACTCGATTTAAATGTTAATCCAGCACCCAGTGTGTACAAAGTGTGTTTATTTACACGATCTCAGTCGCAAGCATGCAACACGCAGAACTTGGGTCAAGCGAAAATAAAATGGAATGAAATGAAAGTATACACAGAAACAACACACAGGAAAAACATTTACCCACTTACATACATTGATACATGCAAATAGTAAAAGTCACACAGTGACCAAGGAAGGATTCAATGTCATGGCGACGTTTATTTTAATAACAATAATAAACCGTTTTATTTCTACAGACAAAGGAAGATACCAAGCATTTTATGTAACTCTCGCACGAGGGAAGATGTTTACGAGAGAATTGTTGAGGGCAAGTATTCGGCTAAGTACTCGGCTAAGAAGCTTAGAGGATTTTTCAATAATCTAAAATTAAATTACTAAGTAATGACTGGTTTTTCATGAACTGGACAGAAAAGAACCAAAACAGTTTACACAAGGTCCTACTATTTCTACATCTTCCTCATAAAAGTCTACACTTTCGGATTAAGATAAGTTCTGGACATTCAAATGGAGAGATTATTATTAGAACAACGAAAACTACCATATATATTACCATATTCATACGTTAACAAGTAAGGAAGGGCTAAATTCGGGTGTAACCGAACATTTTATACTCTCGCAATTTTCAAAAACAAAAGCAGGAAATGCTTTCAGATGCTTTCAGAATTCAACATTCATTATTATGATTGGATTAAAACCATGTTTGATATCTTACTAACATATATTATAGATCATAAACTCATGTACTTTCATTAATATGTCTTGCTTCATGTTCGAGATATTTATATTAAAATTAACCAAATTCTTTTAACCTAAATGAAATATATGCGATATAAACTCAACCAAAGTGGCTTTATTAAATATATTAGATACATGACGAAAAGTCAACCAGAGAAAAGGAAGTCATTATATTAGGAATAAGCGGCTTAGACCAAGGTCTAGATCGATTTCATTCATATTAAGCGCGAAACATTATTACACATTATGTTTAAGAAAACATATCCACTTAATTTCATTAAAATATCACACATAGTGACCAACATAAACGGTTTAAAGTCAGCATTAAATTAAGAATATACTCATGTACACTAGAGAACATGTTTCCACTTAGTTTTATGAAGATAACTTACACAGAGACCGATATATCCCGATAATCAGAAAATTATTATATGTAGTATATGGTAGCCGGGAAAATTCGATGACGGATTTCACATATTTTCCATATTAAACTATGGTGTATGCAGTATTATAAATTCACTTAATTTTGCTAAAATATCTTACATATTGATCAATATATACGGTGAAGAGCCAACCGCATGTTTGAAATTCTTATATCAGGTATATTGGGGATAGGATAGTATTTATATTATTTTATCAGTTTTTTGCACCCCGACAGTTTGTTACAAGGAAAAGATGCTGTCTGACTTTCGTGAAGATACCTAACGGATTGACCCAATATATGGTATAAAGCCAACCGGAAGCTTGAAAATCCACATATTAGGTATATGGGGGCTAGGGGAAGCATTTACCTGATTTTTCAAATTTTTTACAGCAGGTTATTATTATAAAATGATGGTTCTGTAATTTCATTAAGATATTTCACTAGTTTACTGATATTTTCGGTATAAAGTCAGCCATAGGCACTGAGGTCTGGTGGCTTGGAAAGTTATAATCCCACTTCGTCTATTTTTACGCATGATATGGCATTTCTTCAAGGCACTATTTGTGAAAAGTTTTATTCCAATATCTTAACTGACGCTCGATTTCTCTTATTTAAAGGGAAAGAATGAGATGAGAGTTAAAATTGTGTTATATGAGAAGTAGGCGTGGTTTTTCGCCGATTTCGCTCATTTTCACAAAGTAACATAAGGATGCAAATGCCATGTACCAAATTAGTTAAGGAGTTCTTAAGATATGGGATTTCACCTAACAGCTTCATTTGTTAACACAATTTTATTTTCGAATGTATTTGACAGTTTATTTAAGTTAAATTTTTCAAACAGTTGGCATTCCTTCCGAAAATGGATTTCTATATGGTATATTTCTTTAACTATTTAGCCAATTTTATCAAAGCACTTAAATAAATTGGGCACAGGTGGCAACTTTGAGTTAATTTTTTTCAGGCCGTAGTGTTTACATATCTTACCATTTTTGTTTATATGTTTTAAAACCAAATATATCAGCCTTACCTATTAGAACATTCATTATATGAACTAATCTGATTCAAAGTTCAAAGCAATATGTTACTAGTTTTATTATTGACAGAAAAATGTCATGAAGTGTTCTCCGTAAATTTGTAAATCTGTAGTATAGTAAGTCTATACCTGAAGTAATAATATTTTTAAAATAAAAAAGAATTTAGAATATTTCTTTTTAAAAATAATTGGCATTTTAATCACTGTATATCCAGGTGAACTTATTGAATGTAAATGCTGAAGAACTGTACTGCACACAAGCATTTACGCAGAGGCGACTAGGCTATTGACCCTCTCAACCGTGCCAGCGCTTGCATTCTCATTTACCTAGCTCTCTCACTGCGTAAATGCCATTACGTGTACGCCATTATATACTCGTGTATGAATTTTACATCAACAATGCGTTAAAAGTGCAAAGGATTGTGGCTTCAAGAGGCCGCGCCGACTGTGATCATCGCCACACCCATACCCACACACACATTGACTTGTGTAAAACGCTGAACACTGCAATGTATAGTTGTAGGCGTTGCCATCGCGGCAACACTTAACGTTCGCGTTAACACGAAAACTACATTACAGATATTTATTTTACCTCATTTTGTCATAATCCAGTAGGGAAAAAGCTCATTTCCTTCATGCGCGTTTTTAATGTGATTACACACATGCACTTTCACAAGTGTTTGTGTATTTAGTCATCTCAATGCAGAAGTGTATTGTATCGGTCGTTATACTTTTGCACATGTATGTATTATTTGTTAATATACATTTATGTCACGTGCCCGCTATAACTGCATTTCGTGCAATTCGCATTTACCGTTCATAAATATGTACCGAGCACATTTCATCCATGTATGTATTTTATGTATGGGCACACGCACACACCCACAGTGCTTAATCACTTTTGAGTTATCACATAAATTTTTTACTCGCTCGTTCCTCATAACGTTATCATTTACTTTTACGTAGGAGAACATACGTTCGTAACTGCTTCAAGCCGGGCAGAAGTCATTAGCTAAATAAAAAGTCGAGCAAAAATTAATAATTCAATAATATTGAAATGTTTTTTTACCCAATCTTGTGCTGCACTAATATGTTAGGGCTTTGTTCATCAAGCCAAAGTATACGCAGGAAATTAATATGAATATGAATGTGAATATGATATGAAAAATATAAATAAGAACTACCGAAGTGAGCTGAACTTCTTACCGAACTTATTCTCTCTTTGAGGTGGCTTCGTGATTTTACCCGGGAAATATAAGCTCCTACAAGTTTTACGACGGCACCGAACGAATGATTTTAAGAAAACATTTTTCATGGCACGAACACACTTCTGGTTTCAGCATTGCCTGTCAATATAGGATTTATTTTCACAATTTTAGTTTTTCACATGACACAGACATGGATTTAAACCCACAACTCGCGTAACGCTAGCCTCGCACTCAAAGCAATTTGTTTGGCTTTCCAATATGCGCAAATCTTCCGAAATCGCGATGTACCCGAATTACCCGACCCGGAAGTGTTATACCATTCATACCTAACGCTACTTAGTGCTACTTTTTACTAATTTTCGAACTAAAAGGAACCATCCTTGTTCTAAGATCTATATAATCTCACAATTTCTCGCACGAATCAAAGGCCTGTAAAATATTTATGGGCAAAACTAAGCATATGAATGAGTTTGCATATGAATTAGATTTGCAGGCGAAATTATGAACCGGTTATACTCATTTTTCCTACCTTATCGACTAATACTATAGATCATATCCACTATGAGTAAATTGCTCATCATATTAATGTTCATGGGAGTTGTAGACCAATATCACTAGTTTTAAGCGATATATTCTCTGTGTATTGACATTCGTATAACCCGAGGCTTGTATCCCTAAATACATATATATTCCGATACATGTGGTACAAAGTCTACCTAATAGGTAGACGGGAGCCCAAATAATCCAATTTTTGCATCAAATAACACTATTCTCAATATTTGCCTATATATAAAGTTTAAAGACAACTGAAATCCTAAAAATTACTACATTGGCTATATGTGGGCTATGAGAAGTTCTGAACCGATTAGATCTGTTATCGCTTCTGAATTAAAGTATCCTTGTGAAAACATTCCCACTGAACATCACTACGATTTTTTACATATTTACCGTTATGTAAGGCATAAAGCTAACTGAAAGCACAGATTTTTTCATATTCGTTACACAGAGACTAAAAAATATGGACCGAGTTCGACGATTTTTGAATGGGTACCGCCACATGTCAAAGGCACTACCATAGGATTTATGTTCAATTTCTTTTCGATCTCTTCAAATCTTGGGTTATGCATTCTGAAGTGCAATATATATCTATATAACCCTATGTCTTTTTACATTAGATTTAGGGTTCTTTTTTCCCTTTTTTTTTCTTTTTTTTTTTTTTTTTGATACCAAAATCTAGATCCAAAGACGTAAAAAAGTTGTCGATGCAATTGCTGTGGTTTAAGGGACAATAAGGAGTCTTTGCTAGATCGATGAATCGAGTTTGATTCATTTCCATCATTTATATCAAAACTTAGTATTTGGTATTATTACTAATCCAAACCTTAACCCTGCTATCGAAGATAAATTAAGGCAGTACACTTGTTTCATTGAGAGTACTTCGCCAGCCTGCAACTTGTGTTCACGTCTGTTTCATGCGCGTTTCTGTTTCTGTGCTACAAGAATTGCTTTAATTACAAATGCATGGAAAATGTTGTGGTAGTCATATCGCAAACAAACGGCAGAAACATGAACAATAGCAATGTAGCAGCCCCCGAACCTCGAACCACTGAGTGCCCCTCGAACCGTTCATTAACACACAGGGATGTTGCAGTTGTTGTTCTTGGCGCGGCTACTTGCTACTTGCTACTTAAGCAGGTGTACTGCGTGAACAATGCGCGCCAATGTACACACAATCTCAACACGAACTTACATACGCACACAGACACATACATACACAGCAAACTGTACACGTACAAGTGGGGCGAGCGCACCCCAGTGACTTTGCGCGCAATTACTCGTCTGGCGTTGCCACCTGTGCTGCCATTTACTCGCATGTTGCGCATTTGTTTGCTTTGGCCTTTTGCATACACCATACAATTTTGTTTTCATAGGCGCTGCTATAACTGTTGTTTATGTTATTGTTGTTGCTGTAGTTAATGTACATAACTGCTATTGCAATGCAAGAAGTAAGCCAATGACTTTCAAGGCTGTACAGCAGTCGAGTTTATCCACAACCGGTGAACCGTACAACTGACACACTTCACTGCAGCCGCAGTCCTTTACCCATCGCAGTCGCTTTTAGGTGGCAATAAAGGAGGAGGGTAGAAAGTCGAAAGCGACAGGCGAACGAACATGTCGGTGCGGTGCAAAAAAAATGTAAGGGAAATTAAAATTACTCTAATGCATTGAAGGTGGAAGTAATTCTGTAAATTTACACAAAGTAGCGGTACTTTATTTGTGAAGAAAATTTTAGAATGTTTGCAGAAAAACTCCTTTGAAAATGTGATATATACCATTTTTATTATATTAGTTTCCAAACCTGCGCTATACATCCATGAAATATTTATGAAAACATACAACAAATTTCAAAAATGCGTTTTTCTGACTCAACTAATATAGCATACATATTTGTCCGGGTCATAAGAAATTAAAAATTTTTTCTTAAAACTAAGTGTTCAGAAATATGGCATTATCCACATTTTTGAACACGTGTGTGAAAATAGGCCTTTATCAGACAATTGTTTATATTTATGCTCCATTTTGTAGAGTACTTCTTAATATTTTACCGCCAATGTAGGGTCTTGAGCCAACACCAGGAGTCTGTCAAATTTTATAAATTTTATATTTTAATAAAAGGAAATATAAACACAGCAGGCAATTGGCGGCTCAGCCGAACGACGAGCGCCGTTGGAACCTACTTTTTCGACCTACCTACTTAACAAACTTCGCTAACTATTCACAAATCTTGATTAAATATCTTTAAATGTACTGATCGAGTACTGAAATGGCGAAGTTCAATTTTACTTCTTATAAATACATATATTCCGAAGAATTGATAATTAGGCAGAATAAATCGGAGTTAATCCAAAATCAGATAACAATCAATTTTGCGATGAATCAAAATTCCTTCGCAAAGGCTAAATAAGAAAAAATAATTATTGGCCCCTTCCAAGCCTTAGATTATATTTTTCGTTAAAACCTTTTTTATTATAGCGTTCCAAAGGAAATTTACTCTATTGTGAGTGAGCTCTGGAACGTTTCTTTGGAGATTTCGCAAAAAAAAATGGGGCTTTATCACAAAAATTCTGAATAGAATGTAATAGTTTTGCTCACCAAACAGTTATTTGTAACACCTAAAACCAATCGAGATGGGCGTATCTTATCATTAAGATAGGGATGATGAGACGATGTAGTTCTGCTTTGAGTTTGCCTTGCTAGCTATAATTTAACTTAAAATTTTGCTGAAGCTGGGTGCAAGTATTTTTTGGCACCGTGGGGAAGTTCCACTGCATGGCCGATCAGCCTTATTCGAATAAACAAGAAGTAAAATAACTCTAACTCTAATAGAGCAACAAAAAAAATGGGCGTAACCCCGAACCACTAAATAGGTTCAAAATACATATTCACTAAACTCGTAAAGCTAGACTATTTCAATTCACTAGATCAATTTGGTATGCCTTGGTTTCGTTCATGGTAAAGTCCGATGATTAAAATAATAATAAAAATTATAGTTGTTATGGTTCATATAGAAATATCTGCCACTATGAGAAAATGGAAGGAATCGGATAATATCAACATCCACGTCAAACAATGCACATTTTACATGTAGAGCAGCTCAAAACTATTCATAATCCACAAACTACTTAATTTTAATGAAATTTGATTTGTTCGATTCACATTACTTATTTATGATGAGGTGTTAAAATAAAAGAAATTTGCCCAAGGTTGCAGTTCTCACTGAACATTTTGAATTTCAATAGTTGAGTTTTACTAAATAATAAAGACATCGACAAATCGTAATTGAAAAAGTTTTCCTAATATGTGGCAACGCTGATTCAAATGCCTTAGGGACTACACACTACATTTTTGGGTCACAATGTGAGACATATTGCCAGAATTAGTGAGTTACAAATAACATTCAGTGTTTGTTACTAGAATTAGGTGATTTGATGATACCATAGTAGAATTGAGATAAAGAAAACCAGATGTGGAACATTAATTTTATATGCATTCTAGTATCTACTTCATTTGCACTTTTCTTATTACTTCACAATAATTTTATTTAAATATTTTTAATGTGAATAAATATATTTACTAAAGCTTCCATGATATCACTCATTCTTTTACCATGTCATCAGTTCAGTTTACCAAAATCTTGACGACAGTTGTTGCTAGTGTTGCCAAGTAACAGAAATTAAAAATTTTCCTAGTAGTAGTGTTCTTTTGTGACTCGGTTAGAAAGAGCACTAACCAATAATGGAGTGTATTATGAAATGAAAATTTTCTCAGCTTAAAATTTCTCACAGCACAAACTCTCTGAGAGAATAATTGGTAACCAAATTATTTACTTCAAAAAGGTTCTGATATTACAGTTATTTATAAAATAATTTACTTTAAATACTAAAATGCATTTTAGAATTATACTAATAACAAAATAGTAAAATTACATTTACTCAACAGCTCATAATGATAACTAATTATTAACAATACATTGCGTTTATACGATTCTGTGAAAGTTATAGTAAGAAATTAATTTCACAGTATGATAAGCATTAAATTTTCAATACTTATTGTGAACGATTGCAAGCTTGCGAAACGGCAAACAGCAAACATTAAACAGCAACGAAGCGACTAATGGAAATCCATTAAACTTTAAATAGATTATATTTAGTGGAAATGAGCGACGACTGCTGTTATATTTCGTTCGTATTCAAGTGCACATATACTATGAATGAAATATATGTACTTAATATATACATTGTATAATTGACACATACCAACTTAGGAGGCTTAGGCTGCATTGAAAAGCACTGATATTAATTGAGAATGAAATTTTCGGAGAGGTGACTGCCATTGAATGCCTATTAATGTTCATATAAATGCCATTATTAATATAGTAATATTGCACACATACATATACACATACGTATGTACATATTTGTCAGCCGGGCATTGTTTGTATTATATGCTTACATTGCCTTTATGTTTGGCTTACGTACCGAACAATTGCAGTGAAGTCAAAAATTGTGCATTAAAAGTAGCATATCAATGAAATGCTTCAATTATTCGAATACAAAGTGCACAGCACATTTAATTGTGAAGCTCCATGAAGCAGGCCGCGAAGTTCACTTGCAGGCATTAGCAAATTTTACCATTTCAAATGAACGCAATCTTATTTATATATGCATATATACATAAATACAAAATCATTAAAATTATATAAGTGAATTATAAATACATAGCAATCCAATAAGAAATGTGAATGGAATTAGCATATTCATTATGGTATTAGCAGAAGATTTCTTGTTCGATATATACATATATGTATGTATATATATCAGCAGATCCCCTATTTTATAAAATTTATAACTTTCTTGGAGGGAAATGCACTAACAGAGGCAGTTGAATGTCATTTACTTGTTTCTGTTTTCACTTGCTTTAATTTATCATCTTAAATAAACGTTTACGTTATTCTAATGATTTGTGGAAGGTATGGGTGATCAGATTACAGGACTAAGAACCAAACCGTTAAAGCCCCTGAACAGTTTTCTGAGCATATACTAAACTATCACAGGAAACGAATTATCATATTCGGCTATTCAGGCAATGGAGCTCATAAGAAAGGTTAACAGTAATTACAATGGAGACTGGAACCCATCTTTGGGGTTTTCGCACACCAAAGAATAGTTTCTGATGGAATTAAAGCGAAAATGGAGCGGTGGTGAATAGAAATGTGTGGACCTCGCTAGACGAAGCTCTTTCTTGGAGTATACAACCAGCAGAAGTTCAGACAGACCATCACTCTACTTAGAGACAAATTAAAACAGCTTTTAGCGAAGTACGCTGGCCACTGTAGACTAAAGTGTCATATGCACAAAATTGAAATTTGGAATTTGGAATTTTTCAAAAAAATTCTACAATTTCTATTTACCGACCGAAATGTGTTACTGCTTAGCCATTTTATATACCACATTAAATACCTTAGCCATCTTTATATCGCCAAAAATGTTGCAAAATTTTCTTGCAATTTTTGCACGTTTCCAATGACTGAATTTGTCGGCGACTAACGCCGCTAAGTGAACTTTGACAACCCAATATTCATATCACAGATCCAATATGCACTATCTCATATACTTTCTTCGCTCAATATTATCGATGAAATGATTTCGCATATATAATCAAACCAAAGAGTTTACATATCCATTATGATAAGGTCAATAAAAACAATAACAAATTTCTTTGATTTTCAGAACTTTGATTTAACACGACGCAGTGAGTCGAAAGTTGTTAGTATGAATGAGGTTTCTTATCAAAATTTTGAGGCAATGAATAGAACAAAAAAAAACTAAGAATAATAGCGAGATATGGCACCAAAAGGTCATCAAATCATAGTACTTAAGATATACCCACTCAATTTAGCAAGACTTCGTCATAAACAATTTGTAGGTAGGTGTGGTTTTAGTCCAATTTCGTCCATTTTCGTCCATTTTCAAACCGTAGCATAAAGATAATATTATGCAGTCTTCAATATATCATTTCTGTGAGAGGCGGGGGTGCTTATCATCCAATTTCACCCATTTTCAGTAAGTTTAGTTGATTCTATAGTTCTATCAGTTTGGTAGACCTACCATACAGGACGTGTGTTCAAAAAATAACGGGAACGTTCTTCGACAGTGTTCTTCGAACTTAATGGCATAGTGCTTCATGAATTCTTGCCTCAAGGTCAAACGGTCAATAAGCAATACTACCTGTAAATTCAAGGCCGTTTGCGTGAAGTAGCCCGAAAAAACGAATGGATTTGTCGAAAAACAATTCATAGCTTTTGCTCACTTTCGCTCAATTCTGCTCACACTTCGTTGGTTGTTCGTGAATTCTTGGCCAAAGACAATACTGTAACGCTGCCCCAGCCTCCACATTCGCCAGACATGACTCCGTGTGACTTTTTTCTATTTCCAAAAATTAAGGGAACCTTAAAGGGCCCTCGTTTTAGAGGTATAGATGGCATTAAAAGCGGATCGCTGACAGAGCTAAAGGCTATTCCAAAAATTGAGTTTGAGAAGGATTTCGACGATTGTAAGAAGCGCTAGCATTAGTGCATAATATCGAATGGAAACTATTTTGAAGGCGACAACATTAATGTAGACGAATAAATAAATATTTTTTGCAAAAGCGAAAATTCCCGTCATTTTTTGAACACCCCACGTCAATACAGGACTTTATACTTTTTGTTTAACAGCATTTTGTGGACTAGGCAATTATCCAAATTCACCTTTCCGCAATACCAAACTCCTTTGAAGCACTCAGACGTCTAAATTTTTACTTAAGTTATTTAAGTTATCACTTGCACGGACGGACAGATAGACATCCGGAATTCAATTTGTTTCGTCTTCCTAATCATTTTGATTTACAGAACTCTACATCAGTCTCGCTTAGGTTTAAATGTTACAAGCAACCGTTAGGTGAACTAAACTCGTACACTCTGGGCAACATGTTGTGAACGCGTAAAAACAGCAGTGTAATTAGCAGTGTTTTATTTGAAAGCCCGAGGTAATAACGTATTGCTTCCTTGTTAAATATTTAACCTGAAAATGTATGCACATACCTATACATACTAAGGCCTAGACCGACTTGCACTTGCATGTGCAATACCACAATGTTATGCCGCATTTAAATTAATTTTCGCTAAATTATAGTGCAATAGCTAATTAATTTATTGAATTATTAATAATGATATTGTCGTTGTCAACCGACGACAAGGGCATTCACATACCTACATACATACTTACCCATGTGGAAGGGTGCGTGCACACGCATTTTATTCGCCCTCATATAACAGGCCTGTGTGTAAATATATATGTACATATGTGCACGTATATTGTAATAACTGCTGGCTTCTGGCGGCTTGGTTGCCGTTATTCATGCAAAAACCGAAAGATGAGTGATGAGGTTGTCAAGCCGAATAGCTGTGTGTGTGTTTAAGTGAGTGAGGGCAGCGTGCTCGTACGTGTGTGTATGTGTATATACATGTATAAAGCTATTACATTCAATAAGTGTTTTTACGTATGAAATTTATTTATGATCATACGTCGCTATCGCGTACGTGCTTTTATATGCGAGCGTCCATAATTTATGCTAATAACAGTGAGAATTTACGAGGTTATTTAACCAGCGTATTTATTTACGAATATATTGCTGCGTAATAAATATCTATGGTGATAATATACAGTTGCTTTTATAATTTCATTTTAATTTATTTCTGTAGAATGATTAAAGTTCATTTAAAATTAATTATCTTCACGCAATTTGATCAACATTTTCGTTGGCGAATATTTTTTTTTTAACAATGGTCCATACTGCTGATTCTACGAATATGCTTACGAATCCAGAAATGGACATAATCCTCTCTATTTAGTTCTCATTAAGGCATAGAACCTCATGTGCTACGAAGTGTAGTAAAAGTCCGTAGTCCTTTTTTGTAGCTGTAGAAGAAGAGCAAAGCCAAAAGATGACTTGATAAAACCTTCCCCTAAGAGCGCTGAGAAAAACACAACAATGTACTTTCATTTCTGATAAATCTAGTCGCACCGACAAAACTTACTCTTCCGATTTAATACTGATCAATCTTGTGTGGCTTGACACCCACCTGAATCATTTGCTTTCCTGAATTTCCTCCATTTGCTTTCAAAAAAGACTTTGAAAAGGCAAAATCCTACTTGCGTAATATTCTTGCCTGCAGTACTTCCATGGCCCTTTATATGTTTCGATCTATTTTGGAGCAGTCATTAATTAAAATGAAGACGCAATTACAAAAGAGATTGTCAGCTCTAAGTTTACTATCTGAGTTGAAAAATGAGAAATTTTTACAACGTGGTAAGAGAAACCTATATCCGAACAGTTCCGGAACTCCAGTACTGGATTTTATAAAAATTTATTTGAGCGAAAATTACTAACAGACTAACAGCAAGCGTTATCAAGAAGTAGAAATGGAACCTTAAGCAAATCGAAGCTCTAGAAACATTTACGACAGCTTACACTAAATGTCCACTCCTATGCGAGTTTTCGTAAGGTATGTATTATAAATACCTATATAGCGCTCGTCAAGCGCAAGTGGAGTTTAGTCATCTAGTAGTAAACCGAAAGAAAAGTGCTGAGCTTCGGCCTATTCTCAATCTACTGATAACGAGACATTTGTAGCTCATCAGTTTTACAGTTCCCTTTAATGCTGCTCTGGTAAGGATCCTTAACCAATATCCAACGTACCAATGAGGTCAAGGCATCGGGTTGGACAGGCACCCCTCTGAGGAGTCGCGCTCCGGAGCAGTACATCAACTGCTATTTTAACGTCAAACTTTGACCCCTCCAACCAGTGTAGCATTTTCCAGTCTCCCATGCAAACATCACAGAACCACAGAACTGCTATTGTAGATAGACCTAATCTTTCATGAATAGCTCTTCAGCAGCAATTTAAAACAAGCTCTGCTTTCTTTGCTCTCTCTCCTGGCTATTCGGTTTCCACGAGAGCTTAATGTCTAGAATAAGCCTTAGTTGCTTCACCTCTCTTAACGAACGCAGAGATGAGTCCGATATTCTGTATGCCCTAGTGAATAAACCAAACTCAATTTTGCTTTTGGTTAATGGCTAGGCTGCTCCAGTCGCACAGTTAATTACGACGTTGAGTACACGGTACTCAGAAAGGTTTCGTTAAGCATGAGAACTATGTCATCTGCATAGACAATCCCCGGCAATCACGTTACTCAAGTTTTCCCAGCAAGTCACTCACAAGCATGATACAGAGATTGCATATGGGAACCCCTAACCCTGCTACTCAGCCACGCCCATTCGGTCTCAAATAAGGCGACAGATGAGGCGTTTGCGGTTCGATTCAACCCTACAGATTTTACTCTAATGTGCAGCATATTGTTCAACGCTCCGTCGATATAGAAGAAAGTCTCCAAAGCAAATTCAGTACACCTGCTGATTTTCTCTAGTCATGCTACAAAGGCATGCAAGGCGTTGTTCATTCACATGTCTACAAAATCAGTAAACAAATCAGTAACAAAAAAAGTATTACCAACTTCCCATCTATATTCGAATCTGCTCTACACACAGCAATTCCCGCTTGTTAATAAATTCTTTTTGCAATTAGTTTCCAATTTGTTTATTTATTTATTAATTTTTTTTTTTTTATCTCAACACAAGTTGTCGCTCAGTCATCGCATCTATGTGGGACATTTCTAACTGTTCGTTGCGAAACGCGCTTCATAAATAACAGTACAATACAATCAATGTGGAGCACAACAGTTCCAAATGTTAAGTTTATGTAATCCACACTGTAATAGCATGACAATGGCAATTGAGCAGCACAAAGGTCAAAGCTACAATATAGTGAAAGATTTGGGAGTACAACAACAACAAATATGTAATAAGTATACCGTTTATACGCTAGGCAAATAATTGGTTGAACGACAACAATGTGGAAACATGTGATTGTCAAGTGGAGGCAAATCTGTGGCAAATAACAGTTGGTGTCGGTGTTGGTTGTTAGCGATCAACATAAATATTCTTTAATCTATTTCTCACACATTTGTGTGTATATGTGCATTTTTGTGCGTACAATAACAAACAATTTTACACTAAAAATCTATCGATATCAATTCGAATACATTTGCTCGTGCTCAGAGTTGCAGCTGTGTGGGTGCGAGTATGTTCACAAGCAAATACCTACATATTCAGCTGTACATAAGCTTATTGTTATGTCTAACAGAAATTGTTGCTTGTAATGCTTGTTCGGCTTTGGCCTACATATTAAAGCAGCAGCTGCCAAATTGTTGTCACTTGCTCTTTGGTGTTGTAATTTTTGTTCATGCGCCTGAACATATGTTTCTGGTTATTTAGAGTGGAGTTAATAATTGCAATTACAGAGCAAGGATAGTGTGATTTTGATTTCACAAATATTTACTTCTTTGTATGATTTTTATTTGCGGGTGTGCAATAAATTTGGACAACAACAAAAGTGTGCAAGTCATTCAAATCTATCGATGATATAATAACTAAATGAAATTTCGTAGGCAATTAAACGTTTACTCTATTCAAAAGTTGTTTGTTTTGTGCTTGTTAATCAAGCTATTCTGTATATAACTATATTGGTGCGGTTTGCCAAGAGTTGGCGTAACTTGGTTATTAGCCCATTCTTTCAATATTCCGAACATGTCCGAACATGTTTCCGAACAGTCATGTCATTCGTTTAAGAAGAGTAAGCAACAGTAATCTTTTTGCCCCCAAATACGTCAAACTTTGTGCTGAGAAACTGTTTTCGCGGGGACTTCCTTACTTCACTACTTTAATATGTAGAAAACCTCCGAAAAAAAAGCCGAAAGTCATCGTATTTTTGATAGAAGTTTTGGTTCGCATGCTCTAACTGAGCAAACGTGTTATTACGAGTAGATGACATGATAAAAACGCTTAAACACACCTACCTAATAACAATATAACAATAGAAATAATTTTCTTACTTGGTGAGGGAATGTCAGGTAAAAAGTGAGATCTTAAAAGGTTAGCTTATCACATTGCCCAAACTTTTATTGGAAATGTGCGGTAACTAGATTTATCTGCTTGCAGGCTATATATGTACAAGAAGTGAGAGCTACTTAACTAGGCCGCTCGAAGGCCATTAGAGAATATAATTAGAGATGTATGGTGCTACCTGTAGCTTATTGTACCCTTCCATCTTCACAATATCTCATTATCTAATAAATTCAAAGATGTCGAAGAAGGGACAAACTATCGTAAGATTCAGCCTTTACAAATAACGAAATTGAAAATACATCTTTAGTGTTGTCCAACTATGCCATTATTGCCAATGAGAATATTGAAGATTCGAGAGAACTAAACTTTCTACCTAAACGTCTTACCTAGAGGTGTTGACGATAGAAGCCGGCAGTGAAATCTGATTGAGAAGAATAAAAAGGGCTTCTCACGCATCTATGTTCCGATCCTCAAACAGGTGACACATTTTTGCGTTTCCCAGGTGGCAAGCGAGGCAATTCTATCGAAGAATTAAGGGTACCACCCCCTACTATCCCTGCAAGAGGCGTTAAAAGAAGGATGAAAATTGCTGGAACTGGACAAAATAAAATCACGGGAATGCTTCCTGAAGTCCTACAACGCTGCTGAAAGAAATACACTACAAATGACTGTATGTCATTCCCAAAAATATCGGCATCAACAGAATTCCAAAATATTCCCAACTCAACTGCAGCTACCCAACATCCGGCTCGTACGCTATCGCCCTTAAACAAATCCGAAGTTATCAATGAAGCTATTTGATGATTGCAGTCGTCCTGTTTCATTTGAAGCTCCTGAATCGGATGGTCTTCTCAACGAAGTCTTAGTGGAAGCGATCTGATATTTTTTAACTTATTCGATGCTATGTACAAGTCACGCACAAGTTACACTGTTGATAAAAATTACACATATGCCCAAGGTCTAAAGAAAATGGAAAGCAATTACAAACTATAGCGCTGAAATCGCTTGTATCCTTTCTTTCTCTCGCACACACACTTTTTTTCACAGCGCCAAGTGGCAATCCCATTGTGTGGTATTTTAGAATATTGCTGAAGAGATAAATCTCGCTTAAAGTCTGTTATATAAAGCTGCCCAATATACCTGCTTTTGTTCCAGTTCCAAGAAAATAATATTCAAGCCTACATTATTAATACCTACACCACTTCCCCACTACATTATTATAAAAAAAAGGCATATATTGCACACATGTGAACGAATTATTTGACAACTGACTGCTTGATGTTAGCCGCATTCAACTTGAGTATTTCCTCCTTAATTAGTGGAGATAGCAATGATAAGTTGTTACCGCCTACAATTTGTTAATTCACGCTGCTTCTAAATTGTTCGAGGGCCCAGTAAGTGCCCACCATATACTCAATCAGAGTGGAAAGATTGCGCGATTTCCAGTTTTTAGACACCGGATGTAGTGAGAGTTAGAGGAGTTACCTCGGAAATTCTCATATATCAATTATATATATTAGAAATATTAATAAAATTTATCCGACTGAAAGAGGTGAACAAACCAACTGACAGACGATCGCTCTGTTTACAGCTTCCTAAACAATGGCCTGTCGGGTCGCTCTTTTGCTCTCTTTATGCCTGTAATCTTCTGTTAAAATTAGTTAGACAGTTAACGTTATATTGTAGAAGGGTATAACACACTAAACTCACTTTGGTAACTATCGCTATTTAGTTTACTCAGTTTCGCAGGCGAAGGAAGCATTGAAATGTTGCTCATACGTCAAGTTGTCATGTTTAGCATTTGCCACCAACGGAAATCCGTAAATAAATGTTAAAACCCGATACAGACGTAGCCAGGTGTTGCAATTCATACCATTAGAAGCCGATTTAGCACATTTAGTCTTGTTATTAAAAACATATGTTTGCGCATCTTTTGCCAAAAAAGATTTCTACATTTGTAAAAAGAGCAAGAACTAAGAACTGCTATTTGCAGTCAATACTATCCTATCCTATAAATTTTACATTTTCCCTTCATCCAAGTATTTTGTTGAAACTTCTCAATTGCCTGAGCAGATTATATCCGCAATGATCACGGATTTACTTTGAGTGTCCGTCGAATGCTTAATGCCTGCCTTGGAATTGAACTGCTTGTCGAAGGTTTACAGCAGTCGATTGGTTGTCAAAGTGACTGGCCCTTCAACTGCATAAATATGTGTAAGTGCTTCTGTATGTGTGTGAGTGCTTAATAGTTAATAGCTTGATATGTTTTAGTCATTTTGTGTTTGTTTGCACGATATTTGCACTACATTCGACACGTTTGCTGCTCTACTTGGGCGCCTTCTTTGTGGAGCGAGCTGAAATGAATCCTTTTTCACCAAATAAAAATAATATGCACACACACACACACTTGCTTGCCGTTATCTTAAGTAGCCGTGTATGTTATCCAGAGATAGACAATATTATATAAGTATTTAGGCGGAGCAAATCCCACGATAGACATGTGAGTAGCAGCTACACATATATGTACACACACACATACGCAAATACATGCACAGCATATCCACTGCCAAATCAGCTCTGGCATCAAATGTCTGAAGTCAGTATTTTATTCCGGCATTTCCTGCCTTTCTAATTTGCTTCCTCTTTTATTTCCCTAAAATGCTTCTCTCCACCCCTCGTGGCGGGTTAAACGAGCTTGTGCGAATGTCAGAAGTGAAAATCGAATAGGATATGATAACGAGTAAGCGATTATAGTGGCTGGCAAACAAACCGGCGATATTGCAAAAAATAAAAACGGTCAATTGGTCAAGAAAATGTTGGTGTGCGCAAATATGCAGACACTCGCAGGCACAGACACACACACACACACACACACACACACACGCATGCACATATGCACTGACGTGTATGTTGGGTATATATTTATGGCATTTGGTGTGTGCTTCGTCAATACATCTAACCAAATACTCGATCGGGCTGTAAAAATTGTTATTTTCATTACCCATCGATTCGGTGGCATGCCGCAATCGCTTGTTTGCCTTTGGATTTATTTTGCGGTCGAATTGATGACCATTAATCCTTCAGTGGAGCGCTGCGAAGGCGTTGAAGTGTTCGCCATCCACTGCATGAAACTTAATACTAAGCTTCGGCACTCGTTGGAGAAGCCAAAAATGAGCATATAATCGCAAGTGCGTTTGTGCGTTTGTGTGCATGTATATGTTCGCATTGCAAATCCCAAAAACAAATTACTTCGTTACAAGTGCGCCTGATTTGGTTGTAGAGACAGCGAAGGCGCTCTGAAGTACACAGTGAATCTTCGAAGAGGCCGCTAGGAAAACTTTCGGCATAAATGCAAATGAAGTGCTTCTCCCAAATGCTTTCTAGCACTTGCAAAACGAGCTTCTAGACCACATAGTTTCTAAGTTTTTGCACAATTCATAGAAATCTCTACTTCAGCATAGAGTAAGAAATGCGCTTAACCACAAACATTTTCTCAACATATGATATAAGGCGATTACGACTAATTAGCAACAGATTTGTCTTATTGCAACATACTTTTAGTAGCATAAGACAACTGCGGTTATTCCATGAGTATATTGTGCGAAATTGTGAAGATTTTCGGTAGGAGTCGTAAAGTCTTTGTAGCAGGCAAAAATTGCTATCTCAACAAGTATAAAGTTAAGCTCCGCTCTGTAGAGCTTAAGGAACACTTGTTCGAGTGTAAGAAACATGGTTAAAGTGGGCTCCAACGCTCAAGCTGAGAGGAAAGCAAATTCCAAAGCTTTATGAGTGGTAAGTCTATTAGTTATTGCTTTAAATTAGTTATCTAAAGCTTTATATGGAGGAAAGGTAAGTCAACTGGCATCGAGTACATCTAACGGGAGATGCAGAAAACGAGCTGCTTCGACGGGAACGGGCCATAAGCAAAGTGGTGTTAGATGAATATGTTTCACAGGGCTTGCAAAGAGATGGTTGGTGTTAGTTGTAGTAATTCTCACAACAGTCGCTTCAACATTCCTACAATTTTAACGAATTTGTTCCGGACAAGGGCTATATTTTCCGCGATCTAACCCTATTTGGATCGATGAGCACTAAGTTAAGTTAGTTGTGGGAAATAGTTATCGCTTGTGCGCTCGTTCGACACTCTGAGCATTTAAATGCGCCGCTATTTGCAATGGTTCCAAGGAGTAATTTGATATTTCGGCATGCTGCATCTAGAACCAATATATCCCTACTCCTGCGCAACGTAATTAAAGTATGAAGAGTTTGGTGATATCTGCAGATATTTTTACTTTAGCAACACTTTGAAAAGAGAAAGAGAGCTTTTCCATTCCAGTCCACTTCCATGTCTACAAAACGGCGTAGTCCAATACAATGTTTGCTTACCAATTTTCAGATAGAATTTATTAACTTTTTATGTAGACCCCGGCAAAGACAGATTAGAGAAATGAGCTGAAGAAATAGGCTTGATTATATTTTGGTACTAAAATAGATGAGACCGATTCATAATTTCTTCTATTCACTAAAATTCTGAATATGACTGTTTCCGTCCCTTCACTTTTTAGTATCCTAAATGTCAGCTGATGAATCGTAATAAATAAAGCTCGCTTCGAAGAAGTTAAAGAAAGAACAAAAAAAAATTTACTTTATTTTTGGCTGTTTAGTTCTGACCGAATATATTTAAACCTCACCCTTCTTAAATCAAGTATCTTTGGATTGATGGCAGACACTCCATAACTTGGCACTCTCACTAATCTCACATTACCTCCCAACTTTGAGCTAGCCGTTGTCATATTTGTTGGAATCCGGTTTATAAGCGGTCATAAATGTATAAAATTACCAGAACTTGTATCTTGTTCTTCTTATTATCAGTGACCCGAAAATCTTGAACCTCAGCTTAAACTCTCAACAGCTGTTCGCTAAATGAAATAACAAATAAATTACTTGAATGTTTCCTCAACATGGTGGCTTCAGTTGATTGGGTACATAATTGCGCCTAATAAAAGTAGTATTATAATGTGCTTTGATGATGATCTTTCTAGCATCACAGCCAATATGGAGTAACCAAAACCAGACTATACCAAATATTGCCCGGTATAAGGGATGTAACTAACACGACTTTTTAAAGCGGCGTCGTACCATTCCTACTGGCTCTTAATAAGCGGCAAATATCATTTAATTTTTTCTGGGCTGTGCATCAATTACATTGGCATATCCACGAACATGTGACCAGTCAACAAGGACCGAATGATGTGTGTTGATGGAAGGCGAGCACTGTTGATGTTGCAAAAAGCGGCCGACATTGTCCGGCGAGACTGTGACTGAAGCTGATTAATCGTTGCAAAGGTCAATCGTTGAGCCGGACAAGTGAACGGCCGCCCCAGCACACAGCTCGGCAACCCAAGCGCAACGCCGAAATCGTTTATTTCGCTAACTCGCTTCCTTACTCCCCTTACACCATTGAAATGCCGTTGAGGCTAATGTGTTTTCATCAAGTTTTTTTGCATTAACGCAGCAAACTATCTGTGGGTCTACAAGTGTTGAAGTGTCTACACATTAGCACAATCTACGGCAAAAGCACACATATACATACACACATACATACATGCTTGTTTGTATGTTTTTACAATAAATAAATGAATGAGATACGCAAAATAAATTCTCGACTGGAAAATTGGTGTCGATTTCCAAGGAGATTTTATGCAGATAATATCGGCACCAGCACCACACCAGCTTCAGTTCATTATAATGCCACGCTCGAGTGGAAGTGTGTGCATGTGTGTGTGCCAAAGTGTGTGGCTTAAGCCTTCTGATGGCGTTAAAATTGCTCAAGGGGAAATACAAATTAAACATTAAGTCGAAAACACGCACCACAACTCTTGGGGGGAGCGGTTCTTGCAATATAGGTGTTATTTTGTGGTAATTTATTTGCAAATAATGTGTCTAGATTAATGATATATAAAGTGTCGGACTACTAATTGATTGCAAATGAATAGGGCAACAGTTTGCTGTTTGCGGAGGTCTGCTTTTGTTTGCTGATTTAATATAAACTTTTGCGATTTCTTATTACTTTAGTTGCATATATGTATTTTTTGGTTATTAGATATTTTTATAGTGGCTAATAAAATAACAAAACTCAGTAAAATGAGTTTCATCGTTTCAATAAAATAAATTTCAATAAAATCAACAAATTATTAGTCCATTTTGTTTGTAACATACGCCAGCTGTTAAGAAAACTGAGCTCAATCTTTGTCGAAAGCATATTAGGTAAAAGCCTACGCAAAAATATACCAGAAGAATTTCTTTCGTATAATAAATAGTCCCTAGGTCCCTAAGTTTTAGACATACCTAATATACCTTAGTTGGTTAATTTTCTTCTTTATACCATTTGGGTGACACAAATTTTGATGGAAAGGAATTCCCGGTATTAATTAAACACAATATTTTGATAAACAAACGCTGAAATAATACCAGAAATGGGCTCTATGATTGTTATTCTGACTCTGCTCTGGAAGAAATCGGAAAAAAGGGTCACCATTTGTAAACGAAGAAAGTGCTGTTTCATTATGACAACGTCACAAATCAATGACAATACTAAAAACGGGGTTCGAATTGCTTCCACTTTCCGGAATCTGTAATATCAGATCTGCCCCACAGGGATTACTTCCTGTTTTGAGGTCTCAAGAGATTGCTAGTTAGAAAAAATTTTAGCGACAATACAGACCTAATCGCCAGGACTAAAGCAAAGGGCAAATTTCGCCACAAAAATGGTGCGCAAGAGATGCAAAATCGTTATAATCGGAATTTTGCTCTCGATAACACGAATATTTCGAATAATAATAATGAGAACCAAAATCAAATTTTTATAAAATGAGATATGTTTCTTCAAACGATACAAACTTTTCAGGTTGCCTTATATTATAGGTGTGAGGTGTGCACCCTAATAAACACACTTCCTATATACAAAATTCTGCGGGCATTTGTTTGCCATAAAAGATTTTCAAATCACACAAAATTTTTTGTTTACCTTTTCTAAGAGAATAGTTAAGAATTATGGAGGATACGACCTCTTCATCCAAAAGTGATATCATTTTCATTTGGATAAAGCAATGAACAAAGTTCGGAAGCAAGCTCTGAAGCACTTCTTACGAAGAGTCATAAAAGTTCTCTGCAGAACATGCAATTTAATTGAAAAGATATGTATTCTTAAAAGCAAGTAAAAAGGAAATTAAAATTAGCAAATAAAACATTCGAAAAAGTTAAAGATTACTTCAGAACTTAAATAAGCCTGTAAGAAGCAGCTAATTAAATATGGCGTTGACATACATTATCATACGCAGCGAAGCCTTCTACAACCCCAATCTAAAGAGTCACAAACGCACATACACAAGTTGGTATTGACAAAAGTTTTGGGTAGGTATGCATGTAACATAATCATTATACATTTAACAACATTTGTATTTTAGCATAATTATACAAATTGTAACAAGTATATATTGTATATATATATTGGCATAAATATGTATAAATAAATAACTAAGTTAGATTGTGTGCTTTGAAACAGTCATTAATTTTCACTTACAACGGAGTGCATAACTATATGCGAATGTACATGCTTGCCATCAGCCGACCACGTGCATACAAGCACATGTGCTCCCAGGCGTATGAGTAACATTTGATTAATAGCAATTAAACATGGTTTTGGTTTTTCGCAACACACAGCTGCCGCAGTGTTTTGCGCACCAAAAACAAAAAAAAAACAAAAAGAAAACATTAACGACCACGGCAATAAAAAGACATGTGAGTAATGAATAAATGTAATAATTTGAGTCCAGACAAATCGCAGGCCGCAGGCAAATCGAAGGACACAATTTTAAATGCATAAAAGTACAAATGATTTATTTTAATTTTTTTTCTTGTTTTTTATTTTTTGTGAACTTCAAAATTTAATTAGCCGCTTTTTTGAGTAATGTAAAATTTTTTTTTACAAACTTTTTATAGCGCTCGAATATTAATATTAATTCAGACAAATGTCTATTGTATCTTGTTTGGTCATAAAAAGATGTAAGTAGCTCCGAACTTTTTAATTGCAAATGTAAATGTTGGTTAAATTAAGTGCCAAACATATGGTGGCAGCAGTTCAACTGTGCATGCGTATATGTTGGTAAATATGTACGCACTCACCTAATCAGTGTTAGTGTCTTCTATGCCGGCATCCCTTTATTCTTCTTTAGTCTTTTCCTTTTACAGCACTGTGTCGGTATGAGCCCTATTTAATTAATTAGCGTAACCTGTAAATCTTTTTAAATACCAGTATGCTTGTAACAAACTGTTGCTTTGAACTTGAAACTTGGCTTCGTTAGGCTGAAAGCACTTCTTATCCTACCACACCACTTCACAGCAGCTACCTTTTCATTTGATCTGAGATATTAAAATAGACATATTATTAATGGCATACGGATCTGCGCGCACAAAGCATAATACACATTTTAAAAGCCTACCCACGCATACACTGATTTATTAGCAACTAAGGAAGGGCTAAGTTCGGGTGTAACCGAACATTTATACTCTCACAATGTGCAAGAAGCAGAGGCGGGGTAATGTTTTCAGGTGCTGCCATAACTTCACATTAAACAAAACTAATATACTCTGTAGCAATATGTTGCGAGAGCACAAAAATGTTGCGGAAGAATTCAACATTCATTACATTATTCGACAAAATTGTCAATGGATTGCAATCATGCTTGGTATATTATTAACTCATATTACAGGCCAGAGACTCATGCACTTTCATTATGATATTTTGCTTCGTGTCACAGATATTTATATTAAAATCTATTAAATTAACTCAAACAAGATATGTGCGATATAAAATCAACCAAAGTAGCATAATAAATATATTAAATATTTGAGGAAAAAGTAAACAAGGGGAAAGGAACACACTATATTAGGAATATGGGGCTTAGACCATGATCTAAACCGATTTCTTTCATAAAAGCGCGAAATCACATTATGTTTAAGAAAAAATATTCACCCAATTTCAGTACAATGTCACACATATTGACCAACATAAATGGTTTAAAGTCAGATGGAAAGTCGGGAATTCTTATATAGGTCATTTTTTGGATAAAGGAAGATCTGCACTGATCACATTAACTTTTTTCATTCTTTCATGTTCCATTCAAGTATACTAGGGAACATGTTTTCACGCAAGTTTGTGAAGGTAACTCACACAGTGACCGACATATTCGGCATAAAGTCCGCTAGAAACACGAAAGTCGCTATATGTAGTATATGGGAGGTGGGATAATTCGTAGACCGATTTCACACATTTACCACAGTAAACTTTGGTATATCCTATATTACACGTTCACTTAAGTTCCCTAAGATATCTTACATAATGACCGAAATATATAGTATAAAATCTACCTAGAGGTTGAAAATCCGTATATTAAGTACATGAGGGCTAGGGGAAGTATTTACCCGAACTTTCCCATTTTTGACACCAGATCACACTATTATCATGCAAAAATAATTCACCAATTTCGTTACACTATCTTACAGATTCACCGATATTTTCGGTAAAAAGTCATATAGAAGCACTGAGGTCCATATATTGGGTATCTGGTGGTATTTGTGAAAAGTTTTATTCCAATATCTTTGTGGGCGTGCCAGATGTCCAATTACATCCACCCAGTCCAGTCCAGTTTCATCTGCAACACCAACCGTCTTACGGTGACAAAAAACATGTATACCAAGTTCAATCAAAATATCTTAATTTTTACTCCAGTTATCGCTTGTGTGGATGGACGGACGGACAGGAAGTCACTCGGATTTCAGCTCGTATTTTCATCCTGATTACTTTTATATATATATATGTCTATATCTAACTCGATTAGTTCTAGGTGTTACAAACCACCTTTGTTAGGTGAACAAAACTAATATACTCTGTAGCAACATGCTGCGAGAGTATGAAAAGACTTTGCTTGCGCGAACTCAAAAGCTCAGGCATATGGCATATCAATGTAACCGCCATGTAGCAAGCACTCTGCTGACTATCGCATGTGACACGCTCTAAGGAATTTTATAACCTCTATACCTACTTCCTCTATAATCTACTATATGTTTAATTAAAAGACACACCGTCGCCTGAGTGGCGCGGTAGGAAACAGTTTGTATGCCTTTACATATGACAATGTTTGCATGAATAATGCTGCCTCATTTTAATTAGCTACTTTCAGTGTTACTGTAAGAATAATATCCTACATTTCAACTACTTATTACACTCTCCAACTATAATATTACTTATGATTAACTCTCAAGTGTACAGTATGGGAAACTGTCTCCGGCGCAGTTTTATAAAGTGATTCCCAATAGCTGCACACATATGTCTGTTTAGTTAAATACACATTCTGGGCTTAGTTTAATTATTAAATTAATGATGGTCAATATATTTTACTTCTATGTATTTTTCATATAAGTATCAATCAAAAGCGGCTAGGGTTTCCATGACCTAAGAAAGCAAACCTCAAAAATATTTCATAAAATCATATTCTGGTTTTATATTTATACAAGAATTAATTAGCTTCACATTAGCTACTAGTAGACTAAGCATGCAAAACGAGAGAAGTAATATTAATGAACAAGTTTAAGCATCAGCAATCATTGTTTAAAGTTTCTTAAAAAATTAAACTCATAACAAAAGAGCAATCCATTAAGCGGCTCAACTAGTATGAAATTTCCAAATTGTACATATTTCAATCGCTTATACCTTTAAAAATAACTTACTGAATTCTTGAATTAATATTTGAAATATCTATTGAGGAGCAGCCTCCTAAAATGTTGGCGCTCAGGTACCAGAAGGATCAGAAAATTTATCTTTAAATTCGTTTTTCTCAAAACTGCATTTTTCAAGTTGACTGCGGTTGTAACTCGAAGAGAAATCCTTCGATTGGTTTGATTATTTTTCTGCATAATTTCTATATGTTTCTCTGTACAACGACTCTCCAGCTGTTTGATTGCATGAAAAGTGTAATTTTGACGGGCCAAAAGTCATTTAATTTTTGAGCAAAATTCCATTTTTGGTTTTTTTTTCAAAGTCTGCCATTTTGTTAAATTTCAATCCCGATTTTGTATATATTGTAAATATATATGTAAATAGCTTGCAGATTGGTAATATTTCTTTTATGTTGGCAGCCGCTGCGAAGGCCGCAAGGACTGCAGCTGTGAAAGACTTTCCTATAATAACTTGAGAAACAGCAAATAACTCAGCATAAATTAGATTTTAATTATGTATAAGGATAGTGTAAAAATTTTAACATATTTCGTTTAGCAGTTGCCTTCAAAAAGTTTCCCAAAATCACCTTTTTTAGGCCGTCACACTAGGTATTCCCCTAAAGATTACACACTTTCGCAATTGTCATATGAAAATATTTAGCGCCTCCTCTAAATAAAAATGTATCACTCAAAGCATGAAGAATATATATATATTATATATATATATATATATGTATTAGAAGATAAACGGGCGAGTTGCATAAACTTCTTAAAGTTTATAATACCTTATCCTTAACATTAGATAATGGCAACTCTTCATAAGATTATAATCACAGAAACTCTTGTGAATATTCTCCGTTCAATACCTAAAGTTGTCAATTTCATAAGCTCAATTTTAACAATTCATGTTTGAGATATTAACATTTGAGAAACTCAAAAAGGGTTACAAAGCATTCAGAAATACTTCAATTTAGAGGTTATATATTTATATTAAATAAATTATTATTATATGATTTCGCGAATAAAAGCCACCTAAAAAATTGTTGTAAAAATGCGGACATGTGAACCCTTTAGCTATTATTGCTCGCTTGTAGAGATCTACTCCCTCCGGAAACCAGAGTTTTGAAATATCCTCTCATCAGTCAGACTGAAAGGTCGTATCTGTTGCACTATAAAGCAGAAAACCGTTAGAATTTTTTGACATATTTTGTAGTTAGACCTAATCTCCACAAGATACATCTATAAACTGTCGGGCAACTACGCAAGTTATGGAAATATAGGGTGTAACCGAAAGGTAGTGAAATATTTTCTGATATGGGTAAAACGTGGTGTGTAGGCTAGACCGAGGTCTTGACCGATTTCGTTTATATTTAAGGCTAAACCGCATTATGACTAAGAAAACATGTCCAGTTAATTTCACTGAAATATCCCACATATTGACCACTGTAAACGATATAAAATCAGCCAGAAAGCCTACAATCCCTAAATTAATTAAATTAAACATTATTTAATTAATTAAACTAAAGTATGCTTGAAAATGTATTTCTACGTTATTTTATTAAAAGAACTCATATAGTGATTGTTATATTCGTCATGAAGAAAAAAAATAAACAAAGATCTTCATAAGTAGTATATGGTGGCTGGATTAATTCATTGACCGATTTCATCAATTTTCGGCAATAAACTTAAATATACCGAAAGGTAATGCGTTCACTTCCTTTTATTAAGATATCTCACATATTGACCGATTTTATCCATTATTGGCAGCAGGGCACATTATTATCTGGAAAACACGCCCTCTGGATTTCACTAAGATTTCCCAGAGATTGTCAAATTATTCATTGCATAAAGTCAGCCGTTAGCTCTGAGGTGCGGGTTGTGAAAAGTTATCATCCGATTTTGACCTTTTTTAGCAAGAACTTGAAGACACCATTTGGACAAAGCCCCTCTGGTCAAATTTAAATTTTGCAACTAAATGGTCGCCTAAGTTATAGCACTTAGTAATTTTTCACTTAACCGTATTTTGTGGGCGTGGCAATGTAGCAGTCTGTGCAACATTTTGCGATAGTATAAAAATGCTGCTGATATCAAAAATTCACGAACCTCAGGTGGAGCACTCATTTGTAAGCCCGTTAAATATAAAAACATCAAAAAAGTCCATGAACTGATTCTAGATCACATAAAATATTTAGATTGAAGTAGCTGACACTCAATGCTGAGAAATTAAAGGAATATGTTGGAGATTTCGTATGCGATGATTTTGGCATGCGAAGGCTCTGTGCAAAGTGCCGAGCAATATTTGGAACTGATTTGTAACATTATATCAAACACGGGTCCATCATTTCACTCCCAAGTTCAATTCGATTGAACTACGCTGAACCAAAACCAAAACATTGAATTTTATAATCCTGCTCCGTGGGACCTTTACTTGTCCTCAGACCTCAAGAGAAATCTACCTGCAAAGAAATTTACCGACAATTAAGAGGCCGACGCTGAGATCTAATTTGAAGCAAAAGGAAATTTGTGCCACAAAAATAGTATCGAAAAGTTGGAAGATCGCTATAATTGGTTTATCGTACTCAATAGAGACTATGTTTAATAAGAAAATAAATGAAAATATCTGTTTTCCCCAAAAACGATAGGAAATTTTCAGGCTGCCTGGTAAATCGGCCAAGCTGAAAATGAAAGTACCAGCCATTTCGTTTTCAAAAAGATTATTATCTAATAGTTGGCTCAACAATTGATTGACTTCTAGAATATAACGACTGGTAGAAAGCCTTGAAATTGATTTTCGCTAAACCCTCTTGAAATTCATTTAGGCATTGAAAAAGAGTTTAAGATCAACCGACTTAATTTCGGTAGTCAAGTAGGGGAGTGCCCTACTGATACTTCAGCTCTCCAAAAATGTTCTGTGAGTAGATTTGAAAGCAGTGCGCTTCAGTATTAAATGGTCATCTTAGATAATTAAGCATTGCTTAACACCCAATTTAAACTCCCAATACAACTAAGTTATTTTGGAGTAGCATCGAACTGAGGGCTTATGTCTATATGCCGAAAATTTGTGGGCACTTATACCAACACAGTCGAGAATCTATGCTTTCTGGAAAAACGCTCAAGCGGGATGCAAGATTTGCAAAAGTCTGAAGATAGCATGGTGAAGGCGTATTTTTATCTTCAAGTTAAGTACTTAGTTGGAGCTCATGGTAAAACGGTTGAGTACGCCAGAAAAGTATCGACCTTTCACTATTTCGAGAAGTTACATCATTTTGAAAATTCCATTAAATTAGGGAAACGAGCTGTTTAAAAAAAAATGTTCCCTTAGCTTAGCAAAAGATAAATCCAGTTATATAAAATAGTCCTTGAGCCACTGTTCATAAAAACACAGCAGCAAATATTTGAGTAAAAGGAAATGCAAAGGTCGCTCGACCAAAACCGCACCAGAGACATAACGCATAAAGTAGCGAAGCAAAGATGTACACATTGCTCATAAATACTTAATGCATGCAACATGTTGCGTGTTGCACAAGAATAGAAAAATAAACAGCCTGGACTATGGAAACTTGGAATGCAAAGGAAGTGAGCAAATGACTAACAATGCGCAGGATGTGAGCAACTGTCAAGGAGAAATGCGGAAAAGAGCGTGAAAGATGACAAAAGTCACGCGCATACAAGCAAACACATGCACACACATACACACGCGTATGTGTATGTATTCTGAAAAGTGCAGTAATAATGTTTCCAAATATGTTTGAGTCACGCGTGGCTGCACACTTATCTCACAGCTGATCACCATCGCGTGCAGCCCACCCTTGGCGACCCCAAACCCCCCCCTTGCCGGCCGCATTGCCTTGCATTACCGCCGTGATTTATGGCGTCGCTTAACGTTGGAAATTTGTCAGAATATTGCGATTGCTTGGCAAAGCATAAAGCGTGCACAGAGGCATGCGACAACAGAGCGCAACAAAAGATAACAGCAACAGCAAAAAGTGCAGCAGAAACTGAAGCAACAGAACAAGTTGTGCATCATCTGTGGCAATGGTGCACGTCGTGAGCATTGCATGTGGCCTTGCTCAACACACGGCCCCATTGTTGCACCACTCACGCAATGCGCAGCTGTGTGCCCCTATGACTGCAGTTGTTGCTTTCCCTTCCGCTTTCCCTTCTAAAAGCGCAACTGCAACAAATACATTCGCCATCTTGGATAGTGTTGCTTCTATGGTTTGGTATACAGGTGCCTTTATGCATTTCTTGTGAGTTCTCGACTTCTCAACCTCTCAGGTGCAAATATGATATAGCGAGATATTTTACACTATCAACATTTTAGCACCGAAACAACGCTTTTTCTAATTGTTCTTCGATTCTTAGTTCTTAGTTCTCTTTTACTCCCTCACCTCTTACATGACGAGAATATATTTATATATGACAGGTTTTTATACCCTTTCGGGATGTTGCGGAGGGTATCATAATTTTGTTCACCTAACAGTTGTTTGTACTACGGAAAACTAATCGAAATAGATATATAGTAACATATAATATATACAAAAATTATCAGCATGATGAGACGAGTTAAATTCCGGATATCTTTCAGTACGTCCGTGCAAACAATACCTTGAGTAAAAATCAAGATACCTTGATGGAACTTGGTACACTTGGTGGTGGTTAACTCGCTAAAGAAACACGTTAGAAGCATGAAATTTTACACTTACTTGCTATGGAATGTATATTCGCTGCCTACAGCGGAGCTGAAATCCTATATCTCAGGAGCTACTTGATCAATTTCAACCAAATTTGGAGTATGGCACCATCTTGAGCAACCATATGCCTAGTAAATTGATTTTCAAACTTCCGGGTGGTTTAATACCGGTCGATTGGGCAATATGTAAAATGTATCGGTCGGTATATCGGTATCGGTACATCGGTTAAAATGTGAGATATGATAACCAAATGAAATTAAAATATTTTCTTAGATATGCTGCAGTTTGGTGTCGAAAATGCGTGAAATCGGTGAATGAATTACCCCAATATATGGGGACCTGATATAATGATTTTCTATACTTTAATTGACTTTTATGCCGAATATATTAGTCAATGTGTGCATTTTCTTAATAACGTGTGGTGTGAATATTTTCCCAAGCATAATTTAGTTTAATACCGAAGTTAAATGAAATCAGTCCAGATCTTCCCTTAGTACCAGCATACGACATATAAGTTCCAGCTAACTTTAAACCGCTGATGTTGGTCAATATGTGTGATATA
Source organism: Bactrocera minax (assembly GCA_021498325.1). Taxonomy (NCBI): domain Eukaryota; kingdom Metazoa; phylum Arthropoda; class Insecta; order Diptera; family Tephritidae; genus Bactrocera; species Bactrocera minax. The sequence goes on from JAKEEE010000024.1 coordinate 2,654,799, forward strand.
TCACTGAAATTAAGTGGATTATGTTTTTTTAAACATAATATGGTTTAGTGCTCAATACAAATGAATTCGGATTAGACCTTAGTCTAAACCCCATTTCTCTAATATAATCATCTACGGCTGATTGCCTTTTGCCTATATACCCAACATATTAAATTTTGTTCCTTTGGTTGTGTTTATATCTCAATAAAAGATGTCTCAACAAAATTAAAAGAGAGTATTTCTATTAGTATTATGTCAACTGGTACTAAAAATGATGACTATTGTACCCTTCCGCAGGACTAATATGATGAATATAGTCGCGTATTAATATGAGTATTAGTTAGGTTAATTCTAATCTATAGCATAACTTAATAAGATAAGATAAGTAGCTATGATTTTATTCCATTAAAAATTTCCTTGATTAACAAATCTTTCATTCATGTGCAACATTTCTTAGTAAAAAGTTTTGCCCACACCTAAGAAATTTATCCCGCTCTTGAAGCTTTCAAATTGTTCGGTAGTACTCGAAATTAGCCTTTCCTTACTTTCTGGTATATGCGCATGTACGTATGTATGTATTTTACAACATTCCCATTAGTATTAAAAACAATGCAATAAGTATAATATTCTTTGTGTAAAGCATAAGTTTTGTTTTAATATTAATGGAATTGAAAATATATGCGAATATTCTGAAGCTTTTAGTATGCACTTAACTATTTACGTTCTAAACACTGGGCGAATACCTATTCAAGAACATATGATTATGATTGAGAATTTAGTACGTTAGCATAACATATTTTGTGGTGAGGAAGGAGAATGTGCTCATCAAATACTCATTGATTGCTTGGCATGAAAATCGGGATAAATTTTGTTTTAGGCAGAGGATACTTAGAAGTTTATATAAGGTCTAGCAAAAAGAGTTCTATTATTTTTCCAATGCACGACTTTAGTAATCTGTATCTTGCATTTTATAGTTGTGATCGGTTTACGCTACATGGTGTTAGAAAGATAAAATTCACTTCTAAAAAAATTTTTCACGCAGTTTTGCGATTGCTCGACTCAGTATTGTTTGAACACGCGTCCAAAAGGTACACCAGCAATAAGAAAATACGAAATATTTTACATTGTTTCTTCGATAATAGTTAATAGTTTTTATGGTCCCGACACTGCAGCAGCCAAACACGCGTCGAATCATGGTGAGCCGACTCAAACGGTGGACAAGCCAGAATTGACGGTCAAGAAGGTTTTTCTAAATGTTTGGTGGGATTGGCAGGGAATAATTTACTATGAGTTACTCCCCTACGGCCATACTCTTAATGCGGACCAGTACTGTCAATAAATGGACCGTCAAAAAGAAGCAATCGCCTAGAAGAGACCATCTCTGGTCAATAGGAGATTCCATCAGGAAAACGCCAGGCCATGTACATTAAAATAGTGACTCGCCAGAAGCTCCGGGATCTTGGTTGAGATGTTCTTATGCATCGACCTTATATTTCAGACCTGGTACCAAGTCATTACTATCAGTTCTTTTCTATGACGAATGATTTTGCAGGTGAAAAATTCGCCTCAAGAGAAGCTTGCAAAAATCGACTATACCAGTTTTTTTCGCAATATTGGCCAGGGTTTGTATGAGAGTAGCATTATGAAATTACCTAAAAAATGGCAACAAATTGCCGAATAAAACAGTATATATTAGCCCTGAATCAGATCATTCTAGCTATGCCAAATAAAATCTTCAATTTAATGCAAAAGTAATGGATTTTTTTTACTACACCCAATGTATCAAAAGTTATTTATGTGGTTTCGTGCATGAATTCTATCGCTGCAATTTTCTTTTAATATCAGAGATGTATCCGTACCATTAGCGAAACATATTGTATTATTGAATTTGCATTGTTAATTCAACTGTAAGCACCTTGTAAATAACTATACAAGTTCATACTATTCCAATTTTGAATTTCGCACATACCAATGTCAACTCTTACGCTTTAGCTAAAATTATAGAATACTTTTAATCCACTTTCGTACACTTGCAGGCTTTGAATGCCATACTTATATCTGCACCTCTTCTTCGCTGACCAAAATAAATTGACAGGCTGACATTCTTCGTCGCTTAGAAAAGTTGCTTCTGTATTCGAATCCAATTTTTTTTTGGAGAGACGTCAGTCGGAATTACTAGTTTGAGCAGAATTTGCATCTCAATATTCTGAAGGCGCCCTAGTATAGTTAAAAATCCTTATATATATGTTGAAGCTGATCAGATGCTCCATTTCAAAACTGTATCTCTCTTCCTAAGTTTTTTCCCTTTTATTTAAGCAGCTCTGATCACTGCAAGTTGGTTATAACAACATAAAACTCCTTCCTACAGACAGTTTACATTTAGAGAGATGTAATATTAACATTAAGGCATAGCAAAAGGTGGAGATATCTTGATGAAACTTTCCACTAATATTTTGCGACAATCTAAGTAAGTTGGCTCTCCAAATTTATCGAAATCCAACCATATTTGAAAAACGACCGAGTTTTTTCTTTTCAGTTCAAAAGTTCATGCTGTCATGTGGAAATGGACAAGCCATTTTCGTCTATACAATTCCCATGAAACCCACTGAGAAAAGCTTCGGCTTTAATGTAATTTTTATCTCCAACTGCTACTTCTACTTTACATTACATACTTTAAACATCAATGAAGATATTCAAATAAAATTAAGCACAAATATTTTTTTGACTAAGTGGCAACGCTTTCTCAAAAAAACGCCCGATTACTCTTTTAATATAATGACTTTCTTTTCAGTGCATTCTCGCCAATGATGAGTTATCTCAGTGAAATTGTGTTTCAATATTTTCTTAGGCGTGTTTTAGTTAAATGGCAGAAATTGATAAAATTGGTCCAGATCTTTCTCTAGCCACAATACATCCAATAAAGTGATTTTTGACCCTTCCTCCAACCTTATATCGGTTAATATTTGAGATAGTTTAATAGTCACCTTCCAACCGGTATTCCGCTTAACCCCAATTTACCCAAAATAATGCTCATCTTTTATTATAAATCTCGCCGGGCGAAGAAATCTCTTTCCTGACGAAGTTGACTCTGCTTGATTCTCGCCTTGAGTGCTTTAGATAAAGTCTAAAAGTCTAAAAGTCCGAAAGAATCATTGATGTCAAGATCAGGTGGAAAGGCTTATCTTTCTAATTTAGTAAGTGACTGGTTCTTTTTTACTGCAATACTTGCAAACCAGGCAGCGAAGACTAATTTTATGGCTAGAGTAGTGGCGTCCATTTCATTTCTATGATCTAGGTAATAAAATTAATGAATTCCAAATTGTTGGTGCAAGCCCAAAGATTCTCCCTTGGAAACTCCAAAAATCGTTGAATTGCTGACAAAGTGTATTTTAACAAAGAAATATTTTTTCCAAGTAGCCGAAATTTTTATTTGAATATTATTATAGTAACAAAAATTTTGTAAATTCTAAAATATTTTGAGATTCTTTTTTTAATTTATATTTTAGCATAAGAGGTGAGTGCTAGTGTTCACCTACTCGGTAAATATAAGTCAATTCATTAAGGTAATGTAAAGATTTGGATAGTGACAGTGACCCCATAATGATCTTTCAGCAGCTATCAGCGATGATGACTTTATAGGTTTCAGTTCGTTTAGGATGCGATAGTGGCCATTTTAATAACAACCTTTACATTGTTTTTTTGTCCGCTGACTACTTTCTCCTAATTCGAATCAATGTTGAAAACTCCGCTAAGCAAACAATATGTAAGAAGTGAAAACAGTATCCCTATTGTAATCCTGATTAGCTCACCTAGGTAAGAGTGAATTTTAAGTTCCTTCAGGAGCGAGTATATGAACTTGCCAGCATGGCAATTAACTTCGGAAGTGAATACAAGAAGTATCGCTATAACAACTCATATTCCACTCATGTTCCAACAAGCAAAGTCAACTGACAATTGCCGCAAGCAATTTAACTGAGCCGAAACAACAACAAACAACGACAAATCGAACACCACAATACGAGTGCAGCTACAATTGCCAACTGGCAATCAATGCGGTTATAGCCAAGGGCACACAAGACAACGGATAAACTGATAGCAAGGTTTTATGCCACCGCTCCTGGGTTGCATCTGCCTACACGAATGTCTATCTCTGGCATGACGAACAACCAGCACACACTGACATATATTCATACGTGTGCGTGTGTGTGTGTGCGTGTGGCAGCATAAGTGGTAAATTGATGGACCGACATACTGTTGCTGCCAGCGCAGAGTTTCTGCGTCAATAGATGCCGGATCGCATTTGTGCGCACCTCTGATTTGGAAGTTGGCACTGCAACAAACATTGCAATACACACGCTACACGGGCATCGGCAGTTGCAATTGGCATTGCAACAGCTGGAAATTGTGAATTTCCTTGCGACAAAGTGCTCGTTGTTGCAACCTTAAGTCGTAATGCGCCTGGTTTTGGCAGCACATCGACAGTTGTGTTGCATCCGCTACACTATTCGATTTTGGTTAATGTGTCAAGTAACCACACAGTTATGTGCATATGTATGCGTGTGTGTGTGTGTGTGTTTGCACAATACAACTGCAGTGCGTATATTGGAAATGATCGCACAGCTCTCTGCTGCCTCAGCATTCATTATTACTTCGATGCTGCACATCAGTCTACGGTTGGCCAACCTATCCACTGTTGTGGCATTTAAATTGCAATTAATTATGTATGCAACAACGAATTCACACGCACCTCTGCATATATGTTGGAAGACATGTGCCTGCGTGTGCATGTGTGAGCGTGTGTATAGTATCGCTTCATGTATACGCTCTTGTCATGCAACTCTTGTTTGGTATTTGACCTCCCACTAACACTTTGACACTTTGCAACGCCTTTGTGTGTGTGCGTGTGCGTATGTGGCCTCTAGTGTCAGGTCGACAGTTGACTCGATGAGTGCCGGCGATGTGTGCGTTCGCCGGACCACTCAACAACTGGACCTAATGTATATGGGAAATACATATGAACGTGTTCGGTGGTGTGTGTGTGTTTGTGTGTGTGTGTGTGTGTGTGTTTGTAGCTTCCATTGCGTTTGGCCGCATAGCCCAAAGTGATGGCGGTCAATGTTTGGTCGCTGTCAAGCACCTGAGGCATATTCCACGTGCAATGCAATGTGTCAGGCTTTTTCACACCTAGAGGTCAATATATTGTCGTGACATTGTTGTTGTTGAGTGTTTTGTTTTTTTTTTGCTGCCTTTTTTAATCTCCTTGCTACATAAAAATGTACGTTTGTTTCCAAGTTGTTTTTATAAAGCTGTTGCGGTTTATGTAGCTAGGGTGGACATGTGGTTGTCATTGCTTTTTCTGTTCGATACAAATACACATACATACAGTTTTGATAGAAATTTTTGCCATTCAAAACTGTTATTGTTTTTTCATTACTTTTTTGCTTCCAACTTCTGATCATTTAACATGTTTGACCGCAGTTCAATGGAGCAAAAAAATGTATATGGAAATTAAAAATTAACTAGTAAGGTAGTACTAGGTCCGGTCCAAATGCATGCCTAGCACATAATCCGATTATCAAAAGTATAAATATTGCCAAATATTTAACCAAATTGTTTAAAATAAATGTAAAAATGTAGGTAATAAATGTTTCAGATTAAGGGGATGTTTCCGCAATTAACAACTTTCCCTTTATCACTCGAGATAAATTTGTGGTTCGCACATAACTTATTGATTAACGTCTGAAGAAACTAGCGACGCTTCTTAGACGTTCCCGAAGAGTGAACAACCTCCGTTTGATTTTGGCCCATCTTAGAACATCCAAACGGCCTAGGGTCGCTTAATTTTGGCCCTTAGGCCTAAGTGCATGACCTGCATGGGTGTTCCAGACTTTTTGAAATGTTCAGTTTGTGTTTTGTAGTAATTTTGTACATCTAACTATAAACCACACAAGCTGATTGAAGCTGATTCCTTTTGTTAAACATGATTTGGGTGTGGTCAATAATTAATCTTACGCAATAATTTTGCTTACAAATCTATATTATATATATTATATTATTATATTATCAGATAAATATATCTATATATATTTTGGCACACTATTTTGGGACATTAATTTTCGACATCTTCCTCGATGAACGAAAAACAATCGCGATAAATTAGAATTTACGTTCGTTGTTGTTTTGTTATCTTCTTAGACCTTGTCTAAGGGAAAGCTAAATCAACCCACTAAAATGTTTAACATTTATTAACATTTTTTGTTGTTTGTGCTGATGACTTCTCAAGCTAAGGTATTATTATAACAGTTAGCTGAGCGAGCAATACCCAGTTGAAAAAAAACGACAATTATCATAGAATTATTTTCAATTAAATATCTAGTGCCATTATTAAGGCGCTTAATTGCGGAAAGACATATTAATAAACATACATAAGTATAAATGCTTTACATCTTCTATGTAGGTTACGCTATCAAGTAGGGTATGTTCTCTTAGAATCGATTTTTGAATGTGATATTATAATAAAATAAATACGAGAAATGCAATGCATTCTTAAATGTATCTTCTGGTAGGAAACACCCATGACTTACACAGATTGAATTGGCTCAGCGAGGGTGTCGTTATGAGGAGGTGGCAGGAGTTTCTATAGCTAGTAGAATTGCCACTCCGGACGGTAGCATGAGTAATTAGAGATCCCTTTCTCATTAAAGATTATGCATTGTGTCTTCGTACTAGCACACACTGGAACTTAGTCATAATCATAGGGATAATGAGGAGATTTTGCATTATCTGGTCATGGAATGTATAGTTTATGCAAAGTTGAAGTTCAATTAAAAGAGCTGTCCAATAAGTATTTAGCCTAAAAAAGGCATGAAACTTTTGGAAAAGTCGCGATTTATTAATGCTATTTCTAGCTTAATACAATTGACACAACGTTATTCCAACATCTTCAATACGTCTGAAAATAATATTTTCTAGAGGTCCCCAAAGTAGCAGAATTCCAGCAATTTGGCTATGGTGGTGGCGAAGGTGTGGGCCGGTGCGTTGGTGGAAGAATACTTTTTCGTCAAAATGAGCCGTCTTTTCTGCACTTGAGAAAGGTAGAGATATCTGACGGTTTTGTTTTTCCACAGGTAAACAATGTAGGTCATACCTTGTAAATTCCTGAAAACGGAGACCAGCACCTTTTCGACCAATTAGACAGTCTTCGCCTTCTTCAGAGCTGGTGTGTGCTAGAGGATCCACATTTCATTGAAGTACTCACGGTTTTTGTCTGAAGTAAGCAAACGCAGCACCAATCGCTCCAACAGCTCTTTTATGCCTAATATTCTATCCAGGATATGACACATACGGTCTTTTCAGATGCCTAGTCTCAGCTATCTCGTACATTTTCTAAAGGTCTGCCAATCAGATCATGGACCTTTGTCAAGTTATCCTCCGCCATAGCCGTTTTCGGGGCACTTGGAGGTGACTCTTGAAAAACCGAAGTGCAACCTCGTTGAAACTCGTTAAGCTAATTTGCCACCATAGCCAATGAAAGATAACAGTCACCGCATACAGCATTCAAGCGCTCTTTGATTTCACTGCACAATTTCCCTTCCAAAAACAAGAATCAAATCACTGACCGATATTTATCTTTTTCCAATTTTCTAAAATCCGCAGACACGCCCGCTTCCACACGCTGTCAAAGTAAAACAACGAGTCAGATTTGGCTGAACTGAGGCTAATTGTTCACGAGAATGTACAGGACAATAATACATTTTCTTTGCAATCGAGCAGAATGGCTAGATAGTTATCGAACTATCCTTGTATCTGGCAAATTTCTGTATTAAAAGATAGAAGATACGTTGTCTCTGCTGAAATCGCTCAAATCTGTTTTGCTATCAGAGAGTAAGGAATAGTCGAATCAGTGGACTCTTCACCCGGTGCCAATTTGGCAAACTGATAAATTTTCATTTGATTGCAAAAGAAAAACTGCGTCAATCATCTGGGTGGAAATGTTTATATCTGAGTTTATTCAGTAGTCAGAAGTAAGCACAAGCTTTTCTATAACTACTCCTAACGTTAGGGCACTTAAATATCTTGTAATGCACATGTTAAAAAGACTGAACTGCAACTCTTCAAGACTGTTTTCTTAACTAAGTGAAATCAGCTTCAAAACTGCTTACGAATGCTGCCTTAAGAAATCCACTTTAAATTCTTTAACAAATATTATTTTTAACTAGTCGAAAAAGCGAGGCCATCAACAAACAAAGCTACGCTTTCAAAACCTCCACGATAGAGAATATAAAAGTATCTGCACATGCGTGTATGTGTGCTTACTGCTGCGCTCTTGCATGTGGGCGAGCACATAAGGATTGTAAGCATTATCAGGCGCTTAAAATATGACTTCCCCAAACATGGAAGCAAACAACTCAAATACGCATGCATATTTGATCGCATCGTCGGGCATGTCTGATGAACCGCAAATGCAACGGCAATAACTGCTCGAACACGCGCCAACATACACTCACACAGTTGTATGAATATTTCTGACTGCGTCAAGTAAAATCTCGTTGTATGTGCGTGTGTGTGTGTTAGTTGTATAAGCAAAAGCACTTGAGCGGCATAAAAGGAGCACATAAAATATAAGTAGGCGCACACAAATGGAAATAAAAGTAAATTGAATCGAAATCGAAATAAAAGCATTCGAAGGCGTTCCACGACAAGCGGGTGGCAACCACACAGCTTGTACTTGCACGACCATAACGACGAATATTCGAATACTTGTAGCTTATAGAACTATGTAGTCGCACCCATACATACATACATACATACATACATACACTTAATATGCATAGCAAGTATGCATAAACACAAGTAGTTGTTTTAAATAACCCAACGAACCAAAACTAGGAAATATTCCACTACGATAGCAAAGAAAAAACTCGATATTTAAAAACGCATAGTATCCCAGAATACCAGTCAAAAATTAAAATTGAATTAGGTATATTTTTATAGTGAACCAATTGCTCAGAAACACAACGGTCACCAACTGGGCTCAATCAACTATAGTTTCAGACCAGACCAATGCAACGTCTTTTATGTGGAGGTGGCTTCTATCAGGGTAGAAGTAAATATGGCCAGCCTCCTCTAGCGAAGTGAACACACACTCTTTTAATAGAGCAGCAATACTGACCTTCGGCTCGCTGACTGTGCGCTCCAAAGTGGGCACAGAGTGTTAGGCCCCAATATCGGGAGGGGCTTGAGATGAGGGAGATAATGGAGAGGCTTTTCGGGAGGAATCTAGCTTGCAAGGAGAGCGCTCTCCTCCAATATCATCGGAATGTGAACGTAACAGAGCACCTTTGTCTACCTCTTGTCTAATACTAGATGCCAGAGCTTCGCGTGAGATCGGTGAACGCTGGTCAACAATAAGCACTTACGTGGCTGCAAGAACAGGAACGTGCCAAGAGCAGAACGCAAGAGATTCTTCAACACCCTGCCCTCAGCAAGACTCATCTTGCCTCAGTTGAAGAGCTTTAAACTGGATGACGACCAATGGGAATAAAGGTGATGAGATTAAAAATGTTGACGTACACAAATTGTCAAAATTGTCTGGAGGAAGTGAGGTAAAAATATCTCGACACTTTCTTGTCAACTACTCTGAGATTGAAGTACCAGAACATTCCTATTTTCCATACCTAAAAATTTTGGTGCTACAAAAGACCGTGTAGTTAACGGCGAGACAGCCTTTCGGACTCTACTGTAGCCTTTAGTAAGACTTATCTGAATGTAGTGCCTAATGTGATTTTTATAATGTGATTTTGCGATTCAAAAAATATTACCCCACATATTGCCATATTTCAGTTCAAAGTAAATATTATCAGTGATTGTGCTATGATGACGAGTAATGAATCGTTAATGATCAGTCAGATTCCTAAGCTTCGGAGTCTTGTGGTAGTAAAAAATGAGATGCGAATAGAGAGCTGATCTCTTCTTATTGCATCCGATCTCAAAATTAAGCTCTCACTCTCGCTAATCAAAAAATAATATAATATGGCCCATTAAGCTAACCTAAACTAATTCATAATTTAAGTGAAGAACTTTTGAATTCCAAAAGATACCAAGGTTTCCTCCACATTATCGTTGAATGTAATAAGAAGTCATAATTAGGCACAAATTTAACAACACCGGTTTATTTGGACTTTCGTGCCTTGTCCAATATCTCTTACCCATATATAATATCCGTTACGAATTTTTCGCTGTAATTTTGTTATCGTTTTCACTTCACATGAAGCACTGTGTGTGCGTTCCCGACGTTCAATCGATTTAAGGCAAGTTTTATTCTCCTTCTTAACCAATGCTTATCGCTAAACAAAAGCGATAACATTAGTGAAATTTGTGAACAAGCTCTAGGCAGCCGTCAAGAGCTTCAAAGTTTTCGAGAACAGGAAATGTTGCTTAAAACAATTACCTTAGAAGGGAGATTTCGAGATTAGTTTTTAGGAGATTGGTGCTCTAGCAGCAACCGAAATATATAAGTATTGGATGATGAGTTAAATAACGACCAACACATTGGTCTGAAGCCAATCAGATCTTAACCTCTCAAATGAGTTCTGAAGAGTTCTAACTCAGCAATTCATAGCACAAAACGAAAATGAATTAAGAGACACTCAACAACTCAACAAAGATCGAACTAGAGACTTTGATAAATTTTTACCGGTGCTTTTTTAGTTCACATTTAACAGACATGACGTTATCAAAGAGTAGTTTATAAAACAAAACTATTCATGGAAAGAACGCTATCACTTCACTTCCTTATATCATCCACTTAATTGTTTCGATGATACGTTCAAAGTATCGCAATCGAGCAAGGAGCGTAGCCTAAATATCCAGCGCAAACTGATTTTTGCATAAACAAGGTACTTTGGTTTACTGTGTTGACATATTTTACAGTTACGACTAGCACCGGTTATTGTGAAAGCAAAATGACTCCTTTGGGGGCGCTTTTGTATTTATTTGCTTTTAAATGCAAAAGCCAAATAAAACATTCGTTCGATTGACTTCTACAAGTAAACACAAAAGCCTCAAATGCAGGCGTTGCCAAGGATTACACGCCGAACAACGGTATCTACAGCAGCAGCAACAGCAACTATTAAATGCAAATAACGATAAAAACAACAGTTAAGCAGAGAAGAAAATCAACAGTTTGTAAGTGCATTCGCACATATATGTGTACAAACACATGCACAATTCGAAATAAATGAAACACATTTCACACACATACATAAATACATACACACTCGAGTAATTGAAGCCTGGCGCACTGCTCCTCAGCTAAGTACATTTGATTTCAATGGCGGGGCATGTGCATGCCAACTCATATCTGGTGGGTTGGGGTACCAAAAGCTCTTAAGCGGCACTGCCCCTCAGGGGTGGGGCGGCTAAAGCCCCGTATTTATGCGCCGGTTGTGCGCATGTGTGGGTGGTGGCAAATATGTGTCCATATGCCGACCTTTGTATGTCATATTGAGTTAAGTGCTGTCTAAAAGGCAACGATGAGGGGAAGACCTAACTGAAGGGGCACTCAAAGCACGCTACCAACCAACACAAAAGTGCACACACACACACACACACATATATATACATCAAAGCGCAGTTTACACTGTGCGCGTCTACGTTTGTGCATATGTGTGAGTATGTGTGTGTTTGCTTGCGTTTTTGCGCATTTTATTGCCAGTAGCATAATTCCGTTTTCCATATCAACAAACTTGCAAATTGGAAATTGTGCAATCGAATCGTTTGCAATTTGATTTTGAACGAGAGTCGAACGCATATTTAACGCCGCCACAGCCACAACGGCCCGTTGCATAGATGTGCTCGGGCGATGTGCCCGCCAGCGAGGCGGACTAACTACGTGGAGTTGGCTGCGTCATTGCCGTTGGCGTTGCCGTTGCCGTTGCCGCTACGGCTCATTGCACCACTGCAATCTCAAGTGGTTTCCCATTTGCCAGCAGTGCATCTGCGGCTGCGGCGGTGGTGGTGGTGCCGGCGGCTGCCGGTGTTCCAGCAAAACTAAGGCGCACGGCATGCCAGCGAGGCGCGTTGTGGCTGTAAGTGGTGCTCTCATTCAGGCGAACATATGTGTTGCATAGATCGCTGTGTGCTGGTTGCATCCACATCTGTTCAATTGCTTTCAATTTTTTCTCCTCACTTGGCTATTTGTGTAAAATTGTTGTTGTAACAGCACATACATGAGTGTGTGTGTGTGTATGCGTGTGATCACGCCTATAAATAGTGCAAAGTTTTCACGATTTCTTGCCTGCATATGCTTTGGCTTAAAGCATACACACACATGCGTGCACTCATGCATCCATACAAACACACACACACACATACATACATACATACTGTCGTGCTAGCTCGTTCACAAACACTTAAATGGCTTTTGCAGATAAATTTGCATTCATTTGTGGCAGCGCTGAACTGCGCTTCTATGGCACCATTTGTGGACATGAGGGATGGCGGAGGCGAGCTGCATAAGAAAATGAGTTCATAATGTATTCTCATGAAACACCACTCGCATTCTATTTAATAGAAAATTGAAATATCTTTGAATTTGCAATGGATATTAAAGGCAAGCTGGCGGCTAAGCCGTTCTGCTAAAAAAAAACCGCTTGACATGAAGTCTGGCCAGATCGTAAATGTTTGAAGACGCCTTTCAACGTTGATTAATTTTTCAAAAAGCTTTTCTGATAGCAGAAATACACTTGAATTCTATTCTATAAAAGAGAACGTCTGTAGAAAATCGACCTTGGCATCGACATTAAAGCTATTTCTGCGCTATGCCAACATTATCAGCAGTTAAAAATAAATTCGAAAAAAAATAAACAGCCTGCCATAGAGAGAAATTTCAGACCACACAGCGCTTGTCAACAAAAGAAACTGAAAGTTAACATAGAATATCAAAACTTTACAGGCTACCAATTTATCATTAAGCATGGGCTCGGAGAAAATGCTGACTTAAGACCTTGGTCAGACACATCATTACGAGACACTGTTATTTAGATCGAATTCTAAAGTATATAAGCAACAGGCGGCATGAAGAATAGCTGAAGACAGCAACGACCAACAAATGTTGCTTAAAGGAAGACTCGAGAATGATAGAAATATTTTGATTCCCATATGGATGATTCCAAGGTTATATGTTCTAGCCAGTAGCCAGCTCTAGCCAGTAGAATCTACCTGGCCTACTTGAACCAAATTCAGCTTATAATATGCCAATAATATTTCCATAATTCATTTCAAAAATATGACATTTGCAGCTGCTCATTCAACTTTACAATTGATATAGCTCAAGTAACTCCAAAAACAAATTACTTAATATGTGGTAAGTTCAGATATGTTCTCTGGCTGCCTTCATACTGGATACAATAAATCTGAAGACAGTGTGTGAAGAATGACATTGGTAAAATTGATGTAGGTATGATCTATTTTTTTCATAGACCCAGAATTGAATCAAATCGGTCACCATCTTCTCTTTGTCCTAATATGAAGAAACCAATTTCACATTAGTAAAAATTTGGTAGGGGTTTTAGAGAATATTTCTCAAGATAGTCTCCTTTCAACTCATTGTCCTTATCCAACAAAGTCGTAACTTCTCACTCTTCATTGGATTTTTCAAATGGATTTTTTTCTTTCTGCAATTCGATGTCAAATCGGCACAAAAAATGGCGGTTGTCACTTGTTCGGGCAATAGGACTGCCTAAAAATTCTCCATTTTTGAAACAGGTCTCCTTTCTTAACTGTTCGTTGGTCTCTGGTGTGTAGCAGTGGATTCATGCTTCGTTAATGGTCACGAAATGACGCAAGAATTCTTTCGGATTGCGCTTGTTGTGGTCAAAATATGAATTATTTTGCACCAACAGATTACTCTTTTCCAGTATTTCATGGAATATATGACACACACTGTCTTTTGATATAACTGTCTCAGTTATGTTTCGCGCCTTCAATCGGCGGTCGGCTAATCGACGAATAATCGACGCTCAACAACAAATTAACTCGCAACATATTGAATAAAGTATAATAGTTTTGTTCACCTAACGCTTGTTTTTAGCACCTAAAACTAGTCGAGATATGTACAGAGCTTAAAATTTCGAAATTATCGGGATGATGATAACGAATTGATGTCTGTCTGTTCATCAGTGCACCCGATAACTGATCTAGAAATAGATAAAAGGTGTGCTTAAGTCACTTAAGCTGCTTTATATCGAACAACCGATACGAATCTTAAATATTGGTGGAGGGGGATATGTGATTTAAAAATGTTGCAAAAGTGTTTGTGGTCACGCCCTCTTAATCTACATGTATCAAGTATCAGTCAAGCTTTACCAATCGGACTAATTGAGGAAATTTCGGCCTACTATCTTAGTTTATAGTGTGCAAGTGGACATCTCTGTCCTTATTCCTACCACTCAAAGCATGATAACTCTACCATTGCTGGGATCGGTGGAACAGTTTGCTAAAAAAAATTTGTACTTTAACCAAATATACTGAATATATTGACTTCCATCCCGAATTTACACCAAATATATCGGTCAATAATTTTGAGATATCAAACTTTGTCACTTAGCCTAGCTTAGATTTGATTTAATACCGAAAATAGATTATATCGGACCATACCTAGACCCCATATACCAAAACTATGATATTCCGTTCCTCTCCTCAACTTTGTACTATATCAATCGGCCTATATGAGAGATATCTTAGTAGATTTTTTAAGAATGTTTAGCTTATTTATAATAAAAGTTTGCAGACACCTGGAAATATTTCAGCCGCCTTTAATATTTGCTACTTGCGATAATATTCGGCTGCAATCGAACTTATTTCTTCTTTATATGTTCATAATAATTTTCCAGAGACATTTTCATTGTATCCCCTGCTTAAACGTTCCTTACTTGATTAATATGTGTTCACAAATTGAGTGGAATTATCTGCACAGAGATCTAACCGTTATATCCGAACGCTGGGATGTTGAAAATCATCGGAAGCAATGCTCATAAGCGCGGAAACCAATAATACTTATGCCACCAGACACTCAGACATATGTATACACAGACCTATCGATATTTCCATGCTGTAAAATGTGCCAACTTTATGATGTTTGAAAATTGAACACCAAACACTATCTCATTGATTTTCAAATATTATATCGTGTGAATATTTATTATAAAGTTAATAGGCGCCATTGAATTCGTGAAATTCCCAACAAAATCAGTTGATCCTACGAGTATTTGAATGAAACCGAAATATGAGTGCATTAAGTGTTTACCTTTCAATTGCGAGTAAACGAGTATATATAATACATAACGGCCTCATACATAAGGGCCAAAGTACACACATAACTGCGTAATTCGGGGAGAAAAACAAGCGCTTGACCTTTTTAAAATGTGTGTGGATGCGAGAAAAAACGCAAACATTTCTGATTTCTCCGCATGCTGACGCTGTCAAAAGCCAACAGCGGCGACAGCAACAATCGTTTGCGGTGAAATAACGAGTTTCATGTGCAGGGAAAAATGCGCTCAAATGCACAAGTGCATGAAGCGAACATATTCACACACACACACACACGCTTACGAGGCACCACTTGAAATATGTTGGCATTTTATGCCGAAAAAATATTCACCAGCCTATGCCGGCTGTTAAGCTTTTTCAGCGAAACGCTGCGCCGAGTAAGGTCACGCTTTTGCGTTTGCCTGTCTTTTGCACTTATTAAATAGTTCCGTTTTATTTTTATACAAAAACAAAAAAAAGGTTTTTGAACATAAACTTTTATTTTATCTTGTTTGCGCAAATTTTGTTTATACGCTGATCAGTTTGTAGGCTAGCTTCTGGAATGGCGCGGCAAAAATGTTTAACCTACTTGCCCAATAGTGCAATAAATTCAACACCACCAAACACGCCTGCAGCGATTGACTAAGAGACGTGCAAATCGACGGCAATGCGAGGCTCCGTGCTAGGTTTGGCATAAGTATGAGCTCGTGTATACTTATATATATGACTAACTCATGCATGGAAGTAGTCCACAGCACTATTGCAGTTAAATTACTAGTTCGGTTTCTAGTAACGGCCATCAGCAATCAGAGTGAGTATAACTTAATAATATTATATTTTTTGGTCCAATTTCCCACATTTAAACTAAACTGAAACTAGTGATTAGTCGAGCAGTATAACAAGGAACTCTTTCTTTGGGTTTAATTATTGAAATTCTACAAATAAATTGTTTGAAAGCATACCATTTAACTACAGACATATTCAGTTCCAAGGCTCTGATAAGAAAGGTGAGTTAGTTTAAAATAACAAGAGAAAGAAATGTTATAACCAAAAATTCCAGTTTTGAACTAAATTATTCCCAATTCATACCAATAATAATACTGAAGCAAGACGATCAGCGAATATATATCAAAAACCCAAGCTGATATCTCAAGTCACAATTCGACTTTACAAAAACTACTTCTTGCAGCATTATTGGCTTATTCAAGAAGTCGTAATCCTCCTCTTAAAATATAAGTCTTGAAAAAAGCATCCTATTAACCATTTTTACTATATCTTTTGAGGTTTTCCAACCTTATCTCACAAATGGCCACAAAGATATTCGATTCAAAAGTACATCATTCGCTGACGGATTATTTATGTGCATACCATTGGTCAAATTTTTGTCTATAGCACCACACATGAAAATTAAACGGCATCGAATCACTTGTCTAAAGTGCTCAGTTGACTACGCCAACCGCTGATAATAGAATTATCGACAATCGCGGTCATAGGTCGCCTACCTACTAAAAGAGAGGATCTTCAAGTTGGTGTCTTCCATTTTCGGTGGTCAAAAGAACAATATTTTCGAAGCAAAATGCGCCTATGGTAAGTGTCAAATAGTCATTCCCTGAGAACAAAGTGTTTTATCGATGATTACGTGCGTACCGATCACCAGATGCCGTAGTCCGCCTACATGAATGTGTGTTTCAAAAAAACAAAAAAAGCGATTTCTTAATTTCACTATATTAGCAAGTTCAACAAAAAATTGGCACAATTTCTTTGATTTTGAATCGAACTGTATTCTTATTTCTACATTTATGCAAAATTAAAGAGATTATCAAAGTTCTGTATTGGTCATTACTAATGGGCCAGACCTCTGTGAATGCAGCTTTCGTTTAAAAACTAACCAATGATGATAAAATTTCCGAACACCTACCAAACCATGAATAATTTTGATTGTATTGGAACCGATTTAACTTATATTAGTGGGAAGAAATATCATCACTTCATCAACTAATTAGAAGTTTCAACAGAAAGCTAATATTTTTTCGAAAATCGCCGTCCGCTTTCAAGCTGTCAATAAGCTCCAAGGTATTAAGCTAAAAGCATCTTTAAATGGTACTACCAATATTCAAGTTGAAACGTGAGCTCCAACATCGATTGCCTCAGATGTTTTCGCAAATCTCACTACCCTTATCAGATCGAGCGACTTAAATTTGATAGCTGACTTAAAGCTTCATTAATTAATCGACATCTGCTCCTTAATACTAAGCTAGATTCAGTAGTCGCCGAAACAGCACAGAACCATCACAGGTCGCCAACACTAACAACTTCAAATAGTACACCCCTTTTTATATACCTGGTCACAATTATTCTGCAAAGAATCTTTCACGAAACCGCCACTGCCAGGAATAAACTGAAAAACACGCTCACAAAAAAAAAACCTGGATCGAATGAAGCTCGATTGATTTTTAGAACTACTGTTGTAGTACTGGTCACCATTAAAATCACACTAGTTCCACTGCAAAAACTTGAAAAAAAAATTTATGAAACACTTAGCAACACACAACCACGCACACGTACACAAGCACACATGAATTTATTTAATATGTGTGTGTTTTTTCATGTGGCTGTACGTGCGTACACTCCGCCCTTGGCTATTCATCAATCCGAGTTGAGTTGATTTTTATTGCGCACTTTTTCACTTTTACCGTTATTATTACGATTTTTTATTATTTCTGTGCGAGCAGGATGATTTTTTTTCTTCTCCTACTCGTTTTATTCAATAAAGTTGGATGTGCCTGTGAAACTAGTTGTTATTGTAGCTGCTACATTGCAGTCGTGTAGTAAATTAAGTAAATTGCTCACTACACAGCTTTGTACACATAAAAACGGATTTTTGCACAAACAAAAAAAAAAAAAATTACTAGAACAAAAAGTCGCAATGCACACAAGCACGCACACACACTCACGCTGAAAATTCTACCATGAAGCGAAATAAAATTCCTTTGCTCGCAAGTGTGTGCTATGTGAATGTTTGCCGAAAATCCACAAACACTTGTAAACCGACGCACACATACACATACGCAGGCACATGCACTTGCACAGGCAGCGGTAGAGATTCAAATAAATTGGCAGTTTTGAAGTGGGTGCGCTGTCGCTCAATTTGATGAATGTGTCTGTGCGGCCGACTTTGGCAGCCAACTTCCCGGGTAGGGGTGCGTTGGTGAGGGGATGTGTAGTCGAGCAGCAGCTTGCGAACTTAAGCGCATACTCAACACTTTCTACTGACAACGGCTACCATTGACTTGTCCTGTTCTCTCCCTCCCACCCTCTGTGCAGCTCAAGCATCTTGCAGCTGAACGCCGTTCACCTTACGCTCACCTTTATTGCGCTGTGAACGTGAAATATTTCAATTTGGAATTGCAGTCAGGTGTAGCCGAACTGCATATTACGCACATACATATATATTTGCCAGCATAAAATTTCAATATATTTGCATGGCTACCGGTTGTGCGAAAAAGTTCAACATAGCGCAAGTCAGATGTCGCTGTCGGTGCGTACAGCATTGTATGTGCGTTACAGCATGTAATTGACGCCTTTTCGCAACTACAATGACCATTTCCTTCCCCTTACATTCCTCATATTTTTCATACAACTTATAATAGTAAAATAAGGTGAATTAAGGAGTCGTGTGGGAGAATACTTTACGTTCTATAATAAGAGAGTTGGTGCCTTGCTAACTGTTAAGTTTGTAAAAAAAGTCGGTCAGAAGAATGAAAAGTGTACTACTATGCCTCACCCGGATTTCCTAGTAACTGGAACTGTACCCAAAAGTGTCAACTATCAATTGCACAGATTCTTTATTATATTCATTGTATATATTTGCTTTACTTGTTAAGTTCTCTCCCAAAAGAGTTTTTGTTTAAAATTCAGTTGAAAACGAGTTTTATGAACATTCATATCTCTTTTTCTAATTATTTCCTTTGTTCAGCTGATAAATCTGGTATTTTAATAAATATCTTACATAAAATTTGGTTTCCCTTATTTTCTGATTTTGACCTCGAAACATTCACTTAGAATTGAAACCCGTTCTTCAGAATATTTTTATCCCGCTTTGAAAGTTATACAATATAAAGCTGTCTACTACCCACTAAAATTTGCAATTACATTCTCTGATAATGGTACCAATTATAGGAGTAACGGCATGTTCTTTAAGTGAATTCAGACCTCAACTAACAGGGAAGATTATTTCAGATTATGTTTGAAAATATTAACAGAAGTACTAGGCATTGTCTACCTTTAACTCAAATTCTTTTGCAAATTTAGCTGTGAAGGCTGATTAGTTGCCGAAGCTCTCAGAGAGAGAGAGAGAGAGAGAGAGTGCTTGAACATGCTTTATAGCCTTCTCGGTGAACGTCCATGTCCCAGATATACTTCTTTTCGGTACTACTTTCTATACTTTCTTGTCTTGCCGATTTTATATTATTTAGTTACGTCAAATGTCAAACGTTCCCAAGATCTTTGTGCATGATCCCAATAAGTGTGTGGACTTTAAATATGTATTTCCCAAATAATTCCCAAGTTAGCCAAATAAGGCCACCATCGAAAAAAGTGTGATTCGATTTGCAATGTAGAAATGTGAATGCTTTGATTTAACATCAGATGTTACCCTAGTAAAAAAGAAAGTCTTTTACCACCTTCTCCATCTTATGCGGCTAGACTTGTTTCCTTATATGTTTAGGTGTATGTGTAAACAACCTCAGTAACTTAGTTTTGTGCGTAACGAGTCAATAGAATACAGAAAAGTTAGGGCTAAAAGATTTATATGTGTCGATGGAAGTCGCTTCAGACACTAGGATCTCCTTAGGAGGATCTTATAATAATGAAGACTTTGTTGCTTTCCCTCAAACTAAATGTGACAATGATATGAATGAGCCTAAACAAAAACAAAGTTTTTCCCAGCCTCTTTTGTAATTTTATAAATGCTAACTCCCAACTTTCATATAGATGTTATAAAAGATGAAATTAATTATATACAGAATATTTTCTAGATGTATATTCGAGTCGGAAAGACGCTCTTATTCTTATTATTTATTAGTGTGGGGCCTAAAGGTAACGAAATAGAGCGATTTATAATGAAATCGGGACTATCGATAACAATAAAATCGAAATGCGAGCACTGTTGCATATGATTAAAAATCTATTAGGTTATATGTTCCAGTTCGACACTGCCTACTAAAGCATAAAAATGGTTATGAAATAACGAACATGGCAATAATGGACCTCAGACTTCAAATAGACCTCAAATGCGACTAAACTCAAAAATGTATACCAGAGTGAAACATTGAAACGAACTCATCAATCCAACATTCAATGGCATTTACATAAAAATATTCGTATGTACATGGTCCCGCCTACAATTTTCCCACCCTCAGCTGAATCTACTGTCTACCACTTTTCGCACGTGCTGGCTATTATCGCATGTGCTGCACTTGATTTATGGCCACTTGATTGAGGACTGGAAACCTCTGCGCGCAGCAGCATGCCCTCAATTTACATATATATATTTTTTTCTCACTTCTTTCCGTATCGCCCACTGACGCATATTGTGTGAAAATTTGCATTTCCACGCACTTACTGCCACTCCCACCCGCGTGTAATACGATGTGAGTAATATTAAAGTGCTGCCGCAATTGTTGCGTATACGCCATGACACATCGCGATTTTCACTTTATTTTTCCTCATTTGACCGACCAGCGGCGGCCAGTCGGCGGCCATGCTTTCAGAAACCATTTATAAATAAATGTGTGCAAATTGATAAATTTTAAAGTTTTTTCTCACTATTGTTGTTTTTGTTTTTTTAACGCGTTTGCATTGTGCATCAACGTTGTTATGTTTTACATTTAATTACTGTTCCATTTGGCTCACTATTTGCATCCAGCACTGCGCGCAAAAACAAGCGTAATTACTCTGATAGTTATTGTAAATATATACATATAGTTTTGTACTTCAAAAATTATTTCTCATAATGACTTTTATTTTCATACAAATTTTATAATATTAAGCTTATTTGGTAAAAGAAAGGAAGTAGCGATAAAACTCATATGAATTGAAAAATTTAATTTTGCACGTAATTTTGCAATTTAGTGGGGATTTTAATAAAAACGTAAAGCTGAATATTGCCGAATGTGTTCTTAATACCGGAAAATGTTGCAAAAACATGATTTGATAAAGGTAGATTGTTTTGGGTATGCTTGCCGAGAACCATTAAGTATATTGCCTATTTGCATTCCGTGCTTAAGCTATCTGCATATCTTTCCAAATATGTGCCTACTTTGAAATCATTAAAATATATTGAAAAAAGCTCCCACATCGCATCTGCTTCAAGGCCTTAGTGGTATTTCGCTATCATTTTCTAATGGGAACATGAGGACTACTAATGTCCTTTTTACTTAATAATCCTGAATACCTTATTGCTAGGAAAAAATAAAAGGGTCTGTAGCAATGCTATCAGCTTTTAATATGAAAAAGTCCAATATTCGAAATTATTTAGCTTTCATCCTAAACTCGCAAGATCATTACTCACGAGGGCGATTCCATAAGTACTTCTACTATAAAGGAAGCAATAAAAATGTGGTGGAAAAATGGCAATTAATTTCTTAATACAGTCTTCTTTAGCTTGATACATTTGACCCAGCGATACTTCAAATTCTTTAACCCGTCTGAAAAATACGTTCTCTGAAGGTCTGCATAGTAGAATAGAATAGAGCGGATGGACCAGCAAATCGTAGCTTAATTTTACCAATTTAGCCGTGGCGACGGTGGAAGAACGTTGTTTAATTTGCCAAATAGTCTTTTTTCTGAAGTTATGCATCAAACCGGCATAATAATTTGCTATAGTATAACCCTATGACAAATTTACCCTTCTCCAGGTAGTCAATGTAGATCATGCCTTGTGAATCTCAAAAACACGGTGTTTATCACCTTTCCGGCGAGTAAGACTGTCTTCGCTGCTGTTTATAATATTACCTAGTCACTGGTACGTACCAGAACCATGTTTCGTCGACGGCCACGAAACTATGAAGAAACTTTTTCGTATTGAGCTTAAACTGCGCTTATTCCTAATAGCTTCATGAACTCATTTATATTGCGTATTCCTATCTTAGAATTCAAAATTGTCTTTACATGCACACTTTATATTGTTTACTGAACATTCTTGACCGTGACAAAGTAATTGACCATATAACTAAATGTGCTCTTTTCACTTCAAGAAACAAATAAGTTTGTCGATATAGAAAAGAAGATTTGCCTTCAACACCGTTCACTTGACAATATAAACCTCGCGATCAATAAAGTCACCTTCAACTGCTTTCACTTGCTCAAGTGCGTTTTGTTGAGACGACGACTCCTTTCTTCACTACCAACGACTTGCGATTTCTATTTGGTTTAGTCCACAGTTTCACTAAGATCTCAGACTTCTGGTACAAGTCAACCAAGCAACGATAATGGAATATTCGCTGTGTAGCGGAGTAAGTAAAGTTATTGACAGATGTCGTCCAATTTAGGTAATTTTTCGATTCATGTATGTACAAAATTTCACTGAAATGCTCTGAATAACAACAGATGGGCTGAAGAAACGGAGCTGAAATTACTGTCGATGGCGATACACATATTATAACAAGCTTCCTACTTTTGGATACCATTTTTGTAAACGATTGGTTTTTGCTACGGAATATGCCTTTGTCTGGTTGAACGCCGAGAAATTTCTTTTCAACTAACGTTCTCTTGAAGTGCGAAAATAGAAAACAGTTATAGAGGGTTATATCCGCAGAATAGGAAGCAATTCGAAGCAATGTTACTATCGTTTGCGTTGATTTCTGATTGGTGAGTTTTCTCTTAATATCATATAGAATGTCAGCTGGCTCGATGAACTTGATTTTAGGGTCATTCAAAATAATTTCGCGTATTTTTTGAGTTTTTGTCCCTAACCACCACTTTGTTTTGGACGTCTTTGGATGTCCACAAGTATACCACTTTGGTGCTCACATGACCTCTACGAAATTTAACGAACCATTAACGAATGGTTGCTTAGCCTGACATATATCCCGAACAACACTATTTAATTTACGCTTTGGTTTTAACAGCGTTTTTCTTATCAACAAGTAGTGCTTGTTTAGCATGCGAAGTTCTTTTTCAACTATTTCTTAAATACCGAAACCTAACCTAGCATAACTGAAAATGCTATGCATATATCGCGAGCAAATTGTTCAACAATTGTGAAATTTATTCAAGTGTATTTTCAAGATTAGGTCTAACAACATAACATTTTCAATCTCTCTCATATAGCTAGGGCATATCATCCTCATCATTGCACCAACCTGGCTTTATTGATTTTATTAGTACGTGTTAGTAGTATTAATACAGTTAAATGAGTATTAGATGATAACCGACAATATATTCACTGGCCTTTCATAATTACCTTATAAGAAAATGGAAAATATAAAAATCCTTTTTTGTCCTATTCTAATCTAGTATAGACATTGAAAGTATATATCTTTAATATTCGCAGCAAATAATCACCGATCGCTTTCCAAAATTTGGCTAGATTTCGAATCAATAATTGCCAGTCTTTGGAGTACCGATCAAGTATCTAATTAATTCAATTGAGGAGAGGCAATCTGCGATTATGGTTCACCTATTATCATCGGCATTAGTTCCTCATGTGGTCTTGACCATTTCAGTTGATATCGTAACTCAAACTATAAACACATCAGTTATTATTTGCTATATGTTATATATTCAAAACCTGACCATAGAAATACAATGCAAAAGTGATTTAGTAGTTCAATATTTATTCACACGACTTCCAATTGCTTTCAATCGTTGAAGGCTAAGATTTGATTTATACGAGCGTAACTGTTCTTCTTCGAAAAAACAGCTCACCAAACCAAAAAACTTTCAATAGCAAAATGTAAGTATGTAAATTTGTGTATTTGCTTACAAATATTATTTAAAAAGTGTAGAGTGTGGAACCAAACGAAACGAGTGTAGGACGAAATTGGAAATTAAGATAAGAAGCCCATTATTAAATGTGCATGATCCCCTACTTCCTGCATTAGTACCCTCATTTTATTTGAACGGAAATTTTATTGGAATCCATTGCCTGCATATTTCATATGCTTTAAGGTGAAAGCTGTCGTTGGACAAGAAAAACGTTTTAGCGGTACTTCCGGTGAAAAAGAAACTGAACAATGTAAAATAAAAGTGAATAGGAAACTAACCAAGCCCGAATTTTATGTGCGCAACTTGATGGGCGATTTCCAATCGACAACGGTAAAGACAGCTTGAGAGGCGGAACTTAGTCGATGACCGCACTTAGGCGCCACTTCCGGTGCGAATGTCATGCATTCGTTATGATAACCAAGAGAATGCACATCGCCCCATATAAATAGTGTGATTGGTGGCAAGTAAGTCTCAGCAGCTACACTTGCAAACTTTTTCTCTGAGAAATTGTTGAAGCAAATTGTTTTTACGGAAAATATATTCCATTTAAAAATATAGTTTTAAAACACAAAATTTCAAAACTTAAAGGTCATATTTTTTACAAGGTTGTCTTCGTGTCTCAAGCAGCAGTAGCACGCCTCAGAGGCGCTTACTTGAAGCAAGAGCTTCAGCTCAGTGTAGCAATCAGCCGTCATGCGTTCAATAAAACTGGCTCATTATGGCGCACACTTCTGTAGAGCCAACCAACCATCTGCTTTCTGTGAACCAGCTTGCCTCATACACTTACCGCCTTTCATTTAATCCGTTTTATGGTTGAAAAAAAAAAAACTAAAACACCTGCTTTATGCCGGCGAGATCAAGAGGTACAGCGACGCACAGCAAGACTCTTAAGTGATAATTTATTTGTAATCTCCGATGAGTCCAACAGTGGCATTTTTATCGGCAATAAGGAGCGGAGCTGCAACACAAAGCATTCCCCGCGTAAACTGCATTAACCGATTTTCAGCAACGAAATTATCCCGGCATGCAACCTGCTTCTTCCTGCGCTTTGAACAGCCGCCAGCCAGTTAGCTTGACTGAGACGAGTAAGGCCAGCATCAGCAGAGAGACGCGCGCCAAGTATACGCCCTGCTGCTCTGACTCTGCTGAATAGCAGCGTCGATTAAATGGCTGAAAATGTGACTATACGTTTGGGAGCATTTGCCGTGTGAATGTTGCGGACGCTTGCTGTCTTCTTCATTCATGTTTGACGTTATATGTGTATGTATGCCTTGCAGTTGGCTGAATAGACGTATTTGTAGGTTGGCTATCTTCGAAATTCATGAGGTCATTTTTATAAGAAAATAATTAATTTGTAGAATTCTCTGTATTCGTTGAACTATTCAACTATTCAAAACTGGTTTGAAATGAAGTGATTATAAACTAGACCGAAAATAACCAGTTACTAAAATTATTACAATATATGCTTGCTAATAGCAATAAAAAGATTAACTATATATAAACTTGTTTGCACGGATCCAGTTACTAACTAGTTACACTAATTCGAGGTATGTATTATATATATTGGGTTTCTCTATTACATACGACGGTCCCTAGTACACGCTCCTTCTTATATGTCTTCGTTTGAATCGATATTAGGATAACGGTATCTGCTTCCTCAAATCATTTATCACGCAATTTCTTCTAGGGTGTGTAAGCCACCGAAGGATTTTGACGCCAAGTGAAGTGCCAGGACACAAATATAAGGAGCGACTTTCACAAACGGACTGAATATATATCCGATCAACAGCTATAAACTTGGCGGCATTACCTGAAATTATCTTTGCATGTTTTCTGCCGCTACAACAACAATCCCTGTAAGCATAATCAGCCCATGTAACCAAAAAGTTGTAATTCGGAAATGTCATTAATCAACACAATAGCTATATGACTTTATAGCTTTATAAAATTATTCTCCAAAATGAGCCATAACCGAGTTCACCTTGAAGCAATTACATTAACTAATTCCACGCGAAAAACATTTAAGAGCGCTGGCTAAGTAGAATAAGTAGCTGAGGAGTCACAAGCTACACGAAAAACACTAAGGCTATCGGGAATAAAATGAAATACATATAAATGGTCAAAACCAGAAATAAACCTCAACGCAAATTGCCGCAAAACTGAGTTGAGATATTTGCTACTACAACAACATAAATTTTGTTGCGCATAAAAAATATGAAATTTCGTTGACGTTGGCATGCAATTTGCTAATTTGTAGAACGAGTGATGCAGTCAACGCAGAAATAAAAAGCAAGTGTATAGAAATAAAGTTTAGCATATACATTAGGGTGGTTCTAAAGAAGTTTTCATTTCGTTTCTTCTTCAACAAGAAATGCGAATTTCAATCCGACTGAGAAAATAGAATTAACTTTTAATTTATTGAGCCTCCCTTTTAAATAAGCGCGCTCAGTATATATTTAAGTGCCACCCTCATATACATAAATACATAGAATTCTATATATAGTACGCTAGTACTCATTAGTAAGCAAGAATATGAGACTGAGATTAAAGAAAACGAGCAAATTGTTGAAGAAGTAGTTGCAGCAGAAATAGCAGCAGGAGCACACAAAATGAGCAACACGCCCACTAGTGCAGCCACTTCGGGCTCGTGACACCGCTCTAACCAACCGTAGACCATCCGAACACCGACCGCACCGCATTACAATCAGCGAAACCAACCAACTGAAATGCAACGAAACCACAATCGTCGAGTAATGATAATAGCAATTGTTGCAACAGCTGCGCCATCATTTGTTTTTGTTGTTGTTGGTTTTTTAGCCATTTCGTTTTCTTACTTGTTTGGCTTACATTGACAATGTGGATGACGTTGGCGATAAAAGTCATCAGCGCTGAGTAATCACTTTCGGTCTCAGCTTGCACCTCTTAGAATAATTAAAAATGCAAGGCAAGGCAAATCAAAAGAGCAACAAGCTGTGTGCCAGCAAGAGCTGCAAATAAAACGGAAACAATACTACAATAACAATCTCTAAAAAGTGGTACGCCAGACAAGGGTGGAGAAGAGCAAAAAAGCGAGCGTGTGAGCGTGAGCGTGAAGTGAGCGTGAAAAAATTACGAACCTACCTCAAACATGTTGGGAAATGTGCTAGGTAACGAACTAAAATGAAAACAGCAACGATAATCGTATTAAATATTGAAAAATATGTATACAACATACACATATAAATATGTTGGAAGTTGTTCGCATTTGCAACGTTTTAATTTTTAAAACAAAATCGATCGAATACAACGAAGTTATTTAGAGCTACAAAACTCCACGATCGCACAAACAGGGACCAAAGCGAGAGCTGAACGGACTCGAATAATTTTTTGAATTATTCATCGTCTTGAAATTTTTAAGAATTGAAACCATATGAAATAATTAAGAGAGAATGAACACCGCTTTCAACCGTTTAAGCTACAGGGTAACCAAATTCTAAGCGAAATATTGTTATGAAATTCTATGGAAATAACTTTCGTGCTGGCCGATCTACTTAAAAAGACCGCTATTAGTAGTTACCGATTTGATCATTTTTGTAACAAAATTGGCCCCCATTAGAGCAGTGGTCGGTATGAGAAGAACTGCGACTTTGTGAGTGAGCACAAAAGTAAAGACACCCAGTGAGAACTGCGCAAACTTAAATTTTTAGAAATTTTATTCTTTACCTTTTATTAACGAAGCATTTTCGTACATCTTTATTCATCTAATATTTTTTAGAATTGAAAGAAACATATCTAATATGCCTAAAAACCTTAAGTTAAGGCCTTTAAATTACAAATTAAAAGGCAATAATGAAAGACAAAATGTATGCATTAGAGGCACTAAGTTGTGCTAAGTTTTATTAGTGGATTTTTATTAATGCCTTTAAATGGTACTAAGCTAATGGTTTTCAAATTTGTATTTTTTATTTCCTCCATTTTCACTACTTAGAGGTCGTACTTAAACTGTTAAGAATCGAATTTGTTCAATTCGTTAGGGTAGTTTGTTAGCTATGAAGTTTCACGCCATAATTAGCAGTAACACTCAGCTTGCATTTGAAGTGTTCCAGATGTAAACCCTCTTTATCTTTCTTATAGCTAAATTTGTCATTTCTCACTTAGTTCTTTATATAGTCATCGCAGTATCAATAGTTTCCAATAAAATCTTTAACAGCAGTTGGGTATAGTTTCTAACCATTTTTACGCTGCGACATGAAAAGGTCAAATAGGGTGTTACCACCTAGTTTATTTGAAATACGTTTAATAGTTTATGAAACCTGTAAAATATACCTATTAGAGAGTAATCCACACCCACTTTGAAAAACCTTTGAAACCACATATGCTCCCCAATCATGATCCAATGTACTAAATTTGAGTTTCGTAGCTTATTTGAAGACGAATAAAGGCTTTTTATGGATATGGCAATGATCCGATTACACACACAACATGCAATATCTACCTTTTAAAGCACTGTGGAGTAAATGCGCCAAGTTTAATTTGGATGTCGTAATTTTTAGTGAAGTCATCTCTAGGACAGCAGACAGACAGCAAACAAAAAGCAATTTGTTTCATCAAAAAAACAATGAACATTTTGATAGATAACTGCAATATATAACTCGATTAATAATAAATATAAAAGTAAAGAGTTTTTAGAGGCGATCTAAAGCTGAAAACATTTTTGGGAAGGGTGGCCATATATTTAAAAAAATTTTATTAAATTAGAAGGTTTTCAACTGTGTAAAAGTTGAGTCAACGAAAATTACTATGCAATATAAAAATTTTGACTTTTTAGTAGAGTTGCCACATCTTTGAAAAATTTACAAGATAATGGGCAAAAAGTGTACATTGTAATATTTGGTATATAAATTTATTGGATCCATGGCAAGTATTTAATAGATATATTATCATTATAAGCAGCAGTTTGTTTAACATACTGCAGCTGCCATAAACCGGTTATATCAGTACGGTAATTGAAATAATGAATAAACCCAAGTTATATGATATTAAAATCGAATAGTGAATTGAATTCTTGCTAGCTGCATAAGTTAGAATTGCGGCCTTTGATTCGCAATTTTTCTGCTCGCCATCTTCATCTTCATGGGCTGCTCTCTATCTCTATCTCAAAAAGTGTACATGTAAAATCAACAACACAGTTGATGAGACCAGTTTTACTATTGCGAATGGCGCAAATTAAAACAAACTTACTGACAGAAATTAGAATATAAATATTTCTTTTACCGATTTTTATAACTTAAGACTTGAAGTAAGTTATAATTGTTTAAAGTTGGACGCTGTTCGAAACTATGGGGTTATTAAATCGGTGCGGAAATAAGTATTTATGCCCTAAAAAGAGATAAGCCCAACACGATTACGCATGCGTCAGAGGATATATTAGTACAAGTCTTGCTGATCTGTTTTAACAAATGCTATAGTCTGTTCGATTCGTTACACTCCAATGAACGTCGAGGACAACTAACATTGCACATGTCCGAGAGAATAAAAAAGGCTCACAAATTATCACATTTTTCACATGAGGTATAACTTAGTAAAAACAACTGGCGTAGGTTAAAATTAAGAACCCAAAACAAGTAATTGGAAATTGTTTAGCTAAGCTAACTTAAGGCAAGTGTTCTGAGAGCATCTATGTAAATACAAATGTATTCCAAAATTTTTAACGTGAACTTGAGGATTAATCATATGCTTTACTTCTTATTCTGATTCGAAGATACAGAGAGTTTATTAAGTGCATTAAGGCATTTAAAGAGTATTAAATAGTTTTGTATGTTAAAGAATGAGACGACGGTAGAGAGTATAGTTGTCGTACATCATACCAATCATCATTATAGACGGATTGAAGCAATTCACAGTATCAGGCCGCTTTATTATAAGTTCAACACGATTAAAACCAACAGTTTGATTCGATCGACAGATTTTGCGC
Source organism: Bactrocera minax (assembly GCA_021498325.1). Classification (NCBI taxonomy): domain Eukaryota; kingdom Metazoa; phylum Arthropoda; class Insecta; order Diptera; family Tephritidae; genus Bactrocera; species Bactrocera minax. The sequence goes on from JAKEEE010000024.1 coordinate 2,685,028, forward strand.
GTTTCTGCATAATTTGTTGCTAAATTTAGTTTGGATATCATTCCTGTCGAGTGATGCTTTTGAAACAATACTGTTTTGCAGGCGTAATAATAGACCGTTCACGTCGTTGCTAACACCAGGCCATATTCGGTGATAAGAAATGTGTACCGAATTTCATCAACATACCACAATTTGTATTCAGATCAGCTCTTGCACGAGTTTAAAAATATTTTTAAAACTCAGTTTGAAGTTCAGTTCATCTAAGTATCAGATATCAATAAAATATATGACTATTTTTTCTCGACTTTTACCGAGGCAATGCTAAAAATTTTCCAAAAAATTCAAAAAGAATAAAATACAACTCATATTGAAGTAAACAATTTACAAAAAGAATAATGGTAGAATCTTTACAAAACTTTAATTTAGTTGTATTCATACCATGTGGAAATTCTCTGACTTTGTAAGATCAAGCAAAAAAGTTTTGTGTTCACTCAATTTGTCCAGAGGTATTCAAACTGTAACATTTGATGTCAAAAACACAAGAAATCAACAAAGTTAAATAATAGTCTGTGAAATTAAGCTAAAAATTTAAATATGCAACAATTTGCCAGACCAACAGGAGGACGAATGACGAGAGTGTGGGCGCTACGCATACGAATTGCTACTTATATACTTACGTACGTATGCAAATCAACCTGTACACACACATACACACTGCCACACAAAGTGCAAATGAACGTAAAATGAAATGGCAACGAAATAACCGAAAGTTTATAAGAAAATTTAGCAAGCATCAAACAAGCTTAAAGCAAAGTGCAGTCAAGTGCACCAACAGACGTGCCGACTACTGATCTGGCAAATCTCTTGAGTGCATATGGACCGGCATGGCTAACCGCAACGGAATACTTTGGTTATTTCGGAGTCTGCAAGCAATGACCACCGGCAGCAAATGCACTTTTTACATGGAGAATTGTCCGTCTGTCTGTCTGCCTGTGTGTGCTGCTTTCGATGGCTGTCCGTGTGGCAATGCAGAGCAATTTCATTTGCAACAACCACTGGAAGGCGCCACAAATGCGGTCAAAATATTTCTGTAAAATATGCTAGGCATGCAGAACTTTGTCCGTCTGCACGGAATGATGCGCATGCAAAAATGCACCTTGCATTCGAGGCCATGCAATACAAATATGTGAACACTTAAAAATTTACTGTACATATATATAATGCATAAATTCAAATGAATTCTCACTTTAAGCTGAAACTTACTTAAAATCCAGTAGCATCTAGCAAAGGGTCAAAGGAGCTGGCATGCTCGGAGATTAGTGTGCACTTCCATTATTTTACAAGTTACTAAAATTAATCGATACTTTTGTAAGGAGAGAAAAACGAAACTGAGTCGTTGACTTAATTAACTACAGATTCCGAATGAAATGCAAACTAGAAGATACAAGGAGCGACTACGAACGTGTGTAGCAAAGTATGTGCTGTTTCATTTGCTTTGCATATGTTGATGTTTGCTGAAATATTAAACGATATGAACTTTAGATTTATATATATATGTATATATGTATTTTTTTATGCTTCGAAAATAAATATTCTAATATGATTATTGTTTTATCTTAACTTCTCAATTGGAGGTGTGTGCCTCGTGCTATGCAGCGAATGGAAGGCCTAAAAGCGCTTAAGTTAAGAACTCTGTAATGATTCCTTTCATTAAAGAAATATCCTTAGGGATGAGCAATTGATCTCCGTTAATAACAATACTTTCTATATTTTTTCAGGAACTTATCTTAGTCGGGGTCTGAATCCACTCTTCTACAGCAGACAACTTCGGAATGCTTTAATTATTATCTGTTCCCACATTGTTAAAGGCTTTTTGGAGAAGATCTTTGGAAAAGTAATTTAGTGGTTAGATAGTGGTTAGATAGTATATATCTAGTATATGGATAGTATATAGTATAGATAGTATAGATATAGTAGATAGTATGGATATATTAGATAGTGCATAATTTATAATTAGTGATAATATTATTCCACAAGATCTGTGTTCAGATTCAAGCATTCAACTAAAATACTACAAATTTCTTCTAATAGTCGCCCTCCCTTGGCAAATCCTCGATGGCTTGTCCTGTTAAAACAGTTATCTATGTGTAGAATTGGTAACCAGATTAAGTGAAGTAATAAATTTTATTAAGCCATTTATTAAGGCATCAAACAATTTCATTTATGCAGCAGGATGATGGAAATACTACTCTGTATAGAAATGTTACTAAAGTATACCAAAGACCAGCTTAATGAACTACCATATCACGAGTGGTCCTACTACAATAAAGTGAATGGTTATTGTTGATTTTTTACAAATGGTCATCTAAAATAAACTCACATTTAATTTACATAAGTAAAATCCCTTAAAAGCTTTAAGTTTCACTTATTCTCTCCTTCAGATGGCGAAATTGTGCCATATCTCATCGCCATAATTGAATGATATCATGCCCATAACTAATAATCTCTCTTCAACAGCAAACTAAAACATCGAATTTATACACAGCTTATTGCCAATAGAATGAAGCACGAAGAGGAGAATCCTTAAGAATGGCTTTGAGTGGTTTTTACGAGCATTATTCATATTTTCTAAGTGAGCTTATTTTACCGTTCCGAATACGCAATTAATTTAGAAATTCTCAACATTACACCTCATCACCGTACTACATCATACAATCCCCGTGCCGCTGTAGAAGCAACACGTACTTAACATTAACACCATACGGCAACGACAAGGCCATCCACGACATTCACTAGTCATCGATCAAACTGAATGCAATACCCGGTGTATGTAAAGTCAATGGCAATTTAAAATTAATATGATATATTAATCAACATAAATAACGGGATTAATTTTGAATTAACATAAACAGTAATTGTTTGTTTAAAGTAATGCTGTGTGGTAAGTATTTCCCCCTATTTTTATAAAAGTTATTCAAAGAATTTGCCGTTACTGGAACCAGTTCATACTCTAACCATCGCTCAACGACTTTGTATTTATATTCCTAAAATTTAATTTGCCTTTATCTATCCCTATCTTTGATGCGAAGGTATTTCTAAGTAAGGTTTACTTTGGTCTGGCACATACAGATGCACAGGTATTTTTGAAATCCACTATTGATGCGCACTCAATTTCGTTAAGATATCTTACAGATAGACACATATTTGCGGTATAATGTCAGCCATCGGCACTAAGGTTATAAATTCGATTTTTGTGGTCTTTAAAATGCATAATTCGATTTTGACCATTTTGACAAGAGGGGTGCCACACAACGAGACTTCCTATATTTCGATATTTCTGTAAAGTTTCAATTCGACATCTTAATCAATACTAGATTTATATTTTGTAAAGTGAAAGCTTCAAATGGAATTTAATATTGTATTACATGAGAATTGGTGGAGTAGTTACTGATGTACGGGATTTCCCCACAAAGTAGACGGTGCCACGCCCACAGCAAAATGTTTGAACCGAAAAGCATGCACCCCTGCCAAGCCGTCTTTATTGTAAAATTTAATACTTCGCGTTCTATTTAACTAGTTAACGCAACAAAATCTTTCAAAGAGGTTATGGCATGGTTATAATCCGATTTCACTTCTTCTCACCCTGTATGATAAAATTAAAGGCAACGATTTCCGAGAAGTTTTGTTAATAAAGCTTCAGAAGTTCGATAGATAAGCACATTAAACAAATTAGAAGGCGGGGAAAACCGCTTTTCAAGAATTTTATACTGCATATACCACTTCCTACTGCGAACCTCTATACAATATCAAGGTTTTTGTGTTAATTTGTGACATAGTTACGTTTCTCAATTGATGTCATTTTGGCCATTACTTTCAATTACTTCCCTAATATAAATTGTGTGACTTTAATAATTTACCATAAAATATCATATGAATAACAAATAAGGAAGGGCCAAGTTCGGCTGTAACCGAGCATTTCGTACTCTCGCAATATCCAAAGATCAAATTAGGGGAAATAATTGCAGGCGCAGACAAAACTTGCATCTAAAAATATTGAAAATTAATTCAATATTCGTTATTTGACGAAATCATGAGTGGATTATCAGAGTGAATAATCATATCTGGTATCTTATTAACCCTTGATATGATAGCCTTAAATTACTATATCGGGTATATTTGAGCTAGGGGAAGATCTGCACTGACTGCATTAACTTTGTCGTTACTCATATACACTAGAGAACTTGCTTTCGCACAATTTTGTGTAGGTAACTCATACACCGACCGACATATTCGGCATAATGTCTGTTAGAATAACGAAAACCATTGTGTGTGGTATATTGGAGCTGGGATAATTGGTAGTCCGATTTCACACATATTCGGCATTAAACTATAGTATATGCGATATTACATATTCACTTAATTTTGCTAAGATATTGCTATTAACCGATATATGCGGTATAAAATATTTGAAATCCTTGTATTAGGCAATGCGGGGTTAGGGGAAGTTTCTATCCGATTTCCCCCATTTTTTAAACAAGAACACCTTATTATCAGGGAAAGATAACACTGGGATCATAATGATATCTTATATATTTACCGAGGTTACCGGTATAAAGTCATCCCTAGGTACTGTGGGCTATATATTCGGTATAATGATACCGGTATATAAAAATGATAATATAATGTCAGGTACCAAATTTGAATGAAATTGTTTAAGGGGTTCTTGATATATTAGATTTCCCTTAAAAGTGGGCGGTGCCACACCCATTGTCCATATTTTACACTGATTCCTATGCAATCCTTCCGTACCATACTTTCCGTAATACTTAATATTTGTGACATATTTCTTTAGCGAGTAAGCGCACTTTTAGTAGTTTTCAACATAACCTTTGTATGGGAGGTGAGCGTGGTTATTGCCCGATTTTACTCATTTTCCCAGTATATAAGAAAATTCTGAAAAACTAGTTCTCAGTAAGTTTGAGCGATATGGCTTTAACGGTTTCTGAGATATGTACAATAAACCTGATGTGGGGCGGTGCCATGCCCACTTCTGCCAAAATTTTTTAAACTGATGCCCCGCCCCACTGAAATTCTCTGTACCAAATCACACATTTATATCTTAATTTATTGCTTAGTTATAGCACTTCATCGGTTTTGGATTACTGGCATTTTGTGGGTGTGGCAGATGTCCAATTACGCCCATATACCACACCAAGCGTCGTACGGTGAAAAAGAACATGTGTACGAAGTTTCATCAAAATATCTTAATTTTTACTCAAGTTATTGCTTGCACGGATGGACAGACCGACGGACAACCGTTAGGTGAACTCTCTATACTCTGTATATATATACTCTGTTGCAACATGCGTATAAAAATGCGGTTATTAATTATGTATACATATAACTCTAAAGAGCAGAATAGAACTAAACATTTGGGTCTCGAAGAAAAGGTGGAAATCAAGAGAAAATTGGAAAGTACGGAAATATTTAACCTGCTTTAACTCTTCCAACTAAGCTGCGATGTCGTTAGTGGGAGTAAAAAGTGGACAGTGGAAATTCGCAAGGACGACTGATTGTAATAAATTTGTTTTAATCATGAAATCCGAAGGAGGTAGCGATTACTTCCTCTTCGTTATATAATTCAAAAGAAATTTGCAGACATTTTGTGGGATATCCAATACAAAAGTATTCGAGCTGATAATTTTTTAAGCTGCGTCTCTTTCACCCTATGGAAACATATATTACCGTTCTAAAAAGAGGAAAAAGTTAAATTCGAAGCAAATTTCATTTAGCTGAGTCCCTGATAAAAACGTGAACAAACAGTTTCTGAGATATAAATGTGAAATGTGTAATTAGAAAATATGGCAGCTCTGCAAAATTTCAAATCTGAAAAAGTTATTTTACAAATACTCATTACAAATTTCAGGTGTTTATCCGAAGGCAAATGTCAGAGTTGCAATGTTTGGCAGAGCTTGCTGAAGGGCCTACCAAATGCATGAGCGTTGCTTATAAACACCATACAAATAGTGGAGAAGGAGTAATTACTTCGGGAACTCACTTGAATTTAAAATTAAATGTCAGAACAATTAAATAATAACGAGATGAACTGCAAAAAATACAGCAAAATAAAGAAAGTAACAAGCAAAGCAAAGCAAATAAAATGTTAGCGGAAAAACTTGTGTGCACAAAAACAAAAAAAAACAAAAAAAAAAAAAATGTGTGTACACAAACACACGCACATATTAAGGGAAGTGCATTTAATGAAGTAGACTTTCGCACACTGCAGTTAATTTCCTTCGCACTGCTGTGTGCGTGTATGTGTGTGGGTGTGCATGTGCATGTGGAAATATTTGCTGCTAGCATATGCTCAAAAGTTATGCAAAGTTTGCACATCACTCCCATACACACACACACACACGTACTCACTATTTGGCCACATGCTCCGCTGCAGTTTTTTATACTCGGTGAAGTGTCGTTAAGAGTTTTTGTTGCAAGGACACCGCAGCAAAAGCTTTGACGGCTGCTGATACAAAGGAATGGAGAGCAAAGAAAATAGCTAAAAGTCTAAAAGCAGCAAATATTTACATGTGCTCACACACACACATACACACACACACACACCCAACTTTATGTGCAAGTGTTCGCCTGCCGTAAGTTCGCTCGTGGTACGACGGAGGATTGGGCAGCACAGCCAGGTGTCACTGTCAACAATGACATGCTGAAGTGGCATGCCAGCAGACGTGCGAGAGCGTGCAGTGTGGATGGAGCAGGTGTGTACTCGTAACAAAAGGGCGATAAGCACAAAGTTAATAATGAAAACGTAAGTGAAATGTGTGACAAAAGGAAGTGGTGTGTTGGAAAAGCGAAGAAGGGCATAATATAAGTAGTGGTAGTAAACGAGATAGAAGAGGAGCTGTAAATATGATTGCCGAAGCTCAAATGCTTATAAAGTACTCACAGCTGGCCAACTGGTTAGTTTGTGGTAAGTCACTCAACTGGCCATGCCGACAACATGCAGAACAACAACAACCACAACAACTGCACCGACGTTGCAATATTGACAACTTCATCATGCCAAGGAAGTGCTGTCGACTGCCGCACAATCACCGAAAATTACATACACAGTGCATACACTTTAACATATGGAGACGAGGGCGGTGCGATAAGTGCTTTGGCGGAAAATTCTTGGAAAATGGTAATTTATTTGTCAACACTGTCCCCTGTTAGGTCGATACACTCTACCCAGCGATGCCGAAAAATACGTTTTCTGCAGATAATAATCTGTTCATTTGGTGAGTGAATTTTTCAGGTTTTGAAACAAAAAGCAGTCGCACTAACTAATATCTGGAGAGCACTATGACTGGAGCAGTTCGTAGCCAAATTCGACAAATTTGGCCCGGAAGAGAACAGATATCTAGACCGGTACGTTGCGACAATTTTCTCCTACTCCATGCGCTCTGATATACATCGACCTTGTGAATACCAGAAATCTGTGACCAAATCTGTGAAATCTGTGTGTTATCCGGAGTGACCCAACGCGGCACCCATCCCGCCGACAGCTTTATCATGCCCAATATTTCATACAAAATATGACCGGATGTGTCTTTTCTCAAAAATCTCTCACACAACTTCATTCGGCGGTCTGCCAATACGAGATCGTGTACTTTTATCATGTTATCCTCCGTGGTAGCTGTCTCCGGAGTACCCGGGCGTGGCTCATCAGAAACCGACGTGCGACTATGTTGAAACTCGTTAGACCAATTTTTGACGATTGCAATTGAGGGCCAAGACACACATACATACAGCTCAAGAGGTTCAAGCAGCCTTTGATATATACCATATATGTACACATATTTACAAATATAAATATACATACATACAGCAAATAAGATAAAGTTTCATGCAGGCTAAATTAATGCTAAAAAGGATGTAAGAAAAGAGGGAGTGATAAAAGACCGAAATCTGTCCCGCCCTAACCGCTATAATAAAAACATGTGTGGCATTGTACCTGAAGATTATTTTCTGCAGGTAATCTGTTGTGTGGACCGAGCATTTATAAGGCACAGACGTTGTCACTTGCGTTGTCGTGCGAATATTTGAATGTGTGCGAACGGAAATTGCAATCATTGTCAACAAGTTTGGCAACAGAAGTCGCAACAACAGTACGGAAAGAGAAATTTCAACAGCAATAATAACAACAGTGCAGTGCAAATGATGTTGCAAAAATCTTGGTATTACACACAATGTCATTCAATTAAATATGTAGCAGTGCTTACATGTAAGATTGAACGTACTCCTAGGTATGGTATATGTGCCTAGGCAACTACAACTGTGGAGTTAAATAACGTATGTAAATAACTGGAATAACGAATAAGAGACGCTACACAAAATTGCAGGCTACTAAAATTTATGCTTGATTTTTTTTTTTTTTATTGAAAATAAAACTTACAACGTCGTTGTGTAAGAATTGGGCAGGATCGGGCGAGGACTGTTCAATTATTTATACTTACGCAGCAAATTCCGAAAATAGTATGGGAATTATACTGGAAGGTTTAATAAAACTATGATTTGAAGTTCTTTTAATACAAATCTTTCTTACAAATATGCTAACTATAAGGCCAATTTTCAGTACACTTGCTATAGATTTATGTTGATTTTACTTTAATGGCCCAAAGTGATATTTGTGTATTACCACACCAATTATTACATATTTAAAGTGTTGCTGAATTAAGAGAGCGCGAGGGGTTGTTAATCAATTTAATGCACATCTTATGCTCTTGCAACCTGTTACTGAATATGATAGTTTTGTACACCCAACCCAAAAGATAAAGTCTCCGGATGTCATCATATCACTCTATCCGAGATGGTAGGTGAATACAAAATAAGGTACCTCAATGAAACACATTTACACACTATGGTAATCTTTTCAGATTGCTATCATCTATAAAGGCAGAAACCTCAAAGTACCCGCTACTTGATTCAGTAGCACTTAATAAGGAACGAGTAAAATCCTCGTATCCTCAAAGTCGAACAAATAGCTCATTTCCTTTCAGGCCCAAGCGCAGTCCTTGAATTTATTACAGCTCTGGGGCTGAACGAGACATTGTGAAGAGGGGAGACAAAGGATAACAGGTTGTAGTGCATACACCTAATAAAATTGTACTCTATTCTATGCTAACTAAGTCCCAAATTAGGCGACAAAATAGATAGTAGGAACAGTAAAGCACTTGTTGTATCCAGAAATTGTGAATCTGAGCGTGGCCCCACCAATGCATAGGTATTCTGTAGATTCCTCAAAAACTACCAACACTATATCAATCAAACTTAATGGAAACATTTATTCTTAACATTTCATAACACAAATGGGTAAAATCTAATAAAAGACAAGAGTTAATTGATCAAGAATAATTCACTTGGCATTATCAGTTTCGCTAAGAAAAATTAGTACTTTCGTTCTTTTACTTTTTCTAGCACTAATATAGTATGATGGATACGACTTTGAAGGTTAGGTTGATTGTAAAGTGAAATTTTTAATTATTTCGAATATGAATTTGCATACAGTAATGATAAAAAATAAGTTAATTCGATAACGAATATTAGCGAAATTGGTACACTTTTTTACCATTTAACGAACGTCTAAGTCGGAAGTAAAAATTTTTTGTGCTAATTTATTTTTTACAAATCGTGAGACCACTTACATCTTCCATTTCTATTATTAACAACGTATTAAAAATGTTTGCGCAATTTTCACATTATTGAACTATTGTCAATAATACCATTTTCAACGCGTTATAAAGATGTTATGAACCTCTTTTATGCATACCTCTACATCAGGTTTCTTGGATCTGTGCTTTTACAAATAACACTTAAGTGCAGAAAACTAGTTATGCCGTATTGTTATTACTGTTAAATCCAATCTCTTAAGCGGATATAAAACTTATTTGATTCTTAGATTACTATGCAAATTTGGTCTTTCTTCACTGCCGAATCTGTTTTGAGAGGTAGAATTTCTGAGGCTGGATTACAACTACTATAAGATGCCGTCATAATCTACTAAAATTTTTTTTTCATCAAACTAATTCTATTCAATATTTTACAGCTAATAATTACTTTTATGCAAGATTACGCATGGAGCAGGCACTAACATTGATTTTCAATCGAACAATCATTAATGTTTTCCACATATCTTGAGCGCAATCACAATGGCTTACTTCAAGAAACCGGTGTTTTACTGAGCTACTAAATTTGAAAGCCACTTGTTCATGCTCGAAAATAAAAGAAGCCAATCAAGACATATTCAACTGCTAATAACTAGCTAAGAAGGAGTTAAATCGAATTATTTATGTTATGAATATGATCCGACTGCAAGCTTTGTATGCATATATTTGGCAAGCGTCCTCACATGTCGCATTGAGAGCATGTTTTCGCTGTCGATTGTCCGCTCGCTTACTTCTCTCCCTTCGCTTTAAGTTATGTCGCCTAAAAGAAACTCTTATTGAAATTAAAATGGTTCGATATTCCACCAAACGGGTGGAATCCTTCTCGCTACGTAATGTGCGCCTTGGTTCATTGCTCTCTGCATACTAAACGAGTCAGCTTCAATTTAACCACTATATATAAATCAGTGCTAATTGTTCTTTTGTCAACTGAACTCTCCTTCGACATCTCTGAACTTTACCCATGACTGTCATTATCGACTACATTGTTACCTAGTCACAACAGTTAAATTAGTATTTTAAGTATGGCTTAAGCCTTCTTTGCTTTGCCGCTAAAAGTCAACGTGAAGTGAAATCATATTCTCTAATTACCACTTATATAATTGAATATTTAATGGTTAGCTTTACTTCAAAAGCTAGTATCCTAGGTACAGATTTCATGGCTGAAAAATATATTCTCGCTACTAGAGCACAATATAGCCAATCTGCAAAGGCTCAATAATCTCCATCGGTCCTATTTAAAGCTTATTAGTCGGCACTCTCAATTTCAAATAGCCAATTAGTAAACTCACTCAGTCAATCAGCATTGGCCGCAATATCGTAAAACTCAATTGAAGTGGTAAATTATTTTACGAGAATTTGATAGAACATTTCCTCTTAATGACCGCCAAAGCTGAAAATAAACTTTCATAATAAACTGCATGATTGACAACCGAATGCCATTCAATAACTTCATGAGAGGTAGAAGGAAGCCAAGGGGCAAAGCTCTGCCATGGCAACCCTAATGGAGCGCCATGCCACAGAGACAACACTGGCGTAAACCTCCAACTGTTCGCTGTGTGGTGAGTGGTGAGTGTGGGTGTGAGCGCACGTGTGGGCGCTGCATTCCGAATGTGCGCCAAAGTGTGGCAGTTAATGCTGCAGCTGGCGGAGCAACTACTCGTCGACAATGAAAAACATAAAATAGAAATAAATAATTATACATGTGTATCGAGGTGGGTTTACATGCTCTATTGAGTGCCTACTTGCACTGCTCTTGTTCGCCTCACGCCCCTCCGGCGCCCCACACTTGCGACAGCACTGCTTCGCCCTTAACGCTTCAATGCACGTACTACAGTAGGAAATATTTTATTAGCTTGAGCATGTCGTAAACGTAAAATGCTTTGATGCACTCACACACACACACACACACACAAGCCCAACGGCACAGCTGCATTCACTTAAGCACTTAAGTGCGTACGTATAGTTGGAACAATTGTATGTAGTTAATTACGACCGGTCGAAGCAATTGAATCGGAAAGCATACCAGCAGGCAGACAGAGCGAACTGGCCATCAATGTGCACATCCGTTCATTCCTTCGCCCGCTGGCAGAGCTGTGGCGCAGTTGTTAACAACTGTACTTCGGTTTCTTTTAAATGTTTCCCGCTTGAGTGTGTGTGTGTGTGTGTGTGTGTAGCTAGTGTATTGCGAACTTGAGCGTCAACTCGTCGCAACCAAAGTCACAAAGTCGCAACCATGCTTCAAGCTGCCTTTAGTTCTTGTGTATGGGTGTGTGTGTGAGTGTGTGTGTGTGTGCGCGTGTGCGGATAAAAGTATCTGTTGGCAAGTGGTTGACTGGTTCTTTTGTGTGGGTCCACGACAAATTTCAGTCTTCAGGTGATAGTGGCACAAATCCACAATTGTTGTTGTTGTTGTTGTCGTGGGCAACAGCTTATTGCTTGAGCAGTCAACTAAAACCGTAAACTCTTGGCCACAGCTAAATGAAAACGGCAATGGCCGGCGTTGACGTTTCCATTCGCCAAACCACTTAAAATGAAAACATTTCCATTGCGGTGGATCCTATGGTCAACTGCTATGCTTTGTGTCTGTTTCGCTTTATGTATCGTTAACTTGATTGCTGCTCAGCTCTTTTTGGCATCGCTTCAATTGCAGACAAATTGCCTGACTGCCTGAAGGAGCTGCCGCAGGCTCAATGTCTGTATGTACATGGTTTCTAATAGCTTGCAATGAAATTTCGAAGCTGGAAGTTCAAATTGTATTTCGACACTAAAACAATTTCAACCAAAATGACGCCAGCTAAAAAGCAGTGACTTCCAAATATATAGCAAAACTTTCTTATTATAAATACTGCAAATTAGCCACCGCTATTAAATCAAACTATTAAACCAAACTCAGTTACTTTAGCTATTTTATAGTATAACTAAACACATAACTGTAAACTAATTGTTATTGTAATTATATTATAAAGCTATACCCATTGGTGCGACAATTAAGAAAATTTTCGCTTAGGAAAGTATATCGACCGAGGTTCTTCCTGAAGTCTGGTAAGGTGACTTTCTTTACTCAAAAGACGCCAGAGCATTATGGACCAAGAGCTTCTTCTATAGCAGGTTGCAGCGTTTTTGACTTCTTCTTTTACATTTTTAATAAACAACCATTAAAGCAATCTGAATTTTATGCCCATAGTTTTGCTTAGGTTGAAAATTAGTGCTTACGTGAAAATTATTAAGTGATGCCATGGAGGCATTTTTAAAAAATGTCCTTGTTTAATGAAAAAGTGTATGCCAGCGATGTGAGAATTTTTGAAATTATAATAAGAGAAATATATCGACTGAAATAAATCATGGTGAACACTATAACCATACCAATGGCTTAGTAGCTGACCTTTCTCCAATCGAGGCACTGTATTTCCAGCTCAGTTGTATAAATTTGTCGACAGTACCGAGCCGTAACTGATATCGATTAATATATCAGGTCCAAACCATACTGATAGAATCCAACTGTTCCACGAAGTAGCGATCGAACCAATAGTACGGTCATTCTCTCTAGTACTCATATTCAGTAAAATTTCATTCTTTTATTTCAACCGTGTTCTCTCCTGATTGTACAATCTTCAGAAGATTATTCTTCAAAAGTATATTCATGACCTTCCCGTAAAGTACTCAGTAGTTTCCCGAACTTCTTTTATTAGCTAAATTCGTTTCAAAAGTCTTTGCTTAGAAGTATAACCACAAGCAGAACTCATTTCATTCGTTTTAAGTTAATGTGTACTACGAAGTTATTAACAAAACTGCTACCCAATCGCATGAGGACTAGTCCAAATGCTTACGACATAACCATATAAGACCGTGTTTGAGGTCGAGAAATGAATTTTTATTAGTGAATCTTTAAGAGACAAGTTTGCCATTTCCCAGCTAACGGACAATTGGTTCGAATATTTTGGTATCCGGAAGCCCTGTGGAAAAGTGAGAGCTGTATAATTTCATAATCGAGATAATATATCATGTCTAAAATCTTGGCCTTTGAACTGCTCTGTATCCACCGTATTTTTCGGTTCGGTCATCAGACCCCAAAGAAGAAAGAAATTTAGCGACAATGAAGAGGCCCATTTTGCATGCACATACACATGCCTTTTACTACAAAAAATTGTAACGAAAAGTTGGAAGATCGCTATAATCGAAGTGTGGCCTTGAAAGCAATGAGGTTAAATAATAATTTCCAATTTCGATAGAAAAATAATATTTTTCTCTTGGACGTTATGAACTTTTCAACACACATGTTTCATCTAAATGTGTGTATCTGATTCACACTGTGTTTAAGTAAAAGTTAACTAAGTTTAAGGTAATAAGATCTAGCTTGGAAGGCCGCTACTAAAAATCTGTCAGCACAATTTTTGTGTAAATCTCATTTGTTACTCGTGGTTCTCGATTGTTACTTTCACAGCACTAAAATTAGCCTTTTAGATGGTCATTCTATTTAGACAAGACCCGCTTAATCATGAGCATCGCACCCGCGACTGAGTCGCTGAAATTACCACTCCTTGTAATTCGCTATTATGTGCTTTATTATAAAAACAATGAACATAATCGCAAGGCTATATCGATTTCTCCCGTCATTGAGAAATTATTTATGCATTAATAGAAGAATCTAGCTCAATATGTCTTGCAGCATTTGATTGCGTACTTGACGTTTGCTATCCTAATTGCACATTTAAGCTAAATAATCCATTGATATTAAATTTTAGCACACGCGCAAGGTCTTACCTTAAAAGAGAAACAATTTTATTCTTAAATGCAGACAAGCAAGCACATTAATATTAACAAATATACTGCGGCAGTAGTTCGCTACGGTGCCAAGCATCCGGTTAAGCCTGCCATAATACATACGTAAATACATACAGACCAGCAATGACCTCCGTGTTTGCTGTTTCGTGCATTTTGCATTCGCGATTTTTTAATTTTATTACATTTTACATATTTCTTATTTTCCTTTATTGCTGTGCCAATTACAGGTCCTGTTTCCTGCATTATTTGCTTTCTCCCGATAGCTGCGCTTCAATGCGCGCTCACCCACCTCAGCGCCACCTTTGAACTGCTGTCTCAGCTTTCATTGAGCAGCCAGCGAAGTTGTACATCTCCTTACCCTTCCACACTTCGTCCACTTTCACTGTTCGCCTTCTTCATTTGCTGCCGACGCCGTCGTGCTGGCTGCTTGATCCTGCTCACCATGGGCCACACTTCACTTGCGCCATTCACTTGAACCGCTTAGCGTGCTCACGAACGCGTCTTACACAACTTCCTGAGCGAAATTTTAAATGATTTGTGTTTTTTAATTAGCTGCAAAATCCACTTTTGTGTGATGTGCATTTTCAACGTGTTACTGCTGCAATCCAATGTTGGTTTTACCGCGCGCACGTTCGCATTGCCTTGGCTGCCGCCGCCAACGAAGTGTGCTGTTACATTTACAACTTCATTCTACTGCGCTTTTTTGTTGTTTTTCGTTTTTTTTTTCTGCTTGGCTTTTTCGGAATGCTCTTTTTCCGCACTTTATAATTCATGTTTCGCTTCCTCCGTCGGAGACCGCACTAACTTGCCGCACGGCAGCTGCCACGTCTATTTGCTTATCTTTCAACTTTAGTGCTGTTTGCGCTCACTTCCACCTTTACCGTTACTAGCGCTACTGTGCAGGTGTTTTTTAAGCTCTAAAGTGTAGCTGCTTAACTTCACTCTTGCTAAGATCGCAATTTCTGCAATGTTACATTGAGCTTTGCGATTTCAACCGCAAGCCTCCACAATCCCCCATTAAAGTGCAAATGCACACATACACAACACACCTACACGCATCCGCATTGAAATTTCGCAAGAAAAAGTATGTTGCAATAAAATAAAGTGTTGCTAATTAGTCGTAATCGCATTATACCATATGTTAAGAAATTTGTTGTGGTTAAGTAAAATTCTTACTCAGCACTGACGCTGATTTGAGTGCTTCCACATTTTGTGCGAATTTTCTTTTTCTTCCAGAGAAACGGAAGCTGAGCGGATAAAAAGCAATTTTTGTGTAATTAGCTTGGCCAACGCAACGAAGACGCCGAAGCAGTTTGAAGAAGACACGTCACTTGAAGGACTTGGAAGGACTTGCGCATACTTGGAAAGATGCTCCGATTAAATGTTTTGAAATTAGCATATTAGTTTCAAAAGTGGTCACAGCAGGTAATACAAATGT
The DNA here is from genome assembly GCA_021498325.1 of Bactrocera minax. Taxonomy (NCBI): domain Eukaryota; kingdom Metazoa; phylum Arthropoda; class Insecta; order Diptera; family Tephritidae; genus Bactrocera; species Bactrocera minax. The sequence continues at coordinate 2,700,946 of JAKEEE010000024.1, forward strand.
CTGTGAAGGATGATGAATCAACTTTGGCGACTTTACAAGTGATTGCAAAAAATTAAATCAAACGAAATTACTTTTATACAAAGTAAATCAACACTGCTTCTAAATACCAAAAGAGACAAATACTTTTGCCATTCACTCTTTCTACTCTAAAGGAGTTCGTTCTTTTCTCTCTTTCTCTCATACCATAGAACTCATACCAAGCCTCTGAGTTAAAAATTACAACCGTAACTTTTCTATTGAACTACAAACATTGCCAACAAGAGGTTATTAAACCTCTAATCTAACCAATCTATTTGCTCCAACAGAACACTGTAGCATGGCTCTACAACACGAACTGTGCGCTCTCAAAATGACGTGTCAACAAAGGAGAAATGGTTATTGGCGTTCCTGGCGGATCTTCAACCCAGATGTGAAGCGTCCGAAACATAAATTTTTAATGTGAAAACCATATCTTTTGGCATCGAAGACCATTAAGCGCTTAGTTTAGAGCAATCGGTACAAATCTTCTTTTGCTTTCCTAAAATTGGGTATACTACGAAATGAAATCTTATCGATACAATTTGTTCTTACTCCCAACCCACTGAATGTGGCATGACTATTCTGCTCAACTATTTCAATATTTTTTTAAACAACTGACTGATTGTAGACATAGTTAAACTTTCTGCGAGCAAGAAGAGACCAAAGCACACTATGCAAAGGGTTGTCTCTTATTCACCGTATTACGAAATAATTTAATTAATATCCACGCTTACCAGTCCTGTTAAACCTCGCCGAAATATTATAATATTTAATACACCACATTGTTCATAATTTATTTCCAGTTTTTTTCAGAGGTGAATCTTTATAATGGAGGTATCATATATGTTTTTAATTATTATTACAGTTTATTGGATCCATCTATAAAGTGATTTATAAGCGCACCTGTCAGCCACCAAAATCTCTAACTAATATACACACCTCTTATAAAATTTTGAAAATTTAATGCACTATAGGTGATTTTGAACTTTAGTTTGGAAAGTTCATACCCCTAATAAAAATAAAAAAGGCAACTTCAGCACATACTTAAGATATAAATCGAATATTCAAGCTTCTCGTAAACCCCGTGAGAGTTCAAATCGAAAGCAGTCAATAACGAACAGTATAATAGACAGGAAGCCCTCTTGTAAAAGAAAATTATAAAAAAAAAACTGGTTTTAGAAAATTGCTGACATATATTCCTATTTATTAAGTTTGAATTCGAACGTCGAAAGACGTACGGAGAGACTTACATACAAAGTTCTTAAGAATTCTCACAAAAATTGATTGTATTACAGAAGCTTCAAAGTTTTGTTCCACTTAGAAACCCCGCATCTCCTAAAAGAAGAAATATTACAAAAAACAAAAACAAATTACATTACGGTTTTATTATAAATCCGTAAAATAAGGTTTGGAAACATTCCAGACCCCAATTATTGCCTAAGAGCTGATCTGTAAGAAAAAAAAGTATAAATAATTTCTAGACCTCGGACAGCACTTCCCTCTATCGCCCATCAAAATTCGTGCTCCATAATATAAAAAATGTAAAATATTTGAACACTACCGAATTTAATTCAGAAAATCCCTCAGCATCTTCCTATTTAGACTATGCTATCTAATTGCATCAAGATCACAATATCATATCATTTACATCTATATCAACCACTTTGTTCACTGCTATATTCCATAGAATTCGGATTTTAAGTATTATAACTTATAGAATTTTGTGTGTATGTAAACAACCATGTATGTAAATTTCCCTACAGTGGCTGGAGATGTAAAACAAACAACACTTGCCTTAATACTGTGAAAATAAGAGAATTAGCATTGAAAATTGAAACGTAGTATTTGCATAAACTACAAATAAACAAGAAAACGTGTGCCCATAATTACATGTAAATTATAATTTCAATGAACATTGTTAATACAATTAATCATTACTACGTTTCGAATCACTTGCTTATGGATAGAGTATGGCAAAATATGAATGTACATATGTTTGCAATAATGATTCTAGTGAAATTTCGGGAACGCATAAATTAACGGTATTACTTCTACAGTTATTAATTTCGGAATGACTATAAACCAATAATCCCAATGACCATCACTAGTTTTTATATATATTAAAACATTCAACACACATACGGTTTACTAATTAACCCCTAAAGCCAAAATTCCATGTTAAATTAAAAGAAAGAAAGTACGCTCTCTGAGCGTAACGCCGTTGAGCAGAAATATGTAGGATGTTTTTTTAGCGCAATATAATTTGCTATAACGATAGGTGTCGAACGAGCTGCAAAAGTAAGACCGATATAATATATTTGACTCTCATGTTTAGTATACTTTAGTTTTAGTTTAGTAGTGGTGAGTGTTCGTGAGACTAATTTTTGTGGATGGTACTTTAGTTCAGCAATCTATGTTGACAAATCTGCTACGACTGACCAGTTGGAAACCAACTTTCGGCGCATTATTGGCGCGACAAAGTCTGCTATGCTGGACAAATTTTTGCAAACTTGAACCTTTACATAAGAGGCAAACCTGGTGGCTTTATGTCGGAAATTCTGATTAAACTTCACTAAGTTCAATTATTAAACAAATATCATTAAAGTTTTCGTACGATTTTTTCGAAGTTTGTTCTGTTACGGTTTTATTTCGGGCTAGTTAGGAGATCATTTGCGGCACTATTTCTATTACACCGATAAACCCAAAACTACGCTCTCTATAACTATGCTCGCAATATTATCGCGTTTGATGATAAGCAAAAGCTCGAATTGACTCGAGGAACCAGAGAGATTGTTTTTCGCAATTTGGTTCTGAATATTGCAGTAGGGTCCTATCCAGCCTAGACCCTGACATATCCAACATATGTCCAACATATGAAACTAATCACCTTTTTGCATTCAGAAAGAAGCCTGCTCACCTAACTGCACTTTTCCTATGGCGCAATTCCAGCTTTCCTGCACCTCCCATTGGATGGTTCGATCGCAATTAGTCTATCTTTCTTTCTTATCTGGAGATATCCTCTAAAACAACAACACAACGTCTCCTCATCTTAATTTTGTTTGAAATACTTTTATGACACAATTTTGAAAATCTTCGAAGGCGCAGATATTTGTTACGAGAGGTCAGTCACTAAGCAAGAAAACCTAAGCTGCAGACATTGTTTCACATCGACGGTTTTGAAACACATATCAAATCATAATCGAGCAAAATCCTCCAAAACGGAGTAAACCCATTCGGGATTCATATCACTAGAATACAGAACTATAGTAAAATTAAATTAATTATAATAACATAATATGCAAATTTAATGAATTATAGCCAATGAATGGAATTCAACTCGCGATTAGTAAGCAAAATTAATTACAACTACATACACACACACACAGTAAAACATAAATTTGTTGATGAGTTGTTAGCACCACTACAGGTATACAATGTTGCTTGCATGTGAATAAATATGTGCTTACGTGCCATTATTATTTACGAAATGTTGATTTGTTTACTCATTAAATTACGTAAAATCATTTAATTAAAATGCGAATTTCATATACGGAGCTGTTAATTGGAAACAGAAACACGACGGTGGTGAAAAAGGGAAACGAGTGTTTACTTTAGATTTCGGCGATTGAATTGTGCTAAATTGAAATACCAAAATTGTGTGATTTAAATGCAATGCAGGAGAACCAAGTGCAAATAAAACAAAAGCACATTCACACATATTCAAATACAAATAGAGGTTTCAAAGTCATAACACATACATATGGGTATGGGTCATAGTTGAGAAAAGCTTTCATAGTTCCGTAAAGGGTTGATCCTTATAACATAATCTTAATTTGATGTTAACTCATTTGAATTATGATGAAATTTAGAACAGAAGATGACATCACACAAGACCAAACCGAGCCGAGGCAGACAGATCGAATCGTTGCGTCAGGTGGCATAAATATCAGATCGCATCAGATCATCACATCAGAACTTACCAAAACGGTCCAGGCTAATGAGATGAGGTAAGCTCAGTTCACATCACACATAATGTCACATAACATCAGATCATATCATATCAGATCACATTGAATCACATCATATTACCCAACATCAAATCACAACATATCACATCGCATCAAATCACATCATAAAATTAGACCAAATCAAATTAAATCAAGTCAAATCAGATCAAATTAAAACACAATTTTTCAATCACCAAATCATATCAGATCAAATCAAATTAGATCAAATCAAATCAGATCACATCAAATCACATCATATCAATTCAGATCAGATTAAATTAAGTGTAATCACAACAAATCGATTTCGAATATTTGAAGAACCAAACTAAATCAAATCAAATCATACCAAATCATACCAGATCAAATCACATCAAAATTTTTTAACCACCCTGCCGAAATTCAATGCTATGGATTAAACTTAAATTCAATTGTTTGTGGTAATTGTGGCTCATACATCTGCTTACACGTATTTATACACGCGTTTATGTAATTATGTGCCTGTTGTCAAAGGCAAAAGCCGCAATGTGGCCTGACAAATGTCAACTGTTGCGGTCGCACTAAGTGCACATATGTAGACGGGTAAGAATACTGCCTTAGTATGGGCAAATTTAACTACGCACTCACACCCAGAACTGTGAGCATCGATAAAATATACCCCCAAGATATATGTGAGTACGCCTGCACATGGGTATTTGCAAAAGCACGTGTGCAATGTTCAGTTGCATTTGTCACCTGTTTGTACGTGCCTTGTTCGCAAATGCATTACACGCAGTCGGATAAGTGCAATTGATCTGATATTGATTAAAATATATAAAAGCTGTGCTTAAATTACCTCAAAATAAATGTAATTACGTATTTAATTTTTTCCATTTACGTGAAATCTGATACAGGCGGTTCAAAGAGTGTGGCAAGTATTATTGTACGCTTCAGCTTAGACTTCCAACATATATTGTAGAAAGAAATTTCTTACAAGTTATGTTGGTGATTTTTATTAAGTTAAGCTGTTCTTAGTCTAATCTGTTCTTGCGCATACCGACTTCTGCTACTTAGAAACGATTACGCTAGTACAACTTAACACTGGTATTTAAATAAGGTACTAGTAAACCAAGGCAACTTGTCTTTATCGTGTACAGCCTCAAAACCGCTGGATACAATATTCGAGCGGAAACTTCTACAGAAACCAACTTCTATTTTGTAGACCTTAAACTGAGTCTGGAATTGAAACATATTTCATATCTCACTTTAATTGAGATTTACTTCATGGTTAGTAACTGTTTTTGGAGTCAATCTTTAAATAGAAACCTATTGGTTTATAAGTAATGCTCAATCTTTTGTAACAGTACTTAAAAATCAAATTTCAAAAAAAAACTCGTAGGCAACAATGAGAGGCAAATGAGTCGCATTTCTATATAAAAGGTATCAAAATAAGACGGGATTTTGGATATCAATATCTGGCCGGAAATGTATGATTTGGTCTTATAAACCTCAAACTTTTAACGAATTAGTGATCAACATTCCCGCCAAAGTTCAGAATCTTCTCCATGAGACCTCGTAATGGAAAACGCTGCCAAAATCTAATTTTTAATTTCTTTCATTATTTTATTTTCCATCTTAAAATAAGTTTTCGCTCAGCTTGTAAGCTATGCTTTCATTATCGCTCAATGTATGTTGTGCAATAGCCATCTTATCGGGTATAACTTACTTCTGGTTTTCCTATGAAGTTCCCACATGTGAGAGTGAGTATACATTGATCCACCAATTTGCCTTTTCTATCGGTTTTAATATTTACTCAAAGTTGGTCAAAATTGTGCACAACATCGAAACTAGGAATTTTTGTATTGTAGAAAAAGCATGTACGTAACACCCCGTAAATCTACGAGGTTTGTTCAAAAATAACGGGAATTTTCGTTTTTTGAAAGATGTATTTGTTCATTCGTCTACATTAATGTTGTCGTCTTCAAAATAATCTTCATTCGAAGTGCATAATACTTATGCCAGCGCTTCTTCTAATCGTCAAAACACTTCTCAAACTCGATTTTTGGGATAGTCTTTAGCTCTTTCAACGATGCACTTTTAATGGCATCTATACCTGCAAAACGACGACCCCGAAAGCCACAGGAAGCCATGTCTGCCGAATATGGAGGCTGAGGCATCGTTACAGTATTGTTTTTGACCAAGAATTCACGAACAGGCAACAAAGTTTGAGCAGAATTGAGCAAAGCAGAGGAAAAGTCATGAATTGTTTTTCCACAATTACGGGCGGTTTTATCGGATTGGTTCATTCCCGTTATTTTCTGAACACACTTCGTCTTACTAGAACCAAATGCACTGGAGATTAGACACTTTATAGCTAGTTGCCCTTCTTCGAAAATGTCAACGAACAAATCATGTTTATTTTTAGTAGACCTACGACAAGCAAATACATTACACCCCTGAGAGGGTTCGCTACAAGATAAATAAATAAACACAAATTTTACACGCACAGTGGTATACACTCATGCATATATGACACTGAATGTATACTGTGTGCGCAAGCTGTCTCACTTTATAGCCTGCTGACTTCGCCGCATTCGTTGGCAAATAAATTGCCACCTTACAACAACAAACCGTAAGGTTGTCAACAATGTTGTCAATGTGCTATTTACCTTGTTGCCATTACAGACATTATAGTTGCTGCTTCTTCGGCTAGTGCTTGTTGACTTTGTTGCTATTGTTAGTCCAGCTAGTCGATAATAGCTGCACGCTACCGAGTCAACAATAGCTGCTGCTGCGACAGCAGAATTTATTCGTGTTGATATTGTTAATGTATGTGGAATATAACAATTACATAAAACATATATACATATATACACACACACTCACACATACATGAGCTGGCCAATAGTTAGTGGTTTGTTTATAGCACATTTATGCATCTATGTGTATGTGTGTGTGCGTGTGAATGTTAGTTGTTACTTACCAGCTTCGCCGCAGCGTAATGCTTGAAAATTAGCGCAATAAGTCAACATTATGACGCGCTAAAATAAAGTGAATGACGGAGAGGTTGCAATACAGCTTAAATGAAGACATATGCTCTTACCACGAATACAACAACAGCAATGTGAGCGCAATTCCAGCATTTCTGCTGAATAAATATGGACAAATTGTTTTGCTTTCATTTCTCTTATCTTCAGTTTTAGTTTTTCTATAAACATATCCACAATGAAGGTATGAACAATCCATCCCTGAGGAGCAATCACTGTTTGTGTGAGGGTGTGTGTGTGCTGTGCAGCGCCTGAAATGCTGCTGCAACTGAAGAATTTCTTGCTAACACATCAGCAAGCGTACATGTGTTCAGCTGCTTGTGGAATTGTCAACAAATCTCGCTCGATTTAAATTTTCCTTTCCATCGTCACTCGGTCATTTGCTCATTTCCCTCTTCTCAAATGCCGTTTTTTACTTACAACATGTTTCTCTGCTCAGCTCATTCGCTGCTCTTGCTCCAGTTGTTTCGCTTGTTGACTGCTTGGCTGCTTTGTCCGTTGCTGCAACAACACTTAACCCCAATACACAATTTAATTTTTTAACGCTTTTAACGCTTTTTTACCTGAAGACACAAATCCCATCAAAGATTTTTAACACGAAACGTGTAAAACTTCCAAGGCACAAAGGCACAAAGGCACACGGACAGCACAGTAGTGCCACGAGTGTGTGTAGATTCATGCTCAGGCGCTTCGGTCACCAATGTAACAGTGGCTTAAAAAAACCAAGAGACACACTTCTTTATTTTTCGTCTTTTTTTCCATTCCATAAGTAATCGGCACACTGATGTGCCATAACCAAAGTCGCTGTCGACAAAAACCCTAAAATTAAGTGCATTTTTAGAGAGATTTACAGATTTTGGCCGAGTCCACAACAGTGAGCAGTTATTTCTCCTCTTTGTTAGTTGGCCTTAATTCAAATCACTGGGGGAAGCAAGCACTCTCTTCCCCTCTTCTGCTACCCTATCTCTACTACCACCACCTTGAGTTTAAGAGTCTACATGCTCTCGAATGACGTTTCTGGCTAAGGTAGCTGCTGAGCTAGTTTCGTCCTCATTTAATTGAATATGAATATGAATTTAACATCTCTTAGCCGTAGCAATTCTACAATACTTTGAATCCCATTTGTCATCCCTCTTTCCGTATTTATATTGGTTCCAAAACAATTTATTCTTTATATACTAGCGAACCCGAAGAAGAACCAAGGCTCTTCTAACATTACAAGCTAACTATTTTTAATTTTTCATTCTTCAGGGCGTAGAGAGTGGCTAAAGGAACAAACTATACCAGCTTTTCAAACAGACTAACAACACTAGCGGTGCAGCCTTGCGCTAACAAGTCCTCTGACTCATAGCCATATTGTTTCAGTAACCACTTGATTTCGAGTAGCGTCTATGCCTTATGTTGTCCACAAGTTATTATACTTTATTTCAAGCCTTAAGTGGTTAAAATCAGTAGGAAAAAATCGTTGTATTTTTATTTTTGTCAGTAATTTGACATTTTCGTCTTTCACGATAATAAACTTTGTCAAAAATCTATAAAACAACACTTTAAGGGAGCAGTTATGCCAATTCAGTTAGGTGCCCACTTACTCTCTTATATCGAAACTTAACTCTCTAACATTGTTGTTGCTTTTACATGTCAATTTTTTGACAGGAGAGCAAAGATGGCGGACAGAGAAATGGCGAATCGATGACGACAAATTCTTTGTAACTTCGATTGCATAACACTCTAAATTAGTCCAACCACGACGCTGAAGTCATTTTGAGTTAAAAGAGGAAAATTGGAGTTATTTTGTATTCTTCGCTTATTTGGTATTCTTCTACCAGAACTAATAGGTGCTATGATAGCCTCTATCTATATACACTGTTATATATTTTTATAATATAGGATCATAACAAAGAGAGATTATAATAAATTAATCACAGCACAGATTGTTTCATTAATCACAAAAATAGTAAGGTAAATATAAACTATAACTTGAAGAAAAGTTTTGTTTTCCTTCTGCCAACATGATGGACTCGGTCTTCATCCCTAAATTTTGTTGTACGGGAAGTAATCCAAAGTGATAGTAATCAACAAGGCGATTGTAATTTGATCATTGGAAGGAATTATCATCTCATGTTCCCAAAATGTACTTAGTAATATATACTTTATTTCATCGCCACCAAAAAACTTTATTAAATTATGTTACAAAAATCTTAGTAATCATATATAAAATCCTTCTAGACGATGTTCTCAATACATGCGACTTCAAAACGAGATGCTTCTTGATTACTATACAAATGTTCTTTCTATGGTCACTACAATCTTATGCTTCACAAAAGAGAAATTTGGATTTGGGAGGGAGAAACGTCGCTGCCTTAAAAATGTTATTTCATGAACTGCTTTCATTCTGACTCTTAAAAAATATTCTATGCAAACCAAAAGACGTAAAACTTTTATATATAAATGTAAATTTTTTTTTATTTTATTTTTATTTTTTATTTATTTTTATTTTAAAACTTAAAATGAAATATCATAATATTAATAAATGAAACAAGGAAGGAAAGGGCAAGTTCGAGTGTAACCGAACATTTTATATTCTCGCAATTTTGAAAGATCAAAGTCGGTTGCATGTTTCCGGGGGTGGGCACACCTTTATATTAAACAAGAATTCTTTTCAAACTCTGTCCTTTTCTAAATGGAAGATCGTTTAACTTTAAAACCTTATATAAACAGATATAGCTGCCGATTTGACCTCTCCTTGAAGAAGTAATATCGACATTGCTTTGAGGATACATCATTAAAGAACCATATTACTTGTGGTAAACTGTAACCGATTTCAAAACTGGAAATGTATAATTGAAACACTTGTCCTAATATTTCAAAATTAATTTTTTTTCACAACTGTTAAAGATCCACTTTGATTTTCAAGAAATTTTTAATTTTTATAATGGCTTAAGAAGAAGATAAGATTGTTAATCAATTTGTTACATATCCACCAAATAATCTTGCATAATAGTACAAATAGAGCGGACAAAGACAGAATTAATTGTTTTCAAAATCGGATACCTGAAAAAGACTCTACCAGATCAGTTATGAAAAACTTTCATATAAGCATAAACTAAAGCGCCACTGTCAGAAGAAATTCGTTTGTTTACCAAACTCTTTCTAAGAATTTATTTGTAAGGAAACTCATTGTAGAGAGATAATTGAATCATAATTGAACCATTCTTTAAAACTCACACCCATATGTGATAGTCTATACGAATTTTGTCTAAAGCAGACGGATATTCCCTTGCACCCAAGTTTGCAAACGGCCTTGAATTTGAAACACACGCCTTTATTTAATTACGTTTGTAGCTTTATGAAAACCTTTTATATAAAGACCTACGTTAACTTTAGACAGAACTTAAAATGTCTTGGTTGCTGCAGGAAAAAAACAAAAAAAAATCGAAATAGGGTTATATATAAAATTTTCCTGAAAGCATGAGCAAATCGATATTCGACAAGTAAAGACAAGACAAGTTCGGTAAGTAAAATATAATTTTTATATAATATACATTATAATTTGAATAAAATATCTTGTTAATTTTACCAACTCTCATAATCTATTTCTATATATTTTAGGCGCAATACCAATTTGTCGCATCGGCATCCGTCTTAAATCAAACACTTCTTCGCCAAGATGGAACTCGGAATGACTCCAGCCTAAATTTTTTCCAAGCACCGCCTAGGACAGTTTCTCCAGCCGATAATGGCAAATATTCACGAAAAGTGTATAGTCAAAATAGGCGAACGAAAGATAGGAAGAACGCTTCAGTCAATGAATGCAAGGAAAACTCACTTATGTTTCTCAACTCGGATAGTTTTTTTGACTCACATCAACAATTAGAGGCATACGAACAGGAGGCCTTTAATAATTTAATCCAATATATTACGAATTCCAATACTGCTTCGCTTGGAAATTTTCAAATTATTTCTTCGTTGAAAAGGCCGAGAAGTGAGGATCTGGACGAGAATTTTGAGGAGATTCAGGATAATGTTTATCAAGCAGCATCAGGACTGCCTCCAGCCCCAAAGCAGAAGGAAAAGTTGCAGATTTTGGAACAACTTGTAATGCGTCCGGGTACAAATTGTTGGATTCGAATACAATAATGTGACGCAATTTCAGCGATAATCGACAAAGGAGAAATTTCTACCTGATTATATGTTATTTTATATCAATAATTTGTATTGAATATATAGAAATAAAAACTATTACAGTAATTAATTAATTTGTTTAATTCTTAAGTATTGAAAATCAGAACTAGTACAAAAACATAAATATTATAATCATTACCAAATAAAAATTTATCAGTGCTTTGGATTTGTCAGATGGAAAGTCGGGAATTCTTATATCGCTCATTTTTGGGATAGAGGAAGATCTGCACTGATCACATTAACTCTTCTCATTATTCAAGTATATTAGGGAACATGTTTTCACGCAATTTTGTGAAGGTAACTCACACATTTACCGACATATTCGGCATAAAGTCTGCTAGAATAGCGAAAATTATTTTATGTGGTATAGGAGAGCTGGGATAATTCGTAAACCGATTTCACAAATTTTCGGTAGTTAACTATAGTATATCCGATTTTACACGTTCACTTAAGTTTCCTAAGATATCTTACACAATGACCGATATATATGGTATAAAGTCTACCCAGAAATTGAAAGTCCGTATGTTAGGTACATGGGGCTAGGGAAGTGCTTACCCGATTTTTCCCATTTTTTACTCCAGATCACACTATTGTCATGGAAAGATAATCCTCCAATTTTATTACGATATCTTACATATTTACCGATAGTTTCGGTGGCTTAAAAAATTATAATCCGATTTCGAGTATTTTTAATCACGAGATGGCACATCTTAACTATATTCGTTCTAGAATGTACTATTTGTGAAAAGCTTGATTCTAATATTAATTGCTCCTCGATTTATCTACTTTAAAGTGAAAGGATCAGATGAAACTTAATATTGCGTTACATGATAAGTAGGCGTGGCTTCTATCTGATTTCACCAATTTTCGTAAAGTGACATAAGGATGCAAATGTAATTGAACGATGTGCTTTATGTGGGTACCTGCCGTTGTACAGCCTAACTCCACGGTGTTCAAAAACACAACGGACTAATATAACGCGTTGATCAGCGCCCCGTCAGTAATAGCTTTAGTAAATAGTAAATAGCTTTTTGCTAAAGCCAATGGTACCGATCGGCATTGTGGAATGGACACAATAACCACCTTGGTGGGGCTCGAGGCCTACCTAAAATCTCTGTCGTACTCTGAGTCCGACACCCGGTTGCAATGTAACTCTACACTGAGCTGTACCGCCCAACAGCTCTACCTACATTCAGGTATTAAACCACAGCCACCACGATACTCCCCGAAGGGCCAACCGCAAAGAGCAGGTTGGAGCGACCTGTAACTCCAACGGGCTCCTGCTCCCCGTGGTACCAGATTAAAGTCTCCGGTGAGACCTCGTAGCCGGGGCTACTTCCAGTTGAGTTACCCATTCAAGTCCGACTAGTGGAATTTGTAGCTTGAACTAAAGTGCCTCTTTAAGTGTGTGCATAATACATTTAAGGTGTGATAAACTTAGTTCAAGCTAAGTAATATAGCACTATTTCTGACATGGCTAAGCCTGTTTTTAGAGCATTTGTTCCAAATGCAGTTGATTTTATGGATTTTATTCGCCTCTTTCTACAGGCATGCCTTACCGCTGGTTATTCCAATCCCCTGACCCGCAGTAGGGATGCAAATGTAATGTCAGATACCAAATTTCGTTGAAATCGATTTAGGCGTTCTTGAGATATGGATTTGCTCCTAAAAGTGGGCGGTGCCACGCCCATCACCAAAACTCCCGCCGTATCACATTTTCTGTGAGATTTATGGATTCTGACGTGTTTCTTCAGCGAGTTATCGCACTTTTAGTAGTTTTCAACATAACTTTTGTATAGGAGGTGGGCGTGGTTATTATCCGATTTCACTCATTTTCTCAGTGCGTAAGGAGATGCTAGAAAAACTTACTCGGAATAAGTTTTATTGATAAAGCTTTAACGGTTTCCGAAATGTATACATTAAACCTATTGGGGGCGGGGCCATACCCACTTTAACAAAAATTATGGCCCACAGATGCCCCACCCTACTTATATCCTCTATACCAACTTACACGTTTACATCTTAATTTGCTGCTTAGTTATAGCACTTTATCTATTTTCGATTAATGGCGTTTTGTGGGCGTGTCAGATGTCCAATTACACCCACCTGCAACACGAACCGTCTTACGGTGACAGAGAACACGTCTACCAAGTTTCATTAAAATATCCTAATTTTTACTCAAATTATCGCTTGCACGGACGGACTGACGGACAGACAGTTACTAAGATTTCAACTCTTCTTTTCTCTAGCAACATGTTGCGCGAGAATAAAAATAGATCAAATAGGTGTACCGAAAAAGCTATAACTTTAAGATGAAAGTGTCGCTGCATTTGAAACTAAGACGTTAGAAAAATTAATTCCACAAATCCAGAACGCCAGCGCGTATGAGTGATATTAATTTGGCAATTATTTAAAGTTAAGGAACACAAAGAGGAACAACAAAGGCGTGAACTGGATTGTTATAAGGGAAAATTTTATTCCACGAAGCACTTGCGCATAAACAAAAACGCTCAAAAAATAAAAAAATTGGCTTGGCAAAGGAGGAGCGCAATGATGAAGTGCTGCCAAAGGGTTAAAACTTTTTAAATTAAGCCCGGCCAAAGCCAGCGTGGAAACGTAAAATGTGCTCAGGACAATCCAAGCACAAAAAACGAAGAAAATCACCACAGAAAGAACAAACAGGAAGGAAGAAAAAGCACTACATGTTTATCACTTCCTAAGCTGCTGCTAAAGGGAAGGCGGAAGAGCGAGAACATAAAAAACATACACCGGCTAGTAGGGTTAGTGAGAAAGCCGAGCGCTGTATCGTTGGTGACTGGCGCTGCCACTGCCGCTGCCGCTGTTCGTTTTGTTGTCATATTGTTTCCTTCCGATGTGTTGTTAAATGCCAATAACTCTAGTTGCAAAGCAAAACCATAACACAGCCACAACAACGGCCGGCGCCGAGCGGAGTAGGGAGCAAAGGCAGCAGCTGTAATACGTGTAGTAACAGGATGAAAGCTGCATATGTCGCACCAATACACGTCTGAGCCGTGCCACAAAAGCGTGCCGTGCCATGCCATGCAAGGCCAAAGTTTTTTGCTAACACCCAGAAAACTTTTGCAAAGCAAATGTGTGGTTGCACGGAAGTTTTTTGTTGCGCGCCAGCCGAAACAACAAAGGCGCTAGCAATGAAATGCTCGTATTTTATATAACCGGCTTGGTTGGCGTGAAAGATGCATGCCGTACAGTGCTCACACACACACACACACACACACACACAGAGACATTGGGTATTTAAGTGTCTCGAATGCATGTTTGTATATATGTTTGTTGTTGCAAAAGTAGCTGGGGAAAAACTTTCAACAAAAGGCGACACTTTTAAGTTTCAACTTTTTAGTATAGAATACTACAATATGGCAACACCGACACAACATCGCTACCAAGCGGAAGTGTACTCTCGATTATAAATAAAATTTGTAACGCCTTTTAATAAAACTCATAAATGCAAATTAGACACGAACCAAAGGCCAAGCAAAGTTGCACGCGACAATAAAAGTAAGCAAAGTTGAAGGGCAGACGAAAAACTATGCTACTACAAAAAGGTCTGAAGCATATAGCAACAATAAGCTACTGTTTTATTACTTTCCCCACTCACACTTTGCTGCATGCAAGCGGAGAATGGCGTGAGTTGGTCAATGCCAGCGAAGCTCGAAGCGCTAAACAAAGCGACAAAGTGCATGCGTTGAGATTATTGAAATTATTGTTGTTGTTGCTGTTGTTGATCGCTCAGTGCCTGGCATTTATTGTTGCACAACACCTGGTTAAAGAAGCGTTATGAAAGCAATACTTCGGCCTCAACACCTTTCTCATTCAAATATCGAATTGCTCGAAGCATGAAAGACTATGCGATGTCTTCCATTAGATATGTATGTATATTCGTTGATTTCGGCGATGATTTCTGCTGACTATAGAAACGAGCATTTTTCGAACTGTACCTTGAAGGAATTTAGTGTCCAGTGGATGGGGTGGATTCACCTTTTGTATTGCTTATGTACTACAAACTTGTAGCCACACCTGAGCCTGAGTTACCTTTGTGCACAATCTACAGTTCTTCCCGCCAATAAATGGAGTTAATTCAAAATCCTTTAGACATGAATATTTCCAAACAGCAAGGACGACTCTATCTCTTCTTGCTTCTACTGAAATTATTTCTCAAACAGCATCGTTAAATTAGACTAATTTCGGGTGCTCATTCTTTATAATATGATTACGTCTTGACCAAAAGTAAAAGTTTACAGTCCTAACGTGGCAGTTCAATTTGTTGAGGTTTATTTACTTTAGTAAAAGCATATTATGTAACTGCTTTACGTATGCCTATGTATCACAATTTAGTAAAGGCCCATATTAGAGTTAAAAGTAAGTCAACAAAACAAGTTGGAGTTTATTTATGACTCAGAGGTTTATTAAAATGAGTCATTGGTGCCACATCATGCAATCGTAGAAAAGTAGCAATACTGGTAGGTGATTCGGGTGCTGTTTTGAACCTGCTCCAAAGAAATCGTCCTATCGGTCGGAAAGGTGATGACCATCATTTTCTGAACAAAACGATTATAGGGCAGAAAAACAGCCCCACTAAGCGAGTTCCTTCGTTTCCGAACTTGAGAAAGTCACTCACCGAACAGAAATTTTAGTCGAACGAGAAGGTTATCAGCACAACGAAGGCCTGCATTGTAGACTTCCAGAAAACATATTTTCAGACGGCTTAAAAACTTTGAGCATCGCTTGGTCAATTGTATCAAGCTATACGTATTGTACGTCTTTTTGATTAACGCTGTAACTGCCAAAGCGATTTCAATCTAGTCCCTGCGCCAGTCTTTTCTTAAACTCCATGATCAACATTGATTTTTCAAAAATACCTAGTTTAATACATTCATAGAAACATTTAATACATTCATAGTTGAAATAAATTTTAAATGGTTATAGTAGAAGAAAATCCATTATGTTCGCATTTAAGTCAAATACGCAATGTTTAATGCGATAAATTTTTGCCATTTGAAGGTAATTTCATAATGCCACTCTCATCCACGTCCGTTGGGAAAAAATCTGAGACAGTCGATTTTCACAAGCTTCTCTTGTAGTGAATTATGTCTTTCAAAAGCATTCGCTATAGACAGGAATAGAGAGTAATCACTTGGTGCCAGGTCTGGTCTATAAGATGGATGCATAAGAACCTCCCAACCAAGCTCTTGGAGCTTCTGGAAAACTGCTATCAATGTGTATGGCCTGGCGTTGTCCCGATGGAACAAAATTCCTTTTCTATTTCCCACTGCTGGCCGTTTCTTCCTTTACACATTCGAATTGTTGACAACACATATTCAAAATAAAAGTTTGGCCATAGGGGCGCAGTTCTTATTAGATGATACCATGCCAATCCCACCAAACACATAACGAAATCTTCCTGACCGTAAGTCGTGGTTTGGCCACAGTGTTCGCCGGCTCAATGAGATTCGACCATGACCGATTCCGCTTGAGTTTAATTGACCCACTTTTCTTCACCAATAACCATCTGCTTCAGAAATGGATCGATTTTTTTGCGATACAGTAGTGATTTGCTGATGGAAATTCGGCCAAAGGGGTTTTTTGCATTAAATGGTGTGGCACCCATACATCGGGCTTCCCTTTGTACCCAGCCCTAATTAAACCCTGGGTAATCGAAACAGTGCTTACATCACGGTCGGACGAGACGATTCACATTATTTTATGAGTATATTCAACTATCGGCCTTCCAGAGCATGGTGTATCTTAGACACCAAAATTATCGGAACGGAACCAACAAAACCAAAATTGTGTATAATTGGTTGTTACAGCATCAGGACCATAAACATAATTCACATCTTCAACTGCCCGGCTTCTGTTTTCGCCTTTATCGAAGAAGAATTGTAAAATATGGCGTATTTACTCATTATTGGTGCCCATCAAACAATACTGAGTCAAGCACTCTCAAAACTAAGACCCTTACAAAGTCTCCTAAAACTTCTCTTCTCCTAAGAAGTTTTTTAGTACGATACCTTGCCTTTCTCACGCTGTATAGTGTAACCCGACCGTACTTATACAACGCGTTATACAGATTACTAAAGCCATGTATTGCAAAATGTTGGATTTCTTTTTAATGTGCCTAATATTTAAGACTTTTAGGAAACATAAGAACAGCTCATATTGTTCTTAAAAACAAAGAGCTTTAGAACTTGAAAACGTGTTCATCTTCGACATTAAAGTCGAAGAAGTTCTTTTAAAGTCTGTCAGTTTTTGCTTAGACGAAAATTCAGCAGTCAAATATGTACTTTGATAGCTATTAGGACTAATTTTCGAAAGAAAAAAAAGGAATACTTAAATGAGAGCGCTCTAGGAGCTTATTTGAGGCACAGAAATTGCTCCAATTAGAATCGAAATATTTTCGGGATAATAATGCATACAATTTGCCAATTTCTTTGATTTTTGTAAAGCATATTTTACATTCGCAATGCTATTTCTTAGACCAAGAAGTTCTGATAGAACGAAGATACGAGTATATATAGTACACTTTTGTTAATTTTGATAAAGCATTTTGTTCGGCAGCATAAAATATAGGCAAAATGCAATAGAATAAAGACAACCTTCCAAAAACAATGAAATTTACTTCCATTGCGATATAAAATTAAACATGAAGATAGCTTACCCAACTACAACTAACCTTTGCTGACATAAAAACACCCAAAGTGTTAAAAAAAATTGCGCCTGCTGGTAGAAGTGACAAGCATTTAGGCTCCAAACAACCGCAACAGATTTACTTTTTTCACACCGTCATTTATTAAATTTACTAAAAAGGGGCATGCAGACCCAAATATAAAGAAAGATTCACGCAAAATGTATCTCTGTGGAGTTGTTTAGGTACAGAGTGAGCACAAAAACAATCCAATAATAATAAAATCTCAGCAAATAGCTGACTGAAAAGAAACAACAAGTTTGAGTGATAATAAATTCCGTTTACCTCCCAAATGATTGATTAAATATGCAAAAAGTGCCTAATAGTGAATAGCAATGAAGTGAAACGGCATATTTACAAGAAACATATAAAAATGTGAAAGATATCCGCATAGATCGTGCACAAAAAACAAAGCGCTCACTCGTTCCAGCAGCTGAGCACAACCTGGCGTATGAGCAACATAAAAAATGCCACTTAACTTCAAACACACACGCGCACGCATATTAAAAAATATATAAACAGAAATTGTTAATGCGTCGGTGGGGACGTGTACGCAAGTGAGCGGAAAGCTTTCCGAGTAGAAGCTACGGATAACAAAGACACACAACTTTTCCCAACGTACGGCAACCCAATACTCCCACATGGAACTGATTTTGCTACTATTGCCATTCTACGAGCTGTTTTGTACACCATAAAATCTGTGAAAGCCATAAGGCGGCAGCGAAATGTACGCTTTGTGCTCTTCTATGAAAATTTACTTTAATAAATAATAAATTAAGTAGGTGAATTATGCGCTGTGGTGCGTTGCGTACGTACGCCCTGAGGCGCGTGAAGCTCAAGCGCTTTGCGAATATTCTGAGCTAAGCACTCAATTGTTTTACTTGTCAGACATCAACCAGGACCCAACTCTTTGACAAACTGCCTTCGGGACATGGGTATGCTCTGAGGTCGGAAAGTAGGCAATTGCATGACTTTATTTATTCGGTTTGTTTATCTCTTTTTGCACAATTAATGTTTGTTGTCATAATTTAGTAGCAGCAAAAATATTTCGGTTCAAGTTTTTTACCCTGTGGACTTCGTTACGAAGCTTTTTGAGAAAGTTAAAACGGTGTTATAACTAGCAATAGACCAAAAGTTTGAACAGCTAGACAAATAAGTTGCAACCTCTAGTATTGGGGAATAAAATAACTCGGTAAATTTCGCCGCCATGTTCGGTTGAAAGAGTTGTAATATTGATCAGGCGGGATCAAATATAAAAGAGCGACTTTTATAAAGGAATGTCGTAAAGAACTGGAGAGTAAGCCATTACGAAATGCATATAGTGAATTGGACTTTCGTAGTTGATGACTCAACCAGCCAAGCATCATATATGTGCTTATGAGTAAGCGGTATTGTCGATAATCTCGTCAATGATCCCGTTTTTTTACGTGAAGAAAATTCGGTGAAATAATAACGAGCATTAACCCGATCAAGCGGCAACTGTGCACACCGAACGTATTATTTATTGTTTGTTTAATTATAGAGTATTTTCTGAACTTGTCTCACTTAATGTCTAATTTCATAAAGAAGGTTATACCCAAAGATCTAGCAAGAATCGTCAGAGAACCACCAAACGTAGGATCAAATTATTTATCAAATATGAATTGAAGTATAATCAAAAATATCCCTTTATTATCCAGGATAGTAGGTCACTCATTCTACAATGTAGAATCGATTCTTGGTGTAGTAGAAATTAATGGGCTTGTGAGTTATGTGACTTTATTTGCATTCTTCTTTTCATTAAAAAGAGAGCACAGAAATATCAAATTCTGTAGTAATAGCACAGATGCCCGGTTGTGAAAATAAATATACAATTTTCACTTGAATAACATTCTACTATAAGTTTTGTGATTTTTGTATGACTTTTTTGGTCGCTGTAAACTCTAAAGAAGTGATCAGCATAAGTAAAACTGCGGGGCTATAAGTTCTCACGAAGGAACGTTAAGATATTAAAGCTAAAATATGGATAAGGGTTAAAACGGCCAAAATATTTACTTATATTGCAGAAAATAATTGCAGACTACAATTGAAATGCTAACTGGTATCTTTTCATAACATGAATACATTTACTTGGACCACAATCAGAAGAATTCCAGCTACCCAACTGTTTTGAGTTGGAGAAAACGACGATTATACGAATTATGTTTGGATCGGGTAGAAGAAGGTATTTGTGAATATGAAGTTAACTTTGCATTGGTAGAGTATGTTGACTGGGTTGGGAATTTGTGACCCAAAATCCCACGAAATCTACCTTTTCTAGCGTAGCTTTAACTCCCTAATAAGGTGTCAATTGTATGTTTTGAATTGGTCAGTTGTAGCCGTTTTATTAGCATAGACTATCGACATGACCAATACAACAAAAAGTAGCATATATATAGGATAGATGACATGGTTAGGTGACCAATTGGTAAGCCAATTTCATCACTGAAACGACAAAACGTGTAAGGTAATTCAGTCTCTCTCTAATTCAGTGGCTGTTTCAAAATGCTAAGTTTGCCAATTAAAATCAAAGAGTATTACCCCTTTATAGGTATTGAACTGACTACCTTCTGAACTGAAGGCCCTGCATCCATTTGCACCACGTATCCTGAGACCCGTAGCCACTCTTTATTTCGGTTCACTTAACGATGTTGATGGCGGTATGAAGTTTGTAATGCTTCCATCTCTGTCCATATGTTTCATTACCAAAACATTTTCCAGAGCTATAGATGGATTTAATAGAAAGTACAATGAATCGACCTATTTGAAATCTAGTTTAAAATGACAAGGCCAGATCTGATAAGTTCTACTCAATGCTGACTAAACTCTAATGTGTCTAATTGTGATTTTTATTTCGTATTAATTTATATTATTTAATATTTTTATATCTCGAGCATAGATATCAGGGCAATTGTAAAATTCCTAGATCCAAGACAACCCTGATAGGCTCGATAGCATCTTATGCTACATTTTAGTCCTTAAAATTACTGACCAGGGGTCCGGGTCTCGCGATAAATTTGAATATAAGTATAGAACAGAATAAAAAGTAGTTAGAATAGAATAAGCAGAAAAAGCATCGAATAGAATTAGAAGTAGATATGCAGTTGTTCCAATAAATGGGCTTTTTACAACTTTTTTTGCGATACATTTTAGATAATGAGAACAGTGAATATAATTCCTTTAATTTGCTCGTGCTGTCTGCTTTCAACAGTGATCTGCTAATACTCGTTGTTTTATGAACTAATTATTCGAACAAAAAAAATGAACAATTTCTTACTTCTAAAGTTATGTGTATCGTGCACGTGTTCTATATTAAATAGACAAAATTTCAGCTATTCGCTTTTAATTTCACTTCTTTGTACATGACAAGGTTTTAACTATAAAATTTCCACATTCATTGTTGGCTAATATCTTGTTTTTACTTTATGCTAGAGTAGATTTTATATTTACACAGAGGAGCAATAGCTTGGCCGCTGTTTTGATATGTCAACCACAACAGCAAAATGGCGAGCACACCAAACGCTAACAAAGAAAATTGCTTCAACTCAGGTAAGTAAATTGAAAGAAGCTGCAATATGTAGCAGAAGAAGCTTAAATGGCCCATGGCAGCCCCCGCTGGCGATTGCCGGCAACATTCGCTTTGGCATAACTGTGCAACCACTAAATTGGCTATAAGCAAAATTGCTGTAAAATGGCTTAAACGAATGAGCTGTAGTAACAAACAAGCGAATGAACGCAAAGCAGTAAGGTTGTGGGTATGAAATCTGGCAAAAAAAAAAAACAGAAAACATCAGGACAAGGGAATATTTCTTGAAAAAACTAAAAATGCAAAAAAAAATAAATAAATTAACCGAAAAAGTAAATCTGCTGCGAGGAGCATCCGCAGGACGTCGAAACTGAAGCAATGAAAATAGCGCAAAGCGCAGAAATAAAGAGGCGCGGAAGCGGGGATGCAGAGAAGACAGCGGCGGCAGGGACCAGAAAACTGCCAGCCAGTAGATGCTTAAGCAGCAGCTATAGCTGCCGGCCATGCTGGGGGCAAATGATGCGCGCAATGAAAATATTGCGATGCGGTGGCGCTGTTGGTGATGGAACGCTAGTGCTGCCCCTGCTACTGCTGCTGCTGCCGCTGCTGTACAGGAAGATGAAAACATATTTTATGAGCTTCTTGTTGATGATAAAACTTTGTATTAAAGGAAAAAATCCCGCTGGGAGAATAATTGAGACTTTTACATTTTATGCGTTTATATATATTTATATGTGTGTATATATATGTGCTTAAGTAAAAAGTATCACATATGGACGGTGTGAGTGGGTGTGAGTACGCGGGTGGCGCTATCGTTTGAACAGCGTGACTTTTTAAGACAAACAAGACAAACGAGCGTTCCAGCGCTGAGGGAGCCGCTGGGCGAGCGAAAAAAATGGCTAAAGAGTAATGCTAGCAAATACACGAAAAACAAAAAAGAATAGCAACAACATGTAGCAGAGAAAAACTAAATCAACGTAATGCCGTACACAGACTAACGAACACATGAGAGTCAATGGCAGCAATAGAAGTGGCAACGCTTTGTTATTTCCACGGTTTATGCTCAATCTTTTGTCAATGCTTTGTTGTTGTTGTTGCTACATTTCAGCAGCTCAGCCACTCAACTGCAATCCTTTCGCACCACTCGCACCACTTGCACTCGCTTTCGCACCCAGGGAATCGATTTTAAGTACCCGCACAAAATGCATTCACGCATATTTTAGTCGTTGCCACAGCTGCTTTGCACTTCGCACTTCACGCTACATCGCGCCACTGCATTGGCGCTTGATGCTCAAGTGAAACCGCTTGAGGAGTTTGCGTATACTCCCGCTGGGACTGCAATGGAAACGCTTGTGTACAATATTTACGCTTAGTTAGTTTACTTAAACAATATTGGCGGTGATAAGTAGCATTATCCGGCGCTTTTAGTCGGAAAAACTTCGGTAAACTTTTATTCACAAAATAAAAAACAAAACAAATATAATAGATTTGTGTATGATTGTTTTAATTTTTTCATCGAATTAATTACGAAATTTCTTTCCCAATAACTATGACCTGCTTATTTATTTTGTGATGGTGGAAAATTATTGGATTGTCCTCATTACGCTCCTAGCTCCTCGCTCCTCTCCCTCAATCTATCTGCGTACATATGTACAACAATTTTACTTTCAACAGTCTAAGCTATTGTATGCTCTATAACTTTTGATCAACATCACATGAATAATCGAAACTTTATTTAACATCAAATCCTACGGAGATTTCTTCTTAATTATTCAGCGTCATTTGGCAAAGCATTTTGGACCTTTAAAATAGACCAACCAGTAGTTGAAGCCGATTGCAAAATCTCAAAATTTTTGAAGCAAAATTTATTTTAAACGCGCCTATATGATCAGTCTTCCTTTGGGATAACAGTTCCTGAAGAACTTTATAGTTCTCTGAATCACATATGAAAATATTAAACGGAGAAAGTCACGCACTCTAAAATTGACCGGGAAATTAGAGGCGTGGCGCCCAGATAATACAATATAGGCAGCCTTCGCTTCGTCAACCTTTCGAACAACGTCCATGCTTTACATTTTCTATAGCCGTTCATATAATTTAATTTCAAAAAATTTTAAGTTATTAAAATCCGTAAAAATATTCATGCTTTCATTTTTGACAGTAATTTGCCTGTTGTGCCATTCAGAATTGTAAGACTTGTCTAAAATCTGCAAATTACATTCAAGGAAGCATTTATACCGCTTTATACTACGTATCCGCATACTCTCTTGCAATTCGATTCAAATTAGAATTAGCAATTCAATCGAGGACGGTTATAACAATAAGTGCATACTTTTCCGGGCTAACTCAATTGATAATGAAGGTTTAATAATCAAGACTATGTCAACAAATATGAGATTATGTATGTTATGTATCGTTGTATGTATTTTTGTTGTTGTGTTGAAATAGGAAGAGGGAGAGAGAGTAATATTAGTGTAGCGAAAATAATCAAGGAAATTCCATCAGTAGGAGGATAAGGTAAGAACTAAAAGAAATGATATGAAAAGATAACTAGGAGAAGTAAAAATATTAATATATATATATATATATATAATACATATCATTTGCCAATCAAAATAACCTTCTCTTCATAACTCAACTAAAATAAAATTTTTAATTTCTAAGCAAATATATTTTAAGAAAATAGTTTTGATGACTGAAATTATACAAGTTCTCTTCTTCATTATTTTTCTTTAAAAATAAGTTAAAATTTCCAACATTTGGTATATCATTACACTCATTAAAATATCTTCCCTAATATCCAAAATATTGTAACGGTTTTTCTAAATTAATCCTTCACGTTGAAACTCTACCCTGAGTTCGATCTCTGGATTTTTCAATTAAAGTCACAATTTAATGGCTATACACTTTTCTTTATTTCTGATTTAATAACTTGACACTTTGTTACTCGCTATTCGAGCTTACTTATAATTCACTTGTACTTAAATTAGCAACACTCTTATTCGAACTGTGTCTTGCCGCCACTCCGGCAGCCCTTATTTAGTAGATTGTTACTAACAGGTCGAACATTCTGGCAACTACTAGGTTCGCTATCTGGTTGATTCTGGTAGCTTATCGCCGGTTCTGTTTTGTTCTGACATTCGAGTTCCCGCTATTCGAACATTCTGGCTACCACTAGTTTCGATGTCTTGTAGATTCTGGCAAGTTATCGTCAATTCTGGGATTCATATCCGCCACAATATGTAGTCAAGTCAACCTGATTAACAAATCACTATATACATCATATTGGTGGCATTAGAAGATTACCTTTTACACCTTTTAATACCGCATCACTCAATGCTAAGCAAAATATTCTGGCTTATGCTTATTTAAAATTATTAATTTTTAGATCCAGTACAAATTGCATCTGTTCCACAAAATTAAGATATCTCAGATTTACATTAAGCTATCCGGTTCATGGAGACTAATAGCGTTTTCTTTTCTTGATGAAAATGTTACCTCACCTCATATGGCAACATAATATAAATGCTGCATTATATCCTGTAAAAGGGTTACACTTTTTACATGACAAAAGAACTAAAATGCCACCCTATCATGGAACAGCTGTTCGATTGTTTTCGTTCATACAGGAAAATTATTTGTAAAGAAAAGACGAGCAAATAATCACTAGTAAAAATAAACAAAAAATGTAATTTATGAATATATTGAAAAAATGCTTCCGATTTAAAACTTTTTCTTTTATCTCTGACTCTGAGTAAGCGTTCACAAAGTATTCTGCGAATGTTTCCACTCTAGATAGGGAACATCTTCCAGTAAATAGCGTCCCACTTTCATTCTCAGATGAGATGAGGATGAATCCACGAATTCATTCACAATTTCCATTATTGAGCTTAACATAACTGACCGATTCATTATATTTAGTAGAAAAACTTGATTTAAAAAAAGAATTATCAAAAAAGATGAATAAACATCCGCAGGGCAAGTCTCACTCGACAGTTCTGAGAACCGTAGAAAATGTTACACTTTTTCCGGGTTAGAATGCAACATTTTGAGAGAAGAACCTGGAAAAATGTTTTGAAAAGAACACGCAAATTTGACAGCCTGAGCGTAGGGCGAAATAAATTTGTGAGAAAAGGGAACGTTTCCATCAATTGTTAATAATAAATGCATCATTTATGGTGTGTTGTGTTGTTCCTCATTGATGCTTCAGTTACTTATTATAAAGCAAAACAATTTCGAGGGGTTCAAAATGACATTCTGTGAAAAGTAGACATGAGTTTCAACAAGATATCTTGGAAATTATCACCTGCACAGACATCCGGATCACTTAGATCGTCTTGCCATTCCGATGATATATGAATGAGTGAGTAGAGTGTTACTACCTACTTCGTTTAGTTTCAGGTTTTGGAAATAATCAAAGCAGAAATTCTGTCAAACATTTCATTCCTGTTGTTTTGGGTTTTTCCGGTTTCCTTAACCATTGGCTAGAAGATGCCTTGGTTCACCCATTTGAATAAAAATTTTTTTAGCTAAAAAACATGATATAAAGAAAAATATTTGTATAAAAATGCAAATATTAGAAAATATGTAAAGATTCTGCTTATATTATATTCGAAAACCAAATCACAAAAAATTTCAGTAAATGCGTCAAACTATTTGCTTTCGTTGGAAATCACTGATTTGATGAAACAAAGTAAAAATCAATTTAATAAGACAATAAGGCAAAGAGTTGCCACACACAGGAGAAAACACATGCACATATGGACATGGCAAGATATCCGTATACTTGTTAAACCATCCTATGTTAAGCTGATAACGCACAAAATATTACTAAAGAAAACCTGTAACAAGAACAACAACAACACAATTACAACAACGGCAATACTTTGAGCCCTAGAGCGACAGCAAGAACTAGACCAGCACCAGGTGATAGTGCAACGGCATATGCTCCTTGCACGCACACAAGCTTGCAAATAATACATAGTATGGCACAATAACAACAACAACAACGGTTGCATTGCTCTAGAAGATTAGAAACATTTCAGCACAGCCACTGAGTGATGGATGCGTTGCTACTGGAAGGAAATTCAATCAAAATCAAGCACAAGCCATAGCGAAGAGAACAAAAAAAAAAACTAATGCTGCAAATAAATTTGATCAGAAAAGTGCAAAGTTGTAAATTTACCTGAGGAAATACATACATATAATACATATGTACATATGGAAAAAGAGCGTAGAACTTCGAAAAAATTTAAAGGACGAAGGGACGAAGCAAATGCTAACACAGCACACAACAAATAAATAGATGTTGTTGCTTTTGTAGTTGTGCATAGGTGAAACGCTTGGAGATCTGTCAATTTAAGGAACAGTGCATGTTACTAACATAGAACGGAACATGTGTTTGTTAGTGTGCGTATAATGAACAAAAGTAATGTATAGAATTGCAAATGCAATTCTCTTTTACTTTGGTAATCTATGAGCATTTTTCGCCAGCAACTACAACAATCTCGTCTTCTTGTATGTACGATGCATGAATACGTCAAGGTATTGTACACACCTCATACACCTCTTCAAATTAGAAAGACAGCGATATATGAACCGTTTGAATGCCTATACTTCGCATAGAAACTAACGATTTTCCCATATAACCTCAACTAAATATGGTATTAAAACTTTCTCAGATGTATAGCCAAGGACAATTGGAAACAGTTTTGGTAAAATCAGATTTAAATATAGTATTCGAATTTTAATCGAAATATCGCGTATCGCAACATAACGTTCTCTTCAATTAATTGTTTAAACTTAAGAAAAAATTATTGGCTGCACAAAGGAGGAATTATTATGAAAACTAACTTACACGGTCCAATATTACAGATATCATATCGGTTCTTCGCTAAATTTTCAATCAGTGATATACAAACTGGTATTTTTGCTTACAATCGTGTAAGAATTTCTCGATGCTGATCAATATAGACCCCAATTCAATGGATACAATCAGAAACAACTCCCTTGGCTAAAGCGAACGTTTGACAAAAATATGAAAGACATGAATACCTCGACCGTTCTAGACAAAGGTAAGCTTACCAAAAATTACACCACCACCACCTGACTTAATAGCATTATTACATTCTTGACAATATTATGAACCGAAGTATTTCTGTGGATATGGAAGGTTTTGGGTTTTAAAAATAGAAAATAAATAGCAGCAGAGAAAATAAATAGGTCATCTAGTTACCCTGCAGCATGCAACATACAATTGTCCAATCTGTCTGTACAATAAATGTAGGCCTCATAATTCCAAAGATATGCCCTGACTTTGTTGATAGTGATTGCGAACACTAGTCGCACAGACTAGCGGACTGCAGCCGCTTGAATTGAAATGGAATATTTAACGGATCGAATACATTCCCATTTCACTATATTTTTACTACCAGATGACATAATTCTAAGGTGGCAGACCAAGGTCTGTACCGATTTCATTCATATTTAACACTAAACCATATTTTGGTTAAGAAACCATGTCCACATAGTCTCAATAAAGGATCCCACATATTGACAAAAAATCACTGCATTAAATAAATGGGTGCTACGGGAGGGCCTGGACTTATTTCTTTTAATTTTGGCATTAAACTAAATAATGTGTATTTTGTGCAATGCAATATTGTGCGCTATACGGTATAAAGTCAAGCAGGAAGTCGAAAATCACTATGTTAGGTATATGGGGGCTAGAGGAAGTACTAAACCGATTTTTTCAAGATTAGATTGTAGATTCACTTAATTTTGCTAAGATATCTTACATACTAAACGGTATATAAGATATAAAGCTAACCGAAGGATTAAAAATCTTTACAATATATGGAGTCTGGGAGATGTATTGGCCCAATTTTATTCACTTTTGGCTCCAGAACACACTACTGTTATACAAAAATGCCTTCTTAATTTCACTAAGATATCTAGCAAATTCAATCATAAACACTGATGCCCTCATGTTTGGCATCTGGGAGCTTGAAAAGTTACCGATTTCGATAAAATTTTAATCTATTAAATATTTTAAATCTATTAAATATTTTAAATCTATTTCTATTATATTCTTATTATAGTATATTATATTCTATTATTTTTATTGATGTGTCAATTATATATTGCAAAGAATCTGATGGAATTTAGTACTGTAATTTATTTGGCCAAGTTGGCGTGGTTTCAATACGATTAGCGACAGTGTTATGCAAAAATTGGGTTCAAATTGGTACAGTATTTGTTGAGATATTGAGTTTCACTTAAAAGTTGGTGGTGTCACTCCTTTTGTCCAATCTTTTCACCCAATTCACATGCAAAGACTTACCATCTTTACTATGAACTTTAATGCTTAGTTTCTTTAGCAAGTTATAGCACTTTTAGTACAATGGTTTTCTCTGGTTTTCAAAAATGGTAAAAACCATTGTAAAAAATGGTCAAACTTCATTGCAAGTATCAACAACGCCATCAGGTTGAACAATTAAGTTCAGTGTTGAGATTAATTTTGATTTGAGGAGAGTAAGCTCTTAAGTTTAAAACTTAAAGTGTCACAGTTAATCTCTCCATTTCTTATTAGTCAGCAGTATGTTTGCAGTAAGTTTAAACTTCCAACTGTTCACCAAATTCCTTCCAATCACTTCGATATACTCTTGATGCTTTATTAAATTTACAAATTTAACATTTTTAACAGCTGTCAAATTTAACACATTAGTCATATTTCTTTCCGAGATATTTTTATGTACAACAATTAATGCATCCCTATGCACTGTCAAAGTGTCTTTCAATTGCGGAATTCAAATTTGCCTCCAGTTTTCCTACAGGGCATATGCACAAAAATATATAGATAAACGACACAGAAGCGCGATTGTGCGTTCACCTGCTTGTTAGCCAGTGGATTTCAAAGCGTAATTTGCCCTTTCGCTGGTCCACTCAACAACAACTGAGTATGCGAGCGGCAACATGATGCTGAATATCTGCGAACAGATGTGTGCATATATATGCCGTTATATGAAAACGAATTCTACACAGATATGCATTTTATTCGCATAGTCACTTATTGCTACGTGCATTACTTTAGTGAATTTTCCTTCTCAACTTTTCTTTGCTTTTCTGCTAATATCAATTTCTTTTCTATTTTGCGAGTAAGCTTGGAATTATTTATGATTGCAAATGGGCTGTGCCATCAAAGGTAAACATATACTTATGTAAAAGCACTGTACTATATATTATATATATAAATATTGATATATTCGCTTCTGATCACAGTTTGTTTGTTGCAGGATAGCTTCGCTCAAACATAACGTGTTTGTTGGATTTATGTGAACATGTGCAATACACAGAGTGACCTTACATTATCTGTTGATCGATTGACGTCGTTACTGTGATTTTAAAATTCTTCATACTTCAAGTGTTTCTTTCGCATTTTCCAATTTCAGTGATTCAGTTCCTTGTCGTTAGCAATTTTCTCTCAAAGAAACTCATACAAATAGCTTTCATGTGGACATTTTAATTTTTAATATTTCCTCCGAAGAAGCATATCGGTCTGAATCCAGTCTGGTTATATTTTTCAATATAATAAAATGTTGTCAGGAGTTCAGTTGAAGTATTGGGTTGTTCGGAAAGTCATTTCGTTTTTTTTGAGCTTCGAGGTTAAGTCCATGCCTTTCAAATGGCCATAAACAGTTGAATTCGACAAATTTAACCTCTCACCGATCTCTCGTGTGGTGATTCGCCGATTTGCATCAACTAATGCCTTTATCGCATCTTTGTCAGCTTCGACCGGCCTTCCAGACCGTGGTGCATCTTCGACATCAAAATTGCCAGATCGAAATTTTGCAAACCAGTTCTGGCACTGGCGTACTGTTAACACGCCTTCTCCATACACATCCGTCAATTTTTTTCTCGCTTGGACAGCATTTTTACCTTTTCTGAAGTTAAAAAGTAAAATATGACGAAAATGCTGCTTATTGCTCTCCATATTTAAAAAGGCACCAACCAAAAACTACTGGGTAGAATTAATAGAACTTTTTCACACACAAGCCTTGCAATATCAGCCCTCATGACATATAATGGTTATGGGGCTTAAGTGTGAAGTTAGTTTCGAAAAAACGTAATTAAGTCCTCTGGCGGGAAAAAACGAAATGACTTTCCGAACAACCCAATACTTCAAGTTTGTCGCAGCAAAAGTAATAATTGTTTCTCATATAGATGAACTGATATTGAGAGCAGAAGGAATATAATATAATATGAATATAATGATCCTTAAAAACCCTTCCCGGACCCAATGAAACCTAGAAATCACTGAAAAAGATTTAAGTTATGGTCAATTAAAATTGGTTGCGTAATTAGTTTTTGCGCGACTCACTTCATAAGATTTAGTCAATGCATAATCCAAAACATCGGAACAACTTTTATAAAAGAAACAAGGCCAGCGAACAAATTTGAAAACTTGTGACAAACATCGTACTGAGAGTGAGCCCTAAATAAATTAAAAATAAAAACCTTCAAAATCAGAAAATGTGTTTAATTTCT
The DNA here is from genome assembly GCA_021498325.1 of Bactrocera minax. Classification (NCBI taxonomy): domain Eukaryota; kingdom Metazoa; phylum Arthropoda; class Insecta; order Diptera; family Tephritidae; genus Bactrocera; species Bactrocera minax. The sequence continues at coordinate 2,731,990 of JAKEEE010000024.1, forward strand.
TTAGAAAGTCTATTCGAATGCGAAGGATTTTACTCTTTTATTTCGTTGCGATATGACTCAACAAGTGTAGCCTGTGAAATGCAAAACTGAACCATATTGAAAACAGGGTCTAAATAGCTATAATTCGTTACCTTTAACTTAAAAATAAACAGACTTATAGACTTTTGTATTTCAATCAAGTAAGAGGAATTAACTGCATAACGGCACAACCGACCTTGATCAAATTCATAACAAATCATCATTTTTTTTGGGTCTCATCAAAAAGTTGATTCCTTTTCAATTCTTCTTCAAGCATCTTTACATTACTTCAACCATCAAAAGTAGACAGCGCATCGAAAGCCTTAATGGATTAGACTAGTCTAAGATTTTCAAAAAATCTGATATTTTTTCTGCTTAAAGTACACTTCAGTATTCTAAAAACGTTATTCAATTGATAAAATAGTAAAAAGAATAGTATAGTAGAATAGATTTTAGAATAGTATAAAAATAGTAAAAATCGAATACGACACTGAAGCGTTCGGGTCAGTCAGCCTCAGCACGGAGACGATGGTTCTCTAGCTTCACAGTAATATAGACTAATAAACTAAGTACAATTTTTTGTTATTATTGCAACTTTTTTGTAAACAATTTACTGCTCATATTTTCAAAAATTTAACCCTTTTACAAATCCAGAGAATTACAGAGATTTTGCGAAAAAATTGAGAAAAACTAAAAACTTACGTGTTTTACTAGCAAGTCTTATGTAGATTAAGATCCCGTCTTTTTTTTCTTTCAGATACCTCGAGTTCATAGAATCATAGTCACCCGTAGAGACACTCTAGGAAAGGTAGTTCCGAAAATTGGCCCATTGGCCGCGATTTTGTATCGAAATGTCAATGTAAAAATTTTCTTTTACACTTATAAACGTTTTTAATAAGGGCTGAAAGAGAGAAATTCAGTTCATTTTTGCTTACTCCTGGAATAGATTGAATAGATGAAATAGATGATGATGATGATGATGACAGATGATGATAGATCTTGAATAGATCTTGAATAGATGAATAATTAGAATATTTTTATGGCTCTTAGTTAGCTCCTTTGTTGGATTTTCTCAGCTTTTTAAATAACTAAATTACATATGAAGAACTCGCATAAAAACTGTGTAGCTCGACCTTTCATTGTTGTTTTAGCCATTGCATAACTACTTGTCATTTGAAAAATTCCCTCGTGCCTTACATAAGTTATAGCATAACTATGATATTTAATTTTCAATTGTAAACCTCGATATATTTTGCTATATACATCAGTACAATTACCAAATTTTTTGCGTTACAACAGAAACAAACGAAAGGAAAAATACAAAGAAGGAAATAAATCTTCATATTATATTATTGCAATTATCTTTGTAAACGCTGGCATCGCGCCATTGAAAGGGACCCGGTGTGAATATATGCCACATTCATCTATACAGACAAACAAGTGTAACCTACACAGCCTAGGAACTAAGGTGGCTAAGGACTTAACAAGCTACAACTTGGGGCAGAGCACCCATAAATCAACGCAACAGAAAACCAATTACAGTTATTAATAAGCGTGTGAGCGTGATAATACTTTTAAATAAAATTAATAGATAAAACAATGTACAGGACGATGATCAAACGAAGACATCAGATGTGCAACAAAAAAGACTTTACTTATTAAATATGTTAAGCACATACAAACGTATTTAATTATACAACACGTGCACCTATCCAAGTCCTCCTCTACAACGGCGCTGCCTTGCAAGCGACAATATTCAACCGTATCTATTGAGCAGACACATGCTGTTCCTTTTTCGCCTGTGCCTTTTCCTTCACGCTCCACAGCAAGACTTTTTTACTTTCTCTTTCCCCAAACGTGTAAATAGAGGCTTGATCCTTTCCCCAAACGCTCACACTTTAATTAATCGCATGTAAGTCAAGCGAGATCTTTCATGTCGGCAACGCAGAGTCACCAAGAACCGTCAAAGTGGCCCAAGAACAAAAGTAATTATACAACGGGAAACAGTGCAAGGACAGCCAGAAGGCCACACTGGCAAGGGACCCACGTGCGTGTGTGAGAGAAAAGTAAGAAGTAAAATACAGCCAAAGTACCTCAAAGGAATAAAAATGAGAGCGTAACACAATGTCGCCCGAAATTCAATTTAAGACCGCATTTGAGCATTACCCGAAGCCGCACCGCTCTACGTACAGCAAAGTTAACGTGTCGCTCGAAGACATTCGCATTTGAAAAATTGAATCTCGAAGCTCCCCAGCTCGTTTTCTATTATTTGATCTTCCGAACAATTTGCGCAAATTTTAAATTAGTTGAAGGCGAGAGTTGCAAAAACAATAAAACGAACAAATTTAGGTGCATAAAAAGACATGAAATATAACTTTTGGTGGCATTGCGAATATAAAAGAGCCCCTTAGAGAGCAGTTTGGGGAGAAATATAAAACTTCGGAAGAAATCGTGGTTAGATATATGACGAACAAGAAATGTACGCCTTAACGCCCGAGAACTTAAAAACACGTTTAAGGCTAGGTTATGCTAACTTGGTAGTGCATGACAGATCACGAAAACTTTCATGCAAACAACTTATTATACAAGTTTAATTTGACCAGATACCCAATACAGTGCACAAATTTGCGTCATTCCGATATCTGTGCTGTGACACATGCAATGACACTCGCGTTCTTTCTCTCTCTCTCTCTCTCTGACTCACTTATCTAAGTACTCTCTACATATGGTTAGGCTAGGTTGATTAGGTGATACGGCCGATCCTTATGACAAGACGGCAATGTCAAGTCCAGCCAAAACACTTGGTTCGTCGAAGGTACGAATATCGAGGTATTTTCACTTCAGTCTAACGAATTGTAGAGTATGGGAAGAAAGAGTCTAGATGTTTCCACATCTCCTTCATCCATACAAATTCCACAATCAGAGTCCGACAAGTTTTTAGTCTTATCGCATAAATACCTATAGGGCGGTATCCAGTAAGAACCCCTACAATTAGGGCTAAATGAACGTTGCAAAGAGTAAATAATTAAATGGCCCTCTTACGTTCTACTCTGGGCCAGAAGGACCTCGCAGCAAAGTTGAAGTGATTTGCGATTTGGGTAAGGGTGCCCTTTCCTACAAGCTCATCAGCCTTGCATTTTCTAGCAATTCCGTGCAGTTTTAAAGTACGCAAATGAGTCCAATATCGAAGTAACCAGATGCTTTGGCTAATAAGGGCCGACGCTCCTTGACTAACTTTAAACACACTGTTCAGTGCTCAAAGTCAGTCATTGCCGCTCAGCTGTCGGACTGAATACACAACTCGCTGTTCCCACCATCTCCTTGGTGGCAGCCACCTCTGATTGAAAAACGCTACAGGGGTCTAGTAACCTGAAGCAAGAGATGAAGGAGAGCTCCCTACAGATGACTACTCTTCCAACCCTCCCCTGAGCTTCGATCGATGCACCACCCCCAGGAGTAGGTTCCACAACGCAGTGATTTAGGTTAACAGGAATGCAGTCGAAGTGACAATGGTTTTCGGAATGTCCGTTTTTGAGACCTTTCATGTACCCGGTTTCTCCGAATCTGATAGCAACCTGCGCAGCAAAGCACCTACCGACTCTATCAACAGGTGCTACGTGGTGAATTATTGAGAATAGCTAATGTTGTCCATAGTACACCATAGATTAAAGAGAAATGTGTCTTAAAAAAAACAATATTTGCGAATTTCTCAGCGTAATTCCTGAATGTTTTGAAATAAAAAATTTAAGAAACGCTGCGATAGCTATGTTCAATTGAAGATATTTAAGACAGCTTTTAAGAAGATCGAAAATTGCTGAGAAGGTTTGCCACTTATTTCATGATTTTAATTACATATTATATAAGATACATTATATACTGCAATGATGGTACTAAATGAAAGGTATTCGTTCAATTTTTGAGCTACTTAGATATGTTTTTAATATGACCCCTGACATCTAATGCCATGTATGAATGTAAATCACTTCGGTTATAATGGTAATTGTAATAATAAATAAAATATTTTTTTTAAATATTTAAATTCGAAATATCCCTAGGTGAGACTTAACATTAAAAAATATTTACAACAAATCCAGTGAATTCACAGTTCTACTTCGAATAGTTCTGTTTTGTAAGAATTCATCCCAAAACAAAAAAAAAAGATCGTCTTAGTTTGGTCCATGAACATCATTGTAGAACACAATAAAATAAATAATAAAGACCCAACCTACTCGATTATGAATTCCAATTCTAGCAGGAGGTCGGGTACACCATCGTGCCGGTTCCGAATGACCAAAGACACACACATCTTTCCTTATTGCGTATACAACAGCATCAACAACTCATTTACTCCGAACTCATACGTGGGTATGCAAGGGTTTTAAAACGCCCTTAAACTGCAATTAAGAGTATTTTGTAAAAACTCATACACAAAGAAAATTAATTTACGCACAAAATTTTTGCCGCGCAATGGAAATACTTTCATTACTACAATGAGGCATGCGGCATGAAAATATGAAAATTATGCAAAGTTGAGGTTCCTTTTCGCACAAGTTTCACCACACTTTGTCCACACCTCCACCTGCACCTCCCAAACAGCGAAGAAGCACACACTTATATGCACTCATGCATTGTCTCCTTTCTTGCTCGGGAACAAAATTCATAAATACTTCAAAGTTTCTCGCCACGAACGCGCCAAAAACTTGCCGCTTACCTTTTAAGCGTCCTCCAAACTGGCAATCACAGCTCACGCATTGCCACATGCAAGCACACACTCACCGATTCACCCCTCATTATGTTGTGCCTTAGGTTGCCAACTCAAACACTAAAAAACTTTGCAGAATTGGCTTGCCAACGGATCTGAGAATGCCCTACGCTTTTCATTTTCTTCTACATCTTACATTAATGTTCCACGCAGACTTTTCTTATACACACACATATATATATACTATGTGGAGTAATTAGTTACCTGCCACGAACGAATTTCCTGCAGAGCAGTGCAGGAGGAGAGACGGGGTACTGTATGCATTCGTAATTAGCTGTAGGTCAGCGGTGCATATTTTCTTGCAGTTAATTGCATAATCGACTACGGAAAGCACAACTAAATTTCGTCTTATTCTTATATAAGTATGAATAATATATAATATGTTGTATGAAAAGGAAGAAGCAGAGTAAATGATGGAGTACTCTTAAATTTATACGGAAATTACTTTTCGAGAATTCAAATACATTTGAATATGTACAAATAACTTATTATATTTATGTATTATTTATATGTTTAATTAGAATAAAAAAAAGCACCGTTTTGTTCCCTTCTTCTCTCTGCAAGTCGGCGTAAAATCTAAACTCTAAACGAAGAAGAGTCCTCCGCTGCACGGTGTTTTCAACCTATGGATCAAGTTTTTCTTATACCAGCAGTTTCCGAAGCTTTCAGCATAGTTTCATTTGGGGCACACATATCCTTCCATCATCTAATTCAAATGAAAATTACCCACAATCGTTCTCAAAGAAAAGAATTCGCACTCTAAGGTGTGTCTGATAGGTCCGAAGCTCAATAATTCAAAATAATATTGTAATTATATTTCTTTTTTATTGTTCAAGAGTATCTCAAACAAAACTTAATAAAATAAAAAAAATTTGAAATGTTTGTCACCCTCCTTAAAAATTCTGTAAACTATAAGCTTTCTTAAGTCTCTTCAGTTTAGTATTCGTATTGGATAATTAATTGTTATAATCTGCCAACACATTGCACAGAGTGCCTAACTAAAATTAACAAGGTCGACTAACAAATATATAATATATGCAACGAAATAAGAAAGGGCCAATTTCGGGTGACTCAAATACGAGGTTTGGCGGTAGACCAAGGTATAGACAGATTTGATTTAATTTCATTAAAATAACACACATATAGGCTACCGAAGAAGATCTGTGCTGATTGCATTTAGCTTTAGCCTTGAACTGAAGTATGATTGAGAACATCTTTCTATGCAATTTTATTAAGGTAACTCACACATTGAGAGATATATTCCGCATAAAGTCCACTAGAATTATGAAAAAAAATATGTGCGTAGATATGTAGGCAGGGGTAATTCAAAGACGAATTTCACTCATTAAAACTAAAACTTAATGGCGATAGATATAGAGTTGCACGAGAGCACTTCAATAAGCAATTAACCCCACAGCTAGACGGCGGAACTATTACAGTAGATAGTTGCTATAGTTTAGTACATTCTCGTAGACGGCTACTGTAAAGGAGAGTCAGCGTCGATTGTGACTTTCGACGAAATAGTATTCAGCGGTATAATCCAGAGACCAAAGGATCGTCGAAACAGTGGACTTCAACGGCGAACCTGCTCCGGAAAAGCGAAAGCTGTGAAACAAAATATGTGATCCAGTCAAGAAGATTGCCTGGAGAAGAGAAAAGCGGTCACAAAGCTCTACCATGGCAAATTATTGGGTCGATTTGACGCCAAATTGCGTAAAAAACGGCCGAATTTTTCGAAGAAAAAGCACATTTACACTGCATGATGCAATGATGCAACGCATCGGCTCATTCCTCTGCCAACAACACGGTTAAATTAGCCGAATTAGCTTTCGAACTACTGTTCCATCACCGTATTTTCCAGATTTGGCCCTGTTCTAGGAGGTGATCGCCGCCACAAAGGTATACTTTACAGATCCCCAAAAAACATATTTTTCGGACGGTTTAAAGAAGTTGGAGCATAGCTCTATCAAGTAAATCGAGCTAAAAGGAGGCTGTGTTCACAATATTGAGATATAATAATAATAATATTGTGAACACAGCCTCCTTTTAGCTCGATTATTATCTCGATACATATTGAGATTTTTTCAAATAATTTTCTTTTGCAGATTAAGTACTTATCAGACCGCTCTCATATATAGTATGCATGATAGCGAGAGAAATTGAAGTCCGAATCCCGATGTGTCTGAAGAGTTTAATATTCCAGATGAACAAAATAGTACAATTTTCTTGCCCAAAACAAATGCAAAATATAATTCAAAAAGAACGTTAAATTGAGCTACATGGAAGATGCAGCAGGTTTACACGTGGATTTGTTAAAAAATTTTGTAGTGGGCGTGGCACCACCAACTTTTAAGTCAGAGTTTATAATTTATACTTATAATGTCAACCGGAAGGACGGATTTTGTTGCACATGTGTATGAAATCAGAGGAAATTATAGATGGATTTTAGGCAAAATATTTCCTAAAAACGAAAACATCGAAATAGCAGTTTAAAAATTTTGTTTATATAAATATACATATATAAGACACCCTCTGCTAACATAACGGAATTTTTATTACCATTGGCTTACTCGGTTCTACAATAAATACCTTAGGCACCTATTTTCGGTTTTCCCATCCAAATTCATTTATATTTTATTGTTAGAAAGTAATTTTGAAAAGTATTTTAAATAAACATTTACTTATAACAAAACATTCGTTTAAATTTTATGAATTATAATTCATGCAAGAAAGTCTTTCGGAATTTCCCCAAAAATTATATGTGAATATTTTCTTATAAAATTCTTCACAAATGTTGCCTTACAGATGACGCGATGCAGTAATTATGCTATGCAAGCCTTAAGACTTCAAACCAAAAATCCGCATTCCTATGCATATACATAGATATATCTGTGTGAACATATCAAGCAAGTTTCTTTCGGAAGTTATAGAAACTGCACTTTTCTACACGCTTTTCTTCATCGTTCACCTTCTTCGTGGAAATGAAAGAAATTTTTGAGATTATGCATACTCAAACAAATACTATAAGTAGAATAAGAAACCACATAACTCACAAATTTGCATATATATATTAAAGTACGGAAAATTATAAGAATTTGAATAAATTCGAGCATATGTTAATCTTGTCGAACGCTTAAATATATATAAAAGAGTTTACAACAAAAAATCCGCAATCTTTTGACTAAAGATGACTATGTATGTATACATACATATATACTGGTGGTGGTGGTAAGACTGAGACCTATATATGACCATTAGCCGCGGTTGGCATTATTTCTCTGTAACCAAGCCCAATCTGTCATATAGAGGGATATGTGTGTACAATCCTCGTTTCTTTCTTCTCTTATGTGGTGTTGGTATCGCATGTCGATTTAAAATCAACTACAAAATCAACTACAAGTGTTGGCAATTTCAAAGAGTGTTTCAAAATCAGATAAAATGCGGTTGGAGACAGTTTGTCTTTCTAGGAGCTTCGCAGTGATTTGACGCGTGTTGTTAATAGCATTCCAATCACTTGGTGTTTTTTGGGTGTAATGTTGCAGCAATAAAGTAGCTTTATTTATGTATGTGTATGTTTTTGGCTAATATGTGGTTGGCTCCCACGTCATAAATGTCAAATGATGGAGTAGGTGTGAGCTACAATAAAGGCGATCAGAAGATAGTATATATGCCCTCGAAGATCTTCATTTCGTTTTGAATGGACACAAGCCCCATTCTTTTTATATATATAAAAAAAATAATTAAATGTTACTCAGGATCACAGAGAAGTGTGCACGCTATATATTAAAGTGCGCTCAAAGGTCTCTCAGCAGATTTTCATGAGTGTCCTGCTTTCACAATCTTAATAGCAGCACTTCGTGACGCTCATATTTTATTCTGAATAGTTCTGTTGAAAGAGACTTAAAAGAAATTGCTCCGCCAACTCTGTGGAAAGGTTAGGAAAGGACCTGGAGCTTTGAGATGATCTTAAGTTCAGGTATCCTGTCATTGCATAGTACCTAGTTGTTTGACCTACCTACTACCTAGAAAGTTTGAAGAATAAGCACAATGCTGTTCTCTCAGTCACTCCACATAAGCTCTCTTTTTTTTGTTAATTTGTCGTTTATTTTTGTTATACTCTCCAAAGTTCACTCGTATAGTTTAATAATTATAAAAGTTACACTGGTTTTCGTGCATCCGTCTATGTGTGCGTTTTCGATTTTCATGCAGGAAACAAGTTCATCTTAATGCATTTGCATTACGTATATTTCGACAGCAATCCTCTATCGAAAATTTGGATGTGTTTTGGATGTGGTGCTGAATCCATTGGAAATAACGAACACTGACAGGTCATCAGCTTCAAAATGCGAAACATGCGAAAACATTGATAAAATTGAAGAAAAACATTTGCAAGGTGACAGAGGAGCTCAGTGTCTCAGTTTGGTTCCTTTCAAGTCATTACAATCAATCAACTCAGCTGGAAAGACAAGTGGCAAGACAAGTTGCACCACGATAACGCACAGATACACAATGCCCTCATTATGCGATAAAAATAATGCAATTATAATCCAACAACCACCAAGCTTAGCTGATATGGGCCCCATGTGTGATGTGGTTACGTTCTCTTCGATAGACTAAAAAAACCCCTCACAGATAGCCCTACCCTACTGGAGTATAAAATATTTTTCGAAGGTGGGACCAAGCGGTGTAGTACTGGGGAGTATTATGAATGAGACAAAATTAATTTGGACATTGAACATTAATTCGAAATTTTATGAATAAATTCCTGAGTTTTTTTCTTCAAGAAAAAAAAAAAAAAACAAACTGAGGAGCATTGAAGCAAGGCTGGTCCTAGTTCATTAACTTTTACCTAGACTGAACTATAGTGAATTATTTTATTATGACTATACATTGCATTGCACATTTTAATTCAGTTTGTTTTCACCTATACTTGAAGAACCTTTTGTATTAATCCGCATTACAAAATCAGTGTACTTAAAAGTTAATTAAACCGCCTTTGCATCCAAACTGTTTAAGAACAGTGTAGCAATAATTCCTCCATCGTGCCAAGGCATTTATGCTAGACTTTGCTAGACTTAGAAAAACGTCCATTAATCTGCATAGTAAAACCTTTAAAAGCATTAAGGGAATTTAAATGCTCGAAGAACGAGATCAAATATGCACATCTATATATGTTTAAGTAGAGCTGAATTCAAAATCGACTAATATGCGACTATTACTGCTTGCCAATAGGCACTACAAGCGATCGTGCCATGCATCAAAAGTAATCCTCGGCGATTCACACCAGCCAGCTACAAATCTTCGTACAGCTCCTCTACTCTCTTCACCTCTTTGCAGCAAGCACACTTAATGCAGCGAACGCAAGCTAATGCGCACAGCATGTGTACTGGGGTATGTAGCGATGCATTTATAGACTTCCCCGCCCCCACTTGCAGCCATATAATTGCTGTTTAAGCGCGAGCATCAGCTTTTTATGCACTTAACTTGCGACTTTTCATGCCTCTTCTAGTTTTGCATCTTCCGTTAGTCTTTGCATTATACACCAGCACGTTGTTGCTGTTGTTGCTGTTGTTGTTTTATAACTTGCGTATGCATATGCGCCCGTGTTTGCCGCTTGCGTAATTTCATTATAAACACTAGCATACTTTCAGGCGATATTTGCAGCCTTTGTGCATTTGCGATGCGAATGAAGTTTTTCTTTGTACTCGTACACCCTGGCGTCGCTCAGTTGCTTTAGCTTGGCTGTGCTTGTGCTAGCTTGTGCTAGCTTGTTTTTACCTCTTATCCATTTCTTCAAACATTTATTACCACTTGCGAATCTTGTTGTCTTTACTTTTGCATAATTTAACATTTTTAGTGGCGTTTTTTACCCACAGCCAACCAGGCAGCGTGGAATATCTTTGGATTTCTCTGGTTTTTGTTTTTATTTAATATATACACATGCATATGTGTTCACACACATTCCATCGAGGCAATTACAGTTGCCACTTCTTGTATATGAATTGCTGGCTTACAAAAGTACTACATGTTACTTACTCAACTTCCGGTCGCCATGTACAGCCTGTCGTGCACGCCGCTCACACAACCCTGGCACAGTGGGATGACTTCAAACATTTTATTGTGACCATACCACATACATCACTAATTAGTGATGTGAGGCGCTGATGAGCTATTTAAAAAAACATTACTTTTTTCGGTAGGTGGTAACTCTATAGCAACTAATAGTTTAACAACAAATAGTTTAAGTCTTCAAATCTGCTTGAATACTGTGAAATAGTGTTTCCTTAGACAGAAAATGTTTTGTCATATATTTTACAAAAAAGTTTAATTTCAGTTTTACATTTCGCGATGGTTGGCAACTGTATATCAAAACATATTTATTTAATAGAGCTGATTGTTGGCAACTCTATTCCAAAATATGTTAATTTTAAAACATTCCTTCATACTTTTACTAAAGCTTTCCTATATGTATGATAGATATATTTGAGTACACAATAAAAAAGAGTAATTTTAGTTTCAGTTTTCTCGAATGTTGGCAACTCTATTCCAAAATATGTTTATTTTAATAAAGCACTCTTTTGATGATTTTTGCCACAAATTTTTAAATATTTTCAGTTATACACTTTGCAATTGATGGCAACCCTATTCTTAAATAAATTTATTTGAATAAAGCTCTTTTAGATTGGCACACATTTTAAAACATTTTCACACAGTTATAAAATTTTTGATTGTTGGCAACTCTGTTCCAAAATATGCCTATTTTAAAAATTCCTGCATAGTTTTACTAAAGCTTTCTTGGACAAGATATGCTTGGGTACACATTAAAAAAGAATAATTTTAGTTTCAGATTTGTCGATTGTTGGCAACTCTGTTACAAAATATGTTTATTTAAGGAAAGCTCTATTAGACGAGATATGGTTGGCACACATTTTGAAATATTTTCAGTTGTACGCTTTGCAACTGATGGCAACTCTATTCTAAAATAAGTTTGTTTAACCTCCCCACATACTTTTAATAAGCTCTTGAGCCGAGATAAAGTTGGCACAAATTTTATAACATCTGCATACATTTTTCTAATATTGGCAACTCTTTTATAAAATATGTTTGTTGAAAACCTCCCCGCATAATAATTTCAATAAATTTTGCAAGAAACAATTTCTATTTATTTTTATTAAAAAATATACTTTCAATGTGATCGATTTATTCGATTTGTTGGCAAATTTATTCCAAATTATTTTTAGACTTTGCTTTTAGTTTTACACTATTCGATCGCTGGCAACGCTGTTCCAAAAAATGTTTATTTAAAAAAAAAAATTAAAAATTAAACAATATAACACAGTGCTTTGCTGCTCATTTTCCCCACTGTGTTTTTTTTGTGCAGTTTACTTCATTTTCCCAAAGTTTACGGCGTTCGCGTGCCAAAACGTTGCCCTACATGTCGTATACGTAACTTTTTGCACGTAGACATTTTATGCTTATAACTTAACTGCCTCGTACTAATGCAAATGCATATTTGGCATGCTTGCACACATATTGTTGTAGCATTTGGTCGTTTACTTTTGCTTTTGCATTTGTGTTGTTGAGCTGCTTGTAAGCTTCAGATTATCAAGTTACCGTTACTCTTGCACACTCTGAAGTGTTTTCGAAATAATTTCCAAGTGTTTCACATAACACGATTTACAAGAGCAGCTTCTTGCAGCGCAGGCACACACTCATACGCGTGCAAATGGCTGCATGTAAACACAGTTATGTGCAGTTATGAATGCAAACAAGTGCCACTTGGCTCGCTGTTAACGATGGTTTGTTATCCACTTTTGCATCGGCACACTCCTTCAATCCATTCAAATTTATTTCTTCCTTACGCCGGTCTATTTCCATTTTCTACTCAATTTGGGTGTTATTGCGTTTGCCTCTAATCCCACCCCATGATTCGTTGATCTTACAAAATTCAATAGAGCCCATCGTTGTATTTAAGATTTCTTGTTAACTGAAAGTAGCGGTATTTAACTGTATGTAAATGAACGCACATAAAAATTAGCAGCAATTGTATCATGCTATTCATATTTGAGAAATTTAAGAGAGACAGAGTTACAGAGCATGCTGTTGAAGGAAATATTAGCAAGTTTGTTTTACTATGAATCCGAAATCATTTTAGAAGAGTCCCACAAAAAGTAAAAAATTTTACCACTTTTGATCCTTTCTTTATATTTGAGTACAAAGCCTAGCAAATAAATCACTGAAATATAAGGGCTCTTTCGCGTCTCGCGTCTCGCCTAATCTGTATCTCGCATTATATAAGTACTCACTGATTACGCTATATAGCATTAGAAAAGCAAGGTATCGTACTAAAAACCTTCTCTGACAGTTTTGAGAGTGCTTGACTCAGTATCATTTGAGCATGCGTCAAAGAAGGTCACCAGCGCCATGAGTATATACGCCATATTCTACAGTTCTTCTTCGATAAAGGCGAAAACGCAAGCCCGGCGGCTGAAGATGGGAATAATGTTCATGGTCTGGATACCACAACATCTAATCATGCGCAATTTCAGTTACATAGATTTCGTTCCGGTACTTTTGATGTCAGAGGTGCACCACGCTCAGGAAGGATAAATGTCAAAAATATCAATAAAATTATGAATATCGCCAAGTTCGACCGTCATGTAAGCACTGTTCCGATTGGTCAGAACATTCAACAGCCTAAACATTCAACAACAAAACTTTTATAAAAGAAACATTTATAAAAGGTTGGATGCAAAACGCAAATCGATGTATGGGTGCCACACGAGTTAACGCAAAACCTTAACAAAATCGAGGTCCATTTCTCAAGCGGATGGTTACTGGTGATGGAAATTGGGTCACCTACGACAATGTCAAGCGAAAACAGTAGTGGTCGAATCTCGGTAGGCCGACACAAACTTTGGCCAAGCCACGATGACGGTCAGCAAGGTTTTGCTATGTGTTTGAAATACCACCATCTCAATCATATACTAAGAACTGCTCCCCTACTGCCAAATTAATAATTCAGGCTTCTAATGTCAATAATTGGGCCGTCTGAAGGAAGCAATCGCCCAGAAGCGACCAGCTTTGGTCAATGGGAGAGGAATTGTGTTCCATCAGGACAACGCGAAGCCAAACAAATCGATAGTGACTCTTCAGAAGAAGGTTGGAAGGTTCTTATGCATCCACTTTAGAGTCCGGACCTCTAAACCAAGTGATTACTAACTGTTTCTGTCCATTGCAAATGAATTTCCTGGTGAAAATTTCTTCTCAAGAAAAACTTGTGGAAATCAACTGCCTTGTTTTTTTTTCCAATAGGGACTAGAGTTTCTATGAGAGTGGCATTATGAAATTACCTTTCAAATGGCAACAAGTTATCGAATGAAACGGGGCATATTTAACTAAAATTCGATTATTCTAACTGTGCCAAGTAAAACCTGCAATTTAATGCAAAAATTATGGATTTCTTTTGAGTAGACCTATTATACCAGGAAGACGAGACAAATTGAATTCCGGATACCTGACCGTTTGAGCAAGATATAATTTGAGAATAAACTAAGATATCTTGATAAAACTTGGCACATGTCTTCCTTGGTATCCTGAGGCGGCTCGTAATGCAGGTGGCCAATATTTAACTATTACCCCTCCAACAAAATGCCGTTAATCGAAAAAGTACAAAGTGCTCTAGCTAAGTTAATAATAAGATAAAAAGAATTTACCTATAGTTGCAATGTACAATACATAACTGACGAACTTCTATAGCTATATCACCAAACTCGGTAAGAACATTTCTCATTGGCATTTCCTTAAACAATGTGAAAACTGGTGGACTCGGATAACAACTACGCCCACTTTCCACACAAAGGTTATCTTAAAAACTAAAAGGGTAATTATAACTCTCTAAAAAAAATTTAGGTGAAGTGCCATATCTCAGCAAGTATAAAACCAAATTGAACCAAATTTTATGCGTCAGATTGCCCTGACATCCTTATATTACAGTTTGAAAATCAGCGGAGTTGGACTACAGCCACGCCTATTTCCTAAGTGACACTATTCTAAACTACACCAGAAAAAATTTTTGCACAATGAATAAATAAATATCGGACTATACCTTTCCAAACCTCAGATACCGAACACAAGAATCTCGGTGGCTTTGGTTGACTTTAAAATATAACCAAATTAAACTAAGTGGACATCTCTTCCTAGTAATAGTTTGGCTGAAAATGGATGAAATCGGTTCACTACTTTCCCTAACCCCTAGTTATTGTAATATTTAAGATATATTACCAAAATTTAGTCGACATTTAATCTTGTATACACTTTGAAATTCATATACATAAGGATTTTTATACTCTCGCAACATGTTGCTACAGAGTATATTAGTTTTGTTCACCTAACGGTGGTTTGCAACACCTACAACTAAGCGAGTTAGATGAAAAGAAGAGTTGAAATCCGAGTAACTGTCTGTCCGTCAGTCCGTCCGTGCAAGCGATAACTTGAGTAAAAATTAAGATATTTTGATGAAATTTGGTACACTCCTCCTTGTCATCGTAAGACGGTTGGTATTCCAGTTGAGCGTAATTAGACATCTGCCACGCCCACAAAATTCCATTAATCGAAAACAGATAAAGTGCTATAACTAAGCAGAAACTTAAGATATAAACGTGCTATTTCGTACAGAGGATCGTAGTAGGGTGGGGCATCTGTGGGCATAAATATTTGTAAAAGTGGGCATTACTCCGCCCCCCAATAGGTTCAATATACATATCTCGGAAAGCGTTATAGCTATATCAATCAAACTTGCTCCGACTAAGTTCTTCTAGCATCTCTTCATGTACCCCACCTCCCATACAAAAGTTATGTTGAAAACTACTAAAAGTGCGATGAATAGCTGAACTCGCACGCTACAAACCTCAAATCTTGCTGAAAATATGATACCGAAGGGTTGCATAGGAACCGTGTAAAGTTTTGGTGATGGGCGTTGCACCGCCCATTATTAGGAGAAATCCCATATCTAAAGAACGCCTTAACCGATTTCAACAAAATTTGCTATATTACATTACATTTGCATTCTTATGTCCGGTTGTGAGAATGGACGAAATCGGATAATAACCACGCCTACTTCTCATATAACACAATTTTAAGTTTCATCTGATCCTTTCACTTTAAAAAAGATAAATCGAGCACCAATTAAGATATGAAAATCAAACTTTGTACAATGGTTTCAAGATATACAACTACATGCGTAGCAATAAATGAAATCGGATTATAACTTTTCAAGCCACCAGATACCCAATATTAGGACCTCAGTGTCTCTATCTGATTTTATATCGAAAATATCGGGAAATCTGTAAGATATTGTAATGAAATTTGAGGATTATCTTTCCATCATAATAATGTGACCTTGTGTCCTAATATACGGATTTTCAACCTTCCGGTAGACTTTAAACCATATATAACGGTCAATATATGAGTTATCTCTTTGAAATTTAGAGAGCTGATAACAGTTTGTCCATGTGCTTAAAACACATCAAATCGGGTAAGCACTTCCCCTAGCCCCATGTACCTAACATACGGATTTTTAACTTCTGAGTAGACTTTATAACATATATATCGGTCATTATGTAAGATATCTTAGGAAACTTAAGTGAACGTGTAAAATCGGATATACTATAATTAACTACCGATAATTTGTAAAATCGGTTTATGAATTATCCCAGCTCTCATATACCACATAAAATGATTTTCGCTATTCTAGGGGACTTTATGCCGAATATGTCGATCACTATTTAAGTTACCTTCACAAAATTGCGTAAAACAGGTTCCCTAATATACTTGAATAATGAAAAGAGTTAAGGTGATCAGTGCAGATCTTCCTCTATCCCAAAAATGAGCGATATAAGAATTCCCGACTTTCCATCTGACAAATCCAAAGCACTGATAAATTTTTATTTGGTAATGATTATAATATTTATGTTTTTGTACTAGTTCTGATTTTCAATACTTAAGAATTAAACAAATTAATTAATTGCTGTAATATTTTTTATTTCTATAATATTCAATACAAAATATTGATATAAAATAACATATAATCAGGTAGAAATTTCTCCTTTGTCGATTATCGCTGAAATTGCGTCACATTATTGTATTCGAATCCAACAATTTGTACCCGGACGCATTAAAAGTTGCACCAAAATCTGCAACGTTTCCTTCTGCTTTGGGGCTGGAGGCAGTCCTGATGCTGCTTGATAAACATTATCCTGAATCGCCTCAAAATTCTCGTCCTGATCCTCACTTCTCGGCCTTTTCAACGAAGAAATATTTTGAAAATTTCCAAGCGAAGCAGTATTGGAATTCGTAATATATTGGATTAAATTATTAAAGGCCTCCTGTTCGTATGCCTCTAATTGTTGATGTGAGTCAAAAAAACTATCCGAGTTGAGAAACATAAGTGAGGTTTCCTTGCATTCATTGACTGAAGCGATCTTCCTATCTTTCGTTTGCGTTTATCTCGTTACGTTTATCTCGTCTACCGCCTATACAACTGGCAATTTCCCTTCTGCGTGCTCCTTTCGCAAAATTGCAAACTGAGTACTCGTGCTCCAACTTGGCCGCTTGCTGAGAAGTATGCACTTTTCGTGAAACTGTTCTAGACGGTGCTTGGGAAAAATTTAGGTTGGAGTTATTCCGAGTTCCATCTTGACGAAGAAGTGTTTCATCTAAGGCGGATGCCGATGCACCAAATTGGTATTGGCCCTGAAATATATAGAAATATATTATGAGAGTTGGTGAAATGAACCAGATATTTTATTAAAATTATAATATAAATTATGTAAAAATTGTATTTTACTTACGGAAGCTGCGAAAGTAGTCTCGGGAATTTTAAACATTGTTTTATCTCTGTATGTTCTGTATATGATGTTTCGTTGTCGAATGTCGATTTACTCATGCTTAACCCTATTTCGCATTTTTTCTGTTTTTTACCTGCAGCAACCAAGACGTTTTAAGTTCTGTCCAAGGTTAACGTAGGTCTTCATATAAAAGGCTTTTAGAAACCTACAAACGTAATTAAATAAAGGCGTGTGTTTCAAATTCAAGGTCGTTAGCAAACTTGCGTGCAAGAGAATATCCGTCTGCTTTAGACAAAATTCGTATAGACTATCACATATGGGTGTAAGTTTTTAAAGAATGGTTCAATTATGATTCAATTATCTCTCTACAATGAGTTTCCTTACAAATAAATTCTTAGAAAGAGTTTGGTAAACAAACGAATTTCTTCTGACAGTGGCGCTTTAGTTTATACTTATATGAAAGTTTTTCGTAACTGATCTAGTAGAACCTTTTTCAGGTATCCGATTTTAAAAACAATTGAATCTGTCTATATCCGCTCTATTTGTGCTATTATACAAGATTGTTTCGTACATATGTAAGAAATTGATCAACAATCTTATCTTCTTCTTATGCCATTATAAAAATTTAAAATTTCTTGAAAATTAGAATAGATCTTTAATAGTTGTGAAAAACAAAATTAATTTTAAAATATTAAATCAAGTGTTTCAATTATACATTTCCAGGTTTAAAATCGGCTTCAGTTTACCACAAGTAATATAGTTCTTTAATAATGAATCCTCAAAGCAATGTCGATATTACTTGTTCAAGGAGAGGTCAAATCGACAGCTATATCTCTTTATATAAGGTTTTAAAGTTAAACGATCTTCCATTTAGAAAAGGACAAAGTTTGAAAAAAATTCTTCTTTAATATAAAGGTGTGGCCACCCCTGGAAACATGCAGCCGACTTTGATCTTTCAAAATTGCGAGAGTATAAAATGTTCGGTTACACCCGAACTTAGCCCTTTGTTACTTGCTTTTAGTACAGTTTTTGCTAGTAACAATGATTCATATGCGTCTCTATGAGGTACCATCCTACCCAAGGGGATAAGGGGTAAGTCAGCAAATTTTCATCAAGGTATTTTAATCCAAATTCAAATTTTTTCTTGAAATAATAGACTGATCCACTGAGCCTTCAACTCTCGATTGGTTAAAAATGGTATACTTACTTCTCACAATTTATAAATCAGTTTGCTTATCTGCTATCAGGAGGAGTGGTAAGACTTATTTTGTCACATAATGTATATGTTTTTAGCACTGGCTATAAAACGGCCTTAGTTTTTTGGATCGATCACTGTAAATGTCTTAAACATTCGAAAACCGACGGCCAAAAGTCACTCAAATTCGCATATTTAACAAGAAAAATTAAGAGGAAACGCTCAACCACATAGAACCATTTGCTTAAAGAACCAAAACGTCAGCCGCCGGCGAAACGATAACATAACTAAATTGGCTTAAAATCACGTTACATACATACACACATACATACTTACATACACCAGCGTGCATTCGTAAAGCAACATTAAAGACTCTACTTAAGCCATTTACGTCCTAACAAGGAGCAGTAGTGCTCGGAAGCATGCATGCCACCTCGGGTTATAGCTTGTCCACAGATGTTCTCGTGTACCAGCACGTGTATATGTATATGTCGCAATAAGCAAACATGCTGTCAAATATTAACATGTCCACCGGATGTGCGCATATTTGCTTTGAGCCTTCACTGAAACCGATAGGTTTCAACAGACATTTCAAGCTGTCCAACTCATTGTTGTTGTTGCTCTTCAACTTCGACTAAAACCAAAACCAGAAAATATATGTGCAATTCCACAGAAAATATATTAGAAAGTTTGTAGCAAACTGAAAAAATTACTTCCATAGTATGTACACATACACATATCCATATGCGCATACATATATATAATAGGTGAGAGTATAGTTACAATCCAGCAGCTTGATTGTTTGTATGAACCGATATACATATGTATTGTACATACATACATACATATATACATAATGGCAGAAAATCTTTTTCTTTTGTCTTGTTACTCAGCTGCTCCGCTTTTGTCGTTGTAAAGCTTCTCCCTTACATTTCTTTGGCATTTGTTTATAAGGATATTGCTAAAAGCTATAAGCAACCGTTGCAACTTACTACAAATATTTTATGACCATCATTTTTTTCCATTTACTCTAATTCTTTTTATAATAAAATGCTTGTACGTGTGTTCCCTCGCATACACATGAAGAAGGTACTTGTACTTGTACTTTTCCAAACGAGAAACGAGTTACAACTCATGTTTTACTCCATCGCACTTACGGCCATACAAGTTCCAACATTTCACCGGTAGTTATTCAGTCATTAACTTAAGTTTATTCTACATCTTTTCGTTCCAATTTCTATTCTTTTCATCTTTAATCTTCCAATTCACACAAACATACCCACACAACATAAATTTTAGGCACTCGCTTTTGCAAGAGAATTTAAATAATTTAAATACAATAATATCATCCTTTATATGTAAGGTGAACTAAAGGCTGTTAAACAGTCCAGGAAGTGCAAAGTTCAGGTAAACATTTTATGTTCTGCACCGATTTTATCAATTTGCAGCACTAAACCACATTATGTCTAAGATATATATAATTCACACATTGTCATTAAAATAGGTCACGTATTAACTGATATATTCGGCAAAAGAATATAATAAAGCAGCGAAAATCGTTAAATTAGATATAAACGGTTATATATAAAACGGTATAAAAGGCTAGACCAAAGTCTGGACGGATATCATTAATTTTTGACACCAAGCCCGAATGTGGTCCAGAACTTATGCTCACTTCATTTCTTCAGAATATCCCTCATACTGACCAATAAAGTCAACCATCGATAACCATTATAGTAGGAGCTAGGGAGCACGTTATTATCAGGAAAATCATGTCTACTTAGTTTCAAGATGCTATAGGCAGAAAACTTCATATTTTGGTGACTTTAAAAGGTATAGTTCGACTTCGACCATTTTTAGATGAGAGGTGTCACACTTTAGGGGAAGTAGTTGTGTTCAGTTTTATGCTGATGTCTTCATTAATGTTTGATTTATATATTTCAATATGAATGAATCTGATGGAATTAAGTGCTTGCTTAAGGTGTGGTTGTGGTCCGAGTTTCCCCATTTGGAAGCTGTGGCATTAGAATATCGAAGTATGCACCAAATTTGGTTCAAATCAGTCAGGTATGTGTACAATTGTTGCTGAAGTAAGAGGTTTCACCTAAAAGTGGGCGGCGCTGCATCTATTGTCCAATTTTACCCTATTTCGACAATTCTGCATTGTCTTTGTGGTTAATTTTATGGCTTGTGATGCTTTTCCTTAGAAATTTATCGCAGCTTTGAAAATAACTCTGGTGCCCATTTTCACAAATTCTCATAAACCACTGCATTGAATCGTTACAATTTCTTCCAGCTTACTCAATAATGATGACTAAACATGGCAATCTTTAAACAAAAAACAAAATCCTTAAAAAGATTTGCGGCGATCTCATCAAAAAACAAGTTCAATCCAAACATCTGGCCTTCAGGCACAATGCAAGTGTTACGAGTATATCAGTTGATGACGCTCTACATGAAATAGTCGGGACAATCGAAAGATCCTTAAGTAAACAAGAATTCACTCTTAAATGCAAGTTCACTAATAACGTCTATCACCTATTAATCTGGTTGAGTCATATGCAATAGACGTACTTTACATATATGATGAAGGAAGTACGGAAACTACTCCCAGATCACCCATAGCAAGCTGAAAGAATATTCAATTGATCTCGTGTTCCCATCCTCAGTCAAGATCCTTTGCCGGTCAACTGGGTACATAGAGACAGCTCTTAATATCTGATGAAAACTACCTACTCTTTCCCCAGCAGAGAACAATGGGCCAAGGGTACAGTTATCGACAGTACCAAAGATAAAATCTACGTGTTCACCGATGGGTCAAAATATTAAGAAAGCGCCGAAGAAAAATTCGTTCTGTGCCAACCTAGAATGTAGCTTCACATTCAGTGGACTACAACTCTGTCTTACAGGAATAGAATGAGAGTTTAATGGAAAATGCCAAGTGAGCTTCTCCTTTCTTTTCGGATTAAATATTTATTTACTGAACAATTTTACAGTTGTAAGCAAATGTATGGACAATACGCCAGATAGCAGCTGCTGACTGAAACACAAGGAAAATGTTCCACCTTTTTTTGCTGCCAGTGCAAGTCAACAGCCAACTACTCGAGACAGCTGGGAGGATTGGAAAATAATATCTTTGAAAGCAATGGCTCAATATTTATCCCGTTGAAGGAAGAGGAAGCGGTTAAAGCGGATTTTGATAGAAAAGCTAATGCTGATGAAGTAACAGGCAGTGATAGGAAAAGGCGAAAAGAGGGGGCTAAGAGTGTGAACATAAACCTGAAGTGATGCTGCGAGTTCCTTCACGCATACTGCTTACACTCTTGCCGGATAATAATTGTAGTTCCATCGATACAGGTATAACGAATATGTTGAAGTAGCAGACGAGCAACAACAGAACCATATTATGTCATATTGTCAGTATCATACCGGCTTACTTTTGATAGTACTTATTCAAGAGCAGTTGAACGAATGGACAAAGCACTGTCATCAACGGTAGTGTTCAAGCCAATTGCTTAACTCGGAAAAACCTGCAAATATCCGCAAATATATATGTATAATATATACCCACTTTTTCTGTAATAAATATTACGTAAATATTTAAATACTATTATTACTTTTATATGTTTTATTATTACTTTTATTACTATTATTACTTTTATTTTTCTATGATCTGCTTTTGTGTCTGTTCATAGCTTTGGTTTACGATTTGTCACTTTCTGTAAGCTGCACGGGCAACTTCACTACACCCATCACGCAAAACTCGAAAAGAAGCTCCAAAGTAGCAAGTTTTTGTGACCTTTGGTTGCCTTTAAGAAATAATTCACCTGCTCTTAAAATATTTTCTGCGGAAACTTGTCAACGAAACGGATTCATGTCCGCATTTCCCTCACACAGTAATATGTGAGTCGTACATGATACGCTGCTGCTATTCGATTCACTGGCGTTGCTTAGTTGACTTTTATCATAATAATATTCGCAAATTCGCATAATATTGTTCATAGTATATTCGCTCCGATGATTCCATGCGCTCACATCTGCCGTTCGATTTTTCCTCATCTAACAATAGAAGGTATCGGCAACTCATCTGCTTTGGTTGTCTAATTAAACTTTACTGTATTGTAAATGGTGTAGTGTAGGTTCCAGGCCACAGTTTAATTACAGGAAAGTAAAACGGATATGTCTGGAAGGAAAGGTACCTTTATCTCACCATTATTAGAAAGGAGACAGGTCGGAGCTTCGCTATCTTCGTGACACTTTAATACAGGATGGTTGGGCCTCGCGTAAGCTTGGCGAATGCCTGTCAATTGCTCCAGCTTGCGGTGTAACAAGACCTTTCGGGGCCAAGGTTCACCATTCCCAGGTTGCAGAGGTTTTAACTAGTCATTACCCAATCGGATGTCCCGCGGTAAGATTAAAAACCATGAGTATTGTAGCGTACCAGGTATAGAAGTTACCTGGAAAAAGTGTAGGTAAAATCATCTTAACACTACCTTCTTCACTGTCCCATCGTATCGTGATCTAGGCCATACACATTCTCACACCTTTAGACAATCAGGTAAACTAAACAGATTTGTTATGGGTTGCTTCAAGGTGCTTTGTCAGTACATGAGATTCAACGTGAGGAATTTTCGGGCTTCACAAATCACTGTCTTTAGTAGTGCAAATATGTGTCGCACCTTAGGGATCACCCATAGAACATTGCCTTGATCTTAATTTCGATTTTTACACTAGGAGGTTATCCTAGGCACTATTGCAATAAGAAAGGTCTTTACTTAAGCCCAAGGTGATGATAATAATAATCGTAATTATTTTGTTCAGCCATCTCCTATTGGGATCAACTTCAAGGATTTCTCACTTTTCGCCGCTACACATTGTTTTGTTTGCGAATAACCGAAGAGATCAAAGTGGAGGTGATCATAAAAGTTTATAATAATAGAAACTTCTTTTCTATAAGAAACTTTCGTGGCGAAAGAGATGATAAAATTTAATTATTGTTCAGGTAAAGCTAACAATTAAAAAGTAAGTAATGTGAAGTGACATGCAAAACAAGGAAACTTTACCAAAACGCCACATGTTAAGAATTTTCCAGTAAAAATGATCAGTTGGCTTGAATATTTACTCTTCAAGACACTAATTTTTTGAGTTAGTATCACTTCTACTTCTTCGAGCTTTCGTCGAACACCGAACAGGTGTTTAACGTCAAATTAAAGCCAACGAATATACAGCTCTTTACTACTTTAGAAGCAACTTTTTATTACCTTATCAAAACATTGACTCAGTGAGAGGTCAAGTATATACTTTTCTTAGATAAATATGTGACCCCCTTCTGAAGCCACTCTTTTTAATTTCTTTATCGTCTCAGCACAACGAAATATAGGTTTAAGAGAATCAGTGCGTCTTTCAAGTTTCTCAACCGAACATAACACAACTCCCTTTTGCTCGTTTGCCATTGTATCTTTCATCGTATGTGCATGAAATCGTATTTGCAATCACTTTATGTACGAAGATAATACACCTGACTACCGACCTTGCTAACGTATTATATGTGTACCCTATTCGTCCACCCTATGTCTTTTGTTGCCTCTTACCTCATACCTCCTACATGTCTGTACCCCTAATCATTCAAATCACTACAATTACAGGTTTTAAGAGAATTGAAATCGGCTCAATACAAAGGCATTACAGCTTTCATTTGCATTAAATGCTTCCGACAGCAATCATTCAAAACTAGGCGCTTTGCAGCATCTACAGGCAACTGTGCCATCACCAGTCAATCATTGTTATAGGTTATGTGCTAGCATTTTTGTTACAGCTTACCCAGAGCGCAATGAATTGTGAGCAATAAGCGAGATATATGCGCATATATATGTTTGTATTAGTGTGCTTGCAATTTCGGTTATTTGTAAGAGTTGCCATGCCAACTTTAGAAGGAGGGATATATTTGAAGAAGCAAAACAAAAAAAGCATTTATTCATTCATCGCTTAACAAATGCTTTTTAATAGTACAAGTTGAAGGTAACTGAGGAAATTTATGATTTAATACACATACAGGAAAACAGACGCTATAACTAATAGCACAGATATGATGACAATTCAATTTCACGAAGCCATTATGGCCGGTCTCTGCAACACTCTTTAGTATCTTCACTACAAAATATAGCTGTGTGTATTTTGTGTAAATTACAGCTAATTATACCGTCCAAATGTCCATTCCCCCACTTACTAATTATTGTCATAGCAACTAACCATGGTGGTTGTGCGTCGGGCCAGCTGTATCTGGAACTCCTCCAGCCAATTTGCATACAAAGTAAACCATTCTACCTAACTCCCTATCTGTACATTGCAATTATAGCCAACGATTGCTTTGTTGTTGCTGCCGTTCAAGCTCCTTTCAAGTGCTGAACAAAGGCGATGGGCAACAACAGCATAAGTGTTGTAGGTGGAAAGGAAAGTCTTGTAATTGCCGTTAGACATTTCCCTGCAAATTGGATTTAATAGGAGACTTTCAGTTCGATGCATTGTTAGTAGCCGGTGTAGCGACAGCAGAGAGCCGATCAGCCGAATAGTTAGTACACCTGTTGTGTCTTGCAACCTTGGAAATCGTCGCATTATTACGAGTATGGGGTAGCTTTGTCTCATCTTAGTTGACATAGAGTCAAGTAGAAAATATATAGATTTTGGACTAAGTGGTTTCAATTTCTCAGTGATATATCCATCTAGCTCAATTCATGTAGACCAGCAGATTTTGAATTGGTCATTGCATTTATGACACTGTACATGCAGAAATAGGTCAGGCATGAATAGTAAGTCTTACTGGCTCCAGATTTTTACCAAAACTTCACCAAATTAAGGTAAGTCTACCTAACACGTACAAAAAATAAAAAATAATCAAACATTGAAATATTTTTAGTTAACAAATCATAAGACGCATATGGCCCGAAAGATCTAACGTCAACACCCTTTCTTAGGGAACACATTGGAACGAATGTTGGTTTAAATGCGGCTGCTTGCAGTCTGGTGTCGTCCGACCTCCCATTTTGCCAACCACAACCAGCAAACTAACCAAAACCATTTATGCTGATGCCTGACAACGCGTTGACTAATTCTTAATCTCTGATGTGCTGAGTTGGATTAATGTTTCATTTGAGGTTATTTATGGATGGGCAGTTTTCGACTTAAAAAAATTATAGTATGTGAACGTATTAACAAGTGGTAGTTAACGAAAGAAGATGAAATTAAGCAAAAGATGATTTAGAGGAGACCTAAAGACATCAACAACTGTTCATATATTTAAATGTTCTTTAGAACGGAAAGCAGAAAACCTAACCTAGCCTTTATTTCTCACTGTAGTGTTTTCGTTAGATCACTAATACCACTATTACATTCTAATTGCCACCAATGGTTTGGGTCTATGATCATCTCCTAGGCTTTCGTACATTTAAAAAAGTGTTGAAACGGACCATGTGAATAGCATGTGCTGCGATGGTCGCTTACCGGTTTATTTTCGTATAAAAAGTGGCGAAGGAAAGTTTAAATTTTTCACACAATTCACCAACACTTTTTGTTAATTAATTTTTCACCACTCTGCAAACAACAAGTAAGTAAAATGCATTCTTTAAACGAAATAGCGAAATCGAAAAACAACCTTTTTGACCGACGACCCATTTCACATGTCCAATATTGATTTTTATACGCCAACCTTAATAAATATACAACACAATCTACATACATACAAGGTTTCGGGAAATATTCCCTATTGAAAGGAAGTCACCATCACACTCAATATTCAGACTTATCACGTACGAAAACGGACGTGTCGAACATGTGCAACACGAAGCGAATGCATGCCACAAACATACAAATTAAATAACAACTTGTGTAACAGTTCGCCATTCAGCTTTACACCAGCTTTAAAAAATTAAGTATCGAACGAGAAAAGTGTAGTGGAGTCTCCACTTAGCGATGTGTGTGGAAAAATATTAACTCGCTTAAAATCGTGAATATCGATTGCTCGTTATTCTAACCGATTTGAAAAGTACCGATGTAGAATAACTAATGTTAGTGTCTGTAAAAAGGCTTTGTCCAAGCCGACATGGCAGGAAATCTGCTTCATATGCAGTCTGTGTTCAATTTGGAGTCAAAAGGTTGGAGGTCAAAGGAGCATATGTAATGATTGTTTTCGAGAAGTAGGACTTGTCAGCTCCATTTTATACAAAACTGAAGCCTAAAGGGTCTTATTTTGGAGTATACGGCTATCAATAATTCTATAATTTGAATATATATGATTATTAGAATCATCGATTAGCCATTTCTCTGCTCGCTATCTTGGGCGCCGCTCTCTTGCCCAAAAATTTACACGTAACGCAAATACAAATTTAGGGAGTTGATACTGATATCCCCAAAGAAGTATCAATCAATCATAAGCTAGTCTTTGGTGGTCCAACAGCGCAGCAAACAATCAATAGGCCTGAACTTTGTTCATTCCCTGCAATCGATTCAACCAATTATAAACTATTTTACAATTAGTAAGGATCGCAAGCCCAGATAATCAGCCAAATGGTCATTCTCGATATCAACAACTTGCATTTTTCCAACCCACGAGATGACAATTGTCAGATCTCAGTCAGAAATATAAGCATTTCATACCAGTCCAAAAAGGCAAAAAATACCGCGATGGAAGAAACTCTCTATTTTTTATTTAGTTTTTAATATAGCTACTGATTTTACAAATTTATTCTGAGAAAAATATATAAATATGCAAAAATCAAATAAATGCCATAAATATTGCTAAAAAATTTTTAACAATTTTTCTGCACCAGTTGGAATTCAACGGGTTTTTGGTGCAAAGTATTATATTTCCTGATTACTTAAATCATCACTTCAAGTTTATTACTAGTAGTACGAAATATATATGCTAAGGATCTTAACGTATCTAGACAAGTGAATTTCGAAGACTGCCCTAAAGGGAACTTAACAAAATTACCAAGATATAATTGGATTTACGGACCCGAATCAATGAAATCTTGGCAAATTCTCTAAGAAAGATACCTATTTTCCAATGTCTCTTATAAATATGAACATATATATGAACTCCAATAGATATCAGTTGATCATATAAACGAAAAATTTTTTGTGTTGCTCTGAAATCCGGTGCTCGTTTCCTAAATTCCACTTCAAGATACTCAACCTAAAAACGTCCAATCCATTACATATGGTTTCGTTTTAGCATTCTAAAACATACATTTCAGTGGAACGCAAACGTAACTATTTCCATTGTAACGTATTTCGGAAATTATGGGCCAAGTATCAAACGATAATTTCATATGAGAAGCATTTTTCATATCAGTCTCACACATTTAGCTTTAATGATTATCCATTCAATAGGTTTAACAATGACCGCCGGATTCAGCTTTTCTATAATTTAAAAATCTCTGTGAATATTTTAGCCAATAGAATGCCAGTTGTAGAAGTTGCTGTCTGGCTTTGCGAAATCATCATCTAGACATCCAGGTGAACTAACGGGAATAGATATAAAACAGTCATGCAGATTTATCATTAGTTCCAAGATCCAACGATAGAAGGTTTTCCGGCTTCACAAAGGACTATTTTTAACAACCGGAGTATGGTTGCCTTACTTGGGGCTGAGCCAAAGAACCGATCCATAGAACACTTAAGTATTTATTAAAATTTCCTAAATCTGTTCGACTAACAGAACTTTCATGCTAAAAACCGTTGCTCACATCTCTAGCCCGCATGTGTCCTTATTCATATACATATGTAACACATATTTACATACATATTTGTGTGTTTGACTGCCAGTTAAATGAATTGTTTTTAAAAATGCGCAGAGTGCAGCAGACAATGGCGAACTTTATTAATGAAATCCCCACATTGGGAGCAACAACGAACTGAGAATAAGTACGAGACAGTTCCATGGAGCAAAGCAACGGCCACAGCAGAATGTGAAAGGTGAAACAGAAGGAGAACTAAAGCGGAGTTTGACCGGTGCATCATTGGAAAGGTGATGAGAGAAACAATTGGCGGCTATGAAGGAGGCGAGAGCATACACTCACACATACACACACATGCAAATTAAAACATTGCTGCGAGGAAAGGGAAGAGTGACGACTTTTTTCTCCGATTCATTTTTTCCACATTTTCCTCACTGCTCTATAACATTTGTTGGAGAGCGAAAAGGAAGAAAGCAAACCAGTTTGGAAATTATAAAGCGCCACCAAGCAGTACCCACCAGCAAGCCAACAACACCGTCGCAACTTGCAGAACCAGCCAGTATTTACTTTTAATTAATTAAATTTGTTGGGTGAATGGTGAAAAACGCAAACGTTAGCGCAGCAAACGTCTGTATGTATGTGTGTAGCTGGCGCTGTATCGCCACAGGCAATGCTGTTAGCAGCCAACGGCGCTGTGCACAGCAACGTTTGCATATCCTGCAGGATACAACGGCACAATTTCTTGCAATTGTTTGTAAAAATTTCATAATATCATCGCCTGCTGGGAGATGTGCGGCGCAGAAACTGCAAAGCGCCGAGATGTAGGAAAGCAAAATATTCACAACACACCAGCGTACATGGGCATGTACGTGTGTGTATGCGTGCTTGTGCAGTTAACAACCAACGGTTTATATGTATGAATATATGGAGGAAGTGTTGCACTGAAAGACAGCCACCGGAGAATTACATTCGTTCTTTGCTCATATTCGTTTTCCCGCTGATGAATGTAGCGGAATAAGTACAACAAGTTACTCACACACGCACACTTGCGCGTTAACTTGCTTGTATGTAAATATGATTGATTTTAATATGCGCCTGTATGCCCTTTGTCTTCATGGCTGTACATGATGCCTGCAGTCAACTTGGGTTCGCAGTCCCGCTTGGGGCGCAGTGCGCTGCAGCAATCTGCCGGCGGGTTGCGCCGTGCAGTTCGTTCACGTCGGCAATAACAGTAAATAAATTCGTGCATTTGCCGTTTTGACACAGAGTTGATGTGCGGCATGGCGGTGGCAGCGCAGCGCTGCGAAAGACACACACACACTTGGCTTCAGCATGCAACTAATATATGTAAGTGTGTGTGTGTGTTTCTAGGCGAATTATTGCTTGGTTGGTAAATTAACTTTTTAACGTTGTGTTATTTGCACTTTGATGCGGCTGCTTGCCGTTAATTAAGCACTTTAAATGGTTTTTCTGCGAATCTCATTGCCTTCGTCCACATTCGCCTTCACCTCTTCTTCGGCAACTGCAAATGGTTTTCCATACGCCTCAAGGCATAATAAAGTGCATATTTTGAGGCGTTCACACCGGTACACAGCTGCGCGCTGTCATTTTGCGGAAGTCAACCAATTGCGAATTATTAAGTAGTTTTATGCATAAAATATAAACGAATTATACTTCTGCGCTCTGAATTGCACAATGCCAATGGCTTATTACTTTTGATAAGACCGAAGTTCCAGTCAAATGTTCCGTACATATGTGTGGCTATCCTTCGGTACATGGTGAGTTTGACTCCGAAAGATGAAAAACCTGGAATTAGAGATTTTTTATAACGTTCGTTTACAGAAACATTCCCCTTGTGTTTCCGACATTAAAAATAAATTTCCATTGAAACTTGAAATTCGAATTCGAAACAGGTTAGAACTTGTAAGTCGATTGATTTTCATGTAAGAGCGCTCAGTTGTAAGAGGATCCCACATATTAAAGTGAGGGAAACAGTGCAATATGACAGTACAATTATGATGAGTTTCAAGCTAATAAAATCTCTATAAGATGTCTCTTCATAAACCAAAAAGCAGGAGGACCTCTTCGCAGGTTGGTAATAATTTTGA
Source organism: Bactrocera minax (assembly GCA_021498325.1). NCBI lineage: Eukaryota > Metazoa > Arthropoda > Insecta > Diptera > Tephritidae > Bactrocera > Bactrocera minax. The sequence goes on from JAKEEE010000024.1 coordinate 2,762,655, forward strand.
AAGCTTTTACAACTCCACACAGAATCCAAGAGATCCTGAAATGCGCACATTTACTATAAGGGGTCGAAGCTGGGGCATATAGCATATAGCATGTAGCACCACAAATTTTCACAACTTGCTGGCGGCAGCATGTTACAAATTTTTAATCATTTTAATATCAGCTGAAGATAAATATCGAAATCTTCGCTAGTTCCTCTTTTTACCTCTTTCACTTCTCAGTTCTCTACTTTGTTCCGAGATATCCATTTAGGTGCATAATCGAATATAAGTATATTCGAATTTTGGAATAAATAGAAAGTTTAACTTTGAACCATAGAATGAACCTCCTATATTTTTATTATACTAAAAAATCGGTGCTCGCTGCAAAGGCAAGAAAATACACGTAAATTTTAAGTTTTGAAGTTTAAAAAAATTTAATTCCATCATTAGAGCTATACTATGTAAGGCGTATGGTTTAACTGTTTATAGTTGCTGGTCGAGCCACGGCTACTATAATAGCATTTTGTATTGCCCATAGCTATTGATCTCAGTATATTAGAAAACGGAGACAAAATCTCTGATTTTTGAGAGCACTGCTTAAAGTATCTGACAGCAATGCTCTATTTGTTGAACTGAAATATACAGTTTATTTGAAACTGAAATTTTAGTCTAGAGGCATGACTTTGAGGGCTTTCGGGTGCTATGAATAAAAAACAATAACAATGTTTACCAAAAAAATTTTAACAAGTTATATATTTAAAAATACCTTAAAAGAAGAGGAAAATTTAAAACTCAGAATGTTATAAGCTGCTGAAGTGGTAGGTTGAAATAATGGCGCACCCAGTCTGTCACGATTGCAATACTCGACAGATCTGTAATAAAAAAATTAAAAAAAGTTTTTGTATCTATATAAATGCTTCCAAAATTTTATAGTGGTTGTGGTACCCGCACAATACGAGCTATGAGTATCTCCCTCACTTTGCCATATATATATATATATTGCTCCAGTAATCATTTCTTGGACTCCAACATGGTTTGGTACCGAAAGAATGATATCAGTTCGTGGATTCCCATAGCCCCCGTGTACCTAACATAATGACTTGCCTACCTCTGGATGAATTCGGTCAACCCCCTAGTTGAATTCGGTCAATATGTCCGAAATACGAAATTATATAAGAATATTTTCATAAGCATAATGGAATTTGGTACCAAAAAGTCTTATATGGGTTAATGTTTTCTAATGTTCCGCTAGACCCGAACTTAGCAACTCTTTACTTGTTTTTACATTTTGCAGACCCCGTTCACTCACTATTAAATCGAAAAAATTACCAGAGTGTGCGATGTTCAGCTGTGTACACCTGGCGTCGCTATTATATTTGCGACTAGGTAATCCTGATGGAACCTCCATATAATTAGCATGGTATGGCATAATATCAGTAGCTAAAATGAAATGAAATCTTTGATTTATTATTTAATATAATAGATGATTATGATTGACCATAACGCGACAGAAGTTTATAGAAAAGTAGATGCTAATGAACGAAAGCAAATTGATCTCTCGTTTTGTTATGTGTTGAATATAAAAGAATTCGGTATTTTGAAGTAATGCTTACAAATAAGACATGATACAGGGTGCCATATATAGCCGAATGCTTCCTGTAGTGTGCTTTTAGCATTCCTTCCATGTGATATATATTGCAGTATGTTTTTCTAAGAGTAACGACTCCTCCAGTCAATCTAGAACCCTCAAAAAAATCTAACTCTGACAATTTATTCAGCGATTACCGAAAAACGAAGCGAGTTTATTTCTTTCAGCGCATACGTGTTTTGGTCTCCGAGCGCCATCGTTTTAAAGTTTTACTTGCTTCAACTGATTCACCCGAGCGCCTCCACACCTCAGCGGATTGGACAGGGAAAACATTTATTTCACTATACTACCAAGTGTGTAATGGTTTTTGAACCCTAAAGTTGTATCCTTTAAAAATTGTAGACATAAATGTTAATGCTAAAATCATCCAATAAATTCGCAAGAGTCTACACTATTTAGTACACATATTTTATTAACACAGTTTCTCTACATTTATACTTGGTGATATGAATACAAAAGTCTTTACCCGTCCTAGAATGTTACCTTATAACTCTTTGTAATCTTATCTAATAGTAAACTTTCGCGTTTTTAAAATCAACTACAACCGCAATTCGACTTAAACTAATAAAATATGCAGTCATCTAACTATTAAAATAAGTATCAATAGTGGAAGCAAGATAAAGATTCACATAATTATCCAGCTAAATGAAAACACACCACATTTGCCTTCATACCCTCCACCATCGTCGAGAAATAAAATTATGTGTAACTTGCAGTCGAAATGACAAAGCCAGCGTCGCTTGCGCGTCATCTAAACCACTTATGAAAGGTTTGCAAGATTTTTATAATTAAGTCTATTATATAAGTATTATTGCATGTTCGCCACTTACTCATCCTCCGTGCTTTATTTAAATGTCACCAACAGTAATTTTTTTGATGTTTCCTTTTGGTTTCGCTTAATTGTAATCGCTGTTCTTCGTGTAATTAAAGTGGTCTGAAAGGAACTATAAATCGACAAACATCTCTAAGAGCTTCAAAAAAGTATTTATATACATATATCAAGGTGTGTGGAACTTGTTTGCAATGAAAGTATTCACAGTTTAAGGCAGCTTCGGAAACAATTTTCTCAACTCAACTTTACTGAACTTAGTTGGAAAATTTTTGCGTGGATAATCGGATATCGTTTACCCAAATACCCGAACGGCATCTAATAAAGGTGCTGCAACGTAAGTTACATTACTTTCTTTTTCATTTCACCAATCAAGTATAATCAGGAAGATGTATGAGTAGCCCAAGTTCAGTAGAGGGATTACATTGATCCGCATCCCTTCTTCTAACCACTCCTTTCCCAACAAACTTCTTTTAAACCGAATACAGGCCCATCTTGATGGTTCGCTGAGGAAGCAACAAGCAAACTTCCGCACAAACAGATATTGTTCCGATCATACAACAAACAACTATCAGACCCAATTTATCCAAACAGGGCTGTCTTATGTCACCGCTTCTCTTTCTCATAGTTTTTGACGATGTACTGAATAAGGCGTTAATGGTATGCCTTAGAATTTTCTGGAACACCTCAAAGAACTGGCTTACGCGGATGATATTGCTCTACTGGCAGTAAAAAAATCAGACTTGCAGGGTAATGTAAATAAGCTTGGTGGGTGTGTGGCTAGATCCGAAAAATTTAATAGGCCTAAAAATTAATGTAGATAAAACCGAATTCATTTCCAGCAACAATGACATGAATCTCAGCGATTCACTCTATATGACAAAGAGATATCACATAAAATAGAATTCTGCTATCTTGGGAGTAAAATTACCGCCACTGGAGCTTCTTTTGAAGACAAACATCATGCTCACATGCTCAGTTTAACATCTCTAACTCCAGCGGGAAAGCAGTACTCTTATACGTTTGTGAATCCAGATCCTTAACAAAAATGCTGATACACCAACCGCAATATTTTGCAAACTCGTGTTTACGAAAAATCTTAAAGATCTGGTGGCCTCGTATCATCTTCAATCAATATCTACTAGGAAACAATCAACCAACTACCTATCGAGCTAACCATCATACGTAGACGAGTTGGCTTCCTAGGACAAACACCACACAAAAATATTGATGAGGCTTGCAGCAGGACTGCTCTTTTTTGGAACCGGCAGAAATCCAGAAATTGCAGACGTCATCTCAACGACGACGTATCTTAACTCGCAAAAAATCGGAACAACTTCAACACTTTTATTTTGGCACTACGCTCCAACCTGAGTTAGGGGAAATAATATATATAATGTAAGAACACAATGTTATTGAGACAACAGCTTGTATGAGAAAATAATACCGACTTCCATTTCATGTACTAGAAGCCATGTTCATTTTTTCATCCGACCGTTGCTTGTAACACGTAAAACTATATATAAATATATATAATATATAAATATATAATATAAATAAATATATTAATATATAAATATATAATATAAATAAATATATATATATATAAATGATCAGGCTGATGAAACAAGTTGAATTTCGGGAATGGGAAAATATTTGGCATTTAGGGAAAATATATAAATAATAATATGGGAAATATATATATAATGGGGGCGACATCGGACTATTGCCACGTCCACAGGGATTATTCTTAAACACAGAAGATTCTATAGCACATTTCTCAATTTAGCTACAAAACATATGAAATTTGTTATACAATGTCACAGAAGTAATTTCATTACATTGTATTTCATCATCTGTTCAAAATTTTGATAATAGGTATCGTCCACCTTTATATAAAATTTTACACTTTATAAAATACTTGACCAATAGGAACGAAATTTGTTTTTGATAAAGTGTTGAAATGTCACGATCCAGATACAACCGGCGCTCTCCTAATATAATGCCATTTATAATATCATTAGCTTAATTGTGTTTACACTAGATATCTCAGGCATTAATAAAGATATCAAAATTAAGATTTGCAAATGAAGTACTCCTGGCACAAGAGAAGTCTGAAGTTTGAACATTCAGTTTGAACATTTCAAAGCGTTTTAGTAATACATTATGACTGATGAATAATATCTGTAGGAGTATCGAAGTAAGAATTGTTGCCTCAACATATTCATCCTGTACTTTGAGTTCGATGTTGTAAACATTAACAACCAAATGTAACAGCGAATCATCTGTAATACCTCTAATCGTCCAAAAGTGAAAGACCTTACTTTATCAGAACATTGTTAAAGTTTTCACTCTACAATCAGCATGACTACTTCAACGAGGACAGGAATGCCAGTAACTAGAACACAATACAATAGAACCGACGTCCAGCACCATCGTCGGCATTAACTTCAACGACTTAAGAAAAAGTTCATTCAGATCATTTCTCAAAATACTGTTTCATTATCAATCGCCTCTGTTAAATTCTGAGATTCATCAGAGTCAACCGAGCTTTCCTACTTTCAAAAATCGGTAATTCTTTGCTATCTATCACACAATGCATAAAATATAATAATTTCTTTCTGAATATTTAACCTCTAAAAGGTGTGAAAGGTATCAGGAGAATGCCGAGTAATCAGCAGCATAAAAACATAAGAACTATCCTTCGAATTTCAAGTTCAAGGGAGATCAAGGATAAGAACTAACGGGGGTGAAGTGATAACCACGTCATATCAATCGATTTGAGGGCACCATTCGTACCAAATAGCTCAGAAACTTACCCTTAGAAGGAATATTTTTTTCTCAGTAGACACTTCACTAAGTTGAGAAAACTATGTTCCATTTGTTCACAAAAAGCATTTAATAATTTCAGTTTCACTTAAGTGCATTAAGTTTAATTAGTTTCCTTAAAAGTTGCCAAACTTGGTATCATCCATTTTATTCTACGCATAACTCAAGGCCTCTTCACTATGACCTCAAATGTCAATGGTCAACAGTCAATTGGAATGACGAAAGTATTTTCAGAATATATCAGAGGTTAAATATCACTTTAATTTAAGTAAACACTTCATCAACCATTCAGATAATTGTAAACAAGCACCGAGGTTGTAAATGTACACTGTATACTCTCTACACATTCACATACATACAATATGTACATAAAAGTTTAATGTGTGTGTATGCGCGCTGCTCGAAGCGATACTCCTCGTATCAAAACAATGATGGACGCTGAAGCTAAGTTGGAAATTATGATATACATGTATGAGTATATATGAGTATATATAGACACATATTTGTATGTGTTGTTATTTTTGATATTCAGGAGGAGAAAAAACAAACAGAAAATGCTCCTCTCTGAAATGAAAATTCATTTAAAAACATAGTCAACTACTGTCCTTGACGTTTTTAACGGTAGTGATGAAGTTGCGCACAAAAATAATTCAAGTTAAAAAAAACTTGTTGTTAAAAGTTGTTATGCAACCATCATTCTATCACAAAAAACTACCTCGCGGATACCTATCCGCCGCAACAGAACGTCAATAAGGTGACATACGAGGATATAGCTGATGTTTCGGTACAGTGGCTTTATAAAAGTTTACAATTGCAGTGAAAACTCATCGGGTGTCCCATTAAGAAGAGTAGAAATATATTAAATGCATTTTAAATGAGTAGTTTTTTAAATAAAAGCTTAGCCGTTGGTGAAACCATTTGCAACTTTTTATGTTATAAGCCACCTATTCACTTAGTTTCACTTTGCCAACTAACGGTTGTTAATAATCATATTCAATTCATTAGCGCTGGAGGACCACTCAGTTTTATAATGAATGAGGTCACGTTAAACGAAATGTTCTTAATAACATTATCGATTGGGAGATTAAAACAAGAAAGCAAACAATCATTATAATAAATAAACGGGTCCAGGGAAAGGTGTAAGCCAATTTCGGGACTAAATTATAGTAATTTGTTCTTTTTAAAAAAGCGCCTTTAAGTGGATCTGGAAATGGCAATATGACAATACCAATCTCCACAGTGTAACAAAAAATACGCCTGCCGTGTCGGAAGCAATTTATCTTGTCTTCCTGAACAGTTTAGTGACGTCATAACATATTTCTTTCCAACATAAAGTTACTGCCGTCCGTAAATTTTTATTTTCTAAACCATATCGGCTTTGTTATTGTAATTCCTTTAACTATTGTCGCCAACTTTTTTCTTTTTTCTCTAATAATAAAATTTGCAGTTGCTAGATCCGATCTGTATGTGAACGTGTTCTGGAATATGCCTCCATAAGGAACTTGTAAATCTTAGAGGCTTCATGACCAATATTCACAAAAAGCTTGCCTCCCTTACTTGTTTTTCGTACAATTACTTGTTGGTGGTGTTGAAATATATTCGTAGTTTCTAGTTCAACTATATTTAGTGGGCATACTACAAAAATGTTTGAGGCTAGTGTGGAAAATGCACTTACTTTTCAGCTATAACCTCCAGAAACTTCATAAAGTGGAACGGGCAGAAAGAAGAACATGCATGGACTACGATTAAACGAAATAAGCAGCTAGGTTCACCTCAATATTTTATCAAATTCACCGAGTTGTTGAATATTGCTTAATTGGGTTTCTTTTACCCTAAAGATATCTTAATTATGGTATGTTTAGTATGCGTTTGAAATGTTTATATTTACAACGCAAAACTTTATGTAGTCTTACCACTTTTGTTAAGAAGGATAAAGAGAGTTCTGCACGAAGAAAAGCTTGTAAGAATTATTGTGCAAATAAAAGTTCTTTCTGCATATTTCTCACAAATGGACTGAACATAGTTTGGGTCAACTGTAGGATCTGAAGCACGTGATGATGATTTGACTCTTTGTTGTATTTTCCTATTACCGGATGTCTGTGCCGAGAACTGCTCTCTGCGTCGATTGAGTTCTTAGAAAAGAACTCGCTAAATGAAGTATGGTCATATAGGCCATAGTTTATACAAATCATCAGAAGTTATAGAGCAACCAAACAAGTTTTTTTGCACAATTTTCAGTTGCTTCAAAATAAGCCTCACTGTCGGCGATAAGCTTTTTATTGCCGCTAAATTTCTTTCTAACTAGAGTTTGAGAAAGGAAGTAATTTGAAGCAATTTTGTTACCGTTTTCATTAATTTGAGACGCAGACATTGTATATAATGTGAGCTCGCGTGACGCGTGATTTTGCACCGAGTTCTCCGATACCTAAATATTCATGAACGATATGGCCAACAGTTCCCTTTGATGTCTTTAGAGTGTCAGCTGTTTAGATCAACTTCACCCAAATAATTCAATATCAATTTGTTGATATTTTAGATGTCTTCGTACATGACATTATCTGCGGAATGTTCACTGTGTTCATCTTAGTAAACCACTTACGAATGGGTGGTTTTTCTGGCGCAGAGCTCGGTTAACACTTATCAAGTCACAATTTGTTATAGGAGGTGGTTTTCATCAAAAAATATTCTGTTCAAAATAAAAACTGATGTATCTTTCGAGTCAATTGTCTGACAGTTCTGAAATTCATACGCGTGTTTTTTAAAACTTACGTCCAACTAACAAACATATAGATTAAATTTAAGTAGCACAAGTTTTTTAGTTAACCTGATATATTTGTTTTGGATGGCGTTCAACTGAAGAGAATCAAACTATTTCAGCTGAGCGAAAGGGGGCAACAAATTACGGCTTCATCACTTGTGTGATAAAAGATGATACGATCAATAAGAGTGACAATGATACAAGCAACTATTACCGAAACATGAAAAAGTCGGCGTAAAAAGTGAGGAAAACACTAATAATAACCGACCACAATAACAATGACCGCCGTGAAGCAACAGAGAGATAAAATAAAATTAAGTCGAATAAAGTAAACGGGAACAATGTTGCTGCTGCTGCAACACTTGCTGCTTTGGCTGCTGTTAATGACCACAGTGATGTTGCTGTTGACGGCAGACGTCAGTCAGACCAGCAACAACAACGATAATAAGGTGAGCACGCTGATACCGACGCTGTTAATGATGATGGCGACAATGACGAAAGCAGCTCTACAAAGTGTGCGACAACAACAACAACGCGCTTGTACAACAATGTCGCTGAATATTGATGCCGGAACTTCTGCGGCTCCCTCGCAGCGAGCGTTTCCGCTTCTTATGCGTGTCTGTAAATCGCGAAGCGGCTGCAGCTCATGCTGACATTGCAGATAAGGCGAACTTTTTCCATTGTTATTCCACTTTTTTTTTTGGGGGGGGGGAGGGGTGGGGTTTCTGCTTATTTCCGTAACTTTTTAATATTGCTTATATACTTGTTATTGTTTTTGTTGTTGCTGGAATTTAAGTTTTCTGATTTGTCGGTTGCAGTGTCGACTGCGGTTAGGGCGTGTCCACACCAACCTCACACGCCGCCTTTCAACTACTTTTTAATTTTGTTGCACACTTTTGAATAGCACAAAAACATCAACAAAAACAACAACAACAACATCAATTATGTAACAACACAAAAAAGCTATCAACAACAAGCACTAACTGCTGTAATAGCGGAGTTTGTTAACCACACAGGGGAGTCGCCATGCAGCAGTGGCCTCGTCTGTTTTTAACTGTGTTTGCGTTTAGTCCGTTTTGTTATTGTTATTGTTGTTTTTGCTTAGTTGACTTCAGCGGTCGTCGGTTGACCGTTAACTGTGGCGGCTACAGCTGCAGAGTTGATGCTTGTGTTGATTAAAAATTTGTCAAACACTTTATGATCATTTGCATTCACCATACACCGTCCCCATTTTACTTGCTCCCACCCCTCCGTTACTCCGGCGACTTCTATCAATTTGCCGTTTGCCATTGTTGAAGTCGCCTCACTTCCAACACTGTGCCTGTGTGTGTGTGTGTGTGTGTTTGCCTTCTATTATGCTAAATTATTGTTTTTATGCCGCTGGCATTTGCTGTTTATCGACAGTGTATAAATAATTGCCGTAACACGAATCACAAACAACAACAAAAGCGCTGGCAATAACGCGCTCGCCGACAGCGTGTGGCAAGGGAGTATGGCGTTCGCAACAACTTTTCCCGTACGGTTTTGATTGCTGCATACACACACTTTGGTTGGCGATGTTTTATTTCATCTCTTTTTTATGAAAACTTTTGCGGTTGCGATACGAAACTATACGAGTATATACTCGTATATATACAGGCTATTGTTTTATTTGGGCGCAGAGTAAACGTCGATATTAAATGCATACAATTTGTTCAATTGTTGACAGGGCGCTTGCAGTTTTTATTATTTCGCGTGTGTGCATTGGTGCACCGGGGCAATATAAATTTCACACCAAGTAATTTTGGTATATGTCTCTAGAACTACAAATTATTAAAAATACAAGACTATTAAAAGGCATTAATGTAAGAACATTTTTTTTTTCACAGTTTACTGAATATTCTCTATAATTATGTTCAACTAGATCTAAATTATTTGAAAAAACTCCACTAAGACAGCATTTATCCTTAAAAGTCTCGTTTTCAAATGAAAGTAGCATTGTTCTTGCACATTTTAACACTTTGGTTCCCACCATTGTAAATCATCAATTTTTCCCCTCATTCCGATTAATTTTGATATTTGCTCAATAACTATATTCGTGCGGTCTAAAAAAAGATGGCTTAACTTGATCCATTATTATTATTCCATTCCACGTCCAAAGGTACTGTTTTTGTGCTCATGTGAAATTTGTGAATGAAAAGCACATCGTACTTTCCGTACGTACGTTTACTACTTTAATATGAAGAAAACCTCCGAAAAAAGCCGAAAGACATCGTTTATGGTGGAAGTTTATGGTGAACATGCTCTAGCTAAGCGAACGTGCCAAAAATGGTTTGAACGATTTAAAAGTAGTGATTTTGGCTTGTAAGACGAAGAACGGAGGACGCCCTGGGCGGCCAAAAACACTTGAAGATGAAGAACTTGAAGCATTACTCGATGAAGGATGAAGATTGATGCCAAACACATAAAGATCCAGCACAATCTAGCAGAATTTTCGGGAGTCACTCAAGTACACAAAGCAGCCATGTCAAAATGTTTAAAAGCAGCCGAACACGTTGTAAAGCAAGAAAATTTGACGACTTATGAATTGAAGCCAAGAGACGTTGAGAGACGTATTTGTATCTCAGAAATGTTGCTTTAACGCTACAAAGAGAAGTCGATTTTGCATCGAATTGTCAATGGTGATGGAAAATGGATCGGTTACGACAACCCTAAATGCAAAATATCATATGTGAAACGGCTTATCATAATCACATCAAAAATTGGCGGCGCAGTTCTTTTAGGATATAATCCACAAATTGCCAGAAAGATGAAAAAATGTTATAGCTTCAGGTTGGCATACTTTAAATAATACTATTGCACATGTTTTTCTTAAATAAACATGCGAATTTTGTAATATTTTTAGAATATTTGTGATGCTATGTCTATACCGATTACTTTTAAATATTATAAACAACAATTACAATAGTAATCCTCTATTTCAAAACGTAACGGAAGTGTAGTAAATCCGTTAAACCCTGAAGGTATTTTCTACACCTCTTAGGAGGAGGAGCAAAGTTGGCAGTATTAATTGGTTTCTTGATTTTTTTTGCACATGAAGACCAAATGAACAAGGGAACCAACTTTTCGATACATTGTCATACTAATACCTGTAATTGCGTATTCCGAGACCTTTCGATATTAAGTGTCTGACGGTTTGACTGCCAGTTTACTTGCTTTCTCGTATCACCATCGGATAGTGAATACACCGCCTGCTTACATCTACAAACTGGGATTGCTTAATAATCGCAGTATGTTCTGCTGTTATTAGAGAGAAAATACCGCAAGAGAAATTTCCTATCAGGTAGCACATTCTCGCAGACGGCCAATATCGTAATTTTGTTTTGCCGCCGTGTAGAAGCTGCCGTATCCGATTGATTTTAAACAAATGGTAAAAGAGCAATATCGGTCGGAGTATCGATTCTTGATTTTGAAAGGAACTCGCACAGTGAACCCACAGAGTGCTTGGATTCTATATACGGTTACTCTTCTTCTTCGATAGCGACTGTCATTAATTGGGGACCTCACCACGCGAACCTGCTCCGAACCAAGCGAAGACTGTCCTATCGGCTGGCTGAAAATGTGTCGGCCACCGTTTTAGTGGCTTTCCAAGGTTTGATCTACATCGACTATCTGGCGAAGCGCAAAACGTTTACAGGGATCTACTACGCCGAATTAACCAGAAAAATTGCTCAAATTAGGCTACGAACTGCTGCCACATCCACTAGACTAATTTTTGCCTTAGACCCCGTTTTTCCTAATTGTAATTCCATCTGGTATCAATCTGTATTTATCCTAATAATTCTTCAAAATAAAGGAATAGTGGAATACCGCCAAAGATGAAATTGATACATGTACTTCACTGGGGGTGTGCTTAGGATTTAAACGCCGGCAGAATACTAGGTTTAATCATTACAATCAAAATGTAAACCATTTGAGGTGAAGTGAAGTAGTTGTGCAGATCTTACTGTAAATCACTCATTATTTAATCAATTGTAGTTGCTTCTTCGCAAAAACTTTGCTCTTTAACTGTTTACCTCACGCATTTACACTTTTCACAGTCCGCGTTGCAACTGTGCACATGCACTATATGAGCATTGTTTTTGTGCAAATTGCACCAACGTGGACAAGTAGTGTACTAAGTAGTTAAAAAAAAAGAAAACAAAGTACAATACACTGCAAGACAGATGCAGATTGCATGGAATCGCGCATAAAAGAAGAGTGTAGCGCATAAATGTGTGCGCTGCCACAGAAAAGAAGCTCAATGGCAACCAAAAGTAGTGGTGGAGTGGCATAATAAAAACAGTCAAACAAAATGCGCATGCAAATTTGCAAAGTGCCGGAGTACGAAGATGTGCGCCGCTTCATAAAGTGAGCGTGGCAAGGCGGGGTAGGCAGCAACAGCACTGTGGCGTCTTAGTTGTTGGCAATGAAAATACGGGTATTTTGCGCTTAAAAGTGCTTTGCATGATGCAACACTTTCACAACTATCTACTACTTATTTTCTTAGTTTGCGCTTAGCACCCCATCTGCTCCAGAAGTAGCTTCTTACATTTCAACCTACAAACTGGCAACTAAATGAGCGATTGGCTGCAGACAGCGCCGCGTAACGCGCTTGCTCGTTCACCTGCCATCCTCTGTAACGCACTAAAGTGAACTTGCTTGGTTACTTGCTTCACCAGAAACCTGCACTTTACTTCACTTGCACTCAACACCTCGCTGCGTTAATTTCTCCTCTCTTTGCACGTATTCTGCGGTTACCTCACTGCCACCCTCTGCAGTTTGTGTGCCAAGTGAAGCATATTGCCTGGTTCGTAACTTTGTTGTTGCGTTCCCTTTGGTGGAAATTCGAGTGCATTTTTAATGAGTTGAAATTTATTTTCGTCGAAATTTTCAAAGCGCAACCCGAAATCTTGGCTGTAATAAAACACAACAACACAGATGAAAATGCCTAACATATATCAATACAAAGGTACAGTATACTATTGGAAACATTAGAGAGAATACTTTCAGTATCAACTATACGGGTGTATGTGTTGAAACTTAATTCTCAGAAAATGCGTTTGAAAGCGCAATTAAATTGAAGTTCACATTTTAGTCATGAATGAATTCTTCTAAAACCTAAAAATAGCAATACAATATTCTGAACAGTTTTTGGACTCGTTTCGTAATGTCGGATTAAGGAACTTCATTATGTGTACGTAGCCTCACGTCCATTGCCCGGAGAAAAGTAGCTGTTCCCAAAAATTGTAATAAAATTTAAACATTTATTTCAATGACTCTAAACATTTTCAGTTTTTATTTCACTATCATTGTTTCCCTACTTTTCCCTACATAACTTCATAACTATCCCAACATAGACCGCAGAAGTTTCAAAATAGTCCTGAAGTTCTCTTAAAACTCCTCAACATAAACTTTTTGAAACTATCCCAAAACAGTATTGAATTTATCCCGAAATAGACCTAAAATAGAATCGCTATGTCTTCCCAGAGAAATCTTTGTTAGTTACCTTTGTTGCCATAACCACAAAACAGCACACCGCCTTCGCCTTTTCAGAGTACAACATGAAAATCGACTAGCGATCTCTAATAAGTACTACCAGAAAAAGTTATAAAAAGCCAGGATCTAAGTTCTTCAAAAAAGTTAACAATGGAACTGACTTTTAGGTGAAATTTCATATCTTATAAACTTCTCCACGGATTCGTGACATTTTCATCATATATTCCATCAGGCATCCACAAATTTATCGAAATATAACCAACCACAAATAATAAGCCTAGGATATAGTACCCTTGTCTAAAATTTGTCCAAATTAGTGGTTGCTTTCCGTTAGCATTCATAATTTGAATCACTGAAAGATCTGACCTTTCACCTTTCATTTTCATATTATCCCTCATACATCGAATAGGTGAGATATATTAATATATATAACGGAGCATGAGATATCTCAATAATCTTTTATGGGCTTATTTCAATTAGTTACGAATAACATTATTATCTTGTTTTAGGCTCCATATACCGAATATATCGATGAACATCTCTCAAGATAACTTTACTCAACATTTATCGGCCATGTAAGATATAATAACAAAATTGGGTAAGTATGTTAAAATTAATATTAATTTCTTACCAAAAATTTGTGCTTCCATTCAGCAAAATCTCATATACCTAATATACTGATTTCATCCCTTTGGTAGACTTTACTATATATAATATATATCAAAGACTATAAAAGGCAGCCAGTAAAGTTTGATGTCTATACTTAAGATACTTAGAAAGATACTTCAATGAAACTAAATAATCGTGTTAGCTAGCTATAACATAGGTCATGATGTCAATTTCACTTCTCACTTATCACTTATTTTACGTAGAGCAATCTTAAAATAAAATTTTTGCAAATACAAATTCATACGGATTGCGAAAATATCTAATCTTCGACAGCTACCAAACTTAACACTTCCTAACTAGCTTTTATTTAAAAACCTTACATTCTCTCTTAAATTTGATAATGAATTATTATAACTCCAACCTTAATGTTCTGCCTTTTCGCTAAAAAAAAATACCTCCGAGAGTAAAAGAGATAAGATATATGAAATAAATTAAAATGTGCGACATTTTCTACCGTTCTCAAAAAGTAAGAATGAGAGTTGCCCTGCGGTTGTTTATTCATCCTTTTTGATAGTTATTTTTTTAAATCAAATTTTTCTACTAAATATAATGAATCGGTCAGTTATGTTAAGCTCAATAATGGAAATTGAGAATGAGTTCGTGGATTCATCCTCATCTCATCTGAGAATGAAAGTGGGACGCTATTTACTGGAAGATGTTCCCTATCTAGAGTGGAAACATTCGCAGAATACTTTGTGAACGCTTACTCAGAGTCAGAGATAAAAGAAAAATTATGATTATTTGCTCATATTTTCTTTACAAATAATTTTCCTGTATGAACGAAAACAATCGAACAGCTGTTCCATGATTGGGTAGCATTTTTGTTTTTTTTTTGTTCTTTTATCAAGTAAAAAGTGTAACCCTTTTACAGGATCTAATGCAGCATTTATATTATGTTGCCATATAATGGGCCACATTTTCATTGAGAAAAGAAAACCCCATAAGTTTAAAAATTTATGCCCGTAATTCGAATCGAGCAAAAAGAATAAACCTATTGACACTCACAAATAATATTCAATACTTCTCCATTCACGGTGGTTAGAGAGTGGGCTAACCATTCAAAAGAAATTTTAAAATTTATGAAAACATAGATTTGGTTTAACAAAGGCAATAAAAAGTAATAAAAGAGATATTATCAATTTCTTTTTTACGGTCAGGAGAAACGAAAACACATATAAATAAATGTCAAATCAACAGCAATTTCGCAATGTCGTTAAAGTCATAAACACATTTAACTCAAAAACACACATAACGGCGTGAAGATGACCACACACATTGGAGAACTGCTACATACTCGTGCGATATATTCGTACGAAGCTGCGACTTTACATTCAGCAAAAAAGTTTAATAAAACATTGCTTTGATGGGCAGAAAACTAAATAGTGGGCAAAAGTATGGGAATAACTTTCGAAAGTACAAACATTGATTTTACCAAGTTTGCAAATAAAAGTCGGCAGTCAAATGGTCACAGAGATTAAGCATTTACCCCTTCGCTCTTTTCCGCAGCAGTAGCGGGCGAAACGAACAGTGCAATCAGGGCCAGTTTGAACAGCCGAAAGTGGTGCAGGGATTTTGCGCCATTACTTTTTTCCGACGGCGCTATTCGACAATTTTTGTTTTATTTTTATTTATTTATTATTATTTCTATTCTGCTCACTTTTTTTTACTGTTACCCACCACAAATTTCGCCCATTTAAAAATTCCACTTTATTCTATTTCAATATCCTGCAAGTTATCAAAGTCGCAATTTGCCGTTCCCGGCCGCCCTGGCGCCTGGCAGCGTATGCGTTCGTTGCACCCGCCTGCTCAGCCCGCTTCGACTGTGTGCCACATGTTGTTATAAACGAAATTTGCTTAACCAGCCATAAATATTTCCATTTATTGAGTGCCATAAAGATTGGGATGCACAACAACACCAACGCGCGCAAAAAAAAACAACGATGAGCTCACAGCAAAATGCGAGAGTACACATAGTCGGTCGAAAGGAGAAGATTGCTTCCAGCTTCGCATGCATGCGCGAAGGCACTCAACAACGGCACGTCGTTCGACCTCAGCTTGATTGTACACCCCGTCCTTGCATTCTCTTATAGTATAATCATTGCTTTTGACCCGCATCATATTCCTACTGCATACAACAAACAAAATATACAAATTTGTTCCAAAAAAAACGAAAACTGAAGGAAAAACATGGAGGAGGTACAGAAAATGCGATTGTTATACCCAACGTACCTCACTCACTGATTCTTATATTTCTTTTAAAACATGCGATATAAAATAAATTTAGATAAGGTTTCACTAACACATATTCGATTTTCACATACAAATTTTCTTAAATTTTGCCATCAGGAGGACCTCCTATCTGATCTCCATACTATCTATTTAAAAGCTGTGCTATATAACTCTATACAAGATAGATAAGACACTCTGCTCTACTCCAGAGCAGAGAAAGAAATATTACCTCAAAATACCCTCAAAATTTACAATAATTCCATGAATTTAATTTCGATGTCGAAGTTCGTAAATTCTATTGAACTTTTCGTATGTTAATTTCGCAACTGTCAGACAAGAGATATAGCATTTGGAGTGAAAGAAAATTTCATATATTAGTGATAAACAATTTTTATGAAAAATTTCGCTGATATCAAAAAGAGTAGAATGGTGTGATGAGTAGTGAACGTCCAAAAGAGGATTTTCGCATATTCTATCGAAAAGTAGGTACGGTGAGAGGGCACTTATCTTCCGCAATCGTCATAGCCTCCAGCACAAAAGGGAAAGTAAACAGAACCGTAGTTTAATTTGTTAGAACAACACAATTGTTAACACTATCTATAAGCGTATAAGGTTAGAACTTTCTATAACAAACGAAATTCATTTCTCCATTCATTTTCAGTGAGTTGGCTCGGCTGGAAACATTCAGTAAATAGGATTGCGTTAGATAAGTCTGTGGCTAACCTTATAGTTTAGTTGAAAAAGAGGAGCGCAACTTAACCAGGTTTCGCTCCCAGTTGAGACCAATATGAAGCAAAATTTATCTCTACCATGAAAAATTTCACATACAATCCACCAACAGTTCGGAGTCTAGTTAAAGCTTGTAAGTACATCCATATATGTATATATATATTTAGATCCCCAAAAAACGTGATTTTACTTTTTATCCGCAAATGTATTATATTTTTATGGTTTTAGAACAAACTCGAAAGTAACGTCAAATTACTCAAGCAGAATCAAGCGTTGGTAAAGAAAAGTTAAGCAACGCTGGAACCTATCAGCGTTACATGAAAATTGCAAATTGAACGAATGGACGACAATTTCACTTGGTTGTAAAAATTGCAAAGCATATAAATATATGCGAGTATACCCATCCAATGACAACCACAGTATGTATATATATATATATATGTGTGGATGTGCTGCTATGAATTTGTATATATTTTATTCCCTACGCAAAATGATGGCAAAAAAGTGGGCATCCAAAGAAGCGAAACCATTCGAACAAAAACCATTGCTGAATGTTGAAAATTGGCTAAGATGGAAAAGGGCAATATTTTCGTAGGAGCAAAAATCACAAAATATAAATACCAAAACAAATACAAACAAATGAACAATAAATGAACAACAAATAAAAACAAACAGCAATGTGCATGAGTATGTGTCAGACTGTTCTTATTTGAGAAGACTTAAAGGGGATAGTACATTTACGTGTATATATCTGTATAATGGGTAAGGAATCGTGGACAAAAAGAACTTTCGGGGTTGGCATTTCTAAAAAACCGAAATATCGTACAAAGAATTTGTATTCAAACCAAAGAACGTTAATCACATTGAACTGAGATTTTTTTTAGTTACCTTACCATTGACTGTAGAGGAACTATTGTTGTTATCAGTTCAACAATGGATTCTACCGGTCGATAAACAGTGAATCCATGGAAATTAACAAATCTTTCATAAAAATATCTGAATATCTCATATCTGAACAAAATAAAATTTGTGAATATTTTATTGAGATAAATCAATCTAAATCAATAATGTAGTTAAAAATTCTATCTCAAAGGTAATAAAATAGTAAAAAGCTAACGAACGGAGAATTTGTCATCTCTGGAGAAAAACGGAAAGAAGCCACACATCAGCTGAGTTTGCAAACAGATATTTTAACGAATTTGTAGTCCATTTTTTATTTTTTTCTAAATTTGCAGTCGAAGAAAACAAAGAATTGAATCTACATTACATTTTGAATTCGCTGAGTTAGTCAGAAACGTAAATTATTGAATTTTTTTAAATAACCGAAATTTCCAAAAAAAAAATCTCTTTACCATAAGAATGTTATATTTTCTGAGCACATGCCTTCGTGATGGATGACATGGCTGACTGAAATTTCTCCAGCACAAAATATGTGATTCTCTTGCATCGCACACTCTTTATTTTTAAATATTGAATAATTGTTGGCGTAACTGAGCGCCCACCAGGAAAAATTAGGAATCCATATTAAAAATTTGCACGCAATCACGCGCTCTTATTGTTTAATTTTTCTTAAGGATTGTTCAGAATAATATATCAGTTATACTTATAATGTTTGTTTTGTCTTATTTCTTCAAAAATTTAGTTAATACAAGAAAACTTATTAGTTATAAGTTATTGCGAAATAAAATTATTTGAATCAAAATATTATGTTATTCTAAAACAACTTTAGATTATGCGAGGATATAAAATAAGATGGCAGTTCAGCTTATAAGAGCATTTGAAGACAGATGCTCTCATTTTAAGAGTTATTACCCAAAACATAAATCATGTAATATAATTTACATCGGATGCGCGAAGCCATTTGCAAATAAAAATTTTTATTGTTTTCTGAAATCATATATAAATAAGTCACAAAGATTTGTGTTTATTAACTAAATATGTACATAGGGTAAACGATGTAGCCTGGTTATGAAATAACTGGGTGTTAACTACAGCTACGAGAATAGTAAACAAATGGGCATATCACGGAAATGGAAGCATATAGTCCTCCAAACCTTCTGCTTGATACCCATATTGTCATATTCCATTTATATTATTAATAAAACTGAATTTCTCTTTACGAAGAGTTGACAAATCTCTATTTTCCATGTGACCGGTTCATAGGTATTTTCAGGTTTTGTTTAACGCAACTGTGCCAGTGCTGCAATATCAATAACTTTTATGGGCTGATCAATGTGTGCGACACAGAAAAATATAATTTAACAGCCCTTAAATTTTAGATTCCTTCTTTCCTATGTATTCCTAAAGCCTCCACCACCTTATGCTCTTTAATGCTGCTCTATAATCATTACATATGAAGATCTCACTTTTGGAGCGATTTTAGTCGGTATTTACGACCTAAACGGAGTTCAGTAACTTACTTCTTGACATTGATTGTGTACTATGTATATTGACTTAGAGTCGGTCTAAATTGGCAACCTAAAAGAATTGAGTATACATATATATTGTTTTTAAAATGTTTAATTTTCAATCAAATAGGATAGAATATGAGGAAATTTACTCAAAATTGACTAAGCTTCTGTATGATTTTCATACTGAAATATATTCAGGCAATATTAAGCACCACTATTATTCCACTTCATTAATGCAATTCGGTAACCCAACATACTCGTAGTTGGCACGTTTAAAGTCATTCCACAAAATTTCTATTGAATTTACGAGTAAGCACGAACTCTCTTCGATCCTTTGTTCATTTTACATGGTAAGATCATCTCAACACTTACGTTTTGACTCTCCTGCCTTTGCCATATCAAGACTAAAACACATGGCTCTTACATCTTCAGATCTCACATCTTCAGAAATCCAGGTTTAAGTAGCTGAAATCGACATATATCGCCTAAACAGATTTCTGGGAAATTCAAGAGACTTGAGTTCCAAATTCAGGATTTCCCTAGCATCACAAAGGTGATATCTTTAGCGGCAGAAGTATGATCTCCATCAAACATAGAATTTAACCTAGCCTGACCAAACCATAGGCAATTTCCGTACTACTTCTGCTCTTATAATTTGGAAGAAAACATAAAAATGTATTTGAAGATATTTCAAGCAAAGCCTTTTTCTAATGCACTTGTTTCGAGTATGCCTTCCTTTGTCCCATCTTTTACAGATATTACATACGCACTCACACACACATTTTCATATATCCACATATGTTGTAATAACCAGGAATATTATCTTTTGCTGGTCTCATACATCAGCCTTGTTTACACAAACTGTGTCCTTGCCTCTCGGGCGCCCGAAAGCACGAGTATATATATGCTACTCTACTAAGAGCAGTGACACCATCTGGCTAGTTGACTAACTGTTTGCTTTTCATGTGACCTTTCTTTTGTTCGACAATTGCTTACTCGTTCGTTTTCTTGTACGTTCAACTGTGTGGAAATTCTTTTTTCCTCGCATTTCTTCTATGTACACACTCTTTTACATTTGTATTCATGTAGAAGTAACGAAAACTTAATTTTATTGGATTTCAACACTTTCGTGGAACAATTTTGAAAATTTGAATGGATGCCTATAAATGCTGAACACTCATGCCATTTTAAATTGTGGTTGTCCGTTTGATACAGATTAATATGTATAAAGAAAGACAACAATTGATTGTGCTCAAATGGTCAGTGAAGCAACTAGCATGTTTAAACGCCGCAAAGTGTGCTATAAAAATGTCAAATATCTGAAAGAAAACAATTGCGAATTTGAGTAAACGTTTTGTGTTTTACTGAGTTTGATGACACATACGAGGACGGTCAGAAAAGTACTTAGACTACAAAATAAAATGAAAATTTCGAAAAAATGGCGACTTATTTCTCAACGTAATCTCCCTTCAGCTCGGTACACTTGTCCTAGCGTTGCTCCAACTTCTTTAACCCATTTGAAAAATACGTCTTTTTGAGATCTGTAAAATATGCCTCTGTAGTGGCGCAAACCTGTAGAATACGATGGACTAATGGCGAAAGAGCACTTTTTTCTTTGCTAAATGGGACCGGGGATGCAGAAACTCCTTCGGAGTGCGCTTAAATAGCGTCAAACTAATATGAAGTGCTCTCACGATTGAGTTTGTTTGAGCATTGATTTCGGTTTGAGCAAACGCAACACCCATCGCGCCGTCAGCTTCCTCATGCCCAATGTTTTGTGCAAGTTATGGCCCATGCGGTCTTTTGAGATGAATACCATCTCAGCTATCTCACGCATCTTCAACCGGCGGCCCACCAATACTATATCATGGAATTTCACCACGTTTTCCTCCGTCTTAGTCGTTTCAGATCGCCTGGGTATGGCTCATCAAGAACCGAAGTACGACAACGTTGAAACTAGTTAAACCAATTCTTGATGCTTTTTGATTTCACGGCGCAATTTCCCTTCCAAAAATAAAAAAAAAAAATTCATTACCAGCATTGCTCTCTTCATTTTCCTAAAACACACGCGGTCAAAACAATGTTCGATTCGGCTGAAATGTCGACAGTAGCCGTCTACGTGAATGTACCAAACGGTAGCAAATTTCTCTTGTGATAGTGGTGTCATAGGGCGGTGAGGCTAACTATTTATTAGAACACCTTTGTGCTTATCGAACCGCCTTCGCAGGACCGCATTAGATCTTTTGCGGTTTTTGCTTGATTTCGTGAAAATTTCCTGAATAAGCACATATTGTGCGGGTATTTGCTTAACCACTAAACGGCATTATGATTACTTGGGTTTTATGACATCGATATCTATGTAATCGACACTATGTAAGAAATCTCGTTTTATAAATAAAAATTCCCAAAATCCTTTCAATATTTATTGTTATGAGAATAGCTGCTGGACATTCAGGCAGCACAAATGATGTTGACTCTACATTCATTCTTTCCGAAGTCATTAAATTGAAAACGAAGACATCCTGTACTCCTAAAAAGGGACGACACAACCAATTTGTGTGCAAACAATATGGAAGAAAGTATTACCACTGGCAGCTACTTGCATTCGACGTAGAATAAAATACATAATGCAGTACGTTTTGTTAATACAAATTATTGCAAATTCTCCTTTAAGCCATGTTCAACATTCTCAGCCAACAACTTCGCAATATTAGTCGACATACAGCCCTACAAGTACTTGCAGTACTTGCAGCAACACATAATTGCACGATGGCAAGGTGAACACAAAGCTAATGCTTACATAGTATAACGGCAGCAGTTTGTGAAAGATAAAAGGTAGAAGATAATTCTGTCTTTATGTATATCATATTTCCATTTTTATGCTTGCCGGCTGTTCAACGTAATTGCAATCGAGCATCAGTAAGCAGTCAAGCGCAAAAGCTATTTGACGCAGCAAAATTAAATAAAGCATAAATATTTCGTTTTTATTTTTATATCATTTCATTCCTTTTACTTCATAATATCATACAAGACAAAGTAGAATTTGGGAATAATATCGTTTACAATTGAAATTAAAAACTCACTCAAAAGTGTACACATTGGTTAAAGCCAAAAAAACAAAAAAATCAAAAATAAAAACGAAACCATTATGGCATTTTTGTTCTCCCTCCTTATAACTCATACTGCTCTTGCTCTCTTCATCACCACGCAAAGTATGGCGGCGTGTAGCGAAGAGAACACCGTCCAGCTTTGCGTGGTGGTGTATTATATATTTTGGGGATAAGTCATACTGGTATTGTATCATTGTTGTTGCCGCCTAATCACGACAAACGCGCTTCGTTGGCGGTTCCGAATCGTTGGGTGCAATCGATTGCAGCAGACTGCATTTTGTATGGTTTCCGAAGAGTGTTAGCAACAGTGCCACGCCATAACCAGTGGCACGTTCTCCCTGCAACGAAAAAATAACGAAATGTAAGCAAAAAAATATAAAAGTATATGTTAACTAGTACAAAAGAATAAGTGGATATTATATAGAAAGCTAAATGTTGATTTTAAAAGGTTGTTTCAATTACTGTTGTACAATTACATAATATATAATTCTATTTATATACATAATTATTTTCAGTTTTGTATAAAAGATTGTATTATTTGTCAACATAAGTAATTTTGTATTTGCTAGTAAATGAAAAATAAAATAAATAAATGGCTTAAAAAAAATGTGAATAATATTATAACATATCAATTACTAATAAATACACTGGCTTAAAAGTGCCTATTTAAATGTATATTTCCAAACAACTAACGTTAGTGTTTTTGTGCAAATCATTTGACTGTGCAATAATATATCACTATATATACTACATCATTTAACTTAACAAATCATTTATCGATTCGGTAAAAAAAATTATTGTGAGAAACCGATTCGCTAAGAAAATATAGCAGCTGGTCGAACAGGTGGGCGCAAAAATCTTTATTTTTTTCATTTTGACAATAATTGGTCATTTGACCCATTCAAAATGGTGAAACTGATATAGTTATATATACAGTAAATATGTATATATGTATTTATGTATGTATATAGTTATATTTACTATACTATATATATAGTTATATTTACTATACTATATATATAGTTATATTTACTATACTATATATATAGTTATATTTACTATACTATATATATACTACTATAACTATATATAGTTATATATTAAGTATATTTAACTCAAATGAAAACAAAAATTAATCCCATGGTAAATATGGTTTATCGAAATATTTCGATTCGTGCGTCACCTATCGGGTATACCTAAATATCAAATAAATTATATGGGTAAAAGTATGGTTACGTTTTACATTATAGCACTATTTCTGTTGTCTCGACTCATCTTGTAAGCAAGAAATTTATTCAAGTCTCTTTAGCTTTATGCTTTACGTTTGCATACTTTTGGGCAAAATGTAATAACATGAACTATGATATGCTCAGAAATAGATCAATTATCTGTGGCAATAAAGTTCTTAATTTACTCATAGCATTTAGTGCACAAACGTAGTCAATTTAGCTTAAATAATTAGGACTTCACATCTAAAAACTGTTCTGATTTTGTATCCAAATTCAACTAAGAAGAAATTATGAAACAAGTTTCTCTAAATAAACAATAATAAACCACTTTTAATGCATATGAAGCTGATCTATATAACATATTTGTATACATACCGTCGATACTGGAGTAGCCATATCAACATGCATCCAAACGCCTGGATAATCAAACCCAAGATGAGCACCAACAAAGAGGCCAGCACAGGATGGTTGAGCGTTGTTACGATCCTGAAGACAAAATATTGAATATTGATAGAATTTTTGATACAGTAATTTATTAATATATTCAAAACCATATTTTTAAGATTTTATGGGAGACGAGTTTTAGTGATATTTTGCAAATGTAAATAAATCCATGACGCAGCACTCTTCAAGCTGTTTCTAAAAAATTTCGTCCCAGGGATATACATATATACTAGGTTTCTAAGTGTGACACATAGATGTTTTCGCCTACATATTTAAATTAATGACATTAAGGAGCTGGGTTTAGATAATTAAAGTTGAGGCGGAGTACTTGGGACTCAAGTATTGTATTCAATAGAATTGTATGTGTATTTTATATAACCAAATATTCAAAGCAAACAACTTCTTATAAAAATTCCATTTTGAGATATTACAATCTGAAATTGTTAATATTGCAACAGACAAGAAATGCAATACCAAAACAACGGCAATGCAACGCTGCATTTGGCATGAGATAATCGCAACTGAACAGGACGAGAACGGAAAATATTTGAACAAAGTTTCATCACAAAATCCGAACCAAAAATTTTCGCTCTCAATACATATATGTATACATGCGTCCCGATACTCGTGTATCAACCACAGACAGAGCAGAGAATGTCGCCCATATGCAAAGTATGCGAGCAAACTAAACACTAAAACATTCAATACCACCGTCGCTTTTGTTAACATGATTTGATGCGAAATGAGCGAAGAATGCATGCACACGCTGAAGTGTATGTATGTATGTATGTGTGTGTCGGACGGTTGATGGCTTTGACAGAAATCAAATGTCAAAAGCGAAAGTGGCTATTGTCAATATAATTGACATTCATTTGACATATCGCAATGGCAACCAGGCAATAAAACCGCTATTTAAGTGGGCAGAGTGCAGAGTGTACATGAATGTGCGTGTCAAATCAATCAGTAAGCGCCACTTGTTTGCATGCGTGTATGCGTGCGTACCATTGGAGGGGCTGTATGCATTTTCAATTAGTATTTATTTGATTGTTTCTTGGTAGATATACAAAGCAAATAGGCGAATACACTTTTGCATTACAACAAAGACAATATTACAGAGTTTCTCCGTGCAATGCGCTCTTTGACGTACATACAGTTCGTCAATTAATTCTGTGCACAGTGATAAACAACATACAAATACAGTTTAAGGGTCAAGTTTTAATAACAGAAATAAATATTTTCAGTTTTCTTTTTTCATAACAGTATAGGCATTCTCTATATTTCGTCAACGTCAAAACGTTAAAACCTAAACAGAAAAAACCAAGAAAGTCTGTTAATTCTTTGCAAAATGCTAACACAAGTCGCTAAGGGAGACGAAACAATCTATAGGGAACAATGTGACGGAACTTTTTCCAGCGAATTGATAAAATTTGCGCTTTTTTCTTATGAATGGACAAATTGTTTTCATTCTGTGTAGAGCCCATCATCAATAACTTATAGTTTTTAAAATGCTTGGGAAGCGAACTGGAGAAATCGCATTCAGTTGGTTAATTTTAACTGCCACAAAAGAACATGACCTAAAAAAATCTGAAGTGTACTTAATTAAACTTAGAACAATTTAAAATATAATTACCCGTATTGAAAGAAAATTGCTTAGAATGAAAGCACTCAGAAGGCAGACCATCGAAGCTTGATAGGCGCGACCAATCAAAAATACTTACAAAGATTAACAATAATCCTAAAACAAGTTTGATATCTGTCTTTGAAGACGATTATAGAAAGACAATGTGCCTCGAGTCGGTCATTAAGATTCTAAAAATCGAAAGTAAAATTATGATGTACTACCACGACGGACCAAACAGGGTTTGGAGAAAACCCAATACAACTCTACAACAAAGGAATATTATACCCAGTAGTAACGTTTAGCATGCTTTCTGTTATGTGAGTGAGCGTTAGTGAGCTGCGTTTTTACAATGAGTATTATATAGACGAAGGAGTATTATATAGACATTATACAAAACAATTGCCGATCCCTGTGACACAAGAAAACTTACACACAAGCTGTATCAGAACAATTACCCAAAACACAAACCTTTGTTATGCAAAACCTGCGTCTTCTACAATTGTAAAAAAGTTATCGACACGCCTCCCAAAGCCCCGACTTTGACCCCATTGCAATTTGTCGTCGTTTTTGAAAGAAAGAGTGACTAAAAGGAGCCAGCAAACAAAACCGATTTAATCAATGCTATTCAGTAGAGAGTGGAACAGAATACCTCCGGTTTATAACCTGGACAAAATAATTCACTCAATGACCCGACATCTCTCATCGTCGTGATTGCATCAATCCAAATGACCAATATACTAAACATTAAGTCAAATATTGTATTTTCTACTTATTTGCAACTTTTTATAAAAAAGATGTTTGCATCTTGCAAAGAATTAATTGACAAACTGTATGTATGTATGTACTCGTATGGAATTTATTGGAAC
The DNA here is from genome assembly GCA_021498325.1 of Bactrocera minax. NCBI lineage: Eukaryota > Metazoa > Arthropoda > Insecta > Diptera > Tephritidae > Bactrocera > Bactrocera minax. Next base: position 2,789,523 of record JAKEEE010000024.1, read on the forward strand.
CGTTTTGATGTGGTCAAGCCAAATACATATATTATTCAATTGAATATGCTGAAATTTTAAAATTAAGTGTTAAGTTCATTTGTGCAGAGTCCAGTTACAGCTTTGACATTTAACATTTGAACTATTTAGAATTCATTTTTAGTGTTTTATGGCAGGAATTTAAAGCGTATGGGATTAAGCTCTTTTTTAAGCATTTTTAAGGATTTTTAAGCGAATAGGAACGAAACGAAAATAATTTTGTTTAAAATATGGCGCAACCTGGAGAGAATTCATAGAAAAAGTGGACAAGCTTCGTATACGAGCCCTGATTCAGTACGCCTAACATAACCATGAAACAAAAAATACCCAGCTGATTCTCTCAAGACATTTTAAATACGCTAGATGTTTTCAGCAATTAACCCCTCACGCTCTATAAATAATAAATAGCCCACTTTTTCAGTAATAAATCTTACTAATGCTCACCCGTGTTGGGACAAAAAAGTGGTATCTCTTCGATTTGTTGAGGTCAGACAATCGTTCAACCTATGCAATGTCACTGAAGCGCTTACTAAAACTTCGATTTACATGGGTCGACAATTATCGAACTCGAGGACAACACTACATACTTTAAAAACTGGCTAAGTAGTGCCTGAAAATATTTTTGGAGATATGATATGATGCCTTCGAAAATGTAAATATGTGAAGCGTTTATCATCTCCGCATACACGAAAAAAAGTATAACTATGGATAACCTTTGTTTTTAATATTCGAAAAAATAAAGCGGATATATCTATTGAGCTCGTGACTATAAAAGGCAGACTGGCAAAAACCAGTATATTTTGCTTGAACTTAATAACATTATTATTATATCAACGTTGTATTAATCGCAATTTAATTGAGGCAATAATACTGGCTGTGACATAGGGATGCCTCTTCTGGGGCTTCGAATGTAAAAATCTGTTACTCATTCGGTTCAGAGAGAATGTCCATTGGCAAGTTTTAATAACGGGTTATGTGCTGCACTATTTTACAAGAAAAAAAGTATGTACAATACTATAAGAATGATACTATTTATTGGAGGCACCCGGCATTTACACACTTAAAGTAGTCCTATGTATGATCGGAAAAAATTATAGAAAACGGTGAATAATAAAATCTTTATAAAATACACCGTTTTCATACATATTGAGTCAACGGTTTTGAGGGAAACCTGCTGTATTGTTTGCGTGTTTTCTGTGTATTATTTCTCGTTAGTCAGGCACACTTTGCAACATAACCCCAAAACTACTACATCCAGAGTTGTCAATGGCCTCTCTAAAGTTACAAGTGGGGAGCTCGCGTCATAAAACTTTTGTTTGATAAATGTGTGAGTACACGGCCATTAGAGAGTGACAGCAAATATTGGCAGTACGGAAAATGCCCTACACAAAAAATAAAGATACATAATTTATGAAATATTGGAGATAATAGAAAAATATGAAACATAAAATGCATTAAAGGGAAATTCAAAGCACAACAAATAAGGAAATAAATACTCGTTATGAGAGTGGTAGGGGGCAAAACATGAAGACTATGTGCTGGTGTGAAAGTCGAAAGTCGAAAACTCACAGTGGAAAGCGTGAGTCCCGGCAATGGCACGAATAGTGGCTGCGAAATGTTTCACATTTCGTATTATGAACTCCCGCTGTGGTGGTGTGGCAATTACGAATGCATGGTGAGACTTAAATTATTCTGATTTTTAAACAAAAGCGGAAGAATATCAAAAAACCACATATACTAAATCCAAAGAGGTATTGGGAGATTTCTACATTCTTATGAATTTTGCATAGGATGAACATCAATTTACAAAGAAAAAGCGATTCGTCAAACTTTAGCATATTTTTTTATCGTGCTTTACAAAATTTTTTTATAGCGATTATTTTGAATTTAAATTGAATTGCAGGAAACCACACTATACACTAGGAGTATTTTTCCGACGGGTTAAAGACGATGGAGCATCGTTGGGTCAATTGTATTGAGTTAAAGGGAGGCTATATTGAGAAATAATTCGCAAAATTGCCTATTGTATTACCGTGCAAGCGATAACGAGTAAAAACTTAAGATATCTTAAAGAAACTTGGTACACATGTTCCTTGGACCTGTAAGAAGGTTGGTATTACAGATGGCGTAATCGGACTACTACCACGCCCACAAAATGCCGTTAAGCGAAAACCGGTAAAGTGCTATAAGTAAATAAATTAAGATGCAAACCTTTAATTTGGTACAGGGTATCGCAGTAGGGAGAGGCGTCTGTGGTTTAAAATTTTTTACATAGTGGGTGTGGCCACGGCCCCTAATATGTTTGATGTGTATATAGCACAAACCAAGAGAGCTATATCAACCAAACTTTCTCAGTGCAAGTCCTTTTCCCTCCCTCATACTCTGAGAATTTTAGTAAAATCGGATTATAACCACGCCCACTTTCACAAGGGCCCACATACAAATGTTATGTTGAAAACCATTAAAAGTGTGTAAACTCGCTAAAGAAACACATCTATACATTAAATCTTGCAGTAAATATGGTACAGAAGAGATGTGTAGGAATCCGGTGAAAATTGGACAATGGGTATTTCACCGCCCACTTTTCGATGAAATCCCACATCTCAAGAACAACTTTACCAATTTCACCCAAATTTGGTGTATAGCAGTACTTTAATATCTTTATGTCACAGTGTGACAAAATGTGAAAACTTCCCTCAACTGCCCTCAAAACGTGTCATTTCCGGCTCAAAAATTATGGAAATCGGACCATATCTTTTCAATCCCCGCTATACCGTACCGATGTGGACCTCAGTGAATATGGCCGACTTTTTACCGAAAATATCGGTCAATCTGCTGGCAAAAATGGGTAAAACCGATCTACGAATTACCTCAGCCCTCATATAATGTACTACATATAATGATTATCATTATTCTAGTGGATTCTATGTCGAATATGTCTGTAAAATTTTGAGTTATCCTTATAAAATTTACTGGAAATATGTTCGCTTAGCCCTTCCGTCCTTGTTTAACAATAGTTGTATTGAGCAGTAAATAATCGGAGATATAATACGTGTATAATAGCTTTTTGAGTTGCAAACTGCAGTTTTTGCGCTTCTAAAATTTTTCAGCAGAAAGAGGTCAAAAGTTTTGCCGTTAAGAAAGGACTTTTACAAGCTGTATGAAAAAATCCTAAAGGTATAAAACTTCCAAACAACCATATGGTGGTATTCAATTTACAGAGTTTAACTAAAACCAATTTGGAACCTAAAATGATAAAATATATTACAGAAGTTAAATAAAATGTTTAAAGACCACACACTGTGCGCTGCAAACTCTGTAAGTTGTTTAAAAGTTTTATAAGCCACTCATCGATATAACACGGCATTTGTATCAATGAAACAATATTCAAATCATACTACAAGCACATCATAACAGCCAGATTTCCCAGACAAACGCCCAGATGTTTCTCCCGTGCTAAACTGTGCAGAAGACTTTACTCAACTGCCAGGAGAAATAACACAGAACAAAATTTCGAAAGTCACATAAGGGTATAAGAAGAATCGAATAGACGAACCGCAAAGCCGAACATTTACAAGCAACAAACGCAACTATGACGTGTTGTCAGCGATTAAACTTTTCAATATTGTTTACACGCCTTGACGTATACTTGCTTTTTGGGTTCTTTAACTTTTCCGCTTTTGCCTGGCACATACTGCAACACCGAGGCAGACATGTAGTGAAGGCTTATTTGCCTTTAATGTTCGTTCAGTGTTTTTTCTTTTCCCTCTTGATTCCATTTTCTACGATAAACTTTTGCATATAAAAAGTTTTCAAGGTTATTATGTGGCTTGTGTGCAATATGCGCCTGCCTTGTTTTCTTACATTTAGTTAGTGCGTTTATGGTATTTCTCAACTTTAATATTGGCACTGTGTAATAAAAATAAAATAAATATATAAAGCGCATTGTTGGCAAGCAAGTAATAGCATTTTTGCACTAAATTAAAATGGAAACAAAACAAAACGGAAATCGAAAATCGAAAAAAAAATGCTTGTGGAAGTTTAAAGTAGTCGTATCAGATTGTAGGGGTTCGCCCGACGAAACTGCTGTATGCTTAGGTGGCACATTTTTATGAGGATGCTCCTTCCAACAACAGGGCATCTATGAAATAACAGTATACTTTAAAAGATATGTTTAACAGGTACAATAAAATAACGAGAAAAATATGCCTAAGTTCATTCTTGATGACAAAAATTGACAGTTCCATTGGCATAGAAAATTCAAATTGTTAATTTCTAATAAAAGAAATATAATAAATAAAAGAGAGCAATACAAAAACCGCATGCTTATAAGTCACTAAAGTTTCACAGAAATGAAAGGAAGTGCATAAAAGAGATATCAACTCATAAAGGTAATTCCAAAGTTTAAGAAGGCTCGATTGCGTCAACTAGATTGGTTGCTCTAGATGAGCTCTATGATGGGCGATAACTTGAGTAAAAACTGAGATATATTGAGACAATCTGGGGGGGTTGATATTGCAAATGTGCAATATAGTGCCATTCTCAAAAAATTCATCGAAAATAATAAATTTATATAAATAGATCCCCAATTCAGTTGCAATCTTAAACTTTATGCAAAGGATCATAGTAAGGAGGACCATGCGTGGTTTAAAAGTTTGTAGAAAGTGGGCGTGTCCATGCTCCCTAATTAGTTTAATTATATATCTCACAAACAACTAAAGCTATATCAAGCTTAGTGCAAACTTTTCTCTTCAACATTCCATGATAGAGTGCAAAATTGGGTAAAATCAAATAATAATCACGCCCACGCAAAGATAGTACGGCAGATGTACAAATGAATCGGCATAAAATTCGGACAAATTCCATATCGAAGCAACTACTCAACTAATTTGAACCAAATTGTATGCATAACATATCCTTGACATCTTTCTATTACAATTAAAAAATGGAAAACAACGGACTACAACCATGCCAACTTCCATATTCATATTACCATTCATATGACACCATTTTACACTCCACCAGATTACTTCCATTTACAATATATAAGTCATGCATCAATGAAGATATCGAAATAAAACTTGGCACAAAGAGTGATTCTAAAATGTGTCAACTCTTAACTAAATATGGTCGACATAGGACTATACCTTTACAAGCTTCCTTATACCGAATACGAGAATCTCGTATCTACCTTCGACATACTGCAGTTAAGTACCAAAAATTATTAAAATTGGTCCATGAATTACCACAACCCCGTATACTGAATATAATGCTTTTCGTTTATCTAGTTGACTTTATGATGAATAAATCGGTCAATTTGTTTAAATAAATACATAAGCCCAATGCCTGAAGTAGATGAAATCGGTCCAGAGCTTGCTCTAACCCCAATTTACTAAATATAATAATTTCCGCCTCTATGGGAGATATTTTATTAACATTAAGTGAACATGTGATCGGTCAATTTTTTCCCGGAAGCATTTTCAGTAAGAAGTTGATTTATTGACTTCGAATATTTTTTCAAAATTCGGGTCCTAGAAAGTTATTTTAAACACAAACCAATAAATATTGCGTTCAAATGTGTATAGAAATACAACAAAAATTCCATAAATGCTAGCTTTGGGAGCAACAAATATGAAACTGTGAGAAAATAAAAAAAAAAACAATATCGAAACAAAGCATCAAAAAATAGCAACGCACGAACCGAAATAACAATTCCATGTGCTGTTAGTCGCTTCCGACTGCTGCTTGTAGCGCGCAGAGTTGAGGTTATGTGTGAGCAAACGAAATTCTTGTACAGGGAAAACTGTTTGCAACACCAGAGAGCAATTTCCAATGTTTAAACAATAAAAAATAACAGACGGGCAAATAAACGGCGGGCGGATGGGTATTTTATGAAAGCGCCCTGTGGGCTAGAAGACTGTGCGAAAAACAACTACAAACGTACAAGCTTGCATGTGTATACACAAATAAATAATTATTGTAAAATATTCGCCCGAATTGCGGTTTATATTCCGCTGTATTGGCTATTCTTGCTATCCTGATGCCGTTGATATTGCCACCGCTGCAACTAACTAAACAACAAGTGCTGATTTATGGCGTTATCCGGGCGATTTTAAAAATTACAAACCTAACACAAGTGCAGCGCGTAACGAAAGGAAAATGGTAAGCGCCAAGAGGAAGTGCAAAATGAGGGGAAATGAAGTTTGCAAAATAGCAAAAAAGAATGCACTTATTACAATAGCAAAAATATATCATAAAATGTAGACAAACCCGACGGTATATGGTGTGGTTAAAAGTAGAAAATAAAAAATGTTCTTAAATAAACGCTAGTGCGGGCGATGCGAGTGAGTGCGCCAAAACTGCGGATCGTCACGCTAGATGAAAATGAAATCGAAATTGTGGCGAGTTGCAGTCCAAGTGGAACAAACAAAAACTATAAAAGTAATGCACAAAGGAATGTGAAGCAGTAATTTCAGCCACATCTCGATGGAGTCCGAGTACTCGCACTTACTTCGTGTGCCGGACAACTGGGTTGTTTTAAAATTTTTATGGATTGCTTCTTCCGCTGACGACTGGTTGGACGGTTAGTTTATGTATAGATTCATTACAATGGCAACAACAACAACACGATGCCGCATTCGATGCTGGGATGTTGGAGGTTGCACTATTCGCTTCGCCGAATTTTATGCTTTCTTTATCTTCAATAAATGCCCTTAACAGCTTTTCCGAAAAACCATGGCCTATGCACAGCAAATATGCAGTATACATTTACATATCTACATAATTTGTATATGTTTGTTTCCGTACATATTAAAGACATTTAAATTGCATTAATAAGCATTTAAAATATTTCTATAACAAATTCGTTGAAATCTTTAACCATGACCATTTATTCGGAATTACAAGGCAATGTATATAAAGACTATAGTTCTTATATTCCTTTCGACAGATTATCTGATTTGTTGGATCCGTCTGTTACTAAAGCGTTTCATCAATTTCCTCAAAGCAGGTTTACCCCGAATTCATATAATTTACTTTTTCTTGGACGGAATTTCTTATCACCGAATAAATCCTTCAGGTTTGGTAAGAGGAAAAATAGTGAACCATTCTACTTAACTATGGAAAGTCCGATTGGCTTTAAGAAATTGTAAAATGAAATGGAAAGCATAATACTTACATATAGATTAGTTAAAAAAGTTGACTATGTGCGCCGCACAGGTGTGTGAGAAAATGTTAGGTCAACCTAACATGTGGTTTGGTCAAAATTAATCCCTAAATTTCCCCAACTTTTATAAACTCAGAAAATGTGATTTCCCTTCAGTTGACTATATTTGATATTTTTGTTTTATATATAAAAATTGTTAATAAAATTTAGTGAATACTGATTATTTAATTATCTTTTTCAAATATCTCCACATACTCCACAAACCCTTCTTACAAAGAGTATCCAATGTTTGTCTCCACCAAAACTTAATTATTAATTACTTTTTATATATGGATTGAGTAGTTTTGTTTGTGTGCAATTTTGGTCTACTCCACAATATGACACCTAATAACTTAGTCTTACCCAAAATAAACTTAAAAACAATTACTACAGAAAAAACCCTTCTAAATGGATGATTATCTCAATATAAATTCATGCGCCAACTTGATTTCTAAATTTATCACTGAACATGAAAAAATTAAATATAAAATAAATTTTAAAAAATTCCTACTTGTGCCGACAATCATTTGGCCTAACCAAGAGATCACGCCACAAACAAAAAATCTCTTTCCTTGTCATAGTGTACTAACCTTAACTAGAACACTGTTTCAGTTTCATGAACATAGATTCATGACATTTCATCCAAACGTTCTCAACTGATTGATCTTAAAGTGAGTGAAATGGGAAAAGTGAATTCCCTGATTTGGTGGATGGTGATTATGTCAAAGGTTAAAGCCACATTTTCATTCAACAACCGTGCTTTCATTGTTACGTCAAGTTCTTTTCTTTTATATTACATACGCTTAAATACAACCCCTGGAAGGATGTTAGAAATCTATGCTACAATCAATCAAATCGAATAAATGTGATTATAAAGCCAAAATGAGTTTAAAGCACTCAATAAATAAACCGTAATCACGATAAGATTCTATTCACTTTGATTAAAAGCTACATACTATTTGTATGTAAATGATTAAGAATTTACAAAAGACGCAATAAGAGTTTATTATTCACATAAATCAATCATATTCGCCAATCAATGGAACTAAAACACCAATCGAACACTTTTGACAGATCTTCCAATGTTTTTTTTTGCTATCTTTTATCTTGTAATGCGAATACATTTGGCTGCATGAGTCTCATTTATCCTATGACACCATGTATTTAGGTTTACTCCACCACAAACTATTCGGAAGCCAAAGGTCACGTAATAGTAACGAAGAGCCATAAATACCGGCGCAAATAAAATCGAAAAAGGAAATGACTATTTCAACTTTGACTTTCGGGAGCCACTTGCTAAACTGTAAATGTAAGTTGATTGCCGGTGTCATTTATATATACCACATATATACATAAGTCTGTAAATGAATACATTTATGTATGGTAACATGCTCAGCCGGCAACTTGTAATTAACTGTCAAAATTATGACAGATGGGCAAAAAAAAGTTCACTTTCACATAATTCAAAAACTACCAGAGACTGTGCAGAAAAATGGCAACCAGATTTTATAGTCGAACAACGAAATAACGTTCAATCAAAAGTTAGATGTGGTAGCAGTTTGTTTTGTACAGACATGATTGCCCTACGGACAATAGGGTGGTCCACGTAACACTTTTTTTAGTCATATGATATTTTGAACCGGTAATTTTGATACAAAAAATCTGTTAAAAGATCCATTCTCATCTCGATAACTTTGACGACATGTTGAAAAATCCATATATGCTCGTGAATGAGTGTGGTGCGGATTTCGGAATTAACCCATTTTTATTTGAAAACAATCTAGGAAGGAAACTTTCCATTTTGGAAAACATGAATTTGGATGATCTTTTAAATCGTGCTAACAATTTCAACGATGTTAATTGTCCGCTGTTACAAAAATTTGGTGGGTAACGAGAAAGAACCGAAGCAAGGCGAACAACCCACTAACGATTCAAACCCTTAATATAAATATCGTGCATACCACTAATGCGATACGAATAATGAATATGTACGAATAATGCGATAAAGCCAGCAATGGTCGACAAGGGCTTGAAAAACGTGGTAACACTTTTTCGTCGTAAAAATTTTTTTGAATTCTTAAAAGGATATCACCATCTGCACCACCCTGTATACACATGCATGTGCAGATGAACACACGCTCAGACTTTTTGAGTGGCTTTTATTAGACGGCAATAAATGCAGTGCTTTCTCTTACTTACCGAAACTGAGTTCTTCATATCGGCTATAGCTGACGCAAATTCGGAAAAATGCAATTCCGGTAAGTAAATTATTGGCGCTAATAAATCACCAGATCTACGACCAGCTTCCAACGCCTTCGTTTCCCACTCTTCGGTATTGGTGAGTATGGCTCCGTGCAATTTGCCCGTTGCTACGCCCTACAATGAAAATTTATATTTTTTATTTAATAAGCACATTAAATTCATGCTAATCATTAAATTCATATTAAAATAATGAAGAAGAACACCCTGCTAAAACACATTTCCGGGGACAAAGTTCGACATATTTGAGTGAATGATGATTCTTGTTTACGCTACAAATGAATGACATGACCGAAAAAGACGCACAAGGATGGTGGCTTTCCAACTCATGTTGGGAGTGTTGGAGCAATGCAATAATAATCAAGTTACGCCATCTCTTGGCAAACCGCACGAATATAGTTATAGACCCAAGCAGTGGCATACATTCGACAAATATAATTGAGGTGATTATTTCAGCATTTTGTCATCGAATAATAATTTTTAAAAGGAACTTATGGAAATGTGTGCCAAGTTCCAAATATTCATAAGCGCAGTAAAAACTAAAATCAAGTGCAACAAGTGCGAAATAACATGTACAAAAGTAATTAAATCCACTGAAGGAGAAATTAATAAAAAGTTACTGCAGTTGGACATTTAGTTTTTATGCAGGCCACATATAGGACGCTTGAAAACCAGAATCATTTGAAATCAAGTGCATGATTTTTAATAGAGCAACACGAATGGGGTATGTCATACAAGTGAGATTGGTTTCAATATGCACGTACATGAAGTTCACTTGCAACATTCATACCAACCCAACAATAAAAGGCACTGGTTCCTCTGTCGCAACCAGAATATAGTTAGATTAAATATCCACTGGTCCAGGAGTGCGTGGCAGACTTAATAGCTTACCATCTTACAATTGGATTCATCTAGTTTGGGTGTCGGGACACAGTATCACAGCACGAAATTACCTAATAATTTAGTTCGTTCAACTGCAACCGTTATGCTGATACGACCAAAGTCCTTCTTCGCAGTGGGTCCTCAATATTATAAAAGAGTAATTCCGCAAAGAAGAAAGGCCGGATATAGACAGGCCACTGCTGACTTAGTAGACATTTAACCAATAAGGGCATAATATCACCAGAATACTCTCACGTTTAACACATAAATGCAAACAGAGCGCAACTCAATGCAAGCGTGACATCGCCTAATATGTCCCTCTCTGGAAAAATTTTATAGAAATATATAAACCTTTCTGTGACAGCATAAAACTGCAATACCCCGATACGTAGTCATACTTACTTAAGCAAACACATTTTCAAACGAAGCTAACAAATAGTTGATGGATAGCTGTATCCCTAGTGGACCGCGTTATTGGTCAAAAACTAAAAAGAGTTATTGGCTATTTAATATTAAACGATTTAGTTGTTTTATTCGACGAGTAGTTCGATAACTAGTTTAAATTGTACGCATCAAACCACCATACTCATACATCTACAATCTACAATCGTATGGCTCTCTGATAGTTGCAGCTGTTGCGCCGCAAATTATTTGCTATGCACTAAAGTGTATATGTAAAAGTGAAGTGAGTTTTCCCCATGGCAACGAACATCAATGTCCTATTACGTTTGTTGCATGCATGCAACACTAACATTCAAATTGAATTAAGACAAATTGAAAGTGCATAAGAAAAAATCGGAGGCAAATCAAATAAATGTCGGTGAATACAAAAGCAACAAATGACGAAAGTAAAACATGGTTGAAAGGAAGCGAGAATTATACAACCGGTTGGTTGCCACTCATTAAACGGAAGGCAAATGCATTTAGTTGCGAGAAGAGGAAGAAACAATTAATGAAATTGTAAGAGTTTTAACTTTTAAACGAAAATAAATGTATAAATTTATCACTGATAAACTAATTCAGAATGAGAGCATGAAATTTTTGTTCACCTAACGATTGTATGCAACACCATAACGTCACCAGGTTATATATATGTTTAGGCATGTGAACAAATGAATTGGACTGAAAAAGTATAGATAGGTACAACGATAAGCGCACTAACAAAATAACTCAAATAAAAATTTAGATGCACTTTATAACAGTATAACCGTATATAGAGTATAGTTTATAATCATCAGCCGAGAATTGACGTCCTCAAAATTATTCCGATATAAATTTATATATTCAGAGAAATTAACTCTGCAGACTCTTAAGAAGACCACACTATAAAGTCCGAAAAACATTATTCAATTGGTAGAATATTGAAGAAAAGTTTCCCTGTCCAGTCCACCGTAGTGTCGAAGCGTTCGAGTCACTCAACTTAAGCATGTAAAATTTAAACCCAAATTGAAATTAAAAAAATTTTTTTTTCGAAACTGCATTTTTCGAATCGGACGACGATGGTATTCGGAGACTATCGTGCGTATCCGCTTAAAATTTTAACTCAGAGTAACAATTTACTGCTAATTTTCTCGGTCAAAAATAGAACATTTTTTTACAAATCCGCCATTTAGCGAAAAACTTGTAAAGCTAAAAAAAAAAACGTAGGCGCTTTACTAACAAATTTTATGTGGATTAAGATCCAGTTTTTTTTCTTTTCTTTTAAATACGAGTTCATAGAATCACCGTCGTCCGTAGAGGGCCAATAGAAAAAGGTGGTTCCAAAGGTTGCAATAGTAGCCGACATTTTGTATTAGAATCTCAATATGACAATGTTTTATACACTCAAATAAATGTTTAATAATGCCTGAAGGAGAGAAATTCGATTATTTTTTCCCTACTCCCTGTATAAACTTTCAAATTTAGGCCCCCCAAAAAGTCTAGATCAGCCTAATTTCACAAAACAGAGAAAGTTGCCCAAAAAAGAAAACATAATTTTATTTTCAAGTTTGTAACGGGATAAGTACAAATAAATTTACAATTTTATGCATATTTATAAACGAAACCCTTACATAAAAATCTTCAGAAACTCATATAATACGCTAACTCGTTTTCGATTAGAGCTTAAAACTGCTACTAAGTTTACAATAAAACACATGCAACAACAACAACAACGGCAACACTCATATTTCAAATAAATTGTGCAGAAAATTCATAAATATTGCGGTCGTGTACTCTTCATCGTACCAAAACCGGAGCACCACGAGTGCGATGTATCAAAGTCAATTCACTTACAACAGTTTTGGGGGTTCTGCTAACAACACATAATTTCACCCCTATGGTTACTGCGGGTTTTCTCTAGTTGTTGTACTCCCACCATCTCCACCAACTGATATCGTTCACAATTTATTCGTGCCAATTAACCTTATGACTTTATAAAGCGCTGCATAAATTTTACATAAGTAGCCCAAAATAAAGCATGCAGCCAACCAATCCGTTAACCAAACAACTAAACAGAAATGGGGCAGCTATAAGTGGAATGCAGAGCCAAGGATTTAAAACCAGTGTGCAAGAGCGGCGAAAATAGCGAAAATATTAAGTATAACGAAGGTTAACTTATGAGAACTCAGAATGGACTCAGAGTGAATTCAGGATGGATTTAAATGATGGATTTAAATTCCGAAGTAAAATAATCGGACATGAAAATTTCAGTTGTAGTTGATCCAAGGCATGGCAAATCCGATAAGTTCAAAAACTGTGTTGGATAATTTACTGTTTGGTTGGTTTCGCAAACTGTATCGATAGATTTGTAAGCCACCAAGTCGCCTTGCAACAACTGTTGTATCTTAAAATTTAAATCGTTGATGTCCTCATTTTTTGCTGCCAAAATAGCAACGTGGAGTGTTCAAAAAATAACGGGAATTTTTGTGTTTTGAAAAAAATATGCATACATTCGTCTACATTAATGTTGTCGCCTTCAAAATAGTCTCCATGTGATATTATGCACTTGTGCCAGCGCTTCTTCTTTTAAACCGACAGCCCTTTAAGGTTCTTTTTGTTTTTGGAGTCACACGGAGCTATGTCTGGAGGCTGGGGCATTGTTACAATTTTGTTTTTGGCCAAAAATACACGAGCAAGCAACGAGATGTGAGTAGAATTGAACAAAAATGAGCAAAAGCCATGCATTATTTTTCCACAAACCCGGGCGTTTTTTTCGGATTGTTTCACGCAAACGGCGTTGAACTTATGGATAGTACTCCTTATTGACCGTTTGACCGTTTTGAGGCAAGAATTCATGATGCACTATGCCATTAAAGTCGAAGACCACAGTTTGGGAACATTCCCGTTATTTTTTTTAACACATCACGTATCTCTGCCAGCCACCCATATATTGTGTGAGAATATTAATAAATATGCGGTTCATGTGAGAACTTTGTGCATTAATGATTGTGCAGAAATCGGTTGGCAATTTTATGCATCCAATATATTTATAGACAGCAACCTGCATCATCGATATCTAATAATTGCTTTGAGAATCTTTCAGCATCTGGCTGAAAAAGCTTAAACGCTGAATAGGCTCTGTTCTGCCTCCATCCAATAAACGCCAAATAATACAACGACCAATGTGATGCCATTATTTGATCGTATTTCGGCGAGAATTAGCGAAATGCGAATTGTATTGCCATATTTTGCCAGTTCTAGCTGGTGGATTCAAAACAAAAGCATCCGCCTTGACCTGTCAAATCGTCAGCAAATTACAGTCGTAAATGATTCTCTGCTCATAAGCTAGTAGTGGGGCATTGTGAGTAATAATCACTGCCATTTCTGCAGTATTTTACTGTAGTTCGCTTTTCATTTCAGTGTTAATTAAATCAGATGCACTTCGATTTGATGAACGCATACTGAAATGACTGATTAGTACATTAGCAATGACAACTCTAAGATACTCGTTAGCAATTAATGCTTCATTGCACCTAGTCGATACAATATATCATCATTCATTGCATCTTTGTGGTTCTCCGATAACGTGTCTGCTGGGGCTGGGAAACATGTAGTCAACACTACAGCGAATAGTAGATGAATTTGTGTTGTCTTACAGTTCAATGCTGCTTCAGCAAACATATTGTCGTACCAGTTGTCGTCTCCTAGCAAGCCGAATGCATGGCATGCAGCTTTATACGTTTGATACTGTTGTACATTCACTTTGCGTATATATTGAAATGACAATGGGCAGGTGACATTAGCCAACAACATTCGCAGATAAATGCAGTCAGTCCGCCCCGGATTAATTGTATATACTCGAACCAAAGTGTTTGATTTGAATAAACCCGGTCTCCCAACAATTGTTGTGCCTTGTTTGCAGGGCATCCATTTCTTTGTTTGAGCCTATGCGAAATAGTGTGGTACTACGGAGTAGAATAGTGTTCGTGCAAAGGCATCAAAAATATCTGCATGATTACATATACAAATTGAAAAATTCGGTGAGTGTTGTTTTTGGTGGATTTATAGCAGTATCCATTGTTGTCTCGTTTGTGAATCCGTCGACATTTGTGATGGTATCGTGACGTGTATTGAGTATTATTTAATTATATTAGAACAACTTCAGTAACTATTAGAAATGTACAATAAATAATCATAGCACTTCAAATTGATAAGTGTTCTTATGAGAATACAATTACCACTTCAGTTACACTGAGAAAGAAAAACATAACTGCTACGATCGATGCAGAAACAGTAATAATCGCGAAGAAATATGTGTAAGAAGTGAGGGAAATCGTATTGTGTGAGACAGACGTCTATCTCAATCTGCTTACTATTTGCTGGGTGAGAGGGGACACTTGTAGACGTCTTGCGGGAATTACTGATCGATTGATAAATGATCAGTAAAAAATCTGGAGAGGACCACTCTTATCACCTACAAGTATAAAAATAGCCTAAATTTTTTTCTGTCCTAACCTTTTCTCAGACCTACTAAATGTAGATAAAAAATTCGGTGGGGACCTTGGTCTAAACCCTATATCCCAAATATTATGATTTCCGTTTATTTTGTTGACTTTTTCCTGATATAGCCAAAATATTAAATTTAGCACTTTTGGTCGAGTTTATATCGCATGTATTTCATTTGAGCTGATTATATTTATTTTAATACAAATATCTCGGACACGAAGCAATGTAGTAATGAAACTAGGTGAGTCTATGACCTATAATATAAGTTAATAAGATACCAGATATGATTGTATTCCACTCATGATTTCGTCAAATAATGAATATTGAATTCATTTTCAAAATTTCAAATTTTATTCAAAATTTTTTAATGCAAGTTTTGTCAACACCTGAAAATATTTCGCCGCCTTTGGGCCTCACAAACTCCGAGAGCATAAAATGTTCGGTTACATGCGAACTTAGCCCTTTCTTGTTTGTTATATATTAGATAAGATAATTATAGTACCTGGAAAGAAGTGAAGCGAATGGTATAAGCGTTCACTTGTACACTGACGAGGTTGGCTACAAAATGACGTTAAGAGAAAAACTATAAAGCGCTATTACTAAGCCACAAATTAAGCTACAAAAGTAGATTTGGTGCAGAGAATCATAGTAGATAAGGGCATATTTGGTTCAAAAATGTTTGAAAATGGTGTGGCTCTGCCGCCTGGTAGATTTCATGTAGATATTTATATCTATTAAAACTAAATTATCCTAATTTATCGAGAGCATATCCCTCCAGGTATGAAATCGAATAATAACCACACCCACCACCATACAAAGGTCAAGTTGAAATCCAAAAAAAAAGTACAACTACCTAGAAAGAAATGCCAAAAGTATTAAATTTTACAGTAAAGATGGTACGGAAAGGGTGCATGTGAATTCGTATAGAAAATGGACAATAGGCATGTCGCCGCCCACTTTTGAGTGAAAACCCATATTTCAGACCACTTTCAAATTAATTTAGACAGTAATATGCCATAGGCTAATTTTCCGAGAATAATGCGTTCTATTGCCAAAAAGAATAAAACGAGGTCAACATTTCCCCTAGCCTCTATATATCTAATATAAAGATTTTCAAACTTCCAATTGATTTTATACAGTCAAAATGTGAGGTATCTTAGCAAAATTAAGTGATCATATAATCTTGGATATACTATAGTTTTAGTATATACATATAATAGAAATTAATCCACGAATTAATCCACTAGTGCCGTTTTTTTTTTTTGTGAATCATAATTTCGATAAGTGTCTCCATGTTGTAGATAGCAATGAAACGGCAAGCTGAAGATGAATGGGATTGAAGGACGAATTTTTAACGACATCTGAAGGCCTATAGTTGAGCTCTCACAAGCTTTTGTTTTGCATTTGGTCGAAACATTGCAAGAAATTTCAAAAGTTTTTTGTATCGCTGCAACAACACTACTTCTTCAGGCAATTTGAAAATGAATTATTCATGCTACTGGAACTGATCAGTTAATAGGTTATAGATGAATTTATTGTAGAAGGTATTCAACAACTTATTCATGAATCTTATCTTGAGTAGTATCTCATCCAATGCCGGTGGTGATATGATAAATAAATAGTTTGCTACGAAGGAAAAATTAACGAAATCTGCTAACAACACATATTAACAATATAAAGACTAAGATTTTTAGTTAAAAACTAAAAATTAGTGGGGAATGTTGATCTGCAAATGTGTATATGACTTACACATGGGTAATTTAATAATTATGTTACAAGCACAATTTCGTCAAATTTGCATTAAAGTGAATACCATAGTTTGAAAGGAGGCAAATTCTACTGCCAAATCGGCAAGACTTTAAACAGTGAATCAAAAAGTCATGATTTAATTTGAGATGTACTCACCTGAGCACCAGTTAATGTAGCCATATCCAGAATAATGTTCGCTTTCAGATCCTTGTGGGCGTAACTAACACCGTCAGCCAAGACGAGACGCCCCTCAGCATCAGTGTTGTTAATTTCAACAGTACGACCAGAATATAAAGTGTGTACATCATCAGGACTGTGTATCGGCAAACAGAAACATTAGTGGTAGCGATTAGTATTTAAAGTAAACATTTTATAATTAAATAATTTACCGAGTTGCGTTCGGGCCTACCGCATTCTCCGCCAAACATAAGACTGCATGTAAGTTTTCTTTGAAGCCACACTTTATGGCCGCATAAAAGGCACCCAAAATAGCCGCAGCACCGCCACAATCGCGTTTCATACCCGGCATAGCTGTTTTGCCTTTAATGCTTAAACCACCAGTATCATAAACAATACCCTTGCCCACCAAAGCAATAGTATCCTGGGCGCCTTTTGGCTCATAAGACAGTACAACCAATGCCGGTGGTTCAGCAGCTGCTTTGCCAACACCATAAATTCCACCAAATCCGCGTTCACGCAACTCTTCACCACGTATAACAGTGGGCTTTATACATAATTCTTTCGCAATGATTTCAACTTCTTTCACAAAATGACCAACGTTCATTTCATTGCAGGGCATATCTACGATACGTGCCGCTAAACGTATACCCCGCGCCGCCTCCTCAATACATAAAATATCTGTTGAGTTCACAGGCTCTTCGCAAACTTGTCCATCCTTCTCGATGATAATGAATTCAACATTTATTATGGGCCTAACACTGTCGTAGCATTCATCGTTATCCATTACTTCATCCTGGGAATAATTTTCAGATCTATTGTGGCCGCCACTCGTTTTTCGGGAATACAGTGGAAAAGCCCTTGCTACAGCACAAGCGCTCGCAAACAGATGACCACGATCGCACACAATAACAACATTCTCTTCGTTGGCATGCATAATATGAGTTCTAACCAAACGAGTAATGGCATGCGAACGCGATGGTGTATTATGACGGGAACATTTGAGCGGCACAGCTGCTACGGTGGCACAATCCAAATACAGTGAACACTTATCCGTAGGCGAAGGATGTAAACAAGCAATGGCATTCTTGAAAGTATTCTCATCGACTCGCGAATTAAATTTACACGATACATTTGAAAATTTTAGCAAATTTAAGTGACGCAATTGACCAATTATGAGCACGGGCTTGTAGTGAGGATCGCAAGGTGTTAACGAGCTATTGAATTTGATATCAGCAGCCATCTAAAATAGATTCAAAAGCTAGTATTTTAGTTAACATATTCCTTCGCAGACATATCAAAATGTATATATTTAAATACATACTATTTTTACTGAAGCTATCTGGCATGCAAATAAATTCATATGTACGTGGGTATTTTCTAAACTGTCACAAAGCATTTCATTTCGTAAATCCCTCATTGAGATAAGATTATACATAAATAATATGCTTGATTGTAGTGTACAATCTTTGTTTATAGTTTAGATGGTCAAAGACGAGTTTCCTATTTATTTATTTTTTAATGTTGACACTATATTACAACAAATTTATACATATGTACATATGTATATCATCACCAGGAATGTAAATGTGATAAATTATAGTTTTCAAATAGAACACCAATTGATCACGAGTTTTCAAACTGCTCTTTGTTTTTCACATTATATACTATAAGCGTGTATGATCTATATTTATAAGCAAACAAAACTATGTCTTTGTACTACGATTTGCTTTGCACATCCTAAGCTTATTATTTCCAATTGCAATCCCACATTATATGCATATGTATATGCATACGTATTTTTGATATTGGAAATTGCAGTAAAAAACAGATATGCATCTACATATGTACATATACTCGTATATGTATATACGGACGCATATACGTATGCCGATATATGTATGCGCTTTAAACTTACATGGGAATCAACTCGCCTTCCTCCAGTGACAACTTTCTTGTGTTGCATTTTCTATATTACGTAGGTTTTGATTATCAGAATACAATTTAACAAATTCAATTTAATTATATTCAATCAAAATTTATTAAAATTAATTGTAACATGAAATTTTCACCTTATTAGCGCAGCTGACGAACGCAAATGCCACAGTTCAATTATAAAAACTTACAAAGAGAGCGTGATCGTGTTCATCATATAAAGAATAATAAGAAAAGGTAATGTAGAAAAATTTATAAGCAATAAATTAGCGCTTATCAGCGGTATGAAGTACTTGTTCAATGAAGATAACGCGGTACTTAATTCAAGAGTTCAACAGAAAATTTATTTTAATTATCATTAAAATTAAACAAAGATTAAATAAAAATTAAAAAAAAAACTAAATTAAATGACATTAAAAACCTTTAAAACAACTATCGGTTAAATAAAACGTTATTTACCAGGGACCGCTACCAGAGAGTTCTGTTAGTTTCTTAAGGCCGAATTGAAAAAATTACCCGAATATCTTGTGCACGTGTGATCGCTTATCTCTTTCTAAGGCATAGGGCTTATGAGTAGCAACGTATGCATGGTTAGTTTATATGTTAGTTCTTTCAATGGATTGAAGTTTCGGTAGTCTTAACTTTCTGCGTACATTTGACTTTAAATCGGTAAACTTTTAGAAATCAAAGAAAAAAACAAATTAGCTTTAGCCTATAGATTATATAGGTTTTAATATTAATTCAGATTAAAATGTTTTTAATTCAGTAATGCGGTGACCGTGCGTGACAGGATGTAAACACAGTATAATTCGTCAGACCCATGTTAATCCTTATCAACAAATACTGTGCAGATAAAGTAACATTTTATAGCTACAAGTACAACGTGACGTATTCCCAAAAGTAATTGACTATAAGTCAATTGACTTCGCGATTCGGTTTTATTCTTATCTGAAATCAATATCTTCCGTTTGCTTGCCATCTCGGCCTTGAGGTAATTAACATTAACTTAAGGCAAAGGCATATATATTGGAAATGTGATAGGTAATTTGAGTCGAATAATGTATTGTGGTTAGTTGATGCAGTGAAATCAGCATATAAATACCTATGAACATGTTCGACACTACTCTTTTGCAATCAACTTATTCTTAACTATCACACGAAATACTTGATGGGCAGCAAATATAATTTAGCAGATAATCGGAGTATGAATATTTGGTTTATAGTATAATATATATATTATCTGCTTATTTTCCGGATATTAAAAATATTCGTATACGCGGTCATTTGTACCTCACCTCTTTGGCAGCTGTTTTTTTATGATGACACGCTGTTGAATTTCCTACTGTTGTGGCAGTACACAGCACAGTTATGGTTAAGCCTTCTGTGAAATAAAATATCGCACCCTTTGCTATTTTTAATCCTTTCACTATTATATGCATAAATTTTGATAAAACTAATGCGAAAATATGCAATTAAGCTACCGGCAAGGACAACATGATACGAAACTCTCAATTTTCTCTGAAATGGTTGCTTGATTAAGTTGGTAGCAATGTAGATCAGGGAACTTTGAACAGCTGATATCAAAAAAGGCCAGATGCCAGAAATAAACTCGCTAAAAGTAACTGACAAAATCAGTGTGAAATGAAATTTAAAGGAACGACACAGATTATATAGAGTTTTGAGCAACTAAAGGTTTTTAGCTATTCTTTGCTATAAATGAGAAATGCTTATATTTAATACGTTTCTCATAACATTTTATTATGAATTGCTTCTTTGTAATTTTTATGTTTATTATGTTTATATATATTAGTAAATGCTATTATATGAATTTTGAAAATTTTGAGTTATTTATCTGCGTACTCATCTATTTCTCATTTCTAATATGTATGTACGTATTTAAGGTTGGATATGCGTGATGTAGGCTCACTGGAGGACCGAAATATCGCAATTTCAAAATATCCAAAAGTTATTTTGAAAATACCCAATCTATTATTTACTACTGTGGCATCATTGGCAAAAGTTATAAATAATGCGAATTTTTACAGCTCTCTCACAGATTAAAGCTTTCGCATCATTTCGACCTTGCTATCGGCGCCAACTAGAAAAGTTGTCAATCCAATGTAATTTTGGAGTTCTATTTTAGAATCTCTCCCAAACTTGTCATATGTTTGCTCTAATTGTCAAAAAATTGGTGCTATATGGATGCTGCTTTGATGTTATAATCATTTTAGATTTTAAAATACATATTAGCAGGTCATACAAAATTAGTAAATGCTTATACTTACTTTTAATATAACACTTATTGGTTTGTAATTGAGCTTAAGAATGAAGATGTAAATGTTATTTTATAGGGTTGGTATGGTGGATGATTGCTAGAACAACACATATTCTACATTGAACATACCTAACAGAATGCCAACAAATGGAAAATGTCAAACAAATGTCAAATTGAAACAGTCGTTTTACTGCTCCAACATTTCCATTTCCCGAGTTCGTAAATGTTGCAACATCTTTGTGTTCTATTCCTCAACTGTCAATAAAACAAAAAACAATAAACATAGGCGAGGTGGGGCGGGGCGAACAAACCGAAGAATTTAAATAAGCCGAAAAGAAAAGAAAATTTGGCGACGGAACATTATTTCGATCAGTTTGTCGCGTGGTTGGTTTGCAAACGGTTGTGACGGTCTAACTTATTAAAGTAGTACCATTATTTTGGGATTGTTGAGAGTACGATTGGCTGTGTGTCTACATCCAATTAACACCAGAGAATGTATCAATTGAAAAACTTAGCACGTCAAGCTGCTATCCGTCAGCAGGAAGTGGCTACTTTAGTCAAAGCTTTGCCAGTAGCCTTACAAACTCGCGGTTATGCTGAATACCTAATCCCTGAACGCTTGAAGGATGTGCCCACTGCCAAGGACCCACGTTTCTTCGACATGGTGGAATACTTCTTCCACCGTGGTTGTCAAATTGCCGAAAACCGCCTTATTGATGACATGAAAGGAAAACTGTCGCTGGAGGAAAAGAAAAATAGGGTCAAGGGTATTTTAATGCTTATGCAACCATGTGACCATATCATCGAAATTGCCTTCCCACTTCGTCGCGATTCTGGCGAATATGAATTAATTACCGGCTACCGTGCACAACACAGTACCCATCGTGTGCCAACCAAGGGCGGTAAGTGAAATACACTAATTTAAATGTAATCTAGCTAAAACAAGTAAGCAAAAGATAAACGTGGATCGTATTCTTTCGCATGCTATAATGCTGCTATCTGAAATTTGCAATACAAAATAATGCAATTAACGCATATATGTACATAAAAGTTCCAGACATTTGTTCAAATATTCCACGGTATTCTTATGTAATCACCTTTGAGGCCAAAAGGCAAACAAATCATTCACGTATATATATTGCAATAAAGAGCCTCTACCAATTTTAACACCTCCGTGGTTATGAAATGTTACAAAACAGAATTTTCCTTGAAATGTAGTAGTACGTTAAATAGTCCGTTTTCAATACCTATGCATACATAAAAACATGCACGCACATGAATATACTAAATTATTAATGTATGTGCATTTACCAAAATCCATACATAAAAGTATATTCTACTTTTGTTTACACTGCATATAGACATTCGTATGTATATATGTATATATAGGTCGATACTCTAGTGACATTGCATAATATTGCAGGTCATACTATCTTAGCGGAAGGGGTTTAAATGCATTAATTTTCAAGCCATTCAAGTGGCCTTTTCATTACATTGGCTTGGCCTTGATTTTTTCCTTTTTAGGCACAACCATCTTAATAATCATGTAAATTACGTTTGGTTTCTTCTTAATGTGTCGCATTTGTGAGTACTTTAGAAGACTAAAAATTAATTACAAAATAAAAGAAATCGACGTTTCTTAAGTCTGCTATATAAACCAACTTATTTGTATATCATTCTAACTAAAGTGTTGCTTATACATACATATATAAATTCATGATTGCAATTAGCATGTAGACCTATATACTCCTTTCAGTAATAAAATTTTCGTTAAATAAGTTGTAATCTTATAAATACAACAATGTTGTTTATAAATATAATTATTTCAGCGGCTAGCCTTGTAAGAAAATATGTATACTTGTTTTCCTTTCTTCTCAGTTAATTGTGACATAAAATTATCTGTGCAAGAAGTTCAACTTCATAAAAAATCCTTTAAATTCGGAATTTTAAATCTAAACGGTGAATAAAAAGGTAGCGCGAAAATAGGTTATTGTATTTATTTTAGAAGTATATACCCATATATATATAAATAATTAAATACTCCCTTGAAATATTAGATTAAAGTACTTTATTGGACCAATAAGAAAGTTTATTAGTAGTTTTTTTTTTAATAATTGTTTAAATATAGGAACTGTTGGCTGTTGTATCACGTATTCTTTATGACTTCATATCCGTTTTAAAACTACTAACTAATAATTAACCTTATCTAACTTTGGAATTAAAACATTGGTAATTAATTATGATAACTATTCTATAAATACCCACAAAATATATTTAATCAACGAAAAATATATGTTATTAAAACTTTTAAAACTATTAAACCAAAAATACGTATATATAATTTTAAACGTTATCATAATTTCATAACAAGTAAACAAATTATTTAGAAATCGAAAAAAAACATGCAGCACCAACGCAATTTAATGTACTCACTTTTATTAGGAGGATTCCGTCGCTAAGCTTGGTATTGTTCGATTGTTCGATTGTTCGTTATCTTAAAAAAATATATGTATTCATTGTTTATGATTTATGTACATCTGCATGTATGTAAATGCATGCATACGTGTGCCGTAGTTTTGTTTTTTTTTTGGATTGAGCATTCGATTTTCGGCATGCTTACGCGGCAGCGGAAACACCTCTTTACAGAGATAACTGCGAAATCTAATTCCTTCACTGCTAATATCCACGAAATTGTTGCCAAGCCCCCTTTTTCGGCAAATATGAATGTCTTCGATAACAAAGAAGGCACTTGAAAAATTTAAAAAAACTATTTCTTTGTACAGTCTATTAAAAACTACTTATGTATTTTGCCTTTTAACGTCTTGTTAATTGATTCAATAAATTGAAATATTAAAATTTATACAAACAAGTAAAGCACACTTCGTTTCATAATTTGTTAGGAAAACAAATTTAATCTGTTACATATTGTTGGGTGAAAAAATATTGCTACATTTTTGTATATATTTATTCTTATCATTTAAAATATATGCGTACTTACATACATATGTTTGCATATGGTGTGAATGTTGCTATATCAATTAGAAAGGTACTGTGGTTTTATTTGCTGTTATAAATTTGCTACGACAGTTTTTGTTATTAGCATATTATGTTTATTAGTTTTGTCGAAATAACAAGTAAAACTTTGCAGTACGGCTATGTCTACTCAATCTTTAATATAATTTTTTGAGTATTAAGCATGAAGTAAAACATTCTGGCATTGAAATAGTTACGTATCCAATAAAAATAAGAATAGATATGCATATATGGGTATTAATTTTGTTATAATCGATTCAGTAATTTTATGATTGCATATTCTCGGTTTGCAATTTTATGAACGCTTAATTTTAACGGTAATAATTCAAGTATTACTTTCTCGCAACGTGTAGCTATAGAGTATCATGATATTGTTCACCTAACGGTTATTTCCAACACATAAAACTAATCTAGATAGATATAGAGTTATATATAAATGATCAGGATGACGCGACGAGTTGAATTCCGAGTAACTGTCTGTCCGTCCGTCTGTCCGTCCGTCTGTCCGTGCAAATGGTAACTTAAGTAAAAATTGAGATATCTTTTAAAATTTGGTAAACATGTTCATATAAAATGCTTTAACTAAGCTCCCAATTAAGATATAAAACTTTCATTTGGTACAGGGAATCGCAGTAGGGAGGGCCATATATGGGTTGACAATTTCTTAAAGTAGATATGGCCCCTAATAGATTTAATGCACATATCTCACAAACCTCTAAAGTTTTATCAGCAAAACTAGTATAAATTCTCCTATACCTCCTTAGAAAATTTGAAAATGATGCAATTGGATTAGAACCACACCCACTCCTCATATAACGGTTATATTGAAAACTCCTGAAAGGGCATTAACTCGCTGAAAAACAAGGCAGAAACTTTGAATTTCACAGCCAGAATGGTACTTAAGGGCTTCAAAGGAATCGGTGTAAAAATTGGACAGTGGAAGTGGCACCGCCCACTTACAGGTAAAATCCTATATCCGGAACTATTATACCAATTTCAACCAAATTTGGTGTGTAGTATTTTATTTGAATCCTTATATTACAGTGTGAAAATGGGCAAAATCGAAATACAACCACTTCTACTTCCCATATATCACAATTTTAAATATGTACATACATTTATTACATACATACATTTAATATGTACATACATTTAATGCATACATACATTTAATATGTACATACTACCAATAAAGATATCGGAGCGAAATCTTATACAAAGGATGCCTTGAGGGCCCTCACGTCTAAAAACTGTCGAAATCGATTTATAACTTTTCAAGTCCCCAGATACCTAATATGTGGACCCGGTGCCTATGTCAGACTTTTTACCGAAAATCTCGGTCAGTCTTCAATATATATTTTTGAAATTCATATATTCATATATAAATTCATATATATCGGTCATTCTGCCAGATATCTTAATAAAATTCAAACAACGTCAACGGTAATAGGTTGACCTGACTCCAAAAATTTATGAAAGCGGACCAATACCTCCCCAAGCCCCCATATAGCTAATATGGTGGTTTTAAAAATTCCGGTTGACTTTATATCATGCATTTCGGTTAATATGTAATATATCTTAATAAAATTCAGGCAACATATTTTCCTGATGTGTCTTGAGTCAGCATAATGTGTCTTCATGCCAAAATTTAATAAAATCGGGTCAATACTTCCCTAACCCTCCCATACCTAATATGAGAATTTTCAAAAATCCATGTATAGCGGTCAATATGTAAGACATCTTAGAAAAATAAAATTAGTGAGCGTATAATCTTGAATATACCCTAGTTTGGTGGTCAAAAATGAGCAAAATCGATATACGAATTATCCAACCAGCCCCCATATATAACAAATAATATAATAAAATCAATGTTATCTACTCAGATCTTACCCTAGCCCCAATACACCCAATGTAGTGTTTTCCGTCTTTCCAGCTGACATTAAACCGTTTATATAAGTCAATATGTGTGACATTTTAAAGGAATTAAACATTTTATTAACCATAATATGATCTAGCGCTGAATATGAATGAAATCAGTCTAGACCTTTGTCTAAACCCCATACCTCCAATAGTATAATTTATGTCTAATGGTTGACTTTTTCCTTATATACACAGTATATTAAATTTCGTTCCTTTGGTTGATTTTATATCGCAAATATCTCCATAGAAGATATCTCAAGAAAAATTAACAATATTTCGAATAATATCATAAATATAGGTAATTTGTCATGGATTGTCTGTATGAGAATATGAAACTTAGAAAATAATTTGATGCCAAATATGATAATAATAATTAAAATAATAAAATAAAAAAATAAATAATAAAATAATAAAATATTAATTGCACTCCATTCACAATTGCGTCGAATAACAAATGCTGAGTTTTATCAACACCTAAAAATATGCCCAGGCTTTGATCTTTGAAAATTGCGTTAGTATAAAATGTTCGGTTACACCCGAACTTAGCCCTTCATTGCTTGTTTCTATAAGCATTTAGTCGATGCTAAAATGAAATACGACTAGCGTAAAATTAGCTAATAAAATAGCAATTATTTTCACATTATCAAATATGGGGAAATATGAGGAATATAAAAATATAACGTTTTATTAAATTCGTATTAAAAAAAATAAAACCTCTACATGGCATTAATTTATGTAGTAAAACAGATATACAAATGAAATATTTTATTGTCATTTTATTAAAGAGAATAAAGAATTCAATTAACGCTTAACAAATATGTTTGTTTACTAACTCAAATGGGCGTACCGTAAACCGTTGTTAAACATAGTAACAAAGAAAATTTTATTAATTTATTACTTTCAATTTATTTAAATTATCTTTAAACGTGTTTTTATATACTGGTGTATTTAAATTAGTGTGCAAATTTTATTTGAAAAACTCGTCTAATTCCTTTAATTTTATCCGTTATGAATATTTCATTTGCTATGATAGAAATTGATATTCTGTCTGAAGTATATTATGTCGTTTAAATACAAATTTTTATCGAATACCTACATATCTATAAGTATACAAATGAATTTAAATTGTGCCTGTTGCAAATTGTCTCACTACACAGAGAAGCAACAAATAGCAGTCAACAAGTAGTAGAAACATGAGGATGTCTGGTGTCGACTATCACGCTGTCCTCGCAAAACGCTTATGTCATCATCGATTATTTAAGTTTTTTTTTCAATTTAAATGGGAGTAGCATAAAAGGAATGCGACTAAAAGAGTCTGCTGGCGAATGGTTAATTATTAAGTACGTTTCTTGTTTATTGTTGTTGTAACATAATGCTGCTTTCTTTTTAATACCTTCTAATACTGGCTCAAGCCAAAATATTAAAATATGAAGAAGGGGTGATTAGTTGTCATTTTAAGTGGATTTACTTAAAATATATATGTAAGTATGCAAGTATGTATATATGTAAGTATGTATATAGTATATATGATAACGGCAACAGTGTTGCCTCTTGTAAATGCACTTTAGTTATCATTTATATAATTCATAACATTGTTTCGTCTAGTGCAAAGACAAAAATACGAACAAGTACTTCGTTTTTTCTTTTTTTTTTAGAAAGGTTTCACTTTCGTTCTCACTTTAATTATACATGTACATTTATAAGTATCTATGTAAGCGGTCATATTGAGAAATAATGTCTGCTGTAGTTTCGGCTTTTTCACAATTGTTATATTGAAAAAACCTTTTGCATGGGCCCCTAATGCAATAACAAATTATAGGTATTATATTTATAAACAATCGTTTGTACATTTATACATATTGCAGATACATATCCCGTGCTTTTTGTTAAGAGTGCATATATGGCAACATATCCGATATAGAAACATGATCTTCCATATTATATCAATGTTATATTTGCATTGCTGATAGTCATTGGAAATTATCTCGATTTTTATTTATAAATTACTGTATTTCTACTATTTATATTCTTTCTCTATTTCGAACTCTACTCCTATGCCTTTTAGATAAAATTTCTGAAATGTATAAAACAAAATGCAATTAAACTTAAAATTTTAGTTTAGCACGCTTATTATCTAATATTCGAAATGTGTATTACTTCAATTCAATATACATTCATACGAGCTCATGAAATAGTAAATTTATTACTGAGTGAGATTCTGAGTCGTCTTCCTCCTTCCCAGAATATATCAAATCTAATTAACTTGAATCTTAATACACGTGGTACATTTACATTGACGTATTATGCATATACAAATCGCTGAAGTCCACTGTATTAGAAAATAAATATAATAAAAGCAAATTTTTATTGAACTGCTTATAAATTTGTAACCGGAATGGCTTAAGACACGAGACTTAAGCACGTACGTTTGTTTGCATGTACATATGTATGTCACTATGAATCGTTAGCAATTTGGCGAAGACGTCATCAGCAATAAGCATACATACAGACATATTTATAATAGGTGCACGCCTTAGAAACATTTCGCGTTCACGCCACGTAATTAACCTTAAAATCAAAAAATTCTGATTTCGTACACCAATTTCTTATCTACAAGCAAGTAAATAGAATTTTATGTACATATGTATGTGGTATGTACGTGCTATTGCTTTGTTTCAGTTCGCAAAAAATCTTTAAAACTTCTAAGTTCGCTTGCTCGCAGTCACCTGACGACCAGAACCTGTTGTTCTCTCCCGAACTAAACAAAATAAGTATTGCCACATCTATACATACATACGTACACATACTTTTTACGGCAACTAGTTGAGCCACACAACTGTACGTTGGTTGACTGGCGATAGCTCATGATATTTTCCCGGCATTTTTGCTATTGAACATTAGATACGAATGAATACGCAAATATAAAAATGGTGTAGCATATATGTACATACATATGTAAATATATTGTTGATATATAACATGTTATTCTGTATTAGTGTTGGGAGAACATTAAAGTATCCTCCGAAATAGTGATCTAATCTCTTGAAGCGTATGGCACGTAACCGCCTCCTAGAATGCTCGAAAAACGAGCCCCTCTGCAACATCTTCAGTATTCTAATATAATATATGTATGTTTGTATGTGCACTGATAATCTTCACAATTATGTACCCGGCAACAACGATTTCAGATCATGCCAAAAATTCGCCAACAGTTGCTGTGTTGTTGGTATTACCTATTTTTAAACTGTTTTGGTTTTTGCTAAATGGAATTTACTTTTAAAATTTGTTATTTGTTTTGTTTTGAAAATAATTCGTATGTGTTAAAAATTGGTGTTTTGAGGGTTTGATGGCTTTGCTGTTATGTGTGTATTTTTTGAATAATATTTACTTGTATGTACTTTTGTTGTTTTTCGCGTATCTCTATATAGAGAGTAGGTTCACGCTAAGCGCATACGTTTTTATTTGGTATATATACATAATAAATTATCACAAAGCACTAGAGGACAGGCACAGTAAAGTTTTTGTTTTTCTTATTAGTACTTTTTACCGATTTTATTTATTTTTCTTCAATTCATCTTTTGCGTTTTCATATTATTCTTCTAATTAGTGCGTAGCTTCTGTTAGATAATTCTGTTTGCTTTGCCGTTTATCATTAAGTTTGCATAAAAAAGGCACAACAAATAGCAGGAATTATTATATATGCACTTTGCGTAACCAACATTGTCGGATTTAAGTATTAAGCGGACCTAGATATTATAGATAAATGCTGTATTAATATGAAAACAATTCTAAATTAAGATCATTTCATGCTATGGAGCAAGGCCGGTATATCTGCATTCATTAGTCATTGCGAAGCGGTATAGACAAGTTTCGAGTCTAAACAGTGTATGAAGCACATAGCACGGTAAAATATAAATTGTTTGGGCGTTTGGGTGGACTTTAAAAACCCATTAAACCAAATATTGTTTTCTTTTTTATTTTATGATACTTTACAATAGTAAGGTTATCACAAATGTTTATTGTGTTTTCCAAAGCAACTTTTACGATCATATTGTTTATTATTTTATGGTTTTCGATTCAATTGTAGTATTTGTGACTAAAAAAGTATTGCTGCTTGACCTTGCTAAAAAGACGTAACTCAATTTAATGTTCCAAAAAGTTTATCTATGGTTAAATGTTCTAAAAAGTGTAACTAGGGGTTGTACTTCGTATTTCAGATATTCGAATTTATAAGTCATATGTGAATAACGAATAAATTGATAATAGTACCCCTTTGATGCCATTTATACCGACCTATAGTCTAGTGGAGTTCCATACTTGACATAGTATTAACAGCATATTCATGACGACTAGTATATTTGAATTAAATTTACTTTGCGGGAACTAAAATATTCTTCAATTTTTGATTATTTGGGTACAGTTATCGGCAATAACTAATTTAATCAATTGAACTTATCTACATATATATGTACACAATATCTCTTGACACAATACATTCACTTCAAATCGAATAGCGCAACTGAACTCCATATTTCTTATCTAGTCGTCAAGAAAGCTGAACTATTTTTTAAGAAAACAGTAATTATCCACTTGGTTTGCAGGCAATAAATAATTGTTTACCATTGAATATTCATGGGCCACCACCATAGAGGAGTGAAACAAATTTCCCGGTCCAAATCCTGTTCCAAAATGTCAGGTTTAAGTTGCTCCTCGGCAGGCAAAATTGAAGATTTCGAGTACCTCTAAAGAGTTTGCTTACTCTCAATTCATTGGATCCAAAATACGATATAGGCTTTTCTAAAGCACCGAAATAGAATGCATATCTTAATACATATTTCTAGTGCTTTCTGCTGTCTGGTGCTTTGCAAAGGTCATTTGGCTGTGTAGATATTGCATCAGTCTCCGAACACCTGCGAAATGCTTTCACTTAATTGAATAGAAATTCAAAGTCGTCACGAAAACCTTGAATTCCCTTTCTACTTGTTGGATGTGCACATTTGACCAACTGACTGTTCTCAAGGTGTGAATCCTAGCATAACGTTTGGCCACCGTCCAACAGGGCGTATGTGTTACATTTAGCTCACGATTTTGCGGTTTATTTGTGCATGTTGTACTTATGTATTTTTAACCGCATGATTAATAACGCGAAAAGTGTAATTGCATAATACTTAATATAAGTATTTAAACGAAAACACCACACATACAATAATTCCAACATTTTTGTTTTAACTTATAACCAAGATAAGTAGTTATATGGATTTGGAAGTAATTTCAGTTAATTTCCCATTTCTCCTCTTCTAAATGATTATAAATGCATTCGATTTTTATTGATTACAATTTATTATTGTTTTTTCAGGCATTCGTTTCTCTTTGGATGTTTCACGTGACGAAGTCAAAGCCTTGTCAGCTCTAATGACATTCAAGTGCGCCTGCGTCGATGTACCATTTGGTGGCGCCAAGGCTGGTCTCAAGATCAATCCTAAAAAGTACTCCGAACATGAATTGGAGAAAATTACACGCCGTTTCACCCTTGAGTTGGCCAAGAAAGGCTTCATTGGACCCGGTGTCGATGTGCCGGCCCCCGATATGGGTACAGGAGAACGTGAAATGTCTTGGATTGCCGACACATACGCCAAGACTATTGGCCATTTGGATATTAACGCGCACGCTTGTGTAACTGGAAAGCCCATCAACCAGGGCGGTATCCATGGTCGAGTGTCTGCGACAGGTCGTGGTGTTTTTCACGGTCTCGAGAATTTTATCAATGAGGCTAACTACATGAGCATGATCGGTATAAAATGACTTCAGAAACATCAAGTTAGCTATATTTACACGTGTTCATGTTTCTGTTTTGTAGGCACTACTCCCGGTTGGGGCGGCAAAACATTCATCGTGCAAGGTTTTGGTAATGTCGGTCTGCATACTTGCCGTTACTTGACGCGTGCTGGCGCCACCTGTGTGGGCATTGTTGAGCACGATGGCTCCATCTATAATTCAGAGGGCATTGATCCCAAGGTTCGTGAGAACTATACTTCATTTTTTACAGAAAATAATTAATGCTTTTAATATGTTTTAAAGGAATTGGAAGACTACAAGAACGAACACGGCACCATTGTCGGTTTCCCCGGCGCTAAGCCCTACGAAGGTGAGAACTTGATGTTCGAACCTTGTGACATCTTTGTGCCAGCTGCTGTTGAGAAGGTCATCACCAGCGAAAATGCTCACAAAATCCAGGCTAAGGTAAGCAAGAGGTCTACCGGAAGACAATATACACATTTTAATTTCAAATTAAATTCAGTTAAATGTTAATAAAAATTTAGTGTGTTCAAATTTATTTATTCCTTACACTTTTTTTTTGTACATACTCGCAGATCATTGCCGAGGCCGCCAACGGTCCAACCACCCCAGCTGCCGATAAAATTTTGATTGAACGCAACATTTTGGTTATCCCCGATTTGTACATCAACGCTGGTGGTGTAACCGTTTCATTCTTTGAATGGCTGAAAAACTTGAACCATGTTTCATACGGTCGCCTTACATTCAAATATGAGCGTGAATCCAACTATCATCTTTTGGGTAAGTTCAACTTGACCGCTTCTCTTGGTTTTTTTTTATTGACAAATATTGTAATTGATTTGTAAGCCATTACATTACCAAAAAGTAAACACTGAGCAAAGCATACAGTTATTTCTACTGCTAGCGTACTCGCGCAAGTGCTCAAAATGCTTCAACAGTAATGGCTGGCATTTTGCACTTCTTTTCTCTTTTCACTTCTTTTCATTAGTTTGAATTCAAATTGATTGCTTTTATAGATATTGTCATTGTATATTTCTTTCTCTATTATTTTCAATCAGAGCGCACTCACCTATGATTGATTAAAATATTCTAACAAGATATTAATGCTTTCCAAATTTCAAGTTTATTGAGTACTTTTATATACATATATATCTCTATATATTGATATAATTTACTGTGTTATTTTAATACTACAGTCGAACTTCGATACGTTGTTCGAAACACTTACTTAAATATTATAAAAAAGGATGTGATAAGCTTATCTTAGTTTATTCCAACGCTAAATAACATAAAAAATATGCACATTCATTATTTAAATTTTGTATAAATTTAAGCCATGTGTATGCTAATTTTATCGAAGTTCGACTGTAATATTTAATTATTCGGTTTTCTCGCTTTTATTAGAATCTTTTTTGTTTGGCGGATATTTTGTAAAAATTTCTGATTAATAGAATTGATTAATAGAATTTCTCTTTTTACAAAGCTTAAATTTCGTTGCTCTTTAACACAGTACATAAAATTTACTATGTTATTTACCACTCACAACACAGTTTACATACAGTTTGTCACATATTTGTTTGCAAAATGAAAAGCAATATGAAAAAAAAAGAAAAAAGCTTAGTTTTTAATAACAGAAATAAATTATTTCAGTTTTGTTTTTTCATTATACTATAGGTGAATGTATCTTAAATCAATTTAAGCCACAAAAATTCCAAAAATCAAGACACATTGGTTTATTTTAACCACCCCCTTTATGGTAAACCATGAACTAAATAAGTATATGAAATGTTCTCAATTAAACTTAGAACAATTTACTAGAACAATTATTATATAT
This sequence comes from Bactrocera minax, assembly GCA_021498325.1. Lineage (NCBI taxonomy): Eukaryota > Metazoa > Arthropoda > Insecta > Diptera > Tephritidae > Bactrocera > Bactrocera minax. Next base: position 2,823,531 of record JAKEEE010000024.1, read on the forward strand.
TATTTATAATTATGCATTTATATATTATTTAATAACAATTAGAACAATTTACAATTTACAATATAATTAATCGCATTGAAAGGAAATCGCTTATTAAAACACTCAGGTGGCAGACCATCGAAGCTTGATAGGCCCGACCAATCAGAAATACCTAAAAAGAACAACAATAATCCTAAAATAAGCTTGAGACAGTTGGTATCATAATTGGAATTACACGAATGTGGAAAGACAGTGTGTTACAAAACCTAAAAATCCATAATTATTCATCGAAAATAGCTAGGAAGAAACCTTTGCTTTGCACTGGATATTGAAAGGCGTATGAACTTTTTGACTGCCCATGTCAATGAGCAGCAGAGTATTGGGACAGTGTTATATTTTGTGACGATACCAAAATTATGATGTATTACCACGATGGATCAAGCAAGGTTGGGAGAAAACCCAATACAGCTCTACAACAAAAGAATATTATATCCAGTAGTAAGGTTTAGCATGTTTTCTGTTATGGTTTGGGGCTGTGTCTATTCGAAAGGCGTTTGTGAGATGCGGTTTTACAATGAGAATTATATAGTCGAAGGAGTATTATGTAGACATTTTTAAAAATGAAATGACCAAAGACCAAAAACACAAATCTTAGTTGTACAGGTCCTGGGTATTATACAATTGCAATAAAGTTATCGACCCGCCTTCTCAGAGCCCTGACTTTCACCCATTTAAAGATGTTAGGTCGTTTTTAAAAAAAAGAGCTGCTAAAAGGAGCCCAACAAACAAAAAATATTTAACCAATGCTATTCAAGAGAAGAGTGGAGCCGAATACCTCTAGTTTATAACTTAATTCACCCAATGCCACTAATAATATACTATACTAAATATTAAGTTAATTTCACTTTTTGTACAGTTATAGCTTTATTTAAAAACGATTGTTGAAATCTGCGCAGATTGACAATTGACAGCACAATATTTGAGTTAATGTTCATTTTGTTGTTTTTTTAAGTTTATAATTTGACTTAAAAAGATTTAAGATACATTTACCTATAGTAGTATGAAAAAAAATACAACTGAAAACATGTATGTCTGTTATTAAAAACTAAGCCTAAAATTCAATTTTCATATTGTTTTTAATTTTGCAAACAATTAATTGACAAACTGTATATTAAATAGGAGCTCATTTTACCAATCAATACTTTTAAATAATTTCAAAATTTTCATCAATAAGTAATTTGTGTTTTTCTTTTTCCGTTTTTCTATCACGAATTTAGCCTCAGTCCAACAATCCATTGAAAGATTTGTTTTAGACGGTACAGTTGTTCTTCTTTTTTACTCTTTGCATCATCTCATATCTCGAACTAATTTTTTTGTCTAAACTTTTTCAAATTTTTTTTGTACATTAACATACATGTATATGTTTTATATCCTACGCGTCTTTTGTAGTGCCGAATTTTCGATTTTAGCAATGTCCTTATGTCGACTAAGTAGATAAATTGTCAAAATTGTGTGTGCTTATTCTTATTACATACATACATACATACATATTTGCTTTTAGGTATAAAATTGCTTGAACTACAAAAAGGAACACATTTCAACTTCCCTTTTCCCGAACCGGAACGCAAGTTTCTACCACTGCATGCATTACTAGGTCTAAAAAAGAAATTAAAAATTTTACCTGTAGTTTTGAATTTATTGATTACACGCTTTCAGTTTGCTATGAGAATTTATACACTTACTTGTTTAAAATAGAACAGAAGTTATTCAATTTGCATACCTCATACCTATAATGTTTGCTTTTGTTGTTTAACAAGTTTATTTGTACTTCTGGACACTAATGCACAAATTCATGCTAATTTCTGAACATTTCGCTCTTCTTCAATGCAGAATCCGTGCAGGAATCATTGGAACGCCGTTTCGGTCGTGTTGGTGGCCGTATCCCGGTTACTCCATCGGAAGCATTCCAGAAGCGCATCTCTGGTGCCTCTGAGAAGGATATTGTACACTCCGGTTTGGATTACACCATGGAACGTTCGGCGCGTGCCATCATGAAGACCGCCATGAAATACAACTTGGGTCTGGACTTGAGAACCGCCGCTTATGTGAATTCCATTGAGAAGATATTCACCACATACCGCGACGCTGGTTTGGCTTTCTAAGCGCTACGTATTTCAGTCGACGCATTAACACTTAATTATTACTAAGCATGAAGCAAGGAGTAAAGTTAAGACGCATCATTCAAATAATAAATAAATATTATGAAATAAACAAATATTAAACTCACACACTCACGCACCAACAAAACAAAAACAACAAAAAAACAAAAATGGAAACAAAAACCTTAGCGTTTGTTTGTAATATCAATTTGTTCAATGCGATTGTAATTGGCGGATACCGAAAAAAAGGCAAAAATCAGTTCAAATAATTTCACTGTATGAATTATTCCTGCCAATCTTCTTAAGTGTAATTCGACATTCATACATATGTACATACAATTTGTATGTATAAAAGTGTAAAAAAGTGGCTTCCTAAAATATCCTTGATGTCACTTTTTATTAGACGCCGACACTCAATCAAAGTCACACACAAATTTTGATGTCATTCATCAAAATCTTTAATGTATTTGCTGTAATTTATTTGACCACAATGAAACGACCTAATGGCTGTATTAATACTAATTCATGTTATCTTCTTTTTTTAAATAGTTTTGTGTTGATATTTAACTTTAAGTTTTAAAAAGTGAAGCAATGCATTTTATTGTAAATTGACTTACGTAAAGAAAAGAGAATGGAGTATATAGAATGATGAGCTGTATCACGGTAACATTTTAACTCTAAAAATATATTAAAAGCTAAATAATAAATAAAAATCTAAAGCTGTGCTTTTATTATTTGACTTACTGAAAGCAGTTTATTAAAAACTTCAGAGACGTACCTTTGGAAATATATATCTCTCATATACATATATGTGTGTTCAAAAAATAACAGGAATTTTCGTGTTTTGGAAAAAATATTTATTCATTCGTCTACATTAATATTGTCGACTTCCAAATAGTCTCCATTCGATATTATGCACTTGTGCCAACGCTTCTTCCAATCGTCGAAACCCTTCTCAAACTCAATTTTTGGAGAGCTTGGGATAGCCTTTAGCTCTTTCAGCGATGCGCTTTTAATGTCATCTATACGAGTAAAACGACGGCCCTTTAAGGTTATCTCTATTCTAGGGAATAGGAAAAAGTTACACGAAGCCATGTCTGGAGGCTGGGGCATCTTTACAATTCCAAGAATTCACGAACAAGCAACAAAGTGTTAGTAGAAGTAAACAAAAGTGAACAAAAGCTATGAATTGTTTTTCCAAATCGTATCGTTTTTTGCGGATTGCTTCACGCAAACGGCGTTTAACTTGTAGGTAGTGCTCCTTATTGACCGTTTGAACGTTTTGAGGCAAGAATTGCCATTAAAGTCAAAGAACACAGTCGAAGAACATTCCCGTTATTTTTTCACCATCACGTAACAAGTCCCCGCATTACCCACTCAAACCAACTCATATAACATCCCCATTTCCCTATGGTTCGTCTTCGTCTAAGCATCTTTTTTCCTAGACATCCCATTGTATATTATTCATATACACCCTTAACAACAACAAAATAGCTTTACTATTAGGTTTCAATCAAACATAAATAAATTAGTAAAGCATTGTCTGCCTCAGTTGTAGTACATCTTATGCACCCAACCCTCGGAAAAGCAAATCTTGTTTATCAAATAGTTTTATTAAACATAGTCGAGTCTACAGGCTGTCAAGCCCAAATGGTACATAATAATTTTTATATCCTCTCTATGCGATAAATGATCAATACTTAGGACCGACGTTTTGCAGCTGTCATTTAGCTGTCAAGTCATTCTACATTTTATAAAAATATAAACGGCAAAAAAAAACGAATTAATGATGAGTTCAGAAGTAAATCATGAACATATATATTCATATGATAATTCTAAAGAATTCAAAGCATTTATTATGTTTTAGTTTTTATTTTATTTTGGCACAAATTATGACAAAGCATTATTGTTTATTGTAAAATATTATTTATGCAAAATTTTTCGGTACAGCAATTTTGTGAGTAGATACGAATACATAGATACGTAAAACATTAAAATTCGTTTTAGTCTTCTATTTAAAAATCTTAATTTACAGTAATACTATAAGTACACTTTAGATCATATATATCATATCGGCGTAGCATAATAAATGTGTACGAAAATAACTTAGGTCATATAATGTCTTTAATTGTTACATTAATATCAGCTTTGTATAACACTTGTTAATATCCAATAACTTGTGTTTATATGGTATAGAAACATTTAGATTATTTTAATTAATTTAATCCACATTATCTTTTCGAAGTTACTCAATTAAGTACCAATTTAGTGGAGGTGACTTTTAAATCATTAGAGATTTTGGAAATAGTTTTTGTTTTATATAGTCTTCAATAATCTCTATTACATGATCACACGTTAACTTAGGCACCTTCAACCGATATCCTGCAGTCTTTAATTTCGTATTATCTAAATATAAGTGTTTGTGGTACAATTGCTCTTCGTCTAAATATGGCGTTAATGGTGTATTGTTGATTTCATTCTTCTGACAAATCTCCGCCCATGGTGTCATGTGTTTATCATTTACATCACTCACTGTATCTGAGAGGCTTAACTGTAGACAATGAAAAGAAAATGGTTTCTTAAAAATATGGAATATTTTGATAAATTGGAAAATTTGCCTACCTTTGCTAAATTCGACATGACCACGCCAAAGTAATCAACATTTATTGAAAATACATCTGATAATATATCACTTATGCTTCCTTGTGTCGAATCAGCGTCATCAACGAGGTTATATATTTCGCCTGCAGCAACTGGGTTAAGTGCTAAAAACCACATAGCCGCACAAACATCATCAACATGCACAGTATTAAGTCTCATAGACTCATTCCATAGCAATTTCATACATTCTTTTAAGTACTTGTATATGGCTGCTACAATAATGCGAGGCACTGTAGCAAACGTGAAAACATGAATGTATGATAAAAATTATTTCGACGAGTATGGGTGTATGTGTGGGAAACTGTTATCGAAAATTATATAAGTGTACTCACTCAAGTAGCGCTTATCTCCTAACCCATACACGATCGGCAGTCTCACAACTGTATAATCCAACACACCACTCAGTGTTTCAAGCTCACGCTCGACCTTCAACTTTTGTTTAGCTAAACAAGTCCACGGCTCATGTTTACAATCTTCCTTTTGTGGCACCTTTTCTGAACTGTTAACACATCCGGAACTTAGCTCGATAAATCGCTTCACTTTTATGTTTGCTGCTTCGTTGGCACAATTCGTACTTAATTTAAGTATTCCCTCTTTGTATACAGATTCTGCTTGATTTGGACGTGTCTCTGCTGCGCAGTTGAATACGAGATCCCACGTATGTCCTGTTGTAGGATGTGGGGCGAACGCATTCTTACAAGACGCTGTAGAGAATATATATATAGTAAAGATAGCTACTTGCAACAAAAAAATATACAGTCATTGAAAGTCCCTACAGACGCGCTTACGCTAAGTTTAGCGCGGCATGCATACAAATTGTGTGGGTTGTTCGTACGTACATATGTATGACTCACAGCAATATGCAAATATATGTATTGTATACTAACCGGCATTTATGAGATTAGCGCTGCAAAATTCCACTTTTTTAGTATCAAAAGCTTGATTATGTCGCTCGTTTAGCCAAGCCATTTGTGGAGGCGTTTTATCCACCACGCGGATTTCCTCAGTCAAATCATTCTCTATCAAATAAGTAACCATATTGCGGCCGATGAATCCACACCCTATATTCAGACAGAAGGCCGTAGCGATACAAGAAGATATCAATATAAAACAAGAGGCAAATATCTGACGAGTTCATGATCTCAGTAAATATATTCTGTGCCAAAATTACAGCAAACAATACATCAGCCAGAAAACTGCCAAATTAATATAGATGTATAATATAAACTTACCTCCCAATATCAGCACCGATGGTTTCTTGTCCATTGTTAATTTAGTAATGTATTAATAAATGAGAGCCAGTGGATTTGACCAGTTAGTCAATGCGATATATGCAAATCGCAAAACAAAAGTTTTGAAATCAACAGTACGAATGAAGCGAACAAGTGATGGACGGCGTTGCCACCCTACAATCTGAAAAATTTACATTTAGCAAATATCGAGCCACAATCCTGTTATATTTTATCTCATCATGACTCATAGCAAATATGCGCAACATTTAAAAAATATGTGAAACAAAATATTTAGATATATCCTATGGCAAATATGATCAGTAATTGTTATTATGTATTTATATAAAAAGAAAAATTATTATTCATATATCACTGGAACAGTTAATTTTATTAAGTGAATTAACAGCCGTGATATTTGATGAATTAAAAAAAACAGCTTTGATGAAAAAATGTTAAAGGCATTCCTGTGGAGCCTAGGTAAATACTATGTAGATCAAAAATATAAAATAGTGGATAAAAGTATTCCTAACGCCGTTTCTGCATATTTCTGACATAAAAACTATACTTCATGAACTTAATTTTTTGAGCAATAATTTGGTAGACGCGTTCCATATTTCGCGAATCAGCGCTTAATTTATATTCCAAAACCCGCTTTCTTAAATCCATTTTAGATTTTTTGCTTTCTATTCTAATATGCTACAAAAATTATTTATTTGAATTAGGACTTTATAATTTGTAGAGAATGGTATATAATTACAAACAATTACTCAAGTTATGATTATCATTACAAACAAGTCATTGCATTGGTAGTTGCTGAAAACATAAAATCTGAAAATACAGTCGAACTTTTTTTGAAAAAATTTTCCTGATAGAATGGAAAAGGTCAGTTGTGGTAAAAAAAAACAATCTGGTAAAATAACCAGGTGAACTTTTATTTTATTATCAGTATTTTCGCTTTGAGAGTAGGCAGCACTTTTTCATTTGTATGAAATTTTTTGTTCTTTTTAAAACTTGTTTTTAACATTTTAAATTTTATATACGAAAATGCCGCCAACTAAAGAATTAAATTTAAATATTGAAGTGGACGTTCTAACTGCTGGTTCAGCTGCTGACGTAGTAAACTCAATTCTAGAGTTCCTACTTTTCCAACGAAATCAGATCCCATTCGTTTACAACACTTACAAGTACTATGTCGGATTATGGGCAGACGAAGTAGAAGGTAATGCTAATAACGGCATAGGAATTTATACGAAATCTGAACAAGCTATAAGCAGCCTTCACTGCTATCAATTAGAACGACAACGGGAACAGGCTGTTAGAACAAAAGAGACAATAAGTGCAATGCGCGAGCTGATTAGAAAATCATTTGACAAGAATAACGTTCGTTGTTTGAGATTTCTATTTGGCCCTACAACTTTTACAGCAAAGGAAGCATACACAATTCACATACCAATCGATTCAATATCGCGGCTGCATTTCCATAACCAACACCGTATTCCACACGCTCGTCTTAATCAAACATTAATGTAAGTAAAATGCATACATTTGATAAGCAAATATAAAATAAAGTAATATATATTTTTACAGCTCACTTTTGACTAGCGAAGATCTCTATGGTATTTTCTCACATAATCTTTGTCCAACCAACTTGTATCTTGAACTGGAATTATTATGTGAACCAGGAATATTAAAGGACACATGTTCCAAAACACAGTTACTACCAAAAGACATCTATCAGTTGCCTCCAAGTTGTAAGGACATTCATTTTCATTTGCAGCACACACCATTCCCTATTCTTAATGATAATGTGACATTAAATTGTTGTAAGGAGATTGAAGTGTTTGAAGGAGTGATGTGTCTTAATATAAACGACAGTGAAAATAGAGATTATGCCTGCAAAAAACATGATAAATTCTTGCCAACATGGTGGGAAGCAGATATTTTAGTGCGAGGATTTAAAGAGAAACCAATAAAAGGCTTGAATATATGGACAAAGTAATTATTATCTTAAGACAGATATAATTGAATTTGTTAGCAATCGATATAGATAATTCTTTTTTTATTATATGTAATTTATTAATTTACCATTATAATGTAGCACCATTACTTCATATAAGATAACAAAAGACAAATTACTTCATAATAAAAATGTACTTAGGGTTCTCTATAATTCATTAAAAAATATGTATTGGAAATTTAGTCATAGTTTTGTTTTATGTCAAAGTTTTGCTTTCACAATGTCTCTTCAAACCGGAAGTCTTTAAATTTAGTAAAACGAAAAAATTAAAAAAGTATGAAGTGCCATGATTCAGATGCTACTGATACACAGTTTAATTTGTTTGCCAAAAAGGTAGCGGAAGAATGCCGTGATATTGTGGATGATAAACCGCCGATACCACCTTGCAAAAGGACTAATCTAAAACCACCAACACTGCACACATTTTGTAACCACAATATTAATATTCAATACAAATATCAGAATGACAACAAAAGTGGAAAGCCAGAACCGTGTGGAATTTGTATTAAACTGGATGAGAAAGGGAAAAAACAATCACCATGTCCGCTTTGTATAAAAAAGGAAATGTCACGCGAAGAGAAATTGGCTGAAGCTATTAAATGCATTTCTAGCCCTCTGCCCAGGTGGTTTAATGAACCAGAACGTTGCGACCCAATGAGCGTGTGTTGTCGTATGTTAGGGGGTATTAAAAAGTGCCCAATAAAGAAGGATCCTTGTTCGTGTTCATATGATAGTTCACCACCATTCAAGGTTACTTCATTAAGCTTAATATATCAGTGGTATATTGAATTGTTATCTTTGAGTTTTAGGTAGACAAATTCGCTGTAAATTATCCTCCAAACAAACTAAGTCTGTCTTCGGGTCTGCAAAAATATCCTAAATGTAAGCCAAATTTTCGATGTCAAGGGACTGTGAGCAATGATGAATACCACACTTTCAAGCCGGACTATAAAAAATTACCATTGACCGAGAAATTCTATTCTAAATATGAACATTTGGAGAACATAGATACACCCAATGTTAGGCACTATCAGAATGAATTGGAAAAAATTGAGAATTACTTTCCCAGGAACGAATTTTGTGTACCCCGATATACAAATCAAAATTATGGTTGGTTGGAAAATAAAACAATGAGAAATCTCGAGTTTTGTGATGCTAATCATGTAAGCACTCCAAAGGTTTTGCAAAATTTGAAGTCATTCGAAAATAGACGTTTTGACCCAATACAATTGCAATATTGCCTATGTCATGATATGATGAAACAAATGGATCACTGGAAAATTGTTTGAAATCAAACAAATTGGAAAATGTGCGCGCATGCAGTAGACATACACATAAACACGTTTAAAAATTATAGAAATTAAGCTGGGTGTCAATTAAATAAATTGGAAAAAAATTTTTAATTAGCAACACAAAACAATATAAATTTTGAATTAGTCGATATTATTAAGAATACGACGTATTAAGACGTATCCCTATATCTCTGAATCCGTAAATTGTTTCGGAATTTCTCCGAAATGCTGTCATATGGAATGTGAAATATTAACAGTTAATACAATTGTAATTAGAAATTGCCCAGGAAGTCAGGACAGCGGAAACTTCAATGTATTGAAGGAATTAGAATTGAAACCAACGTAGGCTCACGTTGCAACTCATAAGCCCTATGCGTTAGAAAGGGATGAACGATCACATGTGCACAAGAGTTTGTCAATTAGGCTTTAAGAAACCCATAGAAACTTTAACAGAACCTCTGGTAGCGCTTTCGGGTAATTAACGTATGCTTTAATCGATAGTTGCAGGTTACTTACTTATGTTAAGGACACTATAGTGCCGTAAGTTTATTTATGTATAGTACAAGTACAATATATAAGGTGCTTTCCATATCGCTTTTTCTTGAGTATAGGTAATCCCCCCTTATGAGTTGCTGGATTTATTTTGTTTAGCTTTCAATTTTATTGAAATGAAACATAGAACTTTGAAAGGCACATGTAAGTGGAATTTACTTGAGTTTTGACGATTGTTTTGTGAAGTTTATAAAACGTTACTAAACTAATTGAATGTATACCAAGAATGACAGTGGCAAGATTGCGACACCCTACTAACGATGACGTCACATGTTATAGAATGAGACGAGGCACACAAAAAAGTAAACACTTTGAAAACACCTTAAATAAAAATTATTTATTGGTTTATAATGAAAAAGTTTTAGTGAAACGAGTGGGAAATGTTTTGGGAAAATTTTTTAAACCATTTTTAAAAAAATGCTTCTAACTGTTGTTAACATAATTGCCAATAAAATGTGGGATTAAACGATGTGATGTGGTCCAGTAATATATTCTTTTATTGGAAATAAATATATTTTTATTTTAATAAAAATTCGGATGTATTTATATGAAATTATATTGAAACGAGTAGGAATATCTTTGGATCATATGTAAATAAATATATTTGACTTATCATCAACCCATGCAAATTGAGTGCATAATTATATAGTGAACGATTAATTTTATTGTAAAGAAATATATTCTCATATTAATAATAATTTAAGTCTACTTGCAAAGCTAAGCTTTGTAAGCTTTCAGTAAATGCAATTAATTTTTTTTTTACAAATTAATATAATTAATTAATTAAAATGATTTTTTTAAACAAATAATAACCGGTTTTAAATGGAATTAGATTTATGAAGTCGGTATCTGTAAAATGGCACCTGGAAATAAAAGAGCACTTACGGTTAAATTTCTCACACCGCCTACAAAAGTTATAAATTTTTGCCAACTTGTACCTTGGAAGGAAATCCAAAAACACTCTTCTTTAGCGATTTATTTGCATTATCGTTGTCACAAACCGACAATACACACTTCATTTTTGAAAATCAATATGATTATTGTTTTGCTCGAATTTTGCTGTTATTGATGACGTCATATTTGTCATAGCCGAAACCAGAAAAAGTAACTGTAAAAAGTGGGCGTAATCTCTAATTCTATCATTCTTGATGACTACTTCTTTATTTTTCCATTACTGTAAGTGAACTAGCAGTTAAATCAAACGTTATTTACCAGGGCTCTACCAGAGATTTCTGTTAAAATTTCCGAGTTTCTTATTATTACCGTATTGACAGGAAATAACCGAAACTCTTGTCCACGTATGAATGCTCATCCCTTTCTAACACATAGGGCTAATGAGTTGGTACGTGTGCCTGTGTTAGTTTCCATGTTAATTCTTGCAATGCGTTGGACTTTTGGTAGTAGTGAGTTGCTGGGATCATTCTCTTTTCAAGTTTAAAACTCTATTGTGAATTATTGGTTATATAAATGTCTCAATACGAAAATCCACCGATTGTATTTCGTTTCTCATTTTCTTTTTTGAATAGAATATTTCACTCTTTGTGCTCGTTCTGTTGTGTCCGATTTATTCGCTACTGGGTGAAACTTTTGTTTTCAATTAATTTTCAGTTTTGTTTCCAATAAGAAAACCCTTATCATTGAAAACCTCCGCAGAAAACTTGATTTTTGAAAGGTAATACAAATTTAGCATGCTTATAGCTTCTCTGCGATCTTTTTGTAAGAAGAAATTAGCAGCTATGTTTTAAGGTGTGGTTTAGAGTTGGCGTAAGCTCGTGTTAACATAGATCAAGCCGACAGTGTGACTCAGTTTATATATAAATGTGCAAACAGACTTAAAATATTTAAAACAATTCTTTATGTCATTTTTTATAATAATAGAGTTAAAAGGATACTCTAAACGTTATTTAATGTGAATACAGGACAGCGCTAAAGAATTTTGTGAATATATTGAATTGAGTGAATGAATTGAACTTTGCGCTGCTGTCATTATAACGTTATAACGACGGAGTCAGCGCAGTTACCAAATTTTTTTTTACGTTTAAGCCTATTCCATTAATAAAAGTCAAAAAAGTATTTACAAATATCAAACAAATATCAAAATAGCCTTAACTTAAATATGTTGAAATTAAACTATTTTTAAATAAATGTTTATAAATTACGAGATACTAATTGTTTTAAAGCCAATGCCACACCTAACTTGTTCAAGCGCACACACCAACATACATAGCGCACACGTAAAACTTTATTAACTTTAATATAAGAGTTATGGTGCTTACGAAAATATATTATTTAGTGTTAATGGATGTAAGAAACCCGCTTTTTGTTTGAATTTCCTTTTAATATCAGCTATTCACCATATTGAATGATTATAAATATTTAGTTTTCAGAAATTTTGTTTGGGCGGTATTTTGTTTCGGAAAAATTATCTTCCTTGATTCATTAATAACATAAAAAATTTTAAATTTGAAGACATGTAGGTACATCTGAACACATGTCCGAGTGTGTATTTACACATGTACATATTTCCGTTTAATGTTTATGTTCTCGCCTCTATGTATATTTCACACTTCATTAAGTATATTCTGCCAGCTAATTCGCCAAATTAGATTACTTAGAGAATGCAAAATTCCTTACAATTTTTTTCAATTACGATATACATATGTACATAACCATATATATATATTATATTATGCTTTCATTTCAAACATTTGAAATCTTTTCAGCGTCAAGTAAATCATTCGAATTTATATCCCGCAATAGCAATCAAAAATGTGCCTTTAAAATACCAGGGCCTTTGAATTTACAAATAATTTGTTAATCTACACGCATTTCCTTGATATTTATCAGCGCAAATGGCGTATCTTGCTGTTTTTTATGCTGTCCTCCTAGCATTATTCAGATATAGCGACGCCGATACAAATCCTGACGCTCAAGTTTCTAATGAACCACAAACATATCAACCCACATATAACAAAGAATATCAACCCCGCTATAATCCTCTTTATACGAATACTCAGCAAGGGTCAGCCGTTTCACAATATGACAATCCCCTAATATCATCTCAACAAGATTCACAAAACCCCCAACAGGGTGGTGGCGGCCTACTGGTTGGTCCGCCGAATCAAAACAACTTTTACGACCAGTCATCGAACGCTTTAGGTAGTGGCAGTACTGGAGGCATATATGGCACAGGCGGTGGTGGTATAAGTAATTATGATCCGTTTAATCGTGGTATTACATCAACCGGGTTTGACTATGTAGACAATGAAGTGCAGAATTACTGCCCAGAGCATTGGATATCTTTTCGCCAAACTTGCTACAGATTCATACGTTCGCCCAAGCGTAACTGGCTAGAGGCCAAGAAAATTTGTAAAGCTTACAATGCCGAGCTGTTAAATGTAGATAATATTGAAAAACATTCTTTTATACTGAAACAATTGATAATACAGAATCAACGACAAAACCGATTTTGGATATCCGCAAGACAAACGGGGCCTAATAGCTGGGCAAACGATGATAATTCTCCATTCCTCGTGTTGGAAGACTCTTTTGCCTTTGATGAAGATCAATCTTTTGAAAATGAAAATTTACATGACAATCGATTCCTAGTCCAGAACATGTATCAGACCGAGTATAATCGTAAAAATCCGAATCAGTTCTACAACACTGTGCCAGGCTCTATCAATAGTCGGAATCAAAATAATTTGCGTGGATTTATTGGTACGATGTAATATTATAATTTAGTAATGGTGTCGAAATTGATAGCTTCTTTTATTTATAGGACCAAACCAGAGTGGCGATAACCCCTTTACCAGAGATCGGGTAGTTTATGGTTTTTCAAAGAAGCGTGATCGCTGGATGTTTATGCCTGCCTATGACATAGAATTGAACTTGTTCATCTGCGAGTCAAAAGTTTTATATAATCCTGAAAATATCAACCTAAAATTAGATGATAAGCGCCCATTTCATTACGGCTTAGACATTAAGGATTTCGAAAAAATTCCACGCGGTCCCTACTTTGTGAAACAGCCCAATGACACGACATTTGATACGAGTAAGAACCGACTTATAAATGATGTTACGTTGAGCTGTTTGGCAGGCGGTTTTCCCACACCTACATACCGCTGGTATCGCGAAGTCTACGTAAATGATTCGCTTGAATATATGACTCTCGATCCGTTGACTAATGACCGTTATACAATATCCGGAGGTAACCTTATAATATACGATCCAAAACAGGCACTCGATCAAGGTGCTTACCACTGCGTTGCGGAAAATAAATTCGGACGCATACGTTCAGAGAGTGCACATTTGAATTTCGGATTTATTATGGAGTTTAATCTTAAACGCTCGGCCGAAACTGCTGATATGAATTGGGGCAAATCCATATTTTGTGATCCCCCACAACATTATCCAGATGTAAAATATTACTGGGCGCGCGATTATTTTCCAAATTTCGTACAAGAAGATCAACGTGTGTTTGTATCTAATGATGGTGCTCTATATTTTTCATCCATCGAGATAGTTGACCGCGCCAATTATTCGTGTAGTGTACAGACATCAGTATCCGATACTGGACGTAATGGTCCATTTTTTCCATTGAGAGTGACGCCGAACAGCAACTATCAAACGCTAATTTTTGCGAACACATTCCCTAAGGTGATTGACAGTTGACAGTTGTAATATTTATAATATGTAAATATGCTTTAATAACATATGGTTTGAATAGGTCTTTCCCGAAGCTCCCATTGCTGGCGATGAGATACGTCTCGAATGTGTCGGTTTTGGGTATCCTATACCTTCGTATAATTGGACTAGAGTCGGCCAACCTTTACAGCGAAATGCTTATACCATTAGCAATAATCGCGTACTAATCATTGAAAATGCAACAACTAATGATAATGGAGAATATACCTGCACAATTTCCAATCCGCGCAAAACTATACATAAATCGATTTTGATCAATATTCAAATGAAGCCACAATTCACAATTCCATTAAAGGATAAAATAATGGATTATAATGGCGACGTGACTTTTATTTGCGAGGCTTTTGCAATACCTGATGTTAATTATACTTGGTATAAAAATGCAGAACGCTTTGATCCAGAGCGCGTAGATAAAGATCGCTATATAATACAGGACAATGTGCTTACTGTTAAATATTTGGACTCGAACAAGGACGACGGCATGTATCAGTGTGGCGCAACGAATCAATTGAAAACCGCTTTCTCCTCAGCACAATTACGTGTTCTATCCATGAAACCTTCGTTCAAGAAAAGGCCACTTGAACCAGAGATTTATGCTGTGCAAAATGGCAACACGACCATCGTATGTGATCCTGAAGCAGCACCACGTCCTAAATTCCAATGGAAGAAGGATGGTCAACTTATCGGCGCTGGGGGACATAGGCGCATTTTACCAAGTGGTACATTGATAATAGCACCGACGTCACGCGACGATGAGGGT
Source organism: Bactrocera minax (assembly GCA_021498325.1). Lineage (NCBI taxonomy): Eukaryota > Metazoa > Arthropoda > Insecta > Diptera > Tephritidae > Bactrocera > Bactrocera minax. The sequence goes on from JAKEEE010000024.1 coordinate 2,838,890, forward strand.
CTATACACATGCGTTGCAACTAATAAAGCGGGAACGGATGAGTCACGATCACGAGTAATTGTGTTGCGTAAGTAATTTGTGTTCTATAGATTGTTTATGTTATCAAATGTGTTTTCATTTATAGAGGAGCTGCGTTTCATACAGACACCTCCACTGCGCATTACCACACAAGAGCACGATTTAATTTTTCTTCAATGTGATGCTACCTATGACGAGTTGTTAGATGTCGCGTTTGTGTGGAAACGCAATGGTGAAATATTACGAAACAACCACGATGGCACTGAACGTATTGTATGACGATTTTCAAATTATTATCACCGAATTATACATTTCATCCAATTATGTTTAACATCCTAGATAATTGACCGTAATCGACTCACAGTACATAATGTAACATTGCTTGACGGTGGGGACTATGAGTGTATCGTGAAATCTTCGGTAAATGAGATAGCGTCTAAAACCTCCGTGGTAATCGAGGGTGCTCCTGGTGCGCCGGGAGGTGTACAAGTTGTAGAAATTGGTAAAACAAAAGCGATCATTGAGTGGGTAGATGGTGCTAACAATGGACGACCCATACGATACTATAATATACTTGGCCGCACCAACTGGAATCGTACATGGGTGAATGTGTCCACAAGTGTCCGCGGTCGTGAGGTAGATCGATATACTGGGCGACAGCAGGCAGAAGTTTCCAATCTCATACCGTGGTGTTCATACGAATTTAGCGTGGCTGCTGTTAATGACTTGGGTATAGGTATACCATCCGCTCCGTCTCCAATCTACAGCACATACGAAGACAAGCCATATATAGCACCGCGTAATGTTGGTGGTGGTGGTGGTAAAATTGGAGATTTAACAATTACATGGGATCCGCTATTACCACAAGAACAACATAGTCATGGCATACATTACAAAGTGTTCTGGAAGCTAAAGGGTACGTTAGAATGGGCCTCTGAAGAACTGAAAACTTTGCAAAATGACGGTGTAGCGGTTGTTAATATACCGCTCAATAACTATTACACCGAATATGAGGTGAAAGTGCAGGCTATTAACAATATCGGTAAGGGTCCCGAGAGTGAACCAGTTGTTATATATTCCGCGGAGGATATGCCACAAGTAGCGCCACAGAAGCCATTTGCTATACCTTTCAATTCCACGGCTTTCAATGTTACGTGGCAACCGATCGAAATGACAAGGGAAAATGTGCGCGGTAAATTGATAGGGCACAGAGTAAGTTTAGGGATTTACATTACTGTGATGTGATGTTTTAAACTTATTTTAAATACTTCCTCTTATAATTTAGTTGAAATATTGGAAAACTACACACAATGAAGAAGATTCTGTCTACTATTTGTCGCGTACTACAAGAAATTGGGCTTTAATTGTTGGATTGCAACCAGATACATATTACTTTGTAAAAGTGATGGCTTACAATGCTGCCGGCGAGGGTCCAGAAAGTGAACGTTTCGAAGGCAATATTTCTTATACTTATTATACATATATATTTGTTCAAAATTTGAGGATAAATAATAAATGTGTTATTTATAGAGCGAACGTATCGCAAGGCGCCTCAAAAACCACCATCATCGGTGCACGTGTATGGCATAAATCCTTCAACTGTGCGCGTGGTATGGCGTTATGTGTCACCAGCACAGGATGAAGAGCCAATCGAGGGCTATAAGGTAATTGTAATGATTTTTCGAAAAACGCAGTTTAGTAATCAAAATATTGTATTTTGGAATTGTAGGTGCGCGTATGGGAGAGCGATCAAAATATGATAACCGCTAATAACACAATTATTCCGGTTGGTGAAAAATTGGAAGCATACATAATGAATCTTACGCCAGGCAAAAGCTATAATATGCGTGTACTGGCATTCAGTAATGGCGGCGATGGTCGGATGTCCAGTCCCACATTACGCTTCCAAATGGGTAAGCCAGCGCTGGTGAACATGATGAATGATGAATGAATTTGTAAATATAAGTATTATTTCTTTGTAGGTAAAACGACACGTAACCACGCAAGTCGCCACTACCACAGTGGCCTTAACACGGTGTTAGTAGTTTGTATGTTGTACCTTATTTCAATGTACCTAAACAATAACTGATAACGCACTTCATTTCGAATGCATTCAATATAAATTCCGTCCATTCTGCACTCGTTTATTTAGTGGTGTAGTTGTATATCTCGATATACATATAAATATGTATTTAAAAACATTTAGCTAAAGCATTCCATCAAATTATTATCCTACACAAAACGAATGCATTTTATTTTAAGATTACTGTTATTTTATAACAACGCAACGATTCCGTCTTTTTATACTCGTACATATGAATGCATATATATGTGTACAAATCAATCTCACAATTTTAAGTATATTTAGCATTTAATTAAATGTCTATCAATTCGAATTGTAACCATAGTATTACATAATACAATCTATCCATACATACATATTTTATAAAAAAAGTGACCTTATTATTATAGTTAAGTCAGAAAAATAATGTGTGCAAAATCTTTTTTAGTTTTACTTAATTACAGAGTATCGAAAATGTATTCCCATTCAAAACTATATTTATGTATACAAAAGTTAAAAATGAATTTATTAAATAAGTTTTTGTATGTATATTTGTAATAATTTTCCTTTCAGTTAGTTTTGCTATTGACTCTGTTTTGAGCTTAATATGCAAACGCAATAATCAGATTATTTGCAAATGTTTCACTCATATAGATTTTTTTTTTTCAAAATTTTTATGATCGCCGTCGAAAATCGAGGAAATGATATGTTGTAATAGTTTCAAATAAAATTTCGGATTCAGATTTTTATTTGGTTTCGTTAACTAATATTGTCATAATTGGAGCAACATCTAGCAGTAGAGTAGCCCTGGTCTGTGCTGGCATTGAGACTAATCTGGGCTCAGATAAATCATCAATGAATTTAGGAATGATCCTAACATTTTGTAGCCTAACACACTACTGTGTCGACTGCGCCTACGGAACATATCTCAATCAGACGCAATACCCGATCCCAAAAACCAAGTCAAACGACCCTCCAGATATTCTGAGTTGTGCCGATATCTATGTAATACGTAAAACTCTAGAGGGGGATCGTTTTGAAAGCTTAGCATTCATACTGTATAGCACAGTTCATTATCACCTTCGAAATGATATCGTTAATCATAGGGATACTACCTTAGAGTGTCAGCTATTAGAACAGACGATACCCAGCCCGAAATATTTTATATATACATTTCCTTTTTTACATGTTGCACTATAAATGCGCTACTTCGAAGTGAAAACCGTTTAGTGTTAGACGACTTTAATACGGATCGAGATCTTTCTCCCGTCAAATGATCGTTGGGGGATGGAACTGACTGAACAGATAGACGATTCGATGTTCTTCATAATGAATAATCAAACCTTTACCAGAATTATGGGGTCTACAATAGTTCGCAACCGCTTCCGGAAAGCGTCGTTTTAGCACACTTAGCATCAAAACCGCCCAGATAACTAAATACAAAATTATCTTGTAAGTTGACAATCCAAGTAGTGTTGGACCTTCAAAAGCTTTATACAGGGTCAGTCACTCAACGCTAAAGCCTGCAGGACTAAAGAAATGAATCGCGAATTCTTAGTGCAATCGGCAATCAGTATTTTTCCGAATTGAAAATTCAAAATAAAGAAGAACCAGAGAGTTCAGTGATGTCGTCTTCCCACTTCTACTAAAGTTCTATATATGGAAGCCACTCTTCCTTCAGTGGGAATTTCCTTTACTTAATTTCTTGATAACTGTGTGATTGTGGCATGGAGCCCCCGAGTAGATGGTAAGTGTTCATAGTTAAATAGCTATCTCTCCGACCTTGCTAGCTTATTCTTTATCAAGAGCCTAACACTTCCCCCCCCATTATATCCACGACGGCCATATTCACAAATTAAAGGTTGGATATGCGCGATACAGGCCCACTGGAGGACTGAAATAGCGAAATTTCAAAATAACCAAAAGTTATTTTCAAGATGCCCAATTTAATTTTTCGGCAGTGGCATCATTGGCAAAGGTTATAAAAAATGTGAGTTTTGACAGCTCTCTCGCGAATCAAAGAGTTTCGCATCATGTCATCCAGTGATAAAGGGATATACAACTCTCCTGTAAAATAAAATTGAGAGAGAAAATCACCTACCCGACTTTGACAGTTGACTGGATCGGGCAAGTATTACATTTATCAATTAGAAATTTTGGAACGGCTAGATTGGAATCCTGCAAAAAAAATTTCAACACACATTTGTAATCACCGTGCAAGATCGCAAATAAAAATGTTAGATAGTAAAAAGAAAAGGAAACGTGAAATTTAAATGTAATTGAAGCAATCTTCTGTGATTTGCAGCTTAAGGATATTAATTTGCCATTGAAAACGATGCGAACCATGTATTAATTGGCAGTAGACAAGCTTAGTTCCATTAATTTAGTATTGAAAGCTTAACTACACGTTATTTTAATATACTATGAAATAGCAAAAAATATATTTAAATATTTACTTTAGACATTAAAAGGTCAATATATAACAAATTTTAATCGTAATAAATGTCGGGTGTTTTTAAATACCAAAAATTAGTATTTTGTATGATCTGGCAACAATGCAAAATGTTATAAAAAAACGCAATTTTTGAGGCGCTTTTACACTGGAATAAGTTGAGTATCGCCTTATCATTGATGTCATCCTTGCCGCGATTGCGTTCAGAATATAGAGCCCTGAAACGCCGTAAATACATGTGCTGATATTCTGCATGCAGATCTGCACAAATTCTGCAGCTGTGAATACATATGCGGTGATTTTTGACAAGCAGCTGATTAGTGTAACTAAATCAATTGAAGTTAAATAAAGACGGAAGTTAAAAGAAAAACTACTTTTATATTTTTATTTGCTTTATCGAACAAAAACCTGTTCGCTAACAAATTGAATTAATTTTCTTCGATTTTTGCAGAACAGCTGATAGTGCATTCAGAGTGGTGCCAGACGTAATGCAAAAACTGTAGTTTTTATGTTGTCAGCATTGATTCTGGACAGAAAAATAAAAACTTGACATATCATGCAGGTCTGCGTTGAGGTGCAGAACAACAACTGTCAAATCAATACAAATTTTTCTGATGCATGCAAAAATCTGCACATGTATTTTCGGCATAAATGAGTTATAAATAATTGATGTCGATCATTAGATTAAGCTTATTTTGAGAGTTCATTGTTAGGAACAAAAGCATTTTTTTTAACTCAATATGTACATACATCGCATTTATATACATAAGAATCAATTGAAGAATATTTTTTTCTTTAGATTGGCAAGGTATGGGTTATTAATACATCAGCTTTGATTAATCAGCGCCGTTAGTTTGTTTCACAGCTATGATTAATTAGACATATTGTGCTAAGATATTATAGCAATTAGGAAGCAATTAGAGTTAGCGGTTTCTGCAATTGCTTCCTCATTTTATCCGCTTCTGATTGCTGTGATTTGTGTATGCTTTTTTATAGCAATATAATCAATACATCAACCAAATTGCATTTTTTCATAATTATCTTGCCAATCTGGCAGCTTTTTTTATGGCTGCGGGGAGTGTTCTTCATTTTCGAAGTGTTCCTAAATTTTCTGGAAACGCTCTTGAAATCTATGAAGTATCGTCCAAAATTAGAAGTTAAATTTGGAAAGAGTCGATGGTAAATAGAATTTGCTGTATTGGCGAAAGTTTGGTGCTAAATAGGTAAAAAAAAATAGAATACCTGCATTTCAATAAGAAAATATTGCCTAGAATAACTTTTGTAATACCGTTTGCATGAAAAATTTTGATGTGTTGGTTGATAAAAGTCGAATAGAAACAAACGGAGAATCACAAGAGAACGTCGAACCGTTTATATATTCTTTGCCGACAGAAGGTGAATCTGCTGATCAAAGCAAAATCCATAAAAGGTGCAATAATAAAGGTTTTTTGAATATCTTGATGAAAGTTTGATTTAGACGCGCTTGTGTAAAATGTTTCTATAAATATAGAGCATACAGTTTAACCAACATATTTACCAACGTATAAATAACAAACCTCCACGCCCATTTGAAGTTGTATATCAGTATGAAAAAGAGTGACCTAAATCGGGATATAACTGAAGTGACTGTTGATCCAGGATCGAATGAAGCTAATGTAATAAGATCCAACATTATGCATTCTTTTAAAACCCAATCGGCAGAATCTCCAGATTTCCACCAAATGGATCGTAATGTGTCCACAACATCCCTGACGAAGTTGACACATCAGCCTCAAACGTCAGAGATGTCTGAATTAAATAACGAAGAAAAAGCGTCTACATCTTCTGCAGGGAAAATGCTTGCTGTCAATTTAGGAATAGAGTCAATAACGAGTGAGCCAGTTCGGGATGAAATAGAAGAAAGAAGTTGCTGGATTTGTTTTGCAACAGATGAAGATAACCGTCTAGCACCTTGGGTGCAGCCATGTAAATGTCGTGGTACTACAAAATGGGTGCATCAAAGTTGTTTGTATCGATGGGTAGACGAGAAACAAAAGGGTAATGGGATGCGTGCAGTTAGTTGTCAACAGTGCCAAACCGAATATATTATTGTTTTTCCACAAATGGGCAAAGTCGCCAATTTATTAGAAGCTTTCGATAATATAATAAAACGACTAAGCCCTTTTTTGGCTGCCGGTATTTTTGTTGGCTCATTATATTGGACAGCAGTAACTTATGGAGCCGTAACTTTTCTACAGGTAGTAATAACGATATATAATCCTTTCAAATACTCTATAACTAATTCATACTGCAGATCGTGGGGCATAAAAAGGGATTAGCTTTAATGGAAAATGGGGATCCGTTAATATTATTACTTGGATTGCCTGCTATTCCTGTTGGTTTAGTACTTGGACGTATGATTCGCTGGGAGGATGCAGTAATTAGATTAATCCGCAACCGTAGAAGTGTTGCACGAAAATTTCCACTGATGAATTTCATTATTCCTTATCCGTGAGTAACGAAAGTTATATTATGAATGTATATGTGCATATGAGTGTCCTTTCCAATGTCAACATTATAATCTACATTCAAGAATTATCCTTAATAACTCCTGCCAAATTGGAAAAATTATATTATTTTTTGTGCATACATGCATTGATATAGAAATTATAAAATATATTTTTTGTCATTCGCACAGATTTTGCTTTTATATATCAAACATTTTGTTTTTGTTTTCAGTGAAGATGAAGAGGAGCAATCGGCGCAAAATCCGGCTACGCCTACGTTGTCAGATCCAGTCTCTGCAACTCGAATATTTTGTGGAGCCCTAATTTTACCAACTATATCTACTATAGTTGGGCGTTTGTTGTTCGAATCAATTGAGGATACCCTGCATCGTACTCTTCTAGGCGGATTGACATTTATTGCAGTAAAAGGTATCCTAAAGATCTACCTGAAGCAACAACAGTACACACGAAAGAAGAAGCGTCGCATTGTCGATTACACTGATGAAAATGTGCGTATTTTCGTGAATCGCAGCATATCTCGTCACCATGGCGGCGCTGCCGCATCTGGTGGTGCCGCAGCTGCAGCTGGTGGTGGAGCATCTAGTGCTGGGGCAGCATCGGCAGCCCCAAATGCACAATTCCAAATAGATCCAAACTTAGTACCACAACCTGCAAACGATCGGATCAGCATGGTTTAGGCTCTTACTAAACTGAAGGTGATATATTAATTTAAAACAGTTGTCTCAACTGTAACATGTACGTTGAAGCCGAAATGAGTGTTATTTCTACACTTTATAAACATCCGTGCTTGTTGCAATAAATTAAGGCCGCAGTTTGTTCTCTACTTTCTTCTTACTAACTAAATTTTAGCAACACCAAATTGATGTATAAATAAGTTTTAATTCTGCATATATGAGGCGCCAAAATTTAATTATATTAAAATAAAAATTTGTAAATAAACTGAGAAAGCGCAATATATCAAAAAAAGTAACATGAAATTGCAAATTGACTTTCGGAATTAACTTAAAAATTCGCTCAATGCACAACTATTATATAAATAACTAGAAATACATTCTGATTTTTTGAGTGGATTTCGTCCTATATGTACATACATACAATACGTTAGTATTTGTATGGCCATATTATTGTGTATTTATTTACGTGAAACGCCAATAGTTAAGAAATAAAAACTTCCTCTACATTATTTAGAAAACAAAAATTAAATTAAATAACTTTGAAGAAATTTCGGAAAATATGAATAATTTATTGAATAATGTATATATGAGTTTAGTAGGTAATCGGACGGTAATTGGTGATTTTTTTCACAAAACATGTGCTCCTTTAGCATCAATTTCATGTTATTTAATTTCGGTTAAATACATTTGTATGTTAAATATTTAGTACATATAGATTTTTAAATAATTATACACCCATATATTTTTTAACAATGTTAGAAAGACAAAAAAATTAAAGAAAAATGTCAATACTGAATTATGTACATAAATGAGTTGTTGCGGTTTGGACTTGAATTTGTGATTTAGGTTTTCAATATTCGTAAATATATGCGTACAAAAAGATTATATAAAATGTACAATGAATTTTATGACATTATTTTGTGCGACATTCTGCAAGTATATAGAATGTGTCTAATTGCTAGTCTAACAACAAGTATTAAGTGTCTTAGATAGAATTATGTATATACGAGGGCGGTCCGATAAATATTATATTTAGTCATTTTCTTTCTTTTCATAGTCTCCTTTCAGCTCGATAAACTTGACTCAGTGATGCTCCAACTTCTTCTTCTTCTCCAACTCTTCTGTTGATGATCGACTTTATCGACGTCGTTTAGCGACCGGGTACCCGAGTACCTACGGATAATATTGGAAATTTAGTTAAGTATACTCTCGCAATATGTTGCAACAGAGTATGTTAGTTTTGTTCACCTAACGGTTGTTTGTAACACTTTGAGCTATTCGAGATAGATGTAGAGTTATACACATATAAATGATCAGGATGACGAGACGAGTTGAAATCCGAGGGACTATCTATCCGTTCGTTTGTGCAAGCTATAACTTGATTAAAAATAAAGATGTCTTGATGAAACTCGGTACACTTGTTCCCTGGTACTCAGAGGTGGCTAGTACTGCAGATGGGCGTAATCAGATTACTGCCACGCCCACAAAATACTGTTAAACGAAAATATTTAAATGATATAACTAAGCTCTCTATTAAGATATAAAACCTACATTTGGTACAGGGAATCACAATATGAAGTGGCATAGCGGCGGATGGCGCGGCGGGTTGAAAATTTTTGGAAAATCTGCATGGCCTCGCCACCCAATAGGTTTAATGTACATAACTCACAAAGCCTAAATCAACCAAACTTACTCAGAACTTGTGGAATCGGACTAAGGCCATGATTACCTGCCTACAAATGTTATGTTGAAAACTGCTCAAAGTACGTTAACTCGCTGAAGAAACACGTCAGAAACATTAAATCTTAGAAAATATGGAAAATATGGTGCGGAAGAACTGCATATGAATCCGTGTAAAATTTTGACGATGGCCGTGGCACCGCCCAGTTTTAGGTGAACTCCCATATCTCAAGAACGTCTGAACCAATTTCAACCAATTTGATACTTGACATACTTATGTCACATTGTGAAAATGGGCAAAATTGGATAACAACCACGCCTACATTCTCATATAACAGACGTTTAAATTTAATCTGATTCCTTCACTTTAAAGTAGATAAATCGAGCATCAATTAAAATATTGGAATAAAACTTAACACAAATAGTGCCTTGGCATATCTTGGCCATGCGTAAAAACGGCCGTAATCGGCACATGATTTTTCAAGTCCTAGATACCCAATATAAGAACATCAGAGCCTAAATCTGACTTTTTACCGAAACTATTAGGCATTCTGTGAGATATCTTAATGAAATGTAAGGAGTATCTCTTCAAGATAATACTGTTCCTTTCTGTCAAATATGGGGAAAATCGGGTAAATACTTCTCCTAGCTCCCATATGCCTAGTATATGGATTTACAACCTTCCGTTAGACTTTATACCATATCGTCATATCGGTCAATATGTAAGATTTATCTGTGAAATTCAGAGAGCGTCTCTTTCCGATAACAGTGTTTAGCCGAGCCATGAAAGACAAGACAGTTTTTAAACGTCCAGATCTAAAACTGCTCAGCTACAGAAACAAAAATTTTAAGAGCTTAGCTTTAAGAATAAGTTATAATAAATTTTATATGATCTTATTTTTTAAGTGAAAGTTTATACAGGTTTTTTAATGCTGAAAAAGGAATCTGATAAATCAAACGTGCTGGAATTAGAATTGAAATCATGTCATATGCTGCAGAATGGTTCGTTTAGTTCAAAACTTGTAATACATGGTTTTAACAGAATCGGGATATTATATTTAACTTCAGACAAGAGAAAAGAACTACAAGCTGATCCTTTCATGAGTTTCACTAAGAATATTATGCCAAGTATTCCCCTACCTATGACTAGCGAGTGTGGGAAGAAATAAGTTTTAAGCGACTAGCGTATGGCGGAAGACGGATTTGTGGAGGAATATGGATTCTAGATTAGCCCATCGGAAATGCCCTAAGGTAAAAAGTAAAAATTGTTTTTGAATGGACACTTTGAACGGATTTGGTAACCAGGTTTCCATACCACAGAGTATACCATATTCTAATATAGGTCTAACCAAAGTGGTAAAAAGAGTTTTAGTAACATACGGATCTTTAAGTTCTTTAGACCATCTTTTAACAAAACTAGGAGCACCTTTAGCTTTTAAAAACATTCTATCAACGTGACGACTTAAACTCAGTTTGGAGTCCACAGTAAGTCCAAATCAACAAAGTTAAATACTTACTCTAGACTATAGGTTTTTATTACATAGGGAGCGGCAAACACAGATCTACGAGAAAATATTATATATATCGCATATATCGGTCAATCTGTGAGGTTTCTTAATAAAAGTTCGACAGTATCTTTTCCCGGTAATAATATGTCGTTATCCCAAAAATGAACAAAATCAAATAAATACCACCCCTAACCCCCATATTCCAAACATAAGAATTTCAAACTTCCGGTTGGTTTTATACGGTATATATCGATCAATATGTAAGATATTAGCAAAAGTTTAATGCTGGAAATGTGTGAAAGCGATCAACGAATTACACCAGCTCCCATATACTACATATAATAATTTTTGTTATTCTAGCAGATTCTATGCCGAATATGTTGGTCAGTCTCACACTTTATAAAATTGAATGGAAACATGTTCTCAAGTGTAGTTGAGTAATGAAAAAATTTAATGCAATCCGCCCAGACCTTCACCTTCCCCTAACACAAATATACCCAATGTAATGATTCCGACTTTCCAGCTGACTTTAAACTGTTTAGGTGGGCCAATATATACGATATTTTAATGAAGTTAAGTTTATATGTTTTCTTAAACATATAAACTATAATGTGGTTTCGCGTTCAATATGAATGAAACCGGACCAGACCATGGTCTAAGCCCCCCATATTCCTAATATAATGATGTCCTTTCCTCTGGTTTACTTTTTCCTCATATATCTAATATATTCATTAAACCACTTTGGTTGAGTTTATATCGCATATATTTTATTTGAGATAATTTGGTAAATTTTAATATAAATATCTCTGACACGAAGCAAATCGAGCTAACACAAAGCACGAAGCTAATAATGAAAGTACATGAGTCTCTGGCCTGAAATATAAGTTAATAAGATATCAAATATGATTGGAACCCATTCACGGTTTCGTTGAATAATGAATATTGAATTTTTATACAACATTTTTTAATATAAAGTTTTGCCAGCACCTGAATTCCATTTCCCCGCCTCTGATCCTTGCATATGGCGAGAGTATAAAATGTTCGGTTACGCCCGAACTTAACCCTTCCTTACTTGTTTATAATAATTTTAGCTGCTAATTTTTGTGCAAAAGAATTTGGTGAAAGGCTAAAAATATTCGTACTTTACTAACAAGTCTTATGTTGATTAAGATCGCATGTTTATTTTGTCTCAGAAAGAACGAGTTCCTAAAATCACTGTCGCCCGTGGAGGCCTGCTAGAATTGGTTTGGAAAGGTTTGTTGAAAACATTGGCTCAGTAGCCGCCATTTTATATCGAAATACCAGTACAACAATTTTTTTGATACCCTCAAATATATGTTTCATAAAGCATGAAATAAAGAAAATCGATTCCTCTTTCCTTACTCTCAGAATAAATAGTAAAATTTAGACCTTGTTTGAGGGCGCTTGACTGATCCCTCCTTAAGCCCTTAAATGAGCCGAAATGGAATAACTACTTCGGTGTGTGCAGTGATCATCCAATTAAGAAAAAGAACGTATAACTCTTGAGTATAAAAACTTCCAGTATATTTCTGAGACGACAGACGCGCCCTCAATAATAAACAAAATAATTTCATTAATTGTGCTGGAAAAGCTTAACTTGTAAGGGTGTGTGACTCATAGGCTGGTTTTCCCCAATCTACTACTTTTAATTCATGAAAATGTTATTGGAATTATTTTAAATAAATAAAAAATATTAAAACTGGCTTTTCGTTCAATATAAAAATATATTTCTGTATATATGTATAGTTTTATTGCACATTCATACATCTTCTAATCATATATTATAGATCAGTGTAGCAGTAGGAGTTGTAGCAATATATCGCCGAAATGCGAATAAACAATCAACTAATTAAATTTTGAATTTATATATGTAAGTACACAGATACATTTGCATGAATTTTAATGTAAGCATACACATACCTTTATACTCCACTTCGATGATCATGTCTCGGAGTGTTTTTTTTTCTCTATTGCGCTTTTTATTAAGGTATTATTATATATCTGATTATATACTGTTACCGTTGTTTGCTTAAGTGTTTGAGATAATCAAAATCTGCATTATACATATGTATTAATGTATATTGTAAAATATCAGCAAGTGAAAATAAAAAGAACCAAATAAAACACATACACCAACACACAAACATATTGATACAAACGTCTACCGCACAAACGTACGTACAAATGCACAAATGTGTATAATAGATAATAAAGTAAAATAAATAACTGCTGCTAAATAATATGAAGAACGGCAAAAACGTTTAAACAGCGAAAACGCTGCAAAACGTAAAGTGGGAAAATTCGAGTATCATAATTTATACAAAAAAAAAAAAAAGCCACAAGCTCACACACACACACATCCTTATATCCATTAAAAATATATAACAGTAGGCAAAAGAAAGAAGGTTAAAAATTGTTAAGAGGAGGAGGCAACAAACAGTTGTGAGTGTACATTACTTTTTAGTTCGTTTTTTTTTTTTCTTACCATTATTATTACTTTATGTGCCAGTCAGTGTGAACACTTTGTGTGCATAGACTTTGCTCCTCCGAACACCTCACCCACCCCTTATACCATACGCTGTTGCGTCTTCTCCTTTCTCTTCTGCCTATCAAAAGCCAATACCAATCCAACCGGTCTCGATCGAGCCGACAAACAAAGCGGCCGAAACCATTTTTATACAATCATTGTACGCTGACTTATATGTACAGTGTAGCGAAATTGGCAAGAATGTGTGCACAATTTTAGGTAAGAAGCTTTTAACTATAGAAAAATATATTTGAAAATTTGCGCAAAGAGCTCCGATTTCAATGCTTTGTCTTCAATATGTTCGAATGAGACAACGATAAGCAAGAGGGGAGAGAAAAAAGGCACCAGCTGGATAACCGGAATCCAACAACTAATTAATTATGGCATCAGAATACTGTTTTCATTTAATTTGCAATTTTTTCTTACAGTTGTTTCTAACTACAAACTAATCTTATTGTAACTGATTATAAAAGAAATATATTGGTATAATGCTTAAAATCATCTGACTAACGTTGCGAAATATACTTCGTGGAAATGAGGATTGAGGTTCGCGATTCACTCAGTTAAAGTCTTATAATTTCTTGCAATGAGTGCTCTTGAAACACAATTCAATCGCTGAGATAAGGTACAACATTTACAACATTACTTAGCACTCAAAAGAAAGCTAAGTTGATTGACTTGACCTGACTTGACTTGACGACATCAATCGAAAAAATATTTACTTTACTTTTATGTTTCTATATCTAACGGACCAAAGTAATTGAGGAAATATTTTTTTGATGTGACCTCTAAAGGAAATTGTTAGAAATGGTTTTACCAACCAACCAAACAACCAACCAACCAACCGCAGCGGAACGAAATCACTTTCAAGGAAGGCGTTCGCAAACGATTACACGACTATTTCCACATACAAGCGAACAAGTGTACTCTATTCTCATTATATGAGTAATATGTAGCATAGATCATATTTAAAATATATACAACAATTTATACGAAATAATGGATAATTCTACGAAATGGTCAATTAGTAGGTGACAACAATGCGATCATTTTAAAGTGATTACATTATTGAATCACTCTGGTCTATATGTGTACCATATAAATGATAGACTTATTATCAATAATTAATTAGGCCATTACACTGTATGCGACGACGCTGGATGCACAACACCGGCACACGGTCTGCAGTTCCCGGCAAAATTAACAACAACTTAAGCACCAGACGATAGCAGCAACAACGAAAACAACACTTACTCATTTATAGAGAGAAGTATATAACGTTGTGCGAGTGTACTGGCGACACGACATAAAGTGCGGATAGGTGGTGGAGCGGGCGAGTGGTGTGGTATGTGACTGTGACGCACGCCGGAGTAAACGTACCTGAGAAAAAGGTGTGAGCGAATATAAAGTATGAAGTGTGAGGTGGGAAAGGTGCAAAAGTGTGAGGGAAGCGTAGTGGAGGAGTAGTGGTTGTGTTCAGTTGAAGCGTTTCTCATGCAAACTAAATACGCATATACATTTGTATGCAGGCATAAACCCTAAACCAAATAGGAAAAATTGCTGACAATTGAAATTGCTCTGCGATTTCTTAATGTCACCAGATTTGTTGATTTAACTATTGTAGATATCAGTATATTAGCAATATATGACAAACTTTAAACATTTAAAACAAATCAGAGTCGAAGAAGCTTCAAAACTACATCATGTATGTGAATTCAAAACTCCTGTTATTAGAGAGAAATATAACGTATATAGAAGTTAAATATCCTACAAAGCCTTTAATATACTCTAGGGATGTATAATTATATTATTGCCCTAAGACATTGCTTACAAATGAGCTTGACAGCATTTTTGTTGTGGTATCCTCCATACATCAATACAGAAATTGTGTTGGTTGACCGTAAAATGAAACTTGGTGAGTTAGTAAACATCAGTGACATCTGAAAAGAATGCGTAAGTCATATCATTCACGTATTTTTACAAATGAAAAAGCTTTGTGTGCGATAGATGCCAAGATTTTTGAACATCGGTCAAAAAGACAAAAATACACATTCAGCTTGTGATACGAGCAATAAAATGAAAGAATTATTGTACTTTAAGACCTAGTCCCTTACCCAAAATATTATTATTCGCCAAATTTGGACCACAGCGACAACTTTTTCTTTTCCTGATTCAAAAATGGCTTACTGGTAAAAGGAAAAAGAGATCGCTTAAATAAACAAACGCTTCTTTTGAAGACCTTGAAGCTTCACACTATCGAACTGGTATCGAAATGTCGGAAGACCATTAGAACATTTCTGCATTACTCTGGAAGTAGATTACGTCAAAGAAAAAACCATATTTTCGTTCAAAAAACGTTCTTTCTGGTATATCTGGTATTGCCTTTATGTCTTGCCTATAGAAAATGTCAAAAAGACGCACATAAACTCGTTCATTTTGGTTGTGATGTTCATTTTACGGTCACCCAGCACAATTTCACGCTTTTCGCGATGTTGTTTGACGTTACTGCCTATTTGGCTTTCCTGAACTCGGTGTGCTGATCGTTTGTGCGGGTACGGTTACGACTAAATCCAGTACTGGACACCTTTGCCATAACACATATCATTGCTCATTGCCCATTGCTTTGCTTCAGCGGTATTTTTTCCCATCACAAAACAATTCACTTTTTTAGATTAACAAAAATAGCAGAGGTAACGTCACTTCGAGATCAATCACTTGAGAACGAGTTATTTTGTTTGTGGCGCTAGCTCTCGATCAGACAAAAGCATTTTCAGGCCATGTAGTAGATGATTTTTCGGTATATGGATGGTACAACCGGTAACATAGCACTAGTATGCAAATAAATTTCCTACAGGGTTTGTAAAACAGTAAGAAGGCCCCGGAAAAGGAAAACAGTCATAACACAACATGGCACAGTGCTTCTTACATATATGCAAACACATAACGCAAATAAACGTGTAGTAAAATGTATGTGCATATGTATGCATGTTGACATGTACGTACAGATATATATTTGTGTTTGCTCTAACTGGTATCGGCATATTCGACTTGATTTTTTGAACTTCGCGGGGAGAAGCAACTCACTTTGACAAAACTTCAGCACAGCAGCGCACATCGGTGTGGCGCACAGAAGCGCAGCGTACAGTGCACTCGCAGCCATCCATCCGTACAGTTGGATGTCACCGACAACGGCAACGGCAACGGCATCGGCAACAGCAATCATTAGCAAGACGTAAACTCCAAAAGCAACAAACAACAAACAACAAACAACAAACAAAAACAAAAAATATAAGAATAACAACAAAAACAAGAAGAAGAAGAAGAAGTTTCGGTAGAAAAAGAAGCAGCAACAACAGAAGTCATCAGAAATACGATGTGTGATCTTGATCTTGATCTTCTTTGAAACATTGAATTCAGCACAGTAAATAACAACACAAAAAAGAGTAGCAACAACACAAGTCACAGTTGCAACTGACATCGGTGTTGTTGTTGCTGCTACTGTTGCCATTGTTATTGATATAGTGCCTCCGTTGTTGCAACTACAGTTTTTTTCTTGTGAACAACTCTCAGCCTAATTACGGATATATTTTCTCTTAACAATTACTTATGACTTGCTTGTACATGTGAGTTCATCATACTCGTATCAAATGAAATTCGTGCTTAATTTTGATATTGAAGTTCATGTCAGTGGAGTTGATCGTTATTGGGGCAGTGAAATGTTCTTATCTACAGCATTTATGTAAATGTTACGACTATATTTGAACTGCAGCAAAGTGAAATGCACAAATAAATAATATAAACAGACTGAAGCTTAGCAAAGTCTAATTAAATAATAAAACTGCCGTGAAGCTAGCCAATAATAGAGACATAAAAAATAAACAAAAACACAAATAAATAATACTGACTTACAAATATAAAAGTTGAGTCATAAAAAATAGATTAAGAAAGCGAAACAACTTTTTAGTACTTAAGCAACTTACATACATACGTACATACATACTAGAGGATCGTATCTACCACTATATATACATAGTAACACAATGACGGCGCATGAGCAACCGATTAGCTACTTGGACAGCATCCTGAACGAGGAGGAGTCACGCTGTGAATACAGTCATCAGTGGCGCAATTTCACAATCTCACGTTCGGGCCGTTTCAAGTCGAAGAATCGCAAACGCGACGTCGTCGATGGCAAACTCTTCGATGCGGGTAATGCGCCCAATGCGATGTCGGCGTCGTCCAAGATGCCGTCTACAGCCGCTGTGGGTCATAGTCGTGTCATGGCGTCCGCCACCATGAATCCGCACTACAAGCAGGAGCCGGATAAGGTAGGACACTAAAACTATACAAATGCTATATTGTCATATACTTGTACTTATACATAATAACGATATATTTACATATACTGCGAAATAAAATATATTTATATGCACTTAATATTATATGTACATAGATACGTATGTTTGCTTATGGAGATGCTGCCATAGGCATGTATTAAGGCAAATTTTTTTTTGAAATGTACATGCATATATACAAACATACGGCGCTCTGTAGGCAATTGTTGATTTGTATGGCAACTTTGCCCAAACTCACGACATTTATTGTTTACATGTTGTTGCTGCTGCAGCAGCGTGTGTAACTTGTGCTATTGTTGTTGTTGCTATTGTTGAGCCCAAGCAACAACATTTCAGTTGCTGCAACAATTGTGGCCACATCCGCCGTGAAGTCGGCAAAGTGTGTCGCAAGTCAGCTGTTAGCTGGGTTTTTTGGTTGGCTGACTAGCCGACTAGCTGCCGAACTGCTTAACGCCAAACAAATGTATATATGTATGTTTGTGTGTAGCATTTGCGTACGTACTACCCGACCGTTTAGTTGGTACTTTGACTTATTTTATAACTTAAAGTTTGTCCTGCTTTGTTCTTTGCTTATCAATTTTGCAGTGTGCTTTTTTTTACTTCCATTTTCTGTCTTCGGATGCGCACTCATGCAAACATACATACATACTGTGATACACATATCCATATGCACAAATACAAATGTATATATACATATGTATGTCTGGTTATTAAGGCCCTCACATATAAATAATATACATACACACGTATATAAATAATATATATTAATATATAATAATGTATAAACAAGTATTTTAGTGTGTACGCCTATTATATGCCACTTTTAACTTTAATTTGCTCGGCGGAATTTCGCTCATTTGCTAAAAATAAGCTTGCGATTTTTGCAAAACATCCAAATAAACCGATAAACATACAAACACTTGTCAGAATTGTTGTTTACAAATACATATTTATACATACAGGCACCTACTGACACCTTATATACATACAGATGTATATGTATTATATGTTATCAGTTAGCTGTTAGTTGTTAGTTGTTAGGTAAATATAAAGTACAACTCGTGCATTTCCATAAATCATACAAACGCTCCCTACATATGAACTCATAAAGACCCACACACCAATACGCATTAATTAATTTGTAAAAGGCAAAAGCTTCCACCCACCAAATATTAAGCAAATGCAGGCTAATTTATGTACCATTCATTACTTAAATACAGCTTTTTTAAGGCTAAAATTAATTTGCGCACTTAACTCAAGTCAATCGAAAGCGAAAATCAGTCCAACAAAAATAATTCTTATTGGCATGTACATACGAGTATACATATATAAAAACTCGTATATGCCCACGTAAGTACATGTGTATGTATGTGTTAAGGTACGCTAAACGACAACGAAAACGGAAGTCCCCTGAAATTGTTGTGAAACCTTTTAATATTTGCAATGAAAAATGCCTGTCACATAGTAGGTATATATGGGTATTTGCAGATGCATACAGACATATTGATATATATGTATGGGTTTCAACGCGTTTATTTTTATATGGGCTGATATAAAAAGACTCTCATTGCTTCTGCAAAAAACTGACTGAAGTTAATTTGTTAAGGGTTTCGCAAGTGTTTCATTTTATGGCCGCCATATAAGATGGTGCATGTGTATGTGCATTTAACATGTAATGTATACGGGTAATTTCCCGGAACGTAATCATCTGTCTGGCAAAGCGCAAAAAAATTTTTTTGTAACAATGCGGTATATCAGCAAACGGACCAGAATATCGTGTTGTGGTTCTGCCATCCCGAAACATTAGGTGCGCCATACCCACAATCAAACGATCAAAGAGCATTGCGTTATCGAATTATCAATATTCTCCTTTTCATTTAAATTCATTTTAAAATGGAGGAAAACCGCCACCAATAAATTATACTCGTGTGTACATATTAACTCGCTGCCATTTCGAAAATAATCACGAAAATTGAAAAAACTTCGATACTTTAGTATGCAACATATATGCTGAAGGTACAGTTGATACCAACGGTTGCACCCCTGTATGCACACCCTAAAAATATGCAGAAAAAGTGAACGAGGTTACATTTGATAAGAATGAACATCCATTTTCTCAGAAATATAGTATTCATTGGTGGAGGCATGAAAGCTCTTAAATGAAAAAACGCTCCATCCATTATTTCAAGTTTTAAAATTGACGTAAAAAATTAAAAATTTCCAGCTCAAATGATTATTGAATTTTACGCTTTTCTCCTTCATTTAAATATTTTTTGCACGCTTCCATGTTGGCCAATCGAGTGAACGAACTGATAATTCTTCCATCATCAAAAATTTGAGGAAAATAATAATGTAAAAAAAGCAGTTTTAAATTTTAAAATAAACTATATGTATATAGAGACTCGATGGAGAACTTATTCCATATTATAGCACCCGACAGAGAGAGCGTCGTGAATATCTTGTAGACTTCCCCCTTTGTATTGCAGACTTCACTCTTTTTTAAAGTGGTACTGATAAGGTCCAGTCAGATCGTTGACATTGCCCTTTAATATTTCGTTCACATAACACGCTCGATAGGAACTTGTATTTAATATTTAACAGGTGGGAGATCACCCTTTTGTGGATTAGGTAGGGTACACTTAAGTTCTTATTGGTAGGAGTTGAGTTCATTCAATCAGATTATTATCTTGAATAGCTCCGCCGGTAATCCATCCGCACCAACATCTTTAATATTTTTTACTCATGCTATTGCTACTATCTACTCATGTAATGGAACAGCGATTGGCCTGGCACGTCAGTCGCCAGATCTTTTTTGTGAGCCGTTTTTTGCCGTTTTTTGTGATCATTTGTGAGCCGTCTCATCTTTTAGTGAAATTTTCGACTACTCTTACTACCTGTCAGCAATTTTTGCTATTTACACTTTACACTTCTCTTTTTTAAACTCTAATTGTGTAGTTTTATTATAACCGGTGTGGCTGTTCTCCCGATCTAGGCTATTCTTTTCAACTTCTATGTTCATCGCAGCAAGGGTGTAACAGACGTAATGCTCTCAGCGTGGTAAATGCTGAATGCGAATTTTTCGACGATGGAACCAAATGTTTTATTTCTCTAGATTGAAATATGTTCACGATCTAATGATGGCGACAAGGCTTGTAAATTTCTGTTTATAAAAAATACACTCCTTTATATAAAAGTTTATTAGATTCTGAATACATATATTTTAGTTTTATCAGACTAAAAAACATGTTTTCAACTTCCATAAATTATGTGTTTGCTCGCGAATTTACACTTTGGACTTTTGTTTCGAAAAGCTTTTTCCTCAGAGTTGAAAAATACTGGAACATTGTGCTCTTAGAAGTTTCAAAATTTCAACGAATATTGCAATCGAACTAGAATACTTTTAACTTTTTATAATATGCTAGGATTTATACATCACCGGATCTACAATGAACCATGTTTTATTTGAATTGTTCCAAAATAGGTTAAAAAAGTTTCTTCTTTATATCGCGAAACAATACTATATGGATAGTAAATGACGACTGCTGTAGTCAAATAAGTTGAGTGCAATACTATTATATGTGAGATTATTGATTCGAATCCAGGTTAATTTCTTAGGAACACAATGTCTACCCGATTATAATTCTGATATGAAAAGTTCAAATAAATACATTCATACATACATACAAATAAATACCTGTTAAAAACTCTGTTCTGAGTAATACTATTACTCTACATTTTTAACTCGTCAGCTTTTTCCCTTTCTTCTACACCCATATTAGGACTAATAGGGATATAAATGCTGTTCACTAGGTTCCTCGCTAAAAGCCTACTGATAGTCTCTTCTCTATTCATAGACTCTATACATACTCTTACTCTATATATATATGCTGCTCCTGTGCATACACGGTCTTCACCTTAAAATTAGTTGATTAAAATGTAGATTGCATCGCCATTACTTTCGATGAGCCGAGAATTCGGTAAATTTTACTCTGCAGGAAAGAAATATGTTGGTCCAATCTGCTCATAAGACTTATGTTCTCTTTTTTGTATGTTCTAATGCTTATGTTTTCTCTAAATTATAAACAAGAATTCGTAAATCGATGAGACGTTCGAAGGAGAGTTTAACGCATAATACATAAAGGTTTCATTCTGCTATTATAAAGATATAATGTGTTTATCTACTTATTATATTAATAAATGTGTCCAATTATAAAATATATCAAAACGTAGCAACTTATATTCGCAATATCAAAATGAATAATAAAGAGTGCAGTAATAAAATGGGCAAAAACTAAGCTTGCTGGTGTCGGTAAAATTATTAGGGCATACAATTAAAATCAGATTACCAACGATTTTGCAAACTTTAATCAGTTGCCGGTTGTATGCTACATCAACATTCATATATACCTAGATAGGTGTGTATAAGTGTGAGCACCCCATCGCTGTTAAGGCAGATTGGGGAGAAGACGTAGGTATGAAATGTGGAAATACGTAAGGTTAAAATTAACGTTAAATTTTGAAATTATTCACAATAGAATTGCTCAAAAATGCAGTATCTGAAAAGAACATATGTAATAATAATATATATACATATGTGATAATGCTCAGATATAATCGAAGTAAAGAGAAGATAGTTATATAATATGAAAATGATGATGGTTGTATATATATTTCAGATATTCGATAGATATACATATAGTCATATATATATATACATATAGTATAGATACATATAGTCTATTCCGCGGATGACAGAGAGAGCACTTAGTATTCACTCGCTGGGCAAAGTTTAATTCTCACGAAGAACACGAACGTAGTCACATAGAAGGTTTCTAACCCTGTCCTTCGAGTGATGGACGTCAACCAATTGGCGCAGAATACACGAAGAAGTAAGTCGATAGGATTTCAATTAGGTACATGTAAACAAGTTTTGGCCTCCGTGACTATGCAGCATGCGGATCATTGCACATTGTCACATATTATCTTGTTACTCTTCTTCTCAGCCCAAGTGCTTCTTAAAACAAGTAAGAAAAGGCTAAGTTTGGGTGTAACCGAATATTTTATACTCTCGCAATGTGCAAGGATCAGAGGCGGGGAAATGTTTTCAGGTGCTGGCATAACTTTATATTAAAAAATGTTGCGGAAGGATTCATCATTCCTTATTCAACCAAACTGTCAATGGATTGCAATCATATTTGGTATCTTATTAACTTATATTATAGGTCATAGACTCATGTACTTTCATTGCTATATTTTGCTTCGGGTCAGAGATATTTATATTAAAATCTACCAAATTAACTCAAAAGTGATATATGCGAAATAAACTCAATCAAAGTGGCTTGATTGAATATATTAGATACATGAGGAAAAAGTCAACCAGAGAGAAGGAAATAATTTTAATAGGAATAAGCGGCTTAGACCATAATCGGTCTAGGCCGATTTCTTTTATATTTAGCGCGAAATCACATTGTCTTTAAGAAAACATATCGACTTAATTTCATCAAAATATCAAACATATTGACAAACA
Organism: Bactrocera minax; assembly: GCA_021498325.1. Classification (NCBI taxonomy): domain Eukaryota; kingdom Metazoa; phylum Arthropoda; class Insecta; order Diptera; family Tephritidae; genus Bactrocera; species Bactrocera minax. The sequence continues at coordinate 2,862,221 of JAKEEE010000024.1, forward strand.
TAAACGGTTTAAAGTCAGATGGAAAGTCAGGAATTCTTATATCGCTAATTTTTGGGATAGACGAAGATCTGCACTGATCACGTTAACTCTTTCCATTATTCCATGTAGTATATGGGAGCTGGGATAATTCGTAGACCGATTTCACACATTTGCGGCAGTGAACTATGATATATCCGATATTACACGTTCGCTTAATTTTGCTTAGATATCTTACATATTGACCGTATTTTTTGGTATAAAGTCTACAAAAGGTTGAAAATCCTTATAATAGGTATATGGGGGCTATGGGAAGTATTTACCCGCTTTTTCCCATTTTTGACACCAGACCACATTATTATTATACAAAGATAATCCTGCAATTTCATTACGATATCTTACATATTTGCCGTTATATATGGTATAAAGTCTACTGGAAGGTTGAAAATTCTTATATTGGGTATATGGCGGCTAGGGAAAGTATTAACCCGATTTTCCCCCATTTTTGACACAAAAGCACATTATTATCATGGGAAGATAATCCTGCAATTTCATTACAATATCTTACAGATTTACCGATATTTTCGGTAAAAGGTCAGAGAGAGGCACTGAGGTCCTTATATTGGGTATCTGGTGGATTGAAAAGTTATAATGCGATTTTAACTATTTTTACACATGAGATGGCATATCTTGAACGTACTATTCGCGAAAAGCTTTATTCCAATATCTTTATTAATTCTCGATTTATCTACTTTAAAGTGAAATTATCAGATGAAACTTAAAATTTTGTTATATGACGCGTAGTAGGCGTGGTTTTTATCCGTTTTTATCCAATTTCACAATGTGTCATAAGAATGCAAATATAATGTCACACAGCAAATTTGTTGAAATCGGTTACGGCGTTCTTGAGATATGGGATATCTCCTAATAGTGGGCGTTGCCACGCCCATTACCAAAATTTAGACGGATTAGTTGCAACCTTTCCGTATCATATTTGCTGCAAGATTCAATATTTGTGACGTGTTCCTTCAGCGAGTTAATGCACTTTTAATGGTTTTAAATATAACTTTTGTATGGGAGGTGGTTATTATCTGATTTCCCCCATTTTCAGTATATGAGGAGATTGAGCGATGTGCATTACGTGGGTACCTGCCGTTTGTACAGCCTAACTCTACGGTCCTCTAAAACACAACGGATCAATACAATGCGTCGATCAGCGCCCCGTTAATAATAACTTTCGCTACCAACGGTACCGATCGGCATTGTGGAATGGCACAATAACCACCTTGGTGGGGTTCGAGGCCTACCTAAAACCTCTGTCGTGCTATGGGTCTGGCACCCGCTTGCAATGCAACTCCACACTGAACTGTACCGTCCCAGACAGTTCTACCCGCATTCAGGTGTTAAACCACAGCCACCACGATACTCCCCGAAGGGCTTACCGCAATGAGCAGGTTGGAGCGACAAGCACCTCCACCGGGCTCCCGCCCGGTACCAGATTAAAGCCTCCGCTCACAGCTTGTAGCCTTGGCTACTTCCAGTTGAGCAACCGATTCAACTCAGACTGGTAGCATTTGTAGCTTGAACTCATATGCCTCTTTAGTGTGTGCATAATACAGACGGCCGGACGGACAGACGGACAGACGGATGGACGGGCAGACGGATGGACGGATGGACGGACAGACGGATGGACGGACAGACGGACTCGGAGTCACTCGGAGTCACTATATATATATGTCTACACCTAACTCAATTAGTTCTAGGTGTTACAAACAACCGTTAGGTGAACAAACCTAATATACTCTGTAGCAATATGTTGCGAGAGTATAATAAAAGATCGCGGAGGAACCCATTCGAAAAAATTTCCACCTGTTGAGGCGAATATTTTTAACAATATCCACGCTCTTATTCATAAGAATTTAATTACTAGAGTGAAACAATCAAGTACTCTGTTAAGTTGATAACTGTATAGAAACCACAATAAGTGAGTTGATGTAAAGCATTGTCTGTCCAATTATGTTCAACGGTCTAGTGATGGTATGCTGAATTTCGTCACAACGTCATAAGCCCGCTCAGGAAGGCCTCGTGAGGCAATAACGCCAGGAAACATCGCCAAAATTTCGTTCAAAAAAAATTTCGTTTCGGCCAAAAAAAGTTCGTTCATTGCTAAGTCAAAGGATTTTCAGTTCATGCAGCACTTGTTTCAAACGAAAAAGAAATAAAGTAAACTGCGTAAAACATCTCGAGAGCGCATAACATCCAACTTTATTGGCAACATGTGTAAACTTTTCTAATCATATTTATTTTTAACTATAAAGAGACTTAAACAAATTAATCGAAGTATGTTTGCAGAGAGGTGTCTCCAATTTCAACCCGCCCTTGGTATCAACATGCAAGTGAAGCACTTGAACACTTTTTTCACTTTATACTCGAATTGAGACAAATAGACTTAAAAAGAAAACATTTGACAAGTTCCATAACAAGAGGTACTAAAGTATTTTTGTAGACCACTTTAGTCCATAACTTCATCCATTTATGAAAGCTACTCGTTATTGTGTCCTATTTGTCCATGAACTAGCAACATTTGAAAGCATCTTTATTTGTAGTTTAATGTTCCCTTAAACATAGCTAAAGATAATATTATATTAGCCTAGAACCCTTTCTGAATCTGCGGTCTGTAGCCATGAAACACGAATTGCGCACAATTTTATAAATATTAAACTGTATTAACATACATATGAACGTATATACATGTGTATGTAATTAAATTGATGTATTTATTCATCACCTTGCTACATGCAATAGCCATTCCATTGATAACATCAAACAATAAGTTTTATACAAAATAAAACAAACAAAAGAATCACTGAATTCGCAAATGCCGATGGCAAACAACGATTTCTTTGTTTATTACTTTCGAAGTTTTTAATTTCTTTCTTTTGCACTATGGTAAAAAACAACCTCTCAGAAGCGTTGCTGATAATTTTAAATGATAGTGGCAAGAACACACATGCATTTCTGTAAATGTGGCTGCATTTCAAAAAAATGTACAAAGTTCTCTTTATATATAATTTCGGTCGTAAAGCTTTACGTACCATAAAAATTTATATAATCTGAGAAAATTATATTTTTATTTTTATTATTATTATGTAACCGAATGTAATACTCCTTATTTGCATTTAGTACATATCAAAAAGAGGTAATCGGAATTATACAATTCGAAAGTCTGTAGAGAAAATTTATCATAAACATTTATGTTTATAATGATTTTAATAAAATAAAATAAAAGAAAGACCTTTCAAGGCTAGTTATTAGGCCTTTCGACAAGCCTGGCTAAAAAAACCAGGCCAAACACATTTCCCTAACTTCACAAATAGGTATGATAACAACTTTCTTCCCCTGCACGAAAGAGCGCGTAATTTTTGACCGCCCAAGGAAGTATGTAAGCTATTTTAAATTTTGCCTAATTATTGATATTTAATAAAATTTTTAACTCATAAATATGAATAAAACGCACTTCAAGTACGCGAGAATGTTTACATTTTATCTTTCAAACGTACGCGAATCAACTATTTCTTAAGCGCCAGAGACGAGATCTGGTTTTGTGTACTCTCCTTGGGAGAAAGCTTTTCGCTTGCTCTCTAATTACAACTACCGGTCTGTACTGAACGGTATATATCTGTCAGTCTGTTTCTTGTAATTTTTTTTAATGTTTAAATGTAATGTTTTTAATTTCTGAAAATTTTACGAAAATTTATTGAATAATTTTCAAGCGCTGGTATAATGTGGCCAAAAAGCATTACTTTTCCTTGTTAATTTCTCCTAGTTTTCCATTTTTTTTTGCATTTTAGTTGTTTAGCTCATAGCAGTAGTACAGAAATAGACTTAATATGAAAAGAATTGTCTGGAATAAAATTAAATAAATAATATGTATGTTTGTACTTAATTGCATTGAAATTGAATTGAAAGCATATACACATATGTATGTGTGTTTTGAGTTGTCTCATCCATCACTTTGAGGTTTACTTAACACACTAATGAGCTAAAAAAAATTAGCTCTGGTGTCACAAATGATTGCGAATTATCTAAAGATAATGTTTAATGCATTTATAGTTCCCATGTGGGCCAACGGTTATCTGAAACGGTATAAATATCAGTTTCGTGGAACTGTGCATTGACTATGCATCTTTGAGTTGTTGATAATCCTTGACAGAGTACATGCTTTTGATGCCTTCATGCCTTCATAAAAAAGTGCAGCAGAGAGTAGAGCGGATGGACAGTGATGTTAACACTGTTTAACTACTTTAAACAACGAACACGGCTCAAAATGTTGAACAACCATAGTTCCGGACTGGGGTGGAGAAAATATGACTTCTTTTTTTTGTACATAATTATTTATTTTTCCTGAGGCAATTTTTGATTATAGTTTATCCATTAAAGATCCATTTTTGGATAATTGAGATAAAATTAAAATTTTGTTATTTTATGTTTGACATTCGCCAAAGCGATTGAATGTGCTGTGAACTCGCTTTCTTTTACTCAGTTTACACTGACGACTGCCACTGCATGAGTAATATAATATGTAAATACATATATTGGGAGAACAAACGGAAATAAGTAACGGAAACGCTCTCAATCAATCACACACCACAAATGATGTAACATGATTGTAAGTGGCTGCAGATGAACAATTGAAACAACTTTTAGAACTTGTTGGAAATGATATATTCCTTATTACTTTTATTAAGAAACCCTTAAGTAATCGGTTTATTATTAGTAATTACATATATAGTATATATTATTCTCAACATACTATAAACTACTCATAATAAAGATGACAATTTTTTGCAGGTCTTCTAAAATCGATTTCCAAATATGTACCGTGATATCCACATTTAAATGTGTATTTCTGTAAACCTATAAGCGCGGGCAAAGAACTCTTCAAAAATAAACAAATATTTGCGCAAGTCTTGCAAAACAATAACAAAGCGCATTGCGTATTTTGCAAATATTGCAAAGAATAACAAGAAACAAAAGGTGTAATAAAATGAGTTACCCATAATTCACTTTATTTCAACATCATTTTTATAAACGAATTCAACACATGTATGTGTGTTTTGCCCATAATTAAAATTAATGATTGTACACACGTATGTAACACAATGTACTGGATGGATTAATAGTCTGCCGAGTGATAATAAAAAGGGCAATAACGAAGAAGTGATAAAAGTGCACCAAAACGTTAACCTATACGTGACACATATATATGTGTACACCTGCATAGGTACAATTATATTTTTACAACCACTCATGTATTTAAATGCAATTAAATACGACTTCATTGTATATAACATTGTTAACATTTTAATCAGTCATTGCAATGAAATGTCTTCTAAATGTCTATTGAACTGTTGACTTAAGAAATTGTAGAGAACAGAGATCAGAGGACTTTATACCGTAAAATCGGTTGATAACTTCCCCCGATTTACCGAATATACCTATGTCTATCTGTTCTGTAGTATAAGTATAATGTTAACAGTAGCAACAATTATTAACATGTTACTCAAACTTTGTTTTATAACGAAAACTATAATCCGACCCATATCGATACATTTAAACTTCTTACAATTTTTGACAACGTCTAAGGCTCATATTCTCTAATTCCAGAACGCCTATCGCCAACCATCAGCAATGTCAAGCAAACTGTTTTCATCGCAATCCACGGCATCAACGTCCGCCAGCTCAAGTTCAAGAAATGCGACGACGCGGGACAAAGCTGAGAGCTATAAAAGTTACTATGAAACGAATTTATAGATGTCACCTGCATATATTACGCAAATTATGTATTTCTTCACGTATATTAAATTTTTTAATTAAACTTAAATATGAAAGGTAGATGAAAATGCTATTTTTATATACATATATAACTTTTAACATTTTATTTTATTTTTATTTGGAGAAATTAAATTCATAAAATTGACTTTTGTTTAGGTAAAGCGCTTTTTGTTAATGCTTTAGTAAAGCTACATATTTAAATACAATATAAAAATAACATATTATAAAAACGAACTAACTCTTTCTTGAAGCATTCGATTGTTTTCATTTTTCAAATGATTCCTTTTTTCCACGTTTTAACTATGTGCCAACATTTCTAATAGAAAACTGTCGTTATAAGGGTAACGTATAGTTTTAACGGCTTAATCAACAACAATGTATCTACAAAAGAAGAAATCGTGGAACTATGGAATTTAAGTGACATAAATTCAATTTTGTTATTAAATTCAAGAGCTTATGCATTTAAAGATAAGAGCTTAATGTTTGCCCAAACATAGACTTTGAAAAATAATTATACTGAGTGCAGATTTCAATTTACTTAGAAATAAATATGTATTTACCAACAAAAAATTTATTCATCTATTTTTCTCTCTTAAATATACATACAAAACTGTATGTATATAAATTATGTATCGTAAAGTATTAAAACGTGATAGTTACAAACTTTTTAGACAGTAAGTAATTTGTGCTTAGAAAAACTATTAAATCGATGTAAACATAGAAACATAAGCAAAATTTATTTGAAAAAGGCATAAAATGAAATTATAAACTATTCTAGACCAAATAAAAAAAAGAGTTTACATAAAAATGAGTAAAAGATTCGTATCTTATCCGATGTTGTACTATACACTGGAAGAATTGACAGAATTGATTAATCAGTTTTAATTGAAATTCAATACACTTTATATGGTAGCTTCTTCCTATATAATTATATCACGAGTTATCATTGTTAAGCGGCACATCGCCGGTTTCTACTACATCACGCTTTTCAATGTAGTTGACATCGAGAAGACAGAATTTGGCACGACACATGGGGCAGGTACATTTCTGTTCAAGCCATACTTCTCGGTCGTGCTCACTTTGACGTGCAGCAAACCAACGTGCTAGACAATTAACGCACCACATTGGTCGGCAGTAGCAGTTTGCACAAGTATTCTCCGCTGACAGTGGACTTCCATCGCGATCAACATCTTCACATTGTTTGTGAATTTTTATATTTGGCTCAGCAATCATACAAGCGAAGCACTTTTCTGCTATCCTATCGGCTTTGTAAATCGGATTTCTCGCAACTTGTTCTTTAAAAACGTCTATGAAACGATCTATCACGTTACGATGGAATTGTATGTTTGATGGTATGACAATAGGTCGACTAATCCGTTCCTCCAAATTGCGAAATTCCAAAGCATTGATTCGAATGTGAAAGTCAGCCACTTTTTGTCGATTTGGTTTCACTACTATGCTTACCATTTGTAAGGTATCGTTAGTGTCTTGTGAAACATTGTAAGTCTCAGTCTACAGAAATTGGCAAAAATTAGTCATATTTTACAAATAATAGTAATAAACGGCATATTTTGATAACAAAGTTTTCTAACTGTACTGTTTTCTACTAGCTACGTGTTTTAAGGTTCACTTACTTTGGCTACACTTAGCGAAGTATCACTTTGGTGAGCAAAATGTACATTATAAAGTGAAGTTTTAATTATCCAGTTTTCTGTTGCAATAACTGTAGATATAGAATTCAGCTTCTTTTTATAAATATCGAATCTGTAAAAATATACTTTTTAATAAATATTCTTTTATTGTTGGTTACACTCCAAAAAAAATTATTCACATATTTTTAACATACCTTCTAAATTCAGTGCTTATATCGCTAGCAACAGTATGGTAACTATCTGGCACATTGGAGAATTTCAATAATGTCTGACTGATTGGATGACGGCGCCAGTTTTGTTGCTGCCAATTAAATATTAAAGCTGGCACAGCCAAGACTGCCATTAAACTAAAACGTTGCGCGATTTTCCATGTAAGCGTCTTAAATGCAACAACTTCTTGTGGCATTGGAAAATCCGGGTCCAAATCTACATTTTCAGGTGGTTCGCGCTCCGCGAATACCGAGAACTTTATTTTGTGTATGAGAAAATACAATGCTGGCAAACAGCTGTGTACGAATAAATTCAGCGATGTTCGACGTTGGTGATAGTGTACGAAATTAATGCTTTCATCACCCAATAGCTTAATGAAAATTTGTTCAATGGTTAGCCCCAGACGCTGAAACTCCTCAGGTGGATATATTATACACATGCACAATAAGAGGTAGAACAGGTTGAAGAGCAGTTCAGACTCGTCCATTTGATGAAAAATCGTGAAAAACGTAAGAAAAACAACACAGAATATATTTTAACTTCTTAAAATATATTTGTTCTTGCAAATTTTATTTTAGTTATCGCTTTCTTAACCTATGTATATATTGCTTTCCTGTGATGTGTCAATTCAATTAAATTTTTTTGTTTTGTTTTTACTCCGTTTTCACATTTTTAGAATCCATTAACAGAGGGTTGCATTTTTGAGTATGAGAGTGAAATTTTAAATCTATATGATAGAATTAAATCAATATACGTGCATATATAAATATAACCACTAATTGATCTCCTCAGTCATATATGTACACTTACAAACTATTGAATTATGAAAAATGTAATGTTACATGTCACATTTGGTCAAAGAATTTCTAGTAATTCATATATATGAATTTTGAAAAAATATATTTTTTCAAATTCTTAGTTAGCAATATTTATTCCAGTTTAACTCAATTTTACATATTAAATTTCATATTTGAATAACGTTTACGTTTTGAGTTACATAAACAATAATCAAACTTGTAACAGAAGACTTATAACATTGTTTTTAAATTGCTAACAATTGAGTAATGTTCAACCGCTTAGTGATAACTACATAAGGAGCATTCATATGTATCTATTGTATTGTTAAAAAATTGCAAATGAATAAAACATTCCACTTTCTAGGTTAGAAAAAAAACATAAAAATAAAAGAGCTATTATATATTGTATAACATTAAATATAAGCGATTATTTTACAATTTACACATAAATATATATTAAGAATTTAAACAGAGTTAAAATTCTACAGCAACTTATCTTTTTGAAACTTTTACATTAACTGCTTTCAAAAATGATTTAAATTTGTCTTATAATGTGTTTATCGCAGAGAATATATATCTCAATTTTATGTAACAATTGTTATTATATTTTAAATATACATATAAGCAATCAATATTTTATTTCGAAATTGATTCTCATAAATAATGCTGCGTGTATCTTTTGGAATGCAGTTTCATAATATTGTCTAGCATATGAGTGATCAAATGTTTTGTCTCTATGCTTAACTTTAACAGTCATGCCAGAAATCCAAACGGAACCTTACTTCCTTTGCGCAGTGGGGTCTGTTGTTGATGTTGAACTCGACTCGTTTAAGCTTAGTTCGAAGCTATTATCACCACTTGTGCACGTTACAGTCGTCAAACTGGAGTCATTGTTAGGACTTTGTCGACCGAAAACACTTAGATTTGGCAGGCTCTGATCACAAAAATTTCCATCCGCATTATCAATATCAACAATACCAACATCCGACAAATTTACGCCATTATAATCGCCATCGTCGAAACTGTCATTACTTAAACTACTACAGTGACTATCATCACTTAAACCATTTGGAGAGGGTGATATAATTTGGTGCGGCAATTGATTTGAATCAGAGTTATCTCCTTGAAAATCATTTAGAACTTCAACATCCGCACTATCTAAATTAAGATCAGTGATCAGTGGTAAACTTCCGACCATTGTAGAACCCGGCATTGATGAAGGTGCAGCATTAGATGTTGAAGCGACTACTGGTGTACATGGTACATTTGTGGATTTGGAACCAAGAAGGGAAAGCACAGGGAGTTCGTGGAAATCATCGCACTTTAAATCAGAAAGCTGTCTGCTATTAGATTTAAGCAGATCACTTAATTCTGGTATGTTATGTGTAGTCATGGCATTACTCATTGATGAATTGACATTTTGAAGCTGTTTGGATACATCGAAATTATCATGACATTGATGGCTATTTCGATCATTAGCCTCTGCAGTTGCTATTTCATTGTTGATTGGTGCTTTTTGAATTTTTTCTTGCTGTTGTAGTGTTTGCATTTGTTGATGATGACTGTGTTGTATATTTTGATGACGAGCGGATCGTGTCCGCGGTGGTGGTTTCGGTGCCACAGTGTTTAAATCCTTATTGAAAGGAGAAAACTTTGTGTAATAATCTCGATTGTGATCGACCAATCCATTCGTACTATTGACATTATCATTGAGCGTTTCAGTGTCTGGATAGCCGACCGAGTCATTCACAAAATTTGCAACACTTCCTAAACATTCTGTTGGTATTGATATGTCAACTTTTGCACCTGGTCCTTCCAAAGGACGTTCGGGTGGCGGTTCTGGTAATTAAATGAAAATTGTTCAACGTGTTTATCAATACTAGTAGGAAGCATTTTTTATTTACATATATTATGTACAATTATATGTATAATTAAAGTCAGTGATAAGGCAGGCTTTGAATGATTGAATTCAACCTCAAACTGAAATATATTATTAAGCAATTAATTATTGATTTAATGGTGACTCGATATTAAATACTTTATGTTTTTTTTTATATAATAATTTTCAAGAACTTTTGTTTACATATCTATGTAAAGTAGGTAGATTGAAAGACTAGTTTAATTAAAATCTAATTACAAACAAAAGCTCGATGTTTTCTCTATATTGCACTAAGTGAATTTGATAGTATAGGTATAAACCCAATAAATATTATATACATTTCATTTATTTTTAACTTACTAATCAAATAAAATAACAGTGACATTCTTACCATTAAGGAAATGTGTAGCTACAAAATCAGCTGCATTCCAGAGATCTGATTTTATCAGTAACTGTAGTAACAGACCCACAGTGGGACGTTCATGTTTGCGACCACTTGTACTCCACTCCTGTATTAATATCTCTGCAAAATAACAGCCACTAGTTTGCTTTGTTGCTTCTTCTATTAGGCGAATTTGTTCTGACTTGTATTTTAACTCTATCACACCAGAGCCGCTCCATCTTTGGCTTCCTCTAACGGAATCATCAACATTGTACCCGTCTTGAATTGACCAATGTTTTGGTATATTTTCCATCAACTTTCTTCCTCCATCGAATCCCAATGTTTCCGCCAGCCGGTTCACATCGTTGGATTGCAGTCGTCGCAATTCTGTATCGCGTGTATACATTTTATGTTTGCACTGCACTCCCCACTGCTTGGAGTGGTCGAGAAATCTCTTTGTGTACTGTTATTTTTGTATGCAGTCTTTTTTTTATATGCAGTCTATGTCCTGATATTCGTTTGAATAAAAATTTGCGAAGTGATCAACAAGTTCTGGTTCCTTCGCTGCTGTGGATCTCTATTCAACCATCGTTTGCTATAATTTACAATCTTTATGTTCATTCCTTTTCATAATTTCGCTGCTTCCTTGTTTTTTCGTTTCACTTTCTAACTATATTCGTTGAACCTTACCAGGTGTGTTTATTCGATTAAATTTTCCTTCCAGTGCCACCAGTTGTCGGATGTTTGAATAACGTTGCAATCGGTATTCGAATATTTCAATGCAGTTAGTTATTAAAATATATCGGATGTTATTGATTAAAATGAAAATGAATCGATAGGTCCAGCATTAGTTCAACTGGATAGACAAAAACTAATCAAAATGTAATAAAAATAAAATAAAACACTAATTACTATTGAATCCATTATATTTGAATTCAAATAGTATAGGATCGTTAAGTGAATTTTAGATTATTTAAACAACAATACATGTATTTAAGCAATTCGTGCAATGTTTTAATTACTATTACTAAAAGTCTTTTTTAATACTTAAAATGTCAACATTTTAATCTTTGTTTGCATCATTAGAAGACAATTTGTTTTTACACCATATTCAATTTTTTCCTAGAAAAGATCTCACGATCATAATTCGAAAACAACTCTGATTGCTGCCAAATACAACCTTGATCAAAGTTCTTCTTCGTGCAGTTGGGCCACCATTTTATTTTCGTGTATAAAACGAATTACGCGAGATTTTTCTTTTGGTTGAAAAATTGAAAATTGGTGTCGAAAAGGTAAAGTAGCAGCGACAATTTTTAGGTGTTCAAAATAATAAACAAGATTCCGTTTGTAAACTTTTCCCACAACGCTTTTATCAAATAATCATAATGGAAGATATCAAGCAGTTATTGCAACAGAATGTCTACCGATATGACTCAACGGACTCGAATTCAGCCACCGATAGCGAAGAAAGTACAATTTCAGGAGTGAAAATTGGTATAAAAAGGATTTGTCAAAGTCGTATGCCAACTAGGCGGCCCGATCCAAATGTCCAAAATAGAAATGCTTTGTTGGCACGGGAAAATCGTCGCAAAAAGAAAGCTCATTTAGAGGCAATGGAGAAGGAGTTGGAGGATGTGCGAGCGTCCAATAAACAACTTAAGAAGGCGTTAAATAAGCAAATGAAAGCAGTAGGCCAACTTCAACGTGAGAAAAGGTATTTTCAGAGCGTTATAGCAAATCATAAAGAAATAGAGAATCTTATTAAAGCTCTGAATGTTCGAATGCATGTTCAGCAGTCTCCTACCATAAAGTCGCCAATGCTGAGTTCTCCCACTCATTCGTATGTCAGTCAGCAATTATGTCAATCGCCAAGTATTTTACAACAATCGACCAGTGTGGACAATGTTGAATTGAATGCCGCTTCCACGTCGGAGAATTTGGGTAATGGTAGTGTAGGAATTTCAACAGAGTTTTCTTATCAAGATGATCCAATAGAAATGTATAAAAATTTTGAAATTTTATCCTCAGATTTCATGCCATCGTCAGATTTTGATGATACATGGACCGATTTCCTTCATGAAGACCTGGGAAATAAATGTTTAACAAAATTAACTACGGTTGGCGGAGAGCATAGTTATGCCGATGTTGAACAAGTGCAAAGTGTAGAACAAGTGCTTGAAAGTATAGAATCTGATGCCGGCATTTGTTTACATATAAGGCAAGGAAAGGTGTCTTTAGAGTTTTGCCCAAATTGCAGTTGGAATTCTAATGATTATCCAGCTGCAGATATTTTGCAAAATTAATCATTAATTTATTTGTTATTTTTATATTTTTAGAAAACTAGTCTATTAATATTATTTATGCTTTAATGAAATGTAAGATTTTGTCATCGCTAATTCGGGGTGCGTAAAGTATTAAGGTGGGTTTGTCTCCCAAAGAGAACTGGTCTAAAATGATTGAATTTATTGTTTGTTGCAATTTTCAGCATACTAACTGAGAGTCTAACAGCCCTCAACATAGATACAACAAAAATGAAATCTTGAAGTTGCTGCCTTTTAAAACGAATTATGGTAATTCGGTAAATGATTTTTATAAATTTTGTTATAACTTGATTGAATTTATTAGCAGGATATTCCATTTATATACCTGTTTGCGAAATAGACCACAAATTCCTTATATTTTAGAGCACTCTGAATTATATTCGATCAAATGCTATTTGGAGGTCATATTTTAAAAATGTATACTATAATTAAATTGAAGTTAATTATATTTCTGTTAACAAAAACCTTTCTTTTTTATGGTTTCGGTTATGGTGAAAGCGGTTAGAATTGTGAATAGAATTCTGAACTGCATTTTAACTTGTGGAAAATATTCGAAGTGAAGATTAAGTTATGAAATTGAAATTTTCCTATATGACTACGGGATAAAAAATTGGCACATTTAACATGTAAAAATTAATAATGTATTTAATGTATTTCATGGAAAAAAACATGATTTAGTATTGTCATTCTTATTTGATGTTAATCTAGATTGACAGAATTTGCTGCGCCACCAGGACGTAAACGTGTGTTGGTACTTGATCTTGATTGTTGCCCATGTTGGCTATCGTCGTCATCATTGCCATCAAATCCTTGTAATAATCGTGTAAATAAGTCACCAAACATGCCGCCCATTAAGCCTCCTCCAGGGATTATAGGTAGCGGTGCAACACCAAAGAATTGTATTCCTATTTTAAACAAATATTTCTCGAGCACAGGGTCCTTAATCAACGATGGTTTATATAGATCCCATAATGAACGAAATGAGTCACCTCGTCCAGTGTCGATACAACGAAGCAAAAAGTACACAAAGTTTAAAAGCGGTTGTTTGAATGGAGCCTCTTTACGTCTAATGCTTGAATGATTTGAAGTGTAAGAGATAAAAGTATCTTCAGCAGTCTTCCGATCTTTTAAACATAATAGTTGTAGTACGGCCTGAACTATAAATAGATCCAATTCGTTTTCGTAGCCTTTGGTTTTATGCATCTTAATTAATATACGACCGCAAAGATTCCCATCACGACTTAATAAAAAGTGATGACGTGCTTGTTCATAATTTCCTTCACCCCAAAATACTTGAGCAATAACTTTGTGCAAGCCGGGGTGCCCTAATGAACTACCCGGCATACCACTGCTCCACTTTATTGCGCGGCTCTGACAAATAAAATTTAATGTAAGATATTGACAGATTAGGAAAATATATAAATGTTACAATTAGGGTTTCGCGCTCCACAGTTGTAGCATTTAGAAGTCCAATAAGCGTACCCAATCGTTTGATCCAAATGTCGCCATCATTACTAGCGTCATTTTCAGCACTACCACGCTTATCTAATGTGTCAATAAGGAGGAGTGCTAAATCTGCAGCACTCGTTTCTTGCTGTTTTGAAACAAGCTTCATTGCACCACTCCATAGTAATTCTAAGCAGTCCGCAAATTTTTGTTGACCGGTGTATCGAAAGTACAATGTGCGATACATTTGATGTGCTTCATAGTAGTTACCCGATTCAATTGAATTTTCCAGCTTAACTAGTACGCGGTTGACTCCACGCTTTTCGCCATGATCTGCCACAGCTTCGGTCATATTTGTTGCTGAGGCGTGAAAAATCCCTTCTCTTAAATATATTTATTTATTTTCTTTTTTTAATAAACGACACTTCTTTGTGGAAATTAGTCAGTATTTTATATTTGGATTCTGCAATTATACATCCGAGAAGGTGTAGGCACGGAATGTCAATTTTTTGATTCCTTCTAGTTATTTGACATTCTTTGTGTCTGGTTGAAGAATGAAGTGTGAACGTCAAATGATACAAATGCAATTCTTGGAAAATGTGGACTGTACATTCTAACCACGGCAATTCTTTCGAATAAGCGTTTGGGGGAGTTCACAATGTACTGAAGTTGTTGTCGTTGCAGCGACAGAAAACTTTGACGAAATAATGTTGAGGAATACTGCTGAATTGACGTTCCTCTGCCCCATAAACATGCAGGTCCGTTTCGGATAAGATACGACTGTTGATTGAAATTTGGCGCTGATAGGATGTGGTTACCCGGACGTTACACGATAAAGAAAATGCTTATAAGTTGCAATACGTTCACACTTTTTATTACCTTACTCTCTTTGAACTTGACCGTCTAGATATAAATTTTTCTAATCAAGTCTGGTGGCAACTTCATAATCAAATTAAAACAGCTGAATACTTAGTTTTGCAAAGGAAAGCCATACATTTCTATGGAATATGAATCCTTCATCGTATCGACTACTGATATCAAAATAATAGAATTTCAAGCTAATTTCCGCAGAAATGAAAATGTTTGTGAAAACAGCAAAAATCTGGATTCCTACTTTCCTACAGTTTTCGTATAACGAAATGGCATTTCTCAATTCCTCTGTTTTTCCGCAAAATTATTTCCTGCAAAACTTTCAAGAATTTATGATATTTTCAAGAATGACTCTATGAAATGGAAATAAATGAACTTTAATTGAATATAACACTGGTTCATTCACACTTTCGTCTTCTATAAGAATATAGGAACTCGAAAATAACCTCGCCTATATCCTGGTAGAAATGCTCTACTAAAAGTCCAAATTTTGTTATCAATTAAAAAATTTTATTTTTAAAAGAGCATGCTTTCTTTAAACCGACTCTCATGAATATCTACAGGACGTTGCTAACCTAAAGAAATTCGAATCAAATAATGGATGAAGTTTCTTAATGTGTTCTACATAGAAGTAGTGAGCAAATATGCAAACTTGCCATGCTTGACTTTCTGGTGATAATAGGACAACCAATTGCAGTTTATGAGCCCAATTTTCCTTGGGCGACGCACGTAATCTTCGCGTGATTACTATCTGGCTACTAAAGCAGGTTAAACTTGGCCCTGATATGCCTAACACATAATCCTTATTAAATATGGAAAATAATCAAATCAGTTTTCTTTCATCCTATTTGTGTTTATGATTGAGATTAACAGTAATTAATATTAACCGGCTTCTAATATGTAAAATAGAATAAACATAAAACACGTAAGTTGGGTCATCATTGGGTGTAAAACAATATACAACATATTAATTATATTAATTTAAGGAATTGCATAATTTATGAATCTGTGAATTAGGATTTTAAATCTGAAATTTAGTTATTTGTTAATGAATTTGGATGAGTTGATAATATAAATAGGCATATAGTATATCTATTGGAATTTGATAAAATAAATACGTTCAAACTCAAAATGAGTGTAGACACTTCAAAGTTAAAATTAACAAATCTACAGTTGTTTTATATGGGCAATGCCGATATACCTAGTGAAACTTCTTATTGGATATTATAATGAAAATCTTAATACAAAGCTATGTAAGCAACAAAATTACAAACGTAATTAAATAGTTTTATTACGACTTTTTTAAATGACGTATAATTTGTAAAAATCGATCTCCTAACCTTAAATACAGATATATCAGTATATATTTACAAACATGCTTTGGATAATCATAATACGTTAATATAAATTTCGTAATGGAATTTTGGTGTGTGCTCATCACTAATTTCTAATTTTTAAAATTCTCCATTAACAATTTCTGTTCATTACCCTCAAATACTTAATAATATGTCCGCCCAGCGTTTCATTAATATAGAACGACCAGTCAGTTTGCTTGCGTCTGCTTACTTGCAACTCATGTTCATGACTTTGCAGTAAATCACCCAATGAACCAGAGGCTGTTGTTGGCACATTCTTTAATGAAGTTGAGGAATGTATATAAGTCATAATACGCTGGTTGGTATAGTTCTCCTGTAAAAAATTAATCGAATTATTTTATTAACGTCTCAATAAAAAATATTACATGTTTATCTATCTACATTACCTCGTCAGAGCCTTCCTTATCTTTTACCAAATGTATATAATAAAGCGTTTTATCCATCGTATCACTTGTCATCTCCACCTTGTCAATGGGGACGACACAAATTAAACTGTAACTTTGCACCTCCATAAGAGCAAATACGCTAGATGTAAGAAGAGCGTAACCCTGTCGTAATTGCTCATGCACTACCAATGTCACTTCGTGATTAAATAAGATTTGGTCCGATCTCAATGTGCCTGGTAACAATTTCCAAATACGATATGCTGACGGTTCAGTTCTAATATTAACACAGATACTGGGAACACGTAATTCCGGCATGGTATTGAAACCCACAGTATGCAGTACGCCTTGTCCGGTAAGTGCTAACAATTCGGCGGCACCACTAAGAGGCTTTGTTACTGCGCCTACAAGACCCTTTCCAACACCAGTCATCACTTCTACGGGTGATCGCGCTTCTAGAGTGTGGCGCGCCAGGCCACCAACTGCACCCAAAATGCTTATACCCAAACCAGTGACACCCTGAGCTAAACCCTCCGTGAAACCGTGCGGCCGACAACGGCGTAGTGCATCAGTGCGTTCAATATGCTCCTGATCCAATGTAAGGCGATCGAGATTCCGTGCAACAGAAGCAGCTAACTTTGACACTGAATTCAATGTACCGGCAGTTACGTTCCGCAAAAGCGATGCTGAACCTTGCGTAATACCTATGATAAAACCCCATGGACCACGAAAGAGTCCCTCTACTGGCATCGAAACGAAATCTCGTAAGCCCGTGGTAAAGGAGCGTGCCAAACCACTAGGGCTTCCGAGTATCTCTAGTGAGCCCACAACCCAACCGGCGCCAAAAATAGCACCAGATAGATAATGCATGCTCAGCGACTGTCCGAAACGCAGAGGCATTGTTAGTATGTGTTGCCGATTGTAGGTGGAAAATGAGAGGGGTGAATGATCAAGCGCTATGTATAGTCGTATGGAGGTATGAACAGAAAGAAGCATAGTAAGTGGCTCGATTTCAAATTCGCGTATCTGCAGCGGCTCGGCAATACAAGTCGCTTGTCCAACTACGACACGCGGCAATAAATATTCACCACTGGACAGGGTGATACGTGAGCTAGACTGTTCCGCGCTATAAGCACAATTTGAGGGCGTACAGTCCACAATTGCGTCCAGCAAACAATTAAGATATGAGTCCTCAATGTACATACGCATTGGACTGAACGTACACACAATGGAGTGCAGTTTCATTTCATCTTCGAAGAAACCAATGCTGAAATGCACCATTAAGGCACGATTACGAAGATTCTGATAAGTGCGATCTAAGTAGTGCACCGGCGGCACAATCGGCTTTCGTTCGTATAATTCTTGTGAGCACAGCACCACAGGAAAATCATATTGGCCGCATACATAATTTTGATTATCCAATTGTAAATTAGGCAACAACAAATGTAATTCTCTATTATCATCGTCATCATCAAAGGCGATCATCGTATCATCGGCATACAGACCGACGATTTCAGATTTCGTACAGTCATTTGTCTTGCCATCGGTGTGCAAACTAACGATGGACTCTTTAATAAAGCAACGAACCTTTAATTGGGTTTTCGTATTACACTCGTTGGAAAAGTGTCTGCACTTAGCCGGTGTGTTGCTCATAGTTATCGGTTCATGAATGGCAGTGCTCGGTGAGATCGATAAGAGCGATGAGTTCGGGCTATCGGCGTAGGTAGCTTTTGATGTCAGCAGGCGAGAACGTAGATCTTTTACAGAAAACTCTAGCTGTAAAGGTGAAAAATGTTTGAAGACACAACTTTTCTATACATTCCCTATAGACGCACCTGAGCTATATAGTACATAAAAATACGTGTGACCCGATGTTTATCACAGACTATAACTTTGACATCGCCATGGTTGGGTATGTACAGGAATTTCTCCCATGTTCTATCCGTGCGTATAGGTTTTGACCATTTTAATGTTTTCTTCGTGGGATTTTCTACATGTGTATATATGTAATATATATATAATAATGTATATTATATAGTTCATAAATTTTTAAGAAAATTGAAAGTCCATACCTTTATGTAGTGCTAAAGTGATATTACACGTAGTTGACTCAACATCGGGGAAGCTCGTATATAGCTCCGGTGGTGTGTAGTAACACTTGCTGTATGCCGGTACATGCTGATACCATTCGAAGTGGCGCCCACTATACTCAGGTGTAGTGTTGGAAACCTTGCTGTTTTCCGATGCGCTCGTTTGTGCGATAATGAAGGGCACATCAGTTTGATTTGTGATCAGCAATGCTGGACTATTGTCTTCAAAAATATTCAAATAGTAAATGCGACACTTTTCAATGAGTGTGGCGGCTAATGGTAGAGATTCCTCTCCATTTTGTAGTGCAAAGCTTCGTCTTGTAAAAGGTATACTAAGTGGAATAGGTATGGAGAAGTCATCGCGATCGGTCAATTTTAAACTGATAAAACAGACGTAGGCCGTATCCCTTGAACGTTTGGCCTTTTTATTGGGTTTTAAATCGTGGAATGCGTTAATTGTTTGTCCAATGCTAAATTTAATAAAATGTAGTGAAGCTTAATTACATGAAATAGGTAAGAAAAGTTCGGACACTGCCGAGTTTTTGAAATTAAAAAAAAAAGAACCCATTGCCTTATTTTCGGTATTTTAACAACTATATACTCGTATAACTGTGTGTTAATCCATTAGCAGAGTGGTTAATTAAGAAGTGTTTGGCATCATTATCAGTTGCACTAAGCTATTTCGTGATAAGATTTTTATGAGTGGTTGAGTTGGAGTTGCGCTGTTCTTTTGAGTTCTATCATTGACTATGCCCAGAAGAGAACGCTAGAGGTCCACTTAATTACCTGCTATCGGCAAAGTGCGTCTTGCCCCAGGTATATAAGTTTTAATAGGACACTGCCCAATAGTTCAGAACCGACAGGTGAACAAATTTTGACTTTTTCTTCTCGATTCTCCAGCTAAGCTAAGGTTGAAACATCTCGGATGTTATAGCACCAGTTAACTGGGCGAATTAGTTGTAATTGAAGTTAGCCGCTTCAACGGAGTTGTTATAGGCTTCGTCAATGATCTACAGCAAGAAGTATTTAACATTCTAAAGTATAGGTGTTTGAATTGTATAAGTGGGATCTCTGTAGTCCCATTCGCGGAGATCAGCACCGAAACCGAATCTAAACTTACCGACCGTAAGATACCTTACTTAATATCCGATATATTTTTTCGAAACAAAAACTGAAGAAATTTAACTTGCTTCGTTTAAAACGAAACTAATCGGAATTCATATACACATGACCTTAATAATGGGAGAAGTTATGGATCATGGTCACTAACTTTTAGTATCGAAACAAAATGTGCTTAAGAAAATATAAGTGGTCGTGGTCTATTAAGATATCTCACATTGACCGTATTGACAGTTATTGCACTTATAGTGGTTTCGAACATAACGGTATAGGGGAAGTGAGTGGATTTACCTAACATTTACGCTATCTCTGACAATTGTGAAATACACTGTTGTTACCAAGCTTGGTTGACATCTAATATTTTAAACTAAATGAATTAAAAAGAATGTTGTTCGACAACCTTTCGCACATACGAATGTATGTATGTACGTAGTGTGTAAAAGATATGGATTTTGTAGTATGTGGACCGGACCATCGCTATAAGTTAATCCAATATTTTTGTTCTTGTATTCTCAATCGCGCTTTATGTACTATATGTATAATATATAAGTATGTATAAGTAAGTAATTCTCACCAATTTTCCGACCATTGCACTTTGTTCAACTCCAATTTATTTGCATGGGCAGTAAATTCCTCGAGCGTTTGTCGCTGTGCACTCTCTTTATGATCCATTGCGAACGCCAAAAGTTGCAGTTTACAATTGGCGAAGTTGGCAACCACATATTTGGGACGTATCAGAAATACTCGTTTTTCATCTTCAATTTTGGATTCCAAAACAAATTTATAGATCTCTGCTGCGTGTACTATCCCTATATCGATGCTATCATTGTTCGGTAAAACGTAGCCACGAGGGACACCCGATGGGTTGATGCCATTTGCATAAACTGGCATTGAGCAAACCCATTGTGAATCGCTATTTTCCAAGGGCAAATCTATGGTGAAGGACGTGCCGATAAAACCCAACATTTCAAGGCAGTTTGATTTGATAGTCGTTCGCTCCTTGGATTCACCAATACAAATGCCTATATCTAAGCCAGTAGCATTAATGAACATTGCCCAAGCAGTTACTTCCAAACACGTGGAGCACGAAAATTCTCTTGCGGGTTTTATGCGATAGATAAGATCTGGAGCGCCGGTGCAATGTGATATACGTTCCACACGCAATTCATCTTCGTCATCAATCGGCCATTTCGTAGATGGCGTTGCTTCCGCTTTCAGTTTATATAGCGCGTCATCAATGCCCCAGTTCTTTTCATCGTACCAAAAAAATGTGTTCCATTGCATGGATTTTAGCGAAAGCGTTTGCTTTGTGCCGCATTCGCAATTTAAAGGATACCTAGAATTGAGAAATTTATATATTAATACTAATTCCATGTATAACAATGCCGTTACTTGGTATTAAACGCAATTTTGTGCTCCGTCAAATGTGTGGCCGGTACATCTAGCACAAAACGGCCGCCACGGGGTTCGATTTCAAACAATTTTCCAGTCGTATTCTCTGTGGCAGTGAGCGGGCACGGCAGTCGCGATTGCAACTCAAATATTGGCCAAATTGTGACTAGTATGCGCTGCGGCTCGAATAACTCGTTGCAAAAATCGGTCATACCTTCGCGTACAACTCGAACCCAGAAGCTGACGAATTCATTATTTGTCGTAGGTACTGCGAGTTATTAAATGATGAATAATAGTAAATGTTGGAAATATGCCAGTAGCATTGTACTAATTTTTTTGTTTTGCTTGCTTAAAATACACACCTTTCACTAACCAAGGTAATTTTTTGTTTGGCTTTAGTGGTATGTCACCAGTACGACCTTTAACCTTTGGCATCACCACTTTCAGTCTGAAAAATAGTGAGACCTTTAAATAGAGCACCTGGCATACTAATTTTCTCAAAAGTTATGTAGTAGATAGATATTAGTACCTCATAAACACATTTGATGTGCGTTGCACAGCCGCATAAAACGATGAATAACCCTCGCTTTTTACAAAATACTCCAGTGGCCGTTTTTCTTCTGCGCTTTTAGATTCATCAAAGCGCAGTTCTACGCGCAACTCTTGTGGAACCATAGACATCAACTCGATTTGGCCTTTCAACAGTACAACTACTTGTGTGGCTGATAGTTTTTGCAATTCGATTATCAGACATTTATCACCTATACGTATGCTCTTCAACAGGCGTTCACCATCGAATTTAAAAGGTATCGCGACCGACTGGGAGGCGTCGGTAATACGCGTTTCATTGTCTGCAATGAAGAAAGTCAGTTCCTGGCTATTGCTATCGTTGCCAAAGCTGTACAAGTTACACTCCAGCGGTTGCAGTTGTACGCGTTCGGTTGTGCCAGTTTGGCCGAAAGAAACTAGCGCTTGCATGCGATTCACAACAATACATTTAGGCAATAGTACGTGGCAGTCACTTGGCGTATCCGCTTTGAACAGCTCCTGCCAGTGTGCTTTTGACGAGAGCAGTGTGTGCAGTATCGATGGCCCAATGTTGATGCGAAATTTTTCAAGCACTGCATTAATATTTAGTATACGTTTTTGTTTATTTACAGTTACATAGCTTTGTAGTTTGGCATCCTCCAGCACCGACAGCATATTCAAAAAGCCATAATCCAAACATTTAACGTTCAAATTTAAACTGCTGTCTATGCTGTAAAAGTGCGGACTGTTGAATGCAGCATGTATGCTAAGCTTTTCAAGTAGTACAGTCAAAAATGCTTGACTGATTTGCTTGGAGGGGGCGAGTGTGTATTCAGTAAGTGCTGGTGGCAATTTGTACGCATCACTGACCTGGTTGAAAAATTTCACTTGCAGCGACGCACACGAGAGTAGCATTTGCAATTTGGGCACACACTCTGACTGAAAAGCGGTGTCAATGCGCATGCAGCCCACAAGTACTTTTGGATGCAAAATAAACTCCTGATCGTTGCTTTCGAGCTTGAAAAAGTCCTCAATTTTTATGCTCGGTATCTTCATACACATTTGGAAAAAATATTAAACAAATAATAGGTTAAACTAATAATAACATTAATAAGGCATATAAATGTATTTGAAGGCATGTACGTACCTTGTCCTCCTCCTCTTCGCTGGGTTCGAAGCATTCGCCGTTTACAGCCACCAACGACTGCATAATGACTACACGCCAAATGTTGGCGCAAATCTCGCGTTCGGGCAGCACTATTTCTTTGGATGACGTCTCGGAGAGCCAGAATTCGCTGAAGTGTAGAAAACATTCATGTGACTCGCTGAAATATTCCATTTGGCAACGGATATTAATGGGCTTCTGTACCTGTAGGAGAAGTAAGTACGCAATATTAAATTACGGTGAACTGTAGTAGAAAGGCAATAGTCATAATAGGCAATACTCACCGCCATCGGTACTGGGAACACTTGAATTTTGCACATTTTTCTTGGTTGAGGGTAACGCCAGCAAATAATGCCGAAATTTTTCTTAATTATCTGAATTTGATATGGTAATGGCAGAAAAGAATCTGTTGACATTTCTACAAATTGGAAAGCGCCAGCCCTGCGTGCATAAAAACAACTTTAAGTTAGGTATATAAAAATGAATCTAACTGCATCGGTATTACCTTAAGTCGTCTTGATAAAATTCCTCGCGTGCCAGCCTTTTCATGCCAATATTTCGTGATTTTAGGAATTCTTTGAAAGAAGGCGTTTTTAACGGTACCAATTTGTCAGTCGACACTTCAGATGGTTCACCCATCGGTGGACGGTTACGCAAGAAATTCTTCCACTCTTCATTGAGACGAACAGATAATCTCTCCAAACCTTGCTGTATTCGGTGGAGTTCTTTCAAACCGCTCACATCCACATCAACATGTAGTACGTCGAATTTAACTGTGCCACTCACTAGAGGTAAATAATACCAAGGTTCGCTGACAAAAGTAAAAGTGGAACGTATAGCAACCGGATGAAGGAATATCTTTTCTCCGACCTGCAGATGTAGTGAACCAATTGAAGCCTTGTGCACTGCCTTTTCGGGACGCTGCAGAAATGTGGCACTAAGATGCATATTAGCACATACTAATTTGCACTCGTAATCACATGCGTGCTCTATCACAAGCATCACTTTATCCAACTTTACATGAAGCCTATCACAATCGTAGAAATGGTTGCGCATGAGCATAATTTTCGAAGCGCTTTGCACAATTCTTAAAGCACGTGCATTCAGATAGCCGCTTTGCAATATGGTTTGATACAGGATTAGTGAGTTTTGCAGTAGACTAACCGTCTGTTGCTCCTGTAGTGTTATAATTATTGGTCTGGCTATTTCCACATCTGTTTCGACGAGCTTTTGTTTGGTTATGTGCTTGCGTATGGTGACAAGTGGCGGCGGTATGCCAGTTGGGCCCAATTCACCTGGTCTTGTGTCGATAAATTCAATTGGAAACATGCTGCCAGAGACAG
Source organism: Bactrocera minax (assembly GCA_021498325.1). Classification (NCBI taxonomy): domain Eukaryota; kingdom Metazoa; phylum Arthropoda; class Insecta; order Diptera; family Tephritidae; genus Bactrocera; species Bactrocera minax. The sequence continues at coordinate 2,886,985 of JAKEEE010000024.1, forward strand.
CACCCAGTGTTGCGGTGGGCATGGAATGTATATTTAAATTGAATATTGACATCTGCGTTATATTGTCATATATGTTTTGAGTGAACATAAAGCTTGGTTGAGATATGGTTAAGGATAGCAGTGACACCAAACGTGACGTTTCGCTCTTGCATTTATCCAGCAGCTCGTCGGTGTTTGCCAGCTCCGAGCCAACTTCGTATAAATCTATTGTGAAAGTACCAGCTATGAAGGATACAGTTTGTGGGAACTTGCGCGCATTAGCATCGGGTAACGCATTGCGTGTGGATTGTTGTTCAACACGCGATAATTGCGATTGTATGCCTGAATCGGTTTTTACATTTTGTTCCGTATTCTCATCAATTGGTTCAAAGGCTGGTGCAGAGTTGCGTGTACTTTTCTGCGCAGGTGCAATGAGTAGCTCACCACATTGTAGGCTGCTGCTTGATTTTGGACCGATATGTTCAGATACATTTTGATGGGAACTTGTTTTTTGATTTTGCAACTGCATGCACGAGCTGCTGGCTTTTCGTATGGAAACACTTTTTTCGGCAGTCCTGTAGTATAAGAAAAACCCGTTAACTTTAGCTGCAATCTTAAATATTGGCTCGATTTAGTACTTACTCGAGTAGTTTAGTTAAGTTATATGCCATAAAACCTAATGCATATAGCTGATCCGTATTGAGTGTAGCCACTAAATCTGATGCACAATTAAATTCGAGTGCCTGGCCACAAATTAGTACGTTATTATAGGTAATGCACGGCGCGAAGATGCCGATAAAGGTGAAATGTGTAAAAATGTCTGTAATATGCGGCGATGCCTCCCGATGCTGTGTGTTCCACTCAACTGCCGGGTTTGTGTGCTGAAAAGTTTTCGCTTGCTGCGCCATGTGACCCAAAATCTCCGCCCAATCACCGCTGGACACGGAGAGCTTCTGCAACACCAATTCATATTGACGATCCTCAACCAAAGAACCGGGTGTGTTTAGGAAACCCAGTTGAGCGGCCTTGCTGTACACGTCGGGTCGTATTGGAGCACGCTGTAGTGGATTCTCCAAATTTGGCGTTATCTTCATCGACTCAAGCTGCAAATATTATACGATGATGAAGTTTACCACAAAGTAAAGCTAATAATACCTACCTTCCATATGAGCACTGTGCAACATTTGCGGTTTGTTGATAAAGGTGTATATATCGTAAATCCTTTACTATCCAAATGTATTAGTGGTAGATCAGCAGCAGTTGGTGGATTTGTTTGTATTTCCATTGCTGCCGCTTCTTTAGGACTTGTGCTGCACGCACTTTCAATGAATAGCATACCCAAAGAACCTACAAACTCCTTTAAGATATCCACATCGATGATTATTTCCATGGCTTGGATTGTGACTATAATTTCGGCTATAGAGCGGCTGGCATCATATTTCGGTTTGACACCAATGCGTGTGTAGAAGCTTTTAAGTCCCACTGACGTGTAGACAAAGTTCAAAAATGGCATATTGGTTACCTCGCCGAGCATTTTCAAACGCAATCCGGGTTGAGCGATCCAACCATCATCCGCGTCTGCAGTGTAGTACAACAGATTGCATTGTCCAACTTTGCCCGTAAATTTAGTAAAGTCCTCACGCTTGTCAACGGTTGAAAGCAAATCTTCAAGTTCGAGTACCATTTTGCTCTCGCGTTCTTTGGCGGTCAATTCACAAATTATCTTAGCGATGGACCATTGGCAGAAAAATGACGTGGTGCACGCAGTTGCATTTTCTGGGAAAAAATCAAATACATATATACAACGAATATACTTTTTTGTGCTTTGTTTTTAAGTTTTTACTCCTTTCCAAGAATACTGAGGACACCGTTGAACTAGTTTCAAATTCCAAAAAATGTTTTATTGCTGCATTTTCCTCAGATGCAGTTACGATTCTTACAGGGGGTGGGGTTTTTAGCATTTGTGCGCTGGTATTTAGCTGTGCCATAGGTCCTATAAGCTTAATGACTTTACCTAAAACACCTACATGTATATGTAACGCCTTGCACTGCAAAGGAAACAAATAACAATTATACATTTCCAAGCTCATATCTAAAATAAAAGGAAGTTCACCATAGGCATAGTACGGTGACTTACTAACCTTAGATTCGGATACATGAAAATGTATAGGCATCGTATCTACATGTACCGTTATGGTATCTATTTCTTCGGCTGTGTTTTGGGCTTGGGTTCTTGCTGTGTTAATATCCAAATTCATAACTTCAGTTGGTGGTGGTAACGGTGAGGCTCCGTCGTTCTTATGTGCTACAGCTTCAGCTGTAAATTCATTTAGCATTTCTTTTGTAGAGCTCTGTGCCGTCAATGGCGCTGACGTTATATTGGCTTCTGATTGATTCTTGTGGGTAACAACAATTGTAGCTGTGGTATAAACATCTGGCAGCAGAATATCCACTTCTAGACTGTTGTATCTTTTCAAACTAAAACCATACAATGCAATCACCCAATTAATAGTGTCTTTCGGTGCGGTGTATATGATGAACTTCTCCTGGAGATTGGTACGTGATAAGTTTTCGGCGTTCGTAGACCGCATAGAAATTTTAGGTAACTGAATTTGTATGTATTCATCCAGCAAATATTCATTATTTTTAGACCATTTGATTTTCTCAGCTATATTCAGAGTAATGTGGCCTAATTCCAAGCAGATGACGATTGATTTGATTTGTTGCCATAATGAAGTAGTTGCTGCATCAGTGGGTGTTAACGGTGAAGCGCTTACTGCGTCCAAGTCAACTTTTTCATCGCGTTCGGAGCTGAAGTGTATCGTTTCCTCAGGCTGTGAAATTTTGCGCGAGGGCAATGAGTTGCGCGACGAACGACGCATGATTTGCGGTCCAGCGCCTGTGCCACTACTAGCAATATTTGTATGCACACGTGGCGGTTGGTTGCTGCTGACATGTGTCTGCGACGGCGTTTGTGTTTGATACTGTTGTGTGTGCAGCTCCACTTCGCTTGAGGGCTCTTCAAAACATACATTTTAAATTAATAAATCTACCAATAAAATACTATAAATTTATGCTTACCTTTTTCGACTGTGTGGTCATATTCCTCTTGGTACTTGAGAAATTCGAGCAATGTGGCATCGATAAATATTGCGATTGGTTCGATCCAAACTGCCAGCGCGACAAGCGATTCTTTTTTATTTCCCGCGATTTGTATACCTTCCGGGTTCAATTGTATACTAGCACTTAGCCACTTTTTCGGCTTATTACCCCTTTCAGAGTCCAGTAATAAATGTTTGACTCGACAATAGTGGTTGTAGGTGACCACATGCGAAAGCAATCGGTAAAGTTCAATATACCCTGCATTATAACTTTGAAAGCATTGCAATTCGATGCGAAATTCTCTGACTTCGTTATGTAGTGTTGGTTCATTCTCATTTTTTATTAATTGCATCGACTGGTTTGCTATTTTCCATAATATATATGGCCGATAGCTAAGTACACAATTCAATAGACGCTCGGCAATTATTAAATTGCGCTTATTGAAATCAAAATAAATAAGTTCAAAATACAAGTCTACTTTTCTTAGGGGTATGAGTATATCTTCCTTCCAATGCTGCTTTTGCAAAAGATCTGAATAGGTCATTTGAGTATGTGGTATATGCATTAGTCGAACTGTAGTTTTGCGCATTCTATTCACCATCGATAAAGAAAATTGTGTCATATGCAAAGCGTAATTGTCATGGCAGGCGTCAAGTAGCATATGCGGTTTTTCTGGCAGTTGGCATGTAGTATGTACAAGTTTGTCGACATGTAGCGGTCTGCATAATGTGCCATCCAAATGTTTGATATTTATCAAGAAATAGGGCATTGCTAGCTTTAAAGTGGTCGGCAAGCGATTATGTGTGTGCTTTTGGGTAGCTGCTGTTGCCTCTGTGCTTGTGTAAATCTCAAAGTTGATATTTTTCAAATCAAATCTATAGATACAAAGTGGTATGTGCTCCATAAGCTCATCGTAGTCCTCCATTATCGGTGGTGGCAATTTTGATATGTTTATGTTGCTTTGCGCAGCTGTATCTAATTGGTCTACATGATAGCCTGAATAATCGTAAGAATCAATTAAATCTTGTATTGTTTGTTTAACCTGTCGAAATGATTGATTCCAACGGAATGTGAGACCCGAGGATAACACGCGGTAAGCAAGATGTGTGTCCTTAACAGTTTGTGCAGTTGCTTCATGCTCCGGCTGTCTATTATCACGCACTTTCGTTGTTTTATATTCGACGGAATCAAAAGCAATAATAGGTGTTCGATTAAGTAAATACTCGTCCGTATAGGTCGACATATAGTCATTGTAATTAATGCACATTTTGTGGTCCAAAGTTGCAATCTTCTCATCGAATAAACTGTTTTCCATAAAACCAGTTATCTTTTCTAACTGAAAATTTAAAAGAAACAGAAATTAATTTATTTAATTCTCCACGTTCATATTAAATATTATTTACAGAAGAACTTGTAATCAATGCCGCTTCAGAAACGTCATCAACTTTGTAGGAGCCCAAAGGATCGACTATTAAATAGGAGATGCCTGATTTCATGCTGCGCCAATTTTGTTCTTCACACGAAACTTTTTCAAAATATAATCCTCCTAGGGTTAGACGCACAATAGGTGTATATTTTATGCGTTTTGTATTGCTAACAAAAGTGTCCACTATTAGTTCGGAGTTTTTCAGGGTAACATTTAACTCTTCCAGATATAAACCAATGTCTCTCAAATGACCAGATATCTCGTCGACATTAGGTTCTTCAAATACAGGAGGCTCAAAAGACAATGTTGGCAGTTTATTCCAAGCCCATAACAAAAATGAATCCCGACTAGCAACTTCATTATCCTGATCTACGATGACATCTTCCTGTTCGGAGGTTAAGTTTTTTGTATTGTTTCGCTCGAAATCTCTCGTTATATCTATAAGACGCATAATCATTGGGAATTGCATAGAGGTGATATTGACATCCATTGATTTGGTAAAAATTCCAATGCGCGTCAGACTTGTCGTTGTGACTGTATTGGTATTATATTTACGTAAAATTCGCACCTCAAACGAACACCTATAGAAGAATAAAATGTTACGACAATAAACCAACAAAATATGAGCATTTGTATTTTACCTGTATAATATGGGCTCCTGACACACTTCAATGTGTCCCGCAGAATTACGTTTATCTATGCATATAGTGAGATCAGATACCTTAACTAATTTGCGCATTAGAACTTTGACAGGATGAACATCGGTCATAGTCATTTTCCAACGCTCATCAGCTGCGCCAAATTGTAAAAGCTGCACATTCATGGAAACGACAATATCATCCTCTACATACTTTAAAATGATATTTTGGCACTCCAAGCTAATGTTGTTAATTATTTTGTTAACTATACCAGATCCAGGTGTTTGTTGCGCTGGCTGTTGATCTTCTGATCGCCTGCGTTTCTTGGCAGTCTCACCAGCCTTACGTTGTGGTGACGAACTTGCTGATGATACATCATCTGTTTTGTCACGTCTTAACTTGAGTACAAACTCAATTGTATTAATTATAATACGAATTGGTTCGGATGTGATCTTTGTCCAGGGTACACGTATGGTCAATTCATGTATGTGGCCTGATAAAAATTCACATGGAAATTGCAGCTCTTCCTCCAGCACGTCCAAACGCAAATCCAAATTCTGTAACGTAGCTTCTCCCTCCCATAGGGAGAGTTGCATATCCTCAGGACGTATGTTCTTCACATATTTTGCCACGTATTCCATTATTACGGGCGTAACGTAAGATTCAATCCGAAACATTTTACCCAACGTTAGTTACTGCTGCACCGTATAACTTATTAAAACTCTTGCCTTATTCTGGCTTTTTTCTAACTATTAATTTTTTATTGCATATAAATATGCATTTTTTTGGTGCACACACCCATAAATTGCAGACAGTTAGGGATTTCGAGCAAATTGCCAATAAATTACGTACGCTAGAATTTTTATTTTGACGTTAGATATCAGCTGTCTATGTGTCAAGCTTCTATGTTTTGATTGGTCGACTAAAAGCCGGTTGTTTATTTAGAAAAGTAAAGGGAAAACGAAATACAATAAAGAAGTAGTGTAAACAAAAACGGAACGTTGTTATGCCGCTATATTATGTTATGATAATAACCCTTAGGTGAACAAACAGGCTTTATTGTTCAGCCTGATGAGGTTTAAACTTTAGGATTAAAATATCAGCGTTATAATAACTCTAAGATTTTCAATGCAGGTTTTAGTGGAGTGGAAAATTGGCTTATGTATGTTTTCACTGTTTTCGACTGAAAAATTGAGGCGACGGCCATACACAATTTTAAAATTTTTAATATAAAAATGTTTTTTAAATTTGTACAAAATTCTTACATATCATATATTAAAAAAGAAAAGGCCCTGTGGAATATTATATGTATACTTTAGTAGTTTTCATTAATTAAATGTAAGTGAAATATATTTCAGCTTAATATCCTATAAACCTACTTTTTAAAAAACAGCAGAACAAACAAAATTCTGTATATTCTTTACATTAGAGAAAAGTGAAGATATGGACCATAAATATATCACTTAATTTTATTATATTTCTGTTATATGAAATATTCCCACCAAATTTCCCTTTAGAATTTTTAAAAGAAAACTATTCCATGTTAATTTTATTAATTTCATTGCTGATTAAATTATCTGGCGTAAAGTAGAAGAAGCTGAAGAAATTCTAGGTGGTGCTACATGGATTCAAACGGGCGATATGAGAATACTTAAATTTCTCGGGTATTTACCCAATCTATAACAATTGCATTAAAGTCCAATCTTTGAACTCATTCGTCTGTAGGCCTATAACTAAATTTTGCGTTAGTGGCGTTACTTATTAGAGAGATATCATACTCTAGCGGTTATATGTTTGTTGGAGAGTATTACCTGATTTTTAATTTTTTCCTAACGAAGCATAAGACGGTGAAGGAACATTGCTTACCAAGTTTTATTGAAACAGCTCCAATAGTCAATAGATACTGACATTAAACCTTTTAGAGAGCGGGCTCATATATGTACCAAAACGAATTGACTTTTTGTAACAAAAACATCGAGTAAAGGTTCCAAAGTGTTATATGCCAGATTTATTCTATTTTATTATACGCAAGATTTTTTCTTCTTATGACTTCTCTTGGTTCAATAAATTCAAACTGGGATCGTATGCATATCCTGCAGAGTGGTAGAGCTCACCTCTAGTCATTATTATTCCTTTTGCATTACTTGCATATTAATTTATCTCATTTCAATTGGCTCGAGAAGATCTAGTCCGTTTATACGCATTGTTGATGAGCTAACTGCGAGCGCGTTGAAATAGATGTCTAAATATATACATTTAAAGTACATTACGATCCCTCCTCCACTGAGCTCTTATTAAACTTAATAGGAATGTATATACTATTTACAGAGCACAGTACTTGACTAATTTGTACAAATATATATATGTATGTATGTGTAAGCGTATTTCGTAGAATTGAAACGCATGAACTTTGTTTTTGCTCGTTCACTTCCTCCTTCACCTGCTTACGACTCACCGCCTAGCTTAAAGGCGCAACACGTACAAAACACATTCTTCCCCATCACCTAGTTCAAGTTCCTACAGATTCGATGAAGTGAAGCAGAAGCAAAAAAGGAAGACTTAATCAACCACATATACAACCAAGGCGGCAGCGCAGCTTCTGACATTTGCATGCGCCTAAGCAGTTTGCAGGTGAATGGGCCGAAAGCTAGACGTTGTAACGGTAAGTGTGTATACATATATGTAGATGAATGCGTGTGCTATGGCCACTGTTATGCAACAAATAAAGTGTAATAAAGCACGTAGATGTTGCTGATTACTACTGCCTTTACTGCTGCTGCCTTTGTTGTTTGCACACTGCAGGCTCACAAACACCCCACCATTCGACCACAAACAACATCTTGATGTTGTAAATGCTTTGAGTTTTTCCACGTTGCAACTTTACACGGGCCCTGTTCACTTTGCAATCAGAAACACTCGTCGTCGCTGGGGAGTAAAGCGTTATACTGCATTCGGTTGCTCTTAGTTTGTGGTGCAAGCGCTGTATACCTTAATTGGAATTGCAGAATGCGTTTAACGCAAACTACAAGTGTGTGGGTGTGTTTATGTGTTTGTGTGTATGTAGCAGGAAAACGTTGCAAACTTCCTGCCATTCAGTTGCCAATTCATTGCACAAATTGCGAATTAAATTGTTATTCAATGCTATAGGCAGGCATTACCGTATACATATCACCTTACCTTGATCACCAATGGCCGGGCCGCGTATGTAACGTTTCATAATGGCATAGCAAGGTGAAATTCATTTTAAAGCCGGCCAACAGCTGGTTGCGCTCATTATCATATTATGCTAAGTAGACCAGATTATTGAAACAACATACCACCGTGGGCTTTACTCACACATAACAACTTGGTGTGCATATGCGCCTAAGAGGCAGTTGGTGCAGCTTGAATACTTAATTCTTAATAAATTCTCAGAGTATTAATTTTAATACGGTGACCGTCGTGGTGTGTTAAACATCCCTTGGTGGTTCGGTGGCTCAAAAAATAGTCCGAAATATAGAATTATGGGAAAGGTTTTTCTTGAGGCGTTTCATGTAAAAATTCTCAGCGGTTTGCTGACTTGAAGAAGCTGAATGACGCAACATACAGTTTTTAGGAATTTTCATTACTGACTGACACAACGCCAAACTTCACGAATTGGCTAAGCTGATGTGTTAATAGGTTAAGTTCGGTTTCAACGATTGATGAAAAAATCACGATCTTCAATTGAGTGACGCCAAATATAATACCTACTACTATCATTGCGGTAGTAACAGTAACGATACCCCTTGGCTGTCGTTGTGGAGTCAAAAAGCTTCTTTTCCAATGCCATTTTGAGAAATGATAAGAATGGCTGGCCTTTCCTACTATTTAACATGTATGTGGAATGTTGTATATTTCGGTAGTTGAGCATCCCTCCAAAGATTGTGTAGGCAGTCTCAAAAGAGAGGCGGCTAAGCGCATTACTCTCTACAAATTACTACAGGATATTCCGTGTTAGTCCGAAAGGTGTCTTATTGAAGACTAATCGGTCTCGACTCATCCCTCACAGGTATGACCTACTTTAAATATTTAGAAATTTTTACAGAAAATTGAAAACTTACTTAAATACTTTACAATAGAGGTATACACTATAGAAATGTACGATTTTTAATATACATATATAAGTGGTGTGTTCAAAAGATCGACATTATGCACTAATGCCAGCGCTTCTTACAATCCTTGAAACACTTCTCAAACTCGATTTTTGGAATAACCTTTAGCTTTTTCAGCGATGCGCTTTTAATATCATCTATACTTGTAAAACGACGTCCCTTAAAGCTTCCCTTCATTTTTGGAAATAAGGAAAAGTCACACGGAGTCATGTCTGGCGGATATATACATATATACATAAACATTAATAATATTCTTTTATTAATCGTTAATCGTTTAATCGTTTGCAACCTAACATTAGGTACTTTTGTAATTCCAAAGAATTGAAGGCAAATATTTCGAGGAGTTTGTAAAAAAATTGTTATAAAAATTTGAAAATGTATGGAACATACATATCATATCAACATATGGTTTGGGCCACCCACTCACTTAAATATTTTCGTTTAGATAACTTGTTTAATGTTCGGAATCACAACTTTAAGTCAGGTTCAAAAGAGAATAGTCGTTTACTTCTATTAAGATATTACATATAGGCTTACATATGCGATAAAAGTTCAGCCAGAAAGACGAAGGACCTCGGTATATTCGGTATACGGGGGTTAAAAGAAAGAATTAATCGGGTGTGCTTTTGTTCCGATTTGGTTGATGAAACCAATTTGCTTTAAACGGTCAAGTAGTTTGTGAGAACTTAAATTTTACTTAAAAGCGTGCTTTGCCACGCCTGTTCTGTTTTTTTTTTTATCGAATTCACATGGCCTTTGTAGTTGTATTCAAAGTTTCTGGCGTTATTCTTGATGTCATGTTATTTTTTAACCGTTATATTGGAGATTACGAAAATTTTAAGCCGATTTTACCTATTTTCCCACTATAGTAATGACAAAATATAATGTTGTCTTTAGCTAACTTTGGAGTAATATATCCTAAATCTATTATAGGGTGTTGTATTGACCACATTCTACAAATTTTACGCACATGCGCTCTCTACTGTGACTCTTTACGCAAATTAGTTCTTGCTAAATTGGCGCCTGAGTTTTACCACTTCATGTTAAAATATGCTACTTTTATGAGCGTGGCAATGATACCAGATGCTGTTGGAACCACTCCAGAGTTCAAAGGATTTCTAAGTTCCGTCAAGATTTCTCAATTTTTATTCAAGTTATCATCGGTGCGGATATACAAATATCCGAAAATAAATTGATATCGTCAATCTGATTACTTCCTCTTGAAATGTCATTAATGTTCTATCTGAGCGCCATTAGTAATAACAATCATATACTTTGCCGTTCAGACACACTCCTTAGGCAGTCTCTATACGTTCACTGCTTTTTAAAATATACCAAGCAATTCACAACCCTTTTTTCTAATCTTACATTAAATCCATCTAGTACTTACTTACATCAGTTTCTCGTATAAGAATTGAAGCGAAAAAAATAGATATGGAAATCAAAGCACCTGACTCCATTTTGCACATCTTTTAAATATTTAGAGTGCTTTTCACTGCGTACGACAATTTTTTACATCTAATACTTTTATAAAACTTATAACTTGAAAAATATGTCAGCATAAGGAGGAAATCCGTCTGTTAAAATCAGATTATCTCCTACCTGCGGCTTACCTGTTATGAGCGACAGCTAAAAGGTTTGTAGATGGCGACAACAAGAACAAGTGGAAGTTGAGTAAACAACGTGGCATCCGTTCTCAGTTGCGACTTATCGAAAGCTGGCAAATGACTGAGTAGGAAAATCCGTTCATAAAAACAATGCATGATTTTTTTTCTGATTATCAATTCCATCACGCTTGTTAGTTTTTGCTGTATATATTAAGAGTATTTAAGAGTATTTGTGCTTTAAGAGACAGAGGCTCGTCTCGGAGACTCGTGATTTTGAATATTGCCCACAGCAAAATATGAGTTTATAGAATTTTGCTTCAAAAGACCTTGTAAATTATATGAATAAATATGTTAAATATTTTGATTTATATGATATTATTCGAATTAAAAATATGTCAAAGTAAGAAGGAGTTAATTTTGCAAAAACCAATTGCATAATAAGATTGTTGTGCTTTACCTTTATTGTTAAACTCAAACACTTAGTTTATAGTCAAAGAACTATGTCCCAGCCTTACCTTACGTTTTCCATAAACAATTATATTAAATACAACATACTTTTGACAATCGCTGTGTTCGATTCACCATTTCTCTGCTAGCTATCTTTTCGCGTTTTTCTTTTGTCAAAAAAATTTCGTGTAAAAGCAGCAACAAAGTTATCGAGTCGAATTCGATGCTACCAATTCACAATGGTAAAATTGGTTTGAAATTTGAAAACAAGCAAATGTGGCAGAATTAAAGAAAACGGTTAAGCTGTAGTAAGGTATTCGCATACTCTGTTGTGTCGAATTCAACTTGCAAACTTTGTTCCTGCTCTCACATGTAAAATTCCTGACAAGTGAAGGGCGCTCCAACGATATTAAGTAGATTAATGGCGACACGAAAACAGCAAATACCAACTCAAAATTCATTTATTAACAATTTTTGAACTTTTTGTTCCAGCAGTTCGGTTGATTTACAGTTCCAAAATCGAAACATTAAATTTGTTCGTCGGGATTTCTCAAAATCGATTTTAGCTCTTATACTTTGTGATTTATGATTTCGAGCATATTTCAATTAATGAATGAATTTCACCTACAATACTTATACTTCGCTTAAAATTTTGCATACATTTCCTATTGGGTCTTTACTTTCAGCACGGGGGTGTTTAGTAAACTAGTAAAGAAATAGCTGAATGCTTCTTTTCTACCGCTCCTTTCGGGTAGTATCACCCATACTACATACCCATTCATATGGATAATTCAAAATTCCCGTAGCATTCCCGTGCAACTGAAGATGCAATTAAAGGTTGGAAGTTTCCGCGTAGATGAAATCATTTCATGCACAGTTAGCGAAAGTCAATTCAAAGAAAACGAATTGAATAGCAGTGTAAATGTTCGTTCGTGAGAGTGAATGGTAGCGAAGTTTCTTTCAAAATGTTATATGAAAATCCAGGCAAAGAAAATGAAAAGTAAATGACTTTGAAAAGGAAGTGGCTGTAATAGAATTCACCTATAAATCTCGTTAAAAAATACCGCGCAGTGAAAAGGCATATTTGTACATTTCTTCCTAAGTGCCAAGTGCCGACTGCCAAAAGTCAAAAGGGTTGTCAAAAAAGTGGAGTCAAATGCGCCAGCTGTGAGTTGAAATATTTACTGCGTTTACGCAGATGGACGTGTGTGATCTACGTCTGTGTATGTATGTATGTGTGGCATGTAAAGGGAAATGAAAGCGCAACAGAGGTGTGGGAAATTGTACAGATTTATTTACGAATTTACACATAAATAGTTGTGTCCTTTATATTGCATACACACATGCATACAACACACATATACACAGCCATTTGGAGTGCGTCAAGAGAAAACATGTCTATGTAAACAAACAGTAGTGGATGTTACTTTTTTTTTTTAAAGGGAAACGTAAATGAAATCGTTTTAAATTGTCAATTTCTGATTCAGTATTGAATATTTTTGATCCGAGATTTTAAATGAATCTGGCTCTGAGCTGTCCATGTGCACTGCTATTAATCTCATGATGTGGTTTTTATTGCAGATTCTAAATATTTCTCATCGATTTCACGTTAATATTACAAACATTCTTTAAATGTTTATTAATAAACAAATATTTTGTGTAAAATATTTACAAAAATTACTTTTTACTAAGATGAACTTTTTCGTAAACGCTCATTGTCATAGAGTTATATATATCAAAATAATCAGCATGACGAAATGAATCGATTTCCGGATGCCTGTCTGTCCGTCTGTCCGTGCAAGTGATAGCTATAGTAGAAATTGAGAGTTCCTGTTAAAATTTTCAATGGCACCCCTATTAGAAAATACTTGTTGTTCTTTAACTCAGGCATCAATTAAAATGTAAAACCCACATTTGGTACAAAAGAGCAAAGTAACAACGAAATATATATCAACCAGAGCCAATGCTTCTATTCAGTTAGTATCCTATTATTTTACAATAGGTAGGTCATTAATGAAAGAATCGAAAACTAAGTGCTCCTCGCATGTGAAAATTCTGGTCTGCAAATAGTCGCAATCGATCCAAATCTGCCACAGTTCCCACATACCGTATGTGGAGATCGATTTCTTCCCGATAGCTTTTGTGCAGTATTTATCAAAAAATATGTGACCTATCTTAATAAAATCCAGTGGGAAGTGTTTTACTCATAACCCTGGTTACTACCTGGAACGTATACTATAGTTTGAATGGGGTATAGTTTGGCGAAAATGGGAGAAAACGATTGACGAATTATCTCAGCCCCCATATACTACATATATTACATATACTACATATAATGATTATCGTTATTCTAGAGGATGACTCTATGCCGAATATGTCGGTCCAATTCCAAGTTTTCTTAATCAAATTGCGTGAAAGTATGTCCTCAAGCATGTTTTAGTGCTTACGAGAAGCAAATGCTATCTACGCAGATCTTCCCCTAACCCCAATAAACCCGATATACTAATTTCCGACTTTCCACTTGACTTCATACCGTTTATATAAGTCAATATGTGTGATTTTTAAAGGGATTAAGTGGCTTCTTAATCATACTATAGTTTAGCGCTGAATATCAATTGTTAATTGTTTTTATCACCATGCTTAAAGAGGTCTCACTTCAAAAAGAATAGATAATCCGTTCGATTCAACAAAAAAGAAACCACACAAAAAGGTACAATTAAGCGTTCGTGTATTTCTTTTCTAAAATATATTAAATTACAGGAAATATATAAAATAGTACAGCATAAGATATTTAATTCTTATTTTAAATCAATTTGCAATAGTTTTATCAAATAATTTATTTTTAATTTAAACGATTTATGCATTTTTAAATTCGATAGCTTTGATAACGAGAAAGTTTGTGAAAATGTTTTCAAAGGAGTACCATGAGTATATTAAAAACTAAAACTTAACTATAAATAATCAAACTCGTACAATGTGTTCAGTGTAACAACAATAAATATCTTACAGTTTTAACAATAAAATTTCTGATTTTATGTACAAATATGTAAACATCTATGTACACATACCTAAAATTAATTCAATTAATTAACTAGTTCTTATAGTATACTCCAAATATATCTGTATAGCTATGTAATTATGCACTCCCACATATACAATAGCTATTATACTTATATACTTATGTAAACATATTAGATTTATTTTCCCTGTTTAAAATATCGAATCTTTCTGCTTAGCAATAACAACAATCACAAATTTCTTCAAAGGTATAGTTAGTCACATAGCAGTAAATATATATTCATGTATGTACAAAGTGGCGTGCAGAAGCATATAAATACGGTGTGTCCAACAATTAATTGTAACAAATATTCTGCAAGAAGTTTAAACACTAGCCTTATCTTATATCCTTCAGTATATAGTACTGTAGTATATACAGTACCTATAGTACAGTATGGTACAGTATTTTACAATATATAAATATTTTGGTATGTTGTATGCTAAAATTTCCAGCTTGTAATGTTAAGTGATTTCACACAATCTCATATTACTTATAAAATTAAAATTACTGCAGATTCCACTTCACCCCTTAAGTTAATATACTTATTTTATTTACTGTAATTAAATCTAAAAAAAATATTTAGCTAATGTATCGCTAATATTAAAAGATGTTCTTATTTCTTCATGAGTATTTTATTTTAGTTCTGTCAGTTATGAGGGTATTAACAAAAGTTCATTAATGTGGCAAATATTCTTTTATGTTGGTAATCAGCGGAACTTAAAATATTTGCAATATGAATTTTTAAATGGAATTATTTCGAGCTTTATGTTTTGTACTTGAAACCACGACATTTTTGGTGACGATAACAGCGTTAATAATTTCAGGCTCAAAAATTCTCCTTATTATTTTCTACTCATGCGAAATCAAGTAGCTAAAAGCGGTCTGTTTCCTATTTATACTGATACCAATTTTCAATTAAATTTGTTTTCTTTTTTTTTTAGAACAGAAAATTTAACTTAGAAGGAACTTAACTTAACCTGTTGTTGTAACCTGTTGTAAATTGTGGTTTAAAAATTCATGATAAAAAACCAATACGTTGTAGGATTTAGAAAGATAAAGAGATTTCATATGGCTTACTGGTTACACTTAAAATAATTTTGAGAAAGGCTACCATGTGCTTAATTTTTTTCCATTGGTCGAAACTTGAGAATTTCATTTATAGAAATATACCATTCCTATTTAGGAGAATATAATACATATATTTCGATTATTCATAATGCCACTATTCCATGTTTGCTATTGTTTGCTCTCTTAGGTTTACAGATTTTACAGCACTTTCGCCGCATACATATATATGGTACGCACCTATTACCTAATACTTAAGTTCGTTTTGTTATTCTAACAAGAATGTCTCGAATTCTTCTGCACCTATCTCGGACGTGTTTTGAAACTATATGTTATCACATATTTCGACCTCTTTTATGATGCATGTGAAAACGCGAATGGCAAACTACTATCGACGGCTAAAACGGTCGTTGTAAAAACTAAGATTACAGAAGAATCAGCGAAATCTGAAATCTCGGAGTACATTGTAAAGTGAAAAAGTCTCTCATATTGTCCAATAGACATTCAGAGTTTAAATTTTATAATATGGATCAGCACATAATTCAATTAATCTCATTGCGAGGTATTATTATTATTATTATTCACATCGGTTGTTCACTGTGCATGAGGGCGCAGTGTATAACTTACGGGGCTTATTTTCATTTTTCGCCGAGGTACGAGTGATAGCATTCTGTTGAGTGTCGAGATCTAAAAAAAGTCATCTAAAAAGTCATTAATTGAGAGAAGATAGTTTCGTTGTCTTTATGTTGATTCCAGAACATCAAATCTGGGGGAATGAAAGTTAAAATTCTGACATAAACAATACATATGTTTGTAATAAATCCAAATTTGTCCAAATATGCTTTAAAAACCAAGGTACAGAAGTGCCCTCATACCTTCGAGAGAAGATCAAGTCTTAATATTTGTGCTATCTAACACCCGAATTATTCGAAAAGAACTGCCAAAAGCTACTTAACATATTAATAATACGATATATACATATGCATATATATATATTATTTAGTTTTTGAACTTTCGGGAATCCCCTTACAACTAAAACAAAGTGGTTTAAATGTTTTTGTTTCGAACTATGTTTTCTAATATCTCATACAATATTTTTGAGTTTTATTAACATACTTGAGTGTAATGCTTAACGCTAAAGCATTAAGCCTAAATTAATCAATTATATTTAGTTAATCCTATTCAATTATTTTATCTAGTGAAATATATACACACATATGCATTTTAAGACAATTATGATTTAACTCTGTGCTGAGATTTTGTTTTCCATCTTGTTTTGTTTGCTTTTTGTGGGAACAATAAACATATATACGAGCTTTATATAAAATATACATATATCTAAACTTTTATTTCTTTTGATAAATCACATGCAGCAGTTTAAGATATGTGGTCTAACTAGGACTTTTAGCTAAGAATTAAAATATTTCGCAGTACAAACTTAACAAATTCATTTAATTACAACTCCATTAGTTTTGTTCGAATCATTTATGAGTTTGCTATTAATCTCTGTTTATATATATTTTGAGGTTAAAACCTCTGAAAAATCACATTCTTAGCATTTATGTCTAGGCTAGCTAGTTTCGTTTAAAGAAATATCATCAAGTAGTCAAGTAGATGAATTGCGGTTTAAATTTGCAACAAAAATGATTTCTCTCCCTCTTTTTCTTATTATTTTAAATTTCGAAGCAAACTTTCTAAAAATAGAAACTAGATGTGTCAATCGTCAGCGGCGATTATATCACCAGAGCTGTACAGCTCATCTTCATCTTATCGTCTACCAGGTGCTGACCATAACACACTTTCCTGTGTCAACTTTAATCACGACAATTCATATAGGAGACACCGTTAGAGTAGCATTGTTGTTATTTATTTTGTTCACCTACTGGGTACCCATGCTTGGCAGCCGCATGTATTATGTATCTAAATCTTCTCTTATACCGTTAATTTACAGCCATGTCTTATCATCCGTTGTAGACGAGACGAAAATGCCACGTGGCGTGTTGGTCGACAGCAGCGTAGTTGTTGTGGCTTTTGTTGTCGTTGCTGTTAGCGCGCCCATTGTCTTGTCACTTTCTGTGGCATCTATTGCACGATGTTTGTTGTTGTTACTGCTGTTGTTGCTAACAGCATAACGTTTTGTACTACCGTTGACATTTTTATATTCCAGAGCTTCTTCTAAACCATCGCTGCACTTGTCACGCTCCTCAACTACTTTGACACCACCACTTTTGCTGTTGTTACTGCGTGTGTGTTCATACTGTCAGGATGTGGCACGCACGTTTGTCTCATCCACAGCGCATACACCATCACCACCACCACCACATTTAACACCTCCGATTTTGCTAGCGCCAAGCGTGGGTAACGGCGGCGGTGTTGTTGTGGTACATGATTCGGTGTCGGTTGTTTCAACGGTCGCTGGCCACAATGGCAATGACACTTGTTGTGCGCTGCCATTTCGCAGCGCCACTTTGATGGGCTCAGCTTTCATTACGAATCCATATTGTCCCGCACCCGGTGCACCGCTTAACGACGTCAGCGATGTAAGCTCGTGACTGTTGCCACAATGACTAATGGTGAAGCGTTGATGATATGCGCTGGCGTTGTTGGTGCCAATTGGCGCTGAGTGTCGCATCGGATCTCGATGGGATACTATTGTGGAATTACGTAACATACCTGAAAATAGCAAATGCCAGACCATAATTGACGGGAGGAAATGTAGTAAAAACCAAATGACTATGTAAATATGTAAGCTTTTATATACATAAAAAGGTCCTTGTACGTGAAAAGACCGTGGAAGAGGTTTAGGCAACTAATTTGAATTTTGAAATTGCCAAATTGTACAAAGAAGCTGAGCAGACCTTCTGTCGCACGCCAGCACGATTTTCCGTCTTTGTGATATTTCATAAGACGTCAGTATAAAAGAGGGGATAGAGCGTAAAAGTAAATAGATCCAAGCGCTAATGCAGAGTTACCTCCAACATCGCATGATAATTACAATATTTAAGCTACTTTTAAACTTTGTGATATCTTAATATTAAAAAGGTCCGTAAATACTCGCTGTATTCACCTTGGATCCGCCAAATCTTAGCAAAGTAAGTTGTAAGTTTCTTCTGCTTACTCTAAGCTCCGCTGTCTTGTGAAAAGATGTAAATGAGACATCATCAACCAAGTTATTCAGTTTATTTGAATACAAGAGAGCATGCAGATACCTCATTAAACCAGTACTCTATAACAGATTTAGTCCATTTGACTTATACAATTTGGTAATTCGATTGGTCACTCTCCAAGTTTTGTCGATTCGAAGGCAGCTTTTCTAAACGCTTGAATGAGGAGCTTTTTGAACTTAGTATAATGATACGAAACCAAGGGTTGATATTTAGTTTATTCTTTCAGAGCAAGGCTCTCAATTCCATCGAGCTTAGCAGTATTCTTTAAATAAAACACATTTTTTGGTCTAAAACTGAAGTAGCATGAGTTGGCACGCTCTGCGGTAGTCGGAGAAGCAGTTCCTATAATTTTCCCTAGACCGTTCAGCTCCTTCAAAGCTATCTTTAAGCAATGCTTAAGCCATCGGGACGGGATATCTTTCACGGCTTCCAATGTTCCAATTTAAAAGAACTTGAGGAGATAGGATGGAAAAAAATTCAAAAATTTCCTCAAATCCATTTAGTTGCTAAACGGTGCTTAATTGGTTATTATATGGGATATATGGGATTATGGGATTATATGGGAGTACAATTGGCCTAGAGATGTCTTAGGTACGACCGCTTGTGATCAGGCGTCATTGCGGCTGCTTTTTCAACCAACCAACAAAAGTGGTTCAAATCGGTTAAATAATTTTTGAAACAAGAAATTTTATAATTATGTATATATACATAATTGTATAATTTATATAACAAATATAATAAAAATTTATATAATAATAATTTAATAATTTCAATAATAATACAATAATAATAATATAATAATTTATATAATATTATATATAAGTTTTCTTAAAAGTGGGCAATGCCACGCTCATATTCCAAATTGTGAACTGATTCACTTGTAATGCTACACTATCATTACTGAAATTATGTTTTTCTGCCTTCTTTTTGGAAATTTCGCTCTATATGTAACTTAGAGTGCTGATATGTGATGTGTCCTCCGAATTTGGTTGACATATCTTTGGTAGTTTATTTCATAAGTACATTAAACTTGTTAGAGGGCGGGCTTCCTTATTTTTCAAAGTAATAATTAACAAATTATGCTTCACCAAAGTGTGATCCCATACACGAATTGGGAATTTCTTAGCTTAATTGGCTACCGAGTTATAACACTGTTATACACAGTTATGATTTTTCGAATTACTTTGTTCTGTGGGCGTGGCAGTAGATCGATTCATTAAAGTGCCAAGGAACATGGGTCCAAACCAATATGATATACCTTAATTTTTACTTAAGTTATCGCGATCATGGACAGATTGATGAAGAAACGAATTTTATCATGTTGATATATGTAACCCTGTTGGTATCCCGCTTAGTTTCACGTGTCACAAAAAGCCGTTAGCTAAACAGGACTATTATTCTCTGTGTAACATGTTGCACAAAATTGAAGTTCAATATTTTTCATGCAGGGATAGTTAATGGTCTAACACAGTTGTCAACTGTGCAATCATTTGTTATTCTGCTGGCTAGCCAGAGGCTTTTGTCGTAAAACAAAAAAGATTAACAACCGCCCAGTGTTGGCAGTTACTCGAAGCTGCATACCCACGACAAGAATGGGCAGTCGCTCAACATTAGACAGACTGGGTTGGTGTTATAAATCCTATGGTGACGTGTTGTTGGCTGTCAACAACAGGCATATCCTACACACACGCCACACTCGTGGATTGTGGAGGTATTACTAGGACTTCAAGCGATAAAAGTTTGTCTGTATGGATTGTTTGGATGCTGAAGCTGATTGGTACACTTTTGGCAAGAGATAAGAAAAAGTTATTTCATGCGGCGATTTAAAAGTTGAAGAACAAATAACATAAACGACAGATGTTGCTAGGTTTTCAAATTAATACGAAATAGGTTTAATTTCAGACACTTGTGTGATCACGACAATTTCTTCTTCTTGTTCTTGGTAAGTGTTTCATTAAATTACCATCAAACGTCCATTTTCGATACAAACTAATTTTAGTAGCAATTCTCCATTAGAAAACGAGTCTAGGCCTGTTATGCTCCCAATGAACAAATTGTGTAAGCCAATGGATACAACAACCTTTATTATTTAAAGTAAACTGATTGTCGTGAGTACAAATGTGATACTTACTAAAGCTCAAATTGGTGACAAACACCCACAAACAAACAGCCAACAATTTAAATATTTATTTAGATTTGTTCTCGTTAAAATATACGTTAGAGGAGAGCGGAGAGAAAATTTCCCTCGGAGATTTAATGATAGGAAAAGACAACATCGCAAACTTTTGGTGCGGTCCGCAAAACAGTCTAGAACGGAGCAAGATTTAGAGCTACCCAAGGATTGTCAGCCCAGCAGCATTGCATAAAACATTTCGATAATTTTTATGCTTTTGAAACAACCAGAATCGTAAACAACGGAATAATTAATTTCATGAGATTAAGTCGCTTGATTGGGTTGATTCGCTTTTATTGGAACAAACGTCATCTTCGCATCATAACACTAAGCATGAAATAGATTCGAACTGAAGGTAACTTATGGTGTATATGGCAAAAAGATTTTTTGCTCCTGCTAAATTACAGGAAAGGAAGCGAAAACAATTAACTTCGCTCAGTTTCAATATTCTCAATTTTCTCTCATATTTCTCAACAGTAAAGTTCGGTAATGCAAGTAAAAGTTTTTCCTCCTTATTCACCAAAATTTTACAAAGTACCATAATTCATTTACTTACCATAATGTGAAGCTACGCGACGGTTCTTCGGCGAGCTCGGACAGGTGTACAAAAATGAACGCTGAGTATCTGGAAAAGACACACAAAAGGATGAATTGACTGGGAAATGTCTAACTGGGAGGTGAGTTAATATGAAGTCACATGGTGGCCAAACGGAAGAAAATTAGACATAAGTTACGGGAAATGAGAAATGTGAGAGCGTTCAGTGAAAGACGGTTCAAGTGAAAAAGTGATTGCGAAATTTCGATTAACTTCTACATTAAGCTTAAAAAGATAGTTAAGTACAGTTACAATAGTACATATTTATGAAACATTTACCATTTCTCTTGATGCGATTATGATCTGGTGAACCCGAGCATGAGTACCGCGACGTCATGTTATCGCGCCGATTTAGAGACTCAGCACCAACTTTCACGAACGGGCACCAACGAAAGAATCGCTTAAAGCCGTAACGGAATCTGTTGAAGAAAAATAGAAATTTATTGAAATGGAAATTCGTGCAACAACACCCAGCCTGTGTTGTGTCAAGTGATAAATCCCTGACTGTGCTGTCACTAATGTCGGTGCATCAGCACAGGGTGCAACAGCTTGCTACTGCAGGTGACGGCTCTGCAATTAATTCGATTCGCTGTGTGCACAATAGCGGAAACACATCTTCTGTTTAACTGCAATGAATAAGCCACTTATCTATATGTACTTGAGTGAGAGCAGACATTTGATGGTGCGTTTGAGTGCCAATTTTAGTTAGGCTGACATACCGATGCGGCAGTGTGAAAGCGCAGCTCCTGTACTCATTCTTCAGTGCACTCCATCAGTTGCGGCGCGTAATGCGTTTAAATAAATCCGCTAAATTTGTGGCTGTGCATAACTGTCATTACCACGAGCAAAATACGAATGATGGATTGAAGTGCGCTGCAGTGCACAATTACCCAAATGCATACATACATATATACAAAATATAAATTGAGGCATAGTCGATCGCACTGCCTCAATGACTAAATGCGACAATTCTGGCTGCGAAATAAAACGGTTTCAGTGTTGGGCAATGAGGCACGTGATGTATTAAACTCGAATTAGTATGGCTTCATAGAATACCATTGGGTTTGGTTATATTCGAACAGAAATGCAAAAACCTGTTAGTAAACGTATGGCGAAAATAGTCTTTCGGAGCTGTGCCTGTCTGTCGATCTCTTTGTCCAAGCACCGAAAAACGTGAGTAGTTTTAATTTCTTTTTACCGGATCTCATTAAAAAAAAAGCTACTACTTGGTGCTACTAATACGCCTTCACAACAAATCTCATTTGGCAATACAGATCCTTAGAAATGCTTACAGTGACGGGCCCTGTGTGCTCTGTACTAAAACCGTAATACCGATGAAAAAAAAAAAATGGTTCCTTGAATTTTTCGGGCTTGATCACTGCCCGATTGTCAAATAAAAATTACGAAATTTATTCTTCATTTTAAATTAACTAACTCAATATTTACTTAGTACAAAAGCACTAACAGTTCGCCTATTTCAAAAGTAATTTACTTATTAAATTCTGTCATATATAAAGCTTATGACTTTTACTATTCACAGTATGCTTGCTACAACAAGTGTCCTGAACAACTTATTTTCGGTTTTCGACATTTTCGCTGCAGTACTGAAGATTTGGAACTATTCTATTGGGTTGTTCGGAAAGTCATTTCGTTTTTTCCCGCCAGAGGACTTAATTACGTTTTTTCGAAACTAACTTCACACTTAAGCCCCATAACCATTATATGTCATGAGAGCTGATATTGCAAGGCTTGTGTGTGAAAAAGTTCTATTAATTCTACCCAGTAGTTTTTGGTTGGTGCCTTTTTAAATATGGAGAGCAATAAGCAGCATTTTCGTCATATTTTACTTTTTAACTTCAGAAAAGGTAAAAATGCTGTCCAAGCGAGAAAAAAATTGACGGATGTGTATGGAGAAGGCGTGTTAACAGTACGCCAGTGCCAGAACTGGTTTGCAAAATTTCGATCCGGCAATTTTGATGTCGAAGATGCACCACGGTCTGGAAGGCCGGTCGAAGCTGACAAAGATGCGATAAAGGCATTAGTTGATGCAAATCGGCGAATCACCACACGAGAGATCGGTGAGAGGTTAAATTTGTCGAATTCAACTGTTTATGGCCATTTGAAAGGCATGGACTTAACCTCGAAGCTCGATGTGTGGGTGCCCCATGTCCTTACCGAGCGAAATTTGTGTCGTCGTGTTGACGCGTGTGATTCGCTCCTCAAACGTCTAGAAAATGATCCATTTTTTGAAGCGGATTATTACTGGGGACGAAAAATGGGTTGTATACAACAATGTTAAACGCAAGAGGTCATGGAGCAGAAAAGATGAACCGGCTCAAAGCGTGTCAAAAGCCAACATTCACCAAAAAAAAGGTGATGCTCTCCGTTTGGTGGGATGTCAAAGGAATCGTTTTTTTTTTAGCTTTTGCCGGACAATACAACGATTAATTCAGAAGTCTATTGTCATCAGCTGGACAAATTGAATGATTCACTTAAAGAGAAGAGGCCCGAATTAATCAACAGGAAGGGTGTAGTGTTCCACCAGGATAATGCGAGACCTCACACAAGTTTGGTCACTCGCCAAAAACTTTTACAGCTTGAATGGGACGTACTGCAACATCCACCATATTCTCCAGATATGGCGCCTTCCGACTACTATTTGTTCCGGTCCCTGCAAAATTTTTTGGATGGCAAAACCTTTACCTCAAATGAAGATGTCAAAAACCACCTGGACGAGTTTTTTGCCAGCAAGGACCAAAACTTTTATGAGAGGGGAATTATGTTACTGGCAGAAAGATGGCAAAAGGTGTTGGACCAGAATGGCCAATATATAATTTAATAAAATATTTATTCATTATACGAAAACTGTCTTTCATGTTCCCCAAAAAAAACGAAATGACTTTCCGAACAACCCAATATTTGTTCCGGTCCCTGCAAAATTTTTTGGATGGCAAAACCTTTACCTCAAATGAAGATGTCAAAAACCACCTGGACGAGTTTTTTGCCAGCAAGGACCAAAACTTTTATGAGAGGGGAATTATGTTACTGCCAGAAAGATGGCAAAAGGTGTTGGACCAGAATGGCCAATATATAATTTAATAAAATATTTATTCATTATACGAAAACTGTCTTTCATGTTCCCAAAAAAAAACGAAATGACTTTCCGAACAACCCAATAATTTAAACTTTGGCACAAAACTTTGAATACCTGAATTCTGGCCACTATTATTTGTGTTTAATTAACTAAGGCTTAAGCAATTTTATTGTGAAAGTTCAGTTCCCGTGTTTCCTTGCAGGGGTTGAACTTTTCCATTATTTAGTAATGGAAGTAAATTAAAGTAGAGAAATAAATTAGTTGTTGAGTCAAACAATCAAATAAACGGCTTTTATGGATTTGAGTGAATTTTGCAAAATGTAGCGAAAGTAACAGAATGTTAGGTTCAAGTTGCTTAAACATAATAATACTTGAGCGATCCGATAAGTATTTAGCCTACAAAAGAAGTTTCTCAACTAAGCTTCTCAACATATTTTTCTTTTAACTCAATACTCTTAACTCAGCAATGCTTCAACTTCTTTCACCCTTCTGAAAATTATGTTTTCTTAAGGTCCGCAAAGTAGGCCTCCTGCGTCGCTAAAATCCTCATTCAACTGAATTTTCTGTCTCAGCTATTTCGTGCACCTTCAATTAACGGTCTGATAATATGAGATCGTGGATTTTTGTCCCATTAAAAATGGACGCGTGACCGGATTGAATCTCGTTAAACCAGTTTTTAACGTACATCATTGAAGGAGAAGATTCCCCGCATACAGCATTCAAGCGCTCTTTGATTTCACTGCGCAATTTCCCTAATAACTAACTAATAACAAGTTTATAATAACAAGAATCATATCACTGACCTATATATTCTTTTTCCATTTTTATAAAATCCCCGAATACGCCCGCTTCCACAAGCGTTCAAAGCAAAACAGCGAGTCAGACTTAGTGATTTAAGCACGAGATTTAATGTTTTTTGAAAACCAAAACGGACGGAAAAAGCCAAAAAAACTTAGTGAACTTTTTAGTATTTTGTTTACTCATAGTAGATAGTTAATAACGTGAAATAAATCGTGACTTCCCACTAATTTTGAAATGTTTAATAAAATAAAAACCATCTATATTGAAAACACATTAACCCGATTGAAAGGTGAGGTACTGTTGGCGAAAGAATTTGTTGCAGATTCTAAAACTTTTGCGAGTGGTGATTGGTGTGGTGGTAATTAAGGTTATAGACTTAGTTGGTCTGAAACTATGATGATGCAATTTTTCCCATTGATAACCTACATATTTTTCAAAATTCGAAATTATAAAGGTATGAAAGTTTTTAGTAAATTTTTTTGTTGAATAACCATTTTTTTCGAATTTTTGGTGTTTTTCGAAATTTGAAAGTTGGCAACTTTGCCTTTTTACCCTTGATTGTACTACATATAAAATTTTGTTTGCGATAGTGCCACCATTGGACGTTTTATCGGACCGTCTTCATATATTATAATAATGGCCACAGTATTATATATCTACTGTTGTGTTATGCAATATGAGCTAGCCCCATTAAAGCTAGCCCCTACAAGGCACGAATCTGTTGAAAGGTGCTTTATTACATTAATTTAGAAAAGAGTGCTTTATTATTATTAAGTTATATACATACATACGAACAACTTTGTGGACCAAGTGAGTACCATGTGAAATAATCCTTCAATAACTTTGGTCTTTCTAACAAAAACATCGCCTTGAAGATATTATGGATGGATGCATTTTTCCTAGACTGGAGTGGGCACATGGACCAATTGCAGGAAGTGTATATATGAAATTAAAACTAAGTTAAACAATGTCGTCTTTGTATATAAGATAATACTTGTTCTATTCTATATTCCTGGAATTGAGCTCAGAACCCATAGCCATTTCAAGAGGTTAGCTAATTGATATCGGATTAAGTTGTGGTGATAACTCAAGAGAGTTTAATCCACCGACTGAGGAAAGGTAACCAGTCTCTAGCTTGTAGTTTGTAGTTCATTTGTGCAACTATTTTCTGAGGAACCCTAATGACTGGGTTTTAATTCTTCGTGTATGTAATATGAGCACATGTAGACCACGGAGAGTTACGCCATTCGTCCGGCAATTCTCACTTTTATCCGAAATGTTTGTGAATGTTGCCTTTGATTCACTGTACTAAGTATATAGTGTTAGTAGTCTTTCTAAAAAATAAATATTTTCATATTCATCCTGCACTGCCTTCCGATGGAAAACTTTTTTATGTCTTAATTGGACTACACATGTGTGTGCTACTTTCTCCTTTGAATAAAAGCGTGTTAGCTGCACGACTTTCATTTATAGACATGAATATACATACCTTGAGTTCATCCAACAATAAATAATCGGATTATACATGGAGTTACTCATGGCTAGCCAATAGATGCCTAAATAGACTTCTTGAATGAAAGGTGTCTGTGTTAGCGCCGGATAACATGAGGTGACTATGAAATAGGTGTGAAAAGGCAGCCAACAAACGGCAAATATCAGCACCACAACCATCATCATTTTGACCACCTATAGGTGTGAGAAGTTGGAGAAAAGAGATAAATGATGAATATATATCTAATTTAGGTGTAAACAGATAATACTATAAATTTAATTCAATTCTCTTAATAAATAGTTAATTTGTTGATAATTAGTTGTATATATGAATACTGACAAAAATAAAGAGTATCTGAAATATGTGGCGAATTCTGGTATTCCATTACCCAATATGAAGCAGGCGAAGCCGACGAACTACAGTCTGAATAATCTAATTACTTATTTGTGGCATACGGCTAGAAGAAGTTGTGCTCAGTGTATATATGATCACACAGTTTACATACATCATCTTGAAAACTCAGATAAAGGTCATCAATTAATCGGAAGATATTCAACATATGAAAAATACCCTAGGAAAGAATTTTGACTCCATATATTTATTTAAAGCGCTTTCTAATATACCTCACCGAGGGTAACTCCTACAATTTTAATGAACACTACTTTTGCACTTTAGCAATGATGAATATCACATATGGAAAGTGAACCAACCTTGTACATTTTTCACCACATCTACCTAGTTAGACACGGACCCAACCTTCAAATGATTTTGGATGATCATAAAATGATGCTGATCGAAATAGATGACATTTTGAAGATATGATTCATTTATATTTGGGTACGAAGGAGTTCTATGTAAAGTCACAAATCAATGAAAACCAATGATTGCCTTCTTGCGCATAGACCATATTCTCAGGATCTGGCCCTTAGGGATTCTTTTTCTGTTTTGGGACCTCAAGAGAATGGTCGCAGGAAAGAAATCTCGGCGATTGAGGTCTATTATGAACAATCAGACCAATCATATTAAAAAAGTATTACTGAAAATTTGCATGCTTGTTATAATGGGAGTATCGCCCTCGAGGCACCTGTGTTGAATAACAAAATTTAAATATGTCAATAAAATTTGCCCTTATTTATGAAGATACGAACACTTGAAACATTTCAGCCTGTCTGTTGCAATAATACTTATCATATCTAGTGACTCATCTTACCCTGCGCTTACTCCGTACATTCTCCACTTGTCGAGGTGTGTACTCTCCGATTGCCTTTGAGCCCCATAGCTCAATGCCCACTCGTGAATAAGTGACTGTCATTGAAATGATGGGCAGTATATACGTGAGTATCATAAAAACGATATTATAGCTGTAAAGAAATGGAAAAGGGATATAAATGAAAATGAGCGAAGGAACTTTACATTCTTCTAAAAATTTATGGCATTTGTAGACATTTGTATTTGACCAATTTGTTTATAAATAAATTTCGAATTTATTATAAGCGTTAGGCTTATTGCTTTGGGATTTGCAATTTTGACTGAATGTAAATTTAAGTAAAGAGCTAATGCAAAATTGTATGGCTATTTATATTCGCACTAGCGAGAATATGTTGGGTAAAACTGTACGCAAGTAATGCCATACAAATGATGCAATGATACTGTTAGGTAATAAAATAGAGTTTGGTATTGATTTGAAAGAAAGTAATTTTTCATGAGAAAAAACAAATTGGAGGTAAAAGGGAACATAGGTTATAAGTAAAGACGTCGGTATCTACGTAGGTTATGCTTATGTAAGAAATTGCCGAAGAAGTTCTCATTCAAAGGTCAATGGAATGTTTGGAATTTGGATAGCTCTTTAATGGAACTATGATACTTAAGGTTTGAATTTCTCAAAGCTTAACTTGGTAGCTTCAAACAGTGTATAGGGAATAATCCTTACTAATATCTCTCCGTAAAATGATATGAACGATAACTTACATTCTGTACCGAGGCTCCTTCAGTTTTGTGTCGAAGAAGATAATTGAAGAAGTAATTGCATGTGGGATTTGAACAAATAAGGCAGTGTGTAACCGAACATTGTATACTCTCGCAATTCCCAAAGCGAAGAAATACTTTAGGTGTTGGCTAAACCTTATATTAAACAAGAAAACACTTTGTTTCTCTGAATTTGAGAAAGATGGAAATGGGTTATGGAAAGTATTGACCAGAATTCTCCAATTTTTGACACAAGCGCACATTATTATCAGGAAATAATTTTCTTTGAATTTCAATGATATATCTTACAGATCGACAAATATTTTCGGTATAAAGTTAGTCACAGGAGCTGAGATCCACATATTCGGTTTCTAGGGTCTTGAAAAGTAATGGGCCGAAATTGACAATTTTTAGACGTGAGACGGAATACTTGGAGGGCACTATTTTTGTTAAGTTTTATATCGACATTTTCATTGGTCCCTTATTTATATTAAAATCGTGATATATGAGAAGTAGGCGTGGTTGTAATCCGATTTCGCACGTCTCCGCAATGTATAAATCCCCTAGGTACCATCCTGACTGTGAAATATAAAGCTTCTGATGTTGATTATTTAGTGAATTATCACACTTCTAGTAGTTTTCAATATACCCGTTATATGGGGAGTGGGCGTGGTTACCATCCGATTTCAACGATTTTCACACTGTCTAAGGAGGTGCCGGAGGGGTTTGTCCCCTGGCAAATTTGGTGAATATAGTTTTAGTTGTTTGCGAGATATGTACATTAAACCTATTAGGGGACGAGTTTTTAAAAAATTAGAATCGTAGATGCCCTTCCTACTGCATTTGTATGTATTAAATTATGGTTTTGTATCTTAATTTGTGTCTTAGTTATAGTATTCCATAATTTTTCTTTTTTATTACGATTATGCCCATCTATAATACCAGTCTTTATACTGTGACAGAGAACACGTTTATCAAGACATCTTAATTTTTATTCGCGTTATCGTTTGCATGGCGGACCGACGATCAGGTAGCTCCACATCCATTTCGATTAGTTTTAGGTGTTTCAAACAACCGTTAGGTGAATAAAATCAAAATACACTATTGCAACATGTTACGAAAATATAAAAACGAAGAATGTTTTTTGTAATTATGTAGAGGACTTCAACCTCTCCTGTTAATACTTACATGAAACTATATAGTAACTAGTAGTAACTAGTATTCAAATAAAAAGTTAATATGTGGAATTTACTTTTGGTTTAATCTCAGTTGAGTTTTTTTGATTATAAAGGACATCTGTTCAAATTCCTCTTTTACTTACAACGCATCCCATACTTACACGTATTCCTGTTGCGAATGATTCGTAGGGCCGTCAGGCCACTCGGTGTAGCATACAATTCGGGTGCCATCCTTCAGTTTAACCGCGCCGGTTGTAAAGAAGAGCAGCATGGGACATGAAATCATAATTGAGGCTATCCAAATGAACGCGGCAATGCCCAGATTGCACCGCTTACTCATACGCGGTTCCAGCGGCTTCATAATGGCAACATATCTGAAACGGCGTGACCGTTTGAGAACACGAGAGAGGCAGTAATAGCTACGTAAAATGGCTTGTAGTGGCAAAGTGTCGACACAAAATGTGTTGACCTTGCATGTCCATATATGTATGCATGCAATGGAAGGGTGCAATATTTGATTTTATTTGCGTCACACTTTACCGTTATACCAGACCTTCGCTGTGCTTTATTAACTCACCTATCGATGGATATCGCCATTAGTGTAAACACCGAAGCGCTTATGCTCAGCGTAGCTATAAATTGCGATATTTTGCAATAGAGTTCACCGAAAGGCCAATCGTTGTCCAGCATGTAAATATAATTGAACGTCACATTGAGACTTGATACCATGGCATCCGCTATGGAGAGATTCACTGCGGAAGAGCAAAGGATTATTGCATTAATTAGAGTGCCTCAAAAGGGGACCATCATGCAAAAGGAATTTTTGAGTTATTAATTAGAGAGTATAAACCAATATTTCGAAGAGCGCTGCAAGGGTGTCTTTACTAATCATATTGCGGGAATGTAAAGCCACATATAACATACGGGTACATCTTAGATTAAGTGTAAGTTACTAACTTAATGCGGTAAAAACCCAAAAGTTCTATTTCTTTCTGCATTTAACAAACCCTCGAATGTTTAGCGGGTTCTCCATGTTCATTTTCACCCCGTTGCCACAGTTAGTTTCTATTCATACGTGAGAGTGTGAATAATCAATTGGTGCGGTGAATAAATTTACATAACTACACCTCCAAGTTGTTTTTGCAGTGACTTCATTGACATGGAATATACGTAATAAAATGATTGCAGTTTTTTTTTTTACTAAAATTGTAGGTAAATTTGCAAAAGACATGCAATTGTAAATGGGTGGTAAAGCCTTGGTGAGAAATTAAAAAATCTAGCGTATTTTGAGCTGCAATGGTTTTCGCCATTTTGTGCTAGAGTATGCAAATGGGTGAAATCGAGTCTTAACTACACCGATCTATAATATAATGGTTATATTCGAAAGTACTATAAGTGCGTTAACCCTCTGGACAAAATTAAAGGGTCATTCAAACCTCGTACAAGGGGGGTGATACCAAAGCCAATTTGGAGAAACTTCATATCTCAGGAATCATTCAACAGATTTTAACTAAATTTGGTTTATTGATTCCTAGCTCCGTTTGGCATTACAACCAATGCCAATATTACTTTGATTCACGTTAGCTTCGTTTACTTTATAGTGACAGTTGAAGCACCAATGAACATATCGAAATAAAGTTGAGCACAAAGTGTCTTACTGATATGTGGCAACTCTAATCCAAAAATGGTCGAAAACTTTTATACTTTTCGGGTATAATTTCTCAAGCATAGCATGATCAATATGTAAAATATTTGAATGAAAATAAATAGTAAAATTTTTTCAAGCATGAGATTCTGTACCGAAATTGAGTAAAATCGACTCATAAATTTCTCATTTCAATGTAATAATTTTTGATTACCACACTTTCGAGGCAATCATTTGAATGTTAATGAAGATATCTGAATAAAACTAAGCACACGTATCTCCTACGTCATCGATATTTCAATGTATCGATATATTGAACAATCGATATTTTAAAACGATGTTGACATCTCTGCCACCAGGGCTAAAATTCGGAGTTCGATTTGAAGTTACCGGCTTTGAAGAAGGAAAACTTTTTTACTCTCACCCTGATAACATCTTGCCGGGAATAAAGATGCGATACTTAATCCTGCCAGGGACTAGCCCAATTCTTCGGGCTTACTATTTAAAAAAAAAACTGATCGAACGTCATTTACCTTCTTTTCTACAGTTGAATACGTGACCTTATTTTCTAAGAATTTAAAACCAACTATATTATTTTGTATAATTGAATTCAAACAGCTGGCTAAATTTTCAACCTACACTTATGTGCGTACTACGTGAAGGTGTTCTCTGCAATGTCCTGCCATGTACATGTGTATACGTCTATTTACAAGCACTCAAAATTGCTTTCGCCACAAAAAAATTTCTTTTTCCACTTAAGAATACATATAAACACTTTCGATTAATTCGATTCGATAAACAGCAAGTCAAACAGAGTCCTTAGAATCGTTTGCTTGATTTAATTCATGCTCTCCTTTGCTTCTACGGATTGCGTAATAATTAAGTTAACATGTATTTGAATATTGTTTCCCACAAAAAAAAAAGCGCACTAACTACACCATAGGCTGAAAGATAATTTTTGATGGCCATTAAACTTTTATTCTCGTTTGGAAAGTAGTTTACTGCGTTGCCTGCAGCTTAGGGGTGCCTCATGTATTATAATATGTAACGAAATAAAATTGGCGGTAAAATTTACTTCAATTTGTATGTAAAAATTTCTCTTTATTTCAGGCCATGTTTAGAGACATCGCTATATGTAAACAAATTCTTTATACATAATGAATTTTATTATTTGCATTAATTATTTTAATACACCTTAACTCACCTATGAAATAGTTGGTAACAGTGCGCATTCTTTTCGTTGTAATAACAACCCAAACCACAATTAAATTTCCGCCTGTCGCCACCAAAACCATTCCACCGAACAGTATGGACCACAAGACTTGGCGCCACCATGGTAAAATGAATGATATGTCATCGTCACTGCAATTGAAAGAAGAGAGAGAAAATCGGCGGGTTAAAAATTTTGTGTGTAAATAGTCGCACAATAAATTAATAACTAGACGTTCGTGTTGTAAATTAATATCATTCTATTCGTTGTCACAAATCGCGTGTGGTGTGACAGGACGTATGAGTGATGATAGTGTTCGAAGCTGTTAAATGGCTAATATCGTTATTCTGAGCGTCAAACTATCTGAGCATCAAACATGCGGCCTTAATAATAGAGTTGTTTATCATAATACAAATGCAGCAATTTTTGTTTAAATCTTTAGATTAGAAGAATTTATAGGGATTTTCAAATAATTAGTAATAATTCTAGTACACATATTAGAAACTTTGTACTTTTGCAATAAGAATCGACAAATTAGAAGAATTAGAATTTAATCTTAGATAACGTAATTTGGCTCCGGCTGATTTCTTTTCGTTGAACTATGGTAAGTAAATGGTATATAACCAGATTTGGTAAATTAATTTAATTACCCCCCCCCCCCCCCCCCCCCGACATCTACGACGACTACCCATCCCCGACGACTACGTTGGAAGCCAACATTCGGTGCGTTATTGGAGAGTAAAAGTCGGATATGCTGAAATATGGAAAATTGGGCCGACGGAGCTTGTTTATAAGATCCAGTTGCCCTGACCAAGTGACTGAAGTTCTGTTCAAATACTAAAAGCCATAAAATCTGCTGTTTAAGTTATATACTTCTAAAAAACCCCACTTATTTATGAATATCATAGCTGTAAACGAAGTTTATAGGAAATAATACAGTATAAAAAAAATATTTTAAACGCTAAATACCTTAAATTTGCGAATTAACAAATTCATTACTTTAATAATAAAAAAAAAATTAAATTCGATTCTATATCTATCAAGAACACCCTGTGTTTATTTAATTATTATTACGTATACGACGTGGCTATTTATTTAGATATATTCAGAAATGTATGTGAGTTAAACGTATTTTCTGAGGCATTCGTGACATTATCTGAAAATTTTTTTGAAAAAGAATATATACCTGCTAATAAGTACTCATTTAAACAAAACCACAAACTCAGTTTCACGTAAGTGAAATCAAAACTTAATTCTTTTTCATTAAAAGCTAAGGACTTGATTCCACTTCTTTATATATTACGCACAATTAAGAAAATTACGTGAAAATTTCTTATAGAATATATAATTATCTCATATTAGTTTCAATACAGAAAAACCAACCCGAGCGAATACAATATTCGAAATTTCGAAGCACTCTCTTAAACAATATTACGTTTGTAAATTCTATGAAATTTTGACCTCTTAGGGTATTGTATAATAACAAATGTAAAAAAAAAAATAAGATAAGAAAAACGAAGCAAACACAAATAAGAAAACATAAAAATGCAAAAATATTAGTGAAATTGCCTAGGGAAACATATGGCACGCCGTAAACCAGACAGTCTGGCAGACACGCAACGTGTAAAAATAATTGCACAGTTGTGATTTAATGGCAATTAATATATTCCACGAAACTGACTAAATGATTTTTGGTGTGTGAAAACGGCGGATACGTCACTCAAGGCACTCTCAATTATGTGAAAATAAACTTGTTCTATGTAAAACATTTATTGTTGCTTTATTTTGTCTGCTGTCTTATATATTTGATAAGCTATATTAAAAAGGTTTCTTATTGAGAGAACAAATTTTTGGTGCAATTTAATAAATCTATTAATGAAGTTGAGACCTTTTTGGTATTCGTTTAACTTTAGATTGAAAAATTTAATGACTTTTTATATGATTTTTCAGACAACAGAAATTGTCAAGGTTTGAAGTTCCATAAACGAAATATTTAATATTCTTTTTATTTGCTCAACATTTTTTTCTTCAATTTAAGGAAAAATTTACAAATTTCTTTGCGTTCCATATATATTATATATATGAGTAATCAAACACGTAGACTTTCCAAATGCAAAACAATTTTATTTGGGGTGGAGCAAAAAGTCCCACATTTGCTACATGTTATTTAATTCTGTTGCGGCAAACCGTAGCTAAGCACACAGCCCAATTTATTTTCCAGGTTGGTATACTCTCGCAATATATTGCAGCAAAGTTTAATAGCTTTGTTCATCTAACGGTTGCTTGTAACACCTAAACCTAACGACATAGATATGGAGTTATATATAATACTTAAAAACGACTAAGATGATGAGAGTAGTCTACGCCTACACCCATATAAAGATTATGTTGAAAACTACTAAAAGAAACATTTACAATACCAATTTCAATTCCATCCGACTCCTTCATTTTGGAGAATATAAATCAAGCACCAATAAAGAAATCAAAATAAAACTTCCCCCAAATAGTGCCTTCTAGTTATGTTATCTCACTTCCAAAATGGTAAAAATATCGGTCGGAATATAACCTTTTGAGGCCCTCAGATGCATATGGCTCAGTACCTATGGCTGACTTCTTAAAGAAAATATGGGTCAATTTGTCAGATACATTAATGAAATTCTTCTTTCTCTGGTAATAATGTACGCTTGTGTCAAAAATCGGTAACACCAGGTCAATGTTTAGTCGTTTGGTATAATTAGTATAAGGATTCTCGAAATTACGGTTGACTTACCGTATATATCGCTCAATCTGGGAAATATTTCAATGAAATTCAATATTTTCAAATATTCGATAAAATCGATCTAAACCTTGGTCTAACCCTTATTTCCCTAACACACTGATTTCCGATTCTCTGGTTGACCTATTCCTTATATAGATTACATATTAAGTTTAGCCCTTTTGATTAAGTTTATATCATATATATCATATATATCATTTGAGTTAATTGAGTTAATTTTAATATAAATACTTCGGACATGAAGCAAAATGTAGTACTGAAACTGAGTCTATAACTTAGTTAGTAGTTAGTATGAATATAAGTTGGTAAGAGGCCAATATAATTATAATCCAATTATAATTTCGTCGAATAATAAATGATGAATTCTTATGCAACTATTTTGAGAATAAAGTTTTGTCAACACCTGAAAATATGTCCCCGGCTTGATCCTCTAAAGTTGTATAAAATGTTCGGTTGCACCCGAACTTAGCCCTTCCTTACTTGTTTAATACAAAGTTTTGCCAAAATCTTTAAGTATTTCCCCGCCTCTGAACCTTGCACATTGCGAGGGTATACAAAGTTCGGTTACACTCAAACTTGGCCTTTCCTTCCGTGTGTAATATTGTTTTAATTTGTTTTCAACTTCTCCGCCCTCGCTCTTGTTGCAAAATGTTCCACGTTTTAGTACTCCTGTCATATTTTTCGTGTAAGTGTTCACTGACAACACTCTGTCGATTACAGCAAATTCCGACCGCAAATCACTTTGTTTACATTTCGTTACTTTCATATTACAAAGCATGTTTGTCTTAGCATTTCCAGAATACCGAAATTCCTTTTAATAAAGGTGTGTTTTCGATTTTCTTTTATATTTTGATTATGTAACGTTTTGTTTTATTTCAATTTTAAAAAACAACAAGAATAGATAGGTACCTAACTTCGCTGTACCGTTATTAGATTATCATTTGCATTGTAATTTATTATTTATTTGTTTACGTTTTGCTTACGGCTTTACCGTATGAGGGTTGGCTCCGTAATATTTTCAACTTTTGTTTGCCTGTGCGAATTATAACAAGTTCCCCTAAAAATATTCTTTATATCACTCAATAAAAGACGGCGGAAGTCTAAAGTAGATGAGTATTACTTTTCCATCTGCAGATGAAAATTGTAATTGGTTAATAATTTCGGTGGCGATTGGTGAAACATTTTCCAAGCTTACATCTACAAATAGTCGTTCTTCAAGTAGATATGCTGAAGTATAGGGCTTATGAATTCAGAATAATTACTTCCAGAAGGGCTTTTTGTGGCAATGATTTGGACAATTTTTGTCATATATTCAGCGTAAAATTTAGTATTTGAATATAGAGCGTTATTTTTAAATATTTAGTTTTATAGACTTATAAGTTCATAAGAATATGCCTAAATACTTACACAGCATTGATGCCTACGAATCGATGCCTGCGACGCAAGCACATATGCATAAGCATTTTCTACTGTATGTTTCTTCCACGACTTGTTTCACTGTTACCATTGGCAATGTGTTTGTAACGGCTTAGTCACCTTATATAAAAAAAGATGAACTTTAAATGTCATAACTCAAAATTATTCAGCAATAGAAACTCTTGAAGATACAGCCAAAATGTATGCAACACAGGCTTAATTTGATGTCTAAATATACCGAAATGTACCCAGCCACTTTTTTGTAAGCCTTTATGTTGTTATTATTTATACAAATGAAGTTGCTCTGCTTATGAGAATATATAAGTATATAAAGTTGTGACTTTTTAGCGATAAGAGTGTAACAAATAATGTTATAAGACCTCATAGGCTTATATGCCCGGCAGCTGTGCGCGAGTCATGCAAATGTTGCAATTAAGCCCAGCAAGGCGTGCTTAATAAGGCGTCGCTACGGCGACCATGACCAACCACTTTCGCGTCAAAACATGTCACATACATGTCTGAGAATTCAGGTATAGGCCAACGTGTGCTAATTTTAACATTCTGATATGTATATGTAGTTGTAATATATACATACTTATGTGCTACTTCTCCATGCCCCATGCGAGTGCGCGTCAAAAAGAAATGTGTTTGCATTACACTTTACAACTGCAACCCTTACCTCATGCAGCGCTCTAAACTGCCGTACTCATGCATATGTGGTAAGTTCTATGCTTTCCTTCTATTTTAAATGCTGCCATACTTTAAACTTGGCAGAATTCCCACTTTGTTACCGGTAATTTCTAATTCGCTTGTGGTAGTAATATATTTAGGATTTGCACTTTTCCATCATCGCATCGACGACAGAAGTTATAGGGATGGCAAAATAGGCAATAATGGAATATGTTTTTAAATAATTTGGAATTACCGCTAGTTCATTTCCAAGCTATAAGCATGCATTCCTACTCAGGTGCCATTTTTATTCCTTTATTGTGTGGTATTTTTTTTTCTTCTTTTGCTTCTTTGCATAATGTATATTTGGCAGCCAAGCAATTTGCATATTTATTTCTGTGATTTCCATAGGTTTAAAGAGATGTCGTGCAATACTGTGTGATTTGTTAAATCTGAGTCGATACAGAATATTTTATTCCTCTAGATTTAGAAAAACAGTTATAATATGAACGCTAACCTT
Source organism: Bactrocera minax (assembly GCA_021498325.1). NCBI lineage: Eukaryota > Metazoa > Arthropoda > Insecta > Diptera > Tephritidae > Bactrocera > Bactrocera minax. Next base: position 2,925,141 of record JAKEEE010000024.1, read on the forward strand.
AAGTGAGCAGCCCTCAAAAAGAAGATGCATCTATGATGCATCATCGTCGAATACAGCAATTTACTCTTCTCTTTTCTTGATTTACGCCCACATCTCGACAATAGAAGAGAAATGCGATCAAAGATTATTTCTATAAAGGCTTAAACGTAGGAGGACGAAAAATACTCTTGGTCTATTTATTGTCACGTTTAGTCTTCATGATGAAACTGAAGAGCCCTTAAACATTCCAGTAAAAGCAAATGTTTCGTTGAGATACTACTCATTTTGACCGATATGTAATATAAGGTATTGATTTAATCGGAAGTATGGTGATCCTCATTTTCACCGTTGGAGACATAGGAGATAGTGGAGACCAGATGTAAATTGGAGAGCTGAACCTGTTATTTTTAATTTTTAACAATACCATTATATAATAGTTAGTTGTACTTGTTAACCGATTTTAGTTCATTTTCAAATTGCATATAAAGGTGATGAAGCAATATTCACTCCGAACTTGGTTGAGAGGTCTCTCATGGATTATTATGGTGCCTCTGATGTTATGTAATACCAAAGACGTGCCTTGTTTCAGCAAGATATGTATCTAATTATACTCTTGTAACATCTTGCACAGAGTAGATATAGATTTATATGTATGATTAGGGTAACGCGACGAATTGAAAGGTCATGCTATAGAACTCAACTTTGTTACAAACTATTACATTAAGAAGGAACATATGTGTTTTAAAAAATCTAGAAAAGTTAAATAAGGACATTAAAAGCATTAAATTTTACGGTAAAGATGGTACGGTTGCATTGGTATAAAAATGGGCAACGGCCGTGGCACGTTCCACTTTTCATCGAACTCCCATGCCTCAGCAACTACTCGACCAACTTCTATCAAATTTGTTGCATAGCATTGCATAAACATTCTTATGTCACAATTTGAAAATGGGTGAAGTCAGATTATTTCCAAACCTAGTTCCCATATAACACAATTTTAAATTCCTTACGATCTTTTCGCTTTACGCACCATTATGCCCCGATGAAGTTATCGGAATAAAACTTGGCAAAATAGTGCTTTCCTTTCATATAGACATAGTCGACACCAAACCATCTTTCAAGCCAGATACCAAATATCAAGCCTTCAGTGCTTATGTCTGACTTATTACCGAAAATATCTGTCAGCCTGTGAGATGTTTTGGTGCCTAAAATGTACCTTTACAAATAAGTCCTTAGCGCAAATAGTGGTGACGAAAGAAATGTCTACTAAACTAACAACGCCATAGTTCAGCGAATTCGAGTGGATGCAAGGTATTTAATGCTGAGAATATTTAGCTCTCTCCTACGTTGGGAAGACAAGTAAAACTTGCTTTTGACGCCTGGACACTGTTGTAAATCCGGCCAAAATCGCTTAGGTAAATGCAGAGATAATCAAAAAGAAAAAGTAAGAGTCCTTGTAAAAGTAAAAGTAAAAGGTCCCTGTGTATTTTTGCAAATGAGAACAACGAAATAACCCTATGTAATATGTGCTTTGCCTGATTCAGAAAAACTTCATTTAGAAAATAGTCTCGCAAACGGTTTAGGCAGGGTGTCAATGTATGCAGTCTAATGATATGCGCCAATGAACCAGATATAGTCATGTCCAATAACAACGAATTGTTAATATATCCACAAATTTTCCGTATAAGTAAACTATTTTGGTTAGAAGTATTGGTTAAGTTGTTATGGGTTTACGTACGTTTACATAATTCCTTACTATAGGCCTACATCTATATATTATACATACTTTTATCAAATTTATTTCAGTTATGAATATATTGAGGTCACGCTTTACTGTTCTTTATTGCGTGATTTTTCCTTAACGTTATGATAAGTCTCGAGTTTCGCTGGTGCATAAAGTTTCAACTCAAATCTTTACCCGACAAACAGACTTTCAGCTGATTGGGTAAATATAGTATATGGGTAACTAAATGGCGTTTAAGAATAATGCAACTTTTAGTTATAATCCATTCCTCAACAATTAAAGTATTCATAATCAGTAATCCTCGATTTTTTGGAACTAAAACAATTCTTAACTGGTTTTGTGATATTTTATACTTACACCATTGTATCGTTAATTCCACTGTAGATATTCATACTACAGTTATTCAGCCCATAGAGTAGCAGTGATTGATTGCACCAATCAATGGCCGTTGTTGTACCTATAAGTTCGGAGTAATTATCTTGCAGGTCATCTGCTAAGCCGCCGAAATCAACACGAGTATTTTCGCTGGCAATGATGACATGCGATGCATCTGCAACCCCTCCACCACCACTGCTCTCGAATTCATTGAAAGTGTCGACCTTATAAGGTTGTAAGCTCCCAACGCCAATTACTGCCGGCGTTGGCCTGTGTGAGTCGAGCATTTTAGTACAGTGGAACCTAATTCTGCGTATGTAAGTATATGTGAAACTCTGTTTATTTGTTTAACATTTGGCCTTTTGCTTATTGAGTGGCTGAGTGTCTTTTGACGAATTTCGCTTCTAGGTTTTGCTTTGTCGCCTATTCGGTAAACATTATTTACATAAACAACTTTGCTGTTGTTTAGATTATTTTATGTTGGTTTGCACCTTCTGGTTTCTGGTGAACTTATATCTTGCTATAGCACATTTTCGTTCGCTTCACCTTTCACATATAAAATTTGTAAGCGGCTTTTGGAATTATGTAAATTCCTCTATGCTCTTTGTACGCTTGTTGATTTTAAAGTTTCCTCTTAAAATGCCTGAAAACATAAAATGAAAAGTTTGCAAAGTTTAGTATGTGCAATTGATTATATATATGTACATATGTATATTGTGGTTACAAAGTTGTGAAAGTAGCAAAATTATAATTTCCATGTTTCCTAATATTCATGTGTTCACTTATCAGCATATTCGTTTATTTCAGTTTTTTGCCACAAGTGTGCTTTTACAAGATGTTACCACATCTTCCAAATCTCCGTCTCTTTCGCATTTCTCTTAACGAAACTCTTTATTCAAATAAAGATTTACAGCTTCCATTTTTAAAGTAAGTGCGGCCCTTTTGACAAATTTCATTTATTCACTTTCTTTCATCACCTTATTGATCTAAAACAAAAATTTTAACACAGAATAAAGTTTTTAAGAAACTTGGATTTTATCCCCCAAGACATTGTCATCAAAAACTCATTTGGTTCCTTTTTGACATATTGTCGCATTGACATCTTCGAATTGGCAGATTCGCCAGTCATCTTATCTGAATTATCAGCATCACAAAATTATTGGGAAAACTATTGCCTTTGTTCCCTAAGCTTCAATGCCAAGTATGTCTGTCCATTTATGAGGACTAAGAATAAGTTTCGTTAAGTATGTGTACATGTGTACTACAAAAGCACGTGTTATTTTCATTCGTGTTAGGTTAAAAAAGGTCCAAAGCTATTATATATAAATTTGTAAGTTAAAAAGCAAAGTTAAAGTGAAAGGATGCTCTGGTACACAACAGAGACCACAGAATGGTTGACACAGTGGATTTCATCTCATGAACATGTTCCAAAGAAGGCAGAAAGAGTTCCATCAGCCCGTAAAGTAATTAGCACCAATTAGAAAAATTGAGTTTCCTGCACACACTGCACCGACTCACACCTCAGCCACACCCATTGCAAAATTGGTCAAGTTAGGCTCGAAAAAGTCACTAGCCAGCCAGAAATTTGAGTTCAATGAGCATAGCGTATTTTTCAGACTCATTGCTGGGTCGACTTAAAAGGATACTATGGATACTACCATTTTTCCAAACTTTTTTTTATTCCCATGTATTATATACTTATCGGACTTCTCGTATTTTATTCATACATATTTTATAAATATTTGACTACAAGCATTGTATGAAAAGAAATTGGAAGCAACTTCCAGGTGGCGGCATAAAATGCAGGCGTAAATATGCGTAATTGTATGCACACATACACATACGTGCAATAAAAATATGAATGTGTAAACAAAAAATTTTGGCTGCTTTGCCTCAAGATCGTGCGAAAATCGTCTAATTCAAATCGTAAATAAACACATTATAAATAGCATAACGTCATTTGTCGTAAATTTTGTAATTCTACGTAAGCGAGAGAAAGAATTTGCCTATACATACTTAGATATTGACAGTGATATGTAGACTGAGAATTGAATTGATTAATTTCCAGTTTAACAAATACGTATGTGAGAATATCACAAAACGTTTCCCAAAACAATAATGTTCCAATATAATCACTTCCCAATTCTGTCTTAATTAAGGGGAATAATTAACTGTATTGATGAATTCAATTAAACTGAAAAAAATTTTAAGCCACGGGATCTTCCTAGTTTTGTAGAAAGTCCATCATTTAAATATTTAGTTTAAATTTTTATTATTTAAATATTTAGTTAAAATTAAACTATTTTAACATTAGTTTTAGTGGTCAATTAATGTTCATTTATATAAATCCAGCTTCTGTCTAAAAGAATTCACTATTAGAAATATAGATATCTGTGTATATTGATAAACTAAACTTTTTTCATTCGAATTATTGTTGTTCAACTTTATTTGCCAACCAAATCACTACCGCAATGTTTCCGCCATATTATCATTTCGTCTTTAGCAAGTGATTAGTGCTGATGCGTCAGGAGAATGGGTATGTCATGGCGTATACGTAATATCACTTTAACAGTAGCAGGAAGGGAAAGGCAAAAGTAGTTCATGTGCAATAACTGGTATGAATGTATGAACTTTTAATATGTGTGTATTCGTATAAAAGATATTTTGAAAAGAAGAATAAATAAAGTTAAGTTGAGTAATGTGTAGTTTTATCTCAGACTGTGTTTACGCAATGCTTGAGTTATTGAGGAAGTTTCACACATTAAATACATGAAGCTTATTATCAGACTTTCCATTTTAGACAAATTTTGAATTACTTTTTTGTGGCAATTTCTCATAGCTTTATTCACACAGCTTTCATAGTTCATCATAGCTAGTAATATGTTTAATGAGACATAGCAAAGTTTATCACGGAACTATTTACTACCGCTAAATATTAACGAATATTGAAACAATGATAAGAATGCCGTTTTATTAGTTAGTAATATATTATGTTAATGATTCGTCTATAAAAATATGACTTGTGAAGGCATTTTTTTTTTCGCTGAGCTTGAGATATTTTAATAAGGGTTTCTAGAAGGGCTTCCATTGTCAAATCAAAATCAAAAATTTTTAAATTTAAAATCAAAGTTAGTTGTAAGACGGCCGCCATATAAAGGTCATCACCAAGGCCACCACCTTACTAAGAGAGTATTCCGCTAATGTTCACTCATATAATGAATTACATCACAAGGCAATAACTATGATAGCTGAAAGAACGTAGATTCTTGAATTTCTCTGATGTTGGTGTTGAAACGTTTCTTAAAAAGCAAATTATTTAGAAGCAAAAAAGTATTTTTAAATAAAACATTTGTATATATTATGATATTATATGAATTATAGAGATTCATTAGTGTGGGAGATAAAAAGTGCTGTCAGACTTCATGTCTATATTGTGAGGATAACACAGCCCTTCTACTCGGTTTTTTAAAACTGAATTTAAAATTGCGGACACTTGTGCGTTGTACTTAGGAGCTGGCATAATAACATACGTTTTTAAACCTACTGTGCTTTGTTTGAAAAATTCAATAACATCAACCAGACTTTTTCTGATAATTTAGTTGGGCACATATGAACTTCTTCTATCTTTGGCAAGGAAAAACCTAAAGAGTTTTTGAAAAAATCAAAGCAGTTATTTTTCACGGTTCACGGTTTTTTGAACGACTTTATAAACTACTCTTTAAAAAAAGAGCACAATTTTTTTTATTTGGAATTTCATATGTGTAGATGTTGTAACCGAATAGGTTGTAACCGAACATTTTATACTCTCGGAATATGTAAGAATCAAAGGCGGGACAATACTTTCAAGTGTTGGTAAAACTTTGTAACAAAAGAGGTTGCGTATGAATTCAATATTATAATACGACCAAATTCTAAATAAATTACATTCATTTAACATAGATTCTAAGTTATAAAATCACTTAGTTTCATTACTAACTTTTGCTTCGTGTTCGAGATATTTGTACTAAAATCAATCTAACTAACACCAATCACTATATACATCACATTAATGTTTTAACTTTTGCTACCGCATGACATACTACTAATGGAAATATTCTCACTTCGTTGAGAATCTCACTTCGTTGACTCATTTCGTTGAGACATCTTCCATTGAGATATATGTGATATAAACTCAACCAAAAGGATGAAATTTGATATATTGGATATATGAAGAAAACTTCAAACAGAGGCGTGATTAATTATTTTACGGATATGGGGCTTAGACCAAGGTTTAGACTGATTTCATTCACATTTAGTGCCAAACTAAATTATGTTTAAGAAAACATATCCACTTAATTTCTCTAAAATATCACACATATTGACCAACATAAACAGTTAAAAGTGAACTGGAAAGTCGGGAATTCTTATACCGGGAATATTTGCGGAAAGGTCTAAGCATATAACCTTCACTTTTGGCGTTAAATCAAGAAATGCGCAAGAACACAATTCCACTCACTTTTTCTAACATAATTCAGAATTTTATGTATGCCTTATATTCGGCGTAAAGTTCACCAGAATTACAAAAATTATTATATTTAGTACTTTGTAAGGGAACTGGGCTAATTGGTAAATCGAGATCACCAATTTTCGGCATTAAACTTTGTTATATCTATATATAATATATATATATTATGCTTTCACTTCATTTTGGTAAGATATCTCATATATTGTCCGTTATATGCAGATATATGCATGCAGTATGTAGTCCAAATGGAAGTGTGGAAATATTAAATTAGTCATATGGAGGCTAAAGGAATTATTGACACGATTTTACCCATTTTTAACACACGGGTGTAGTATTATTTGGAAAATGCGATCTCTGAATTTCATTAAGATAACTTTATTTTAAAAATGTGAGGTTCAGGGGGAATTAATGGCTTGACTTTATATTTTTAAAGTCTTTTAATGTAAAGACACATCCTTAACAGGAAACATTTTTTTTTAAATTTTAATTTAAAAATATATCTCACAGTTTTACCGATATTATAAGTAAAAATTCAGTCATAGTCACTGTGATCTATATATTCGGGCTTGAAAGGTTGTAGCTCGATTTTAACAATTTTTGGAAGTGAGTGAGACGTATTCCAGAGGTACTACTTTTGTAAAGTTTTATTCCGATATCTTCATTTTGGCTTGATTTATGTACTGTTAAGTGAAATAATCAGATGAAATTTAAAATTGTGTTATATGGGAAGTAGACCTGGTTTTGCTGCAAATATAATGCCATGAGATAGGATATTTCACATAAAAGTGGGCGCTGCCACATCCATTGCCAAATTTTTACAAGGATTTTTATGCAACCGTTTCGTACTATCTTTACATTTAAATTTAAAGCTTCTCACGTATTGCCTTATTAAGTTAATGTACTTGCAGTAATTTTCCACAGAGTCGCTATATAGGGGTGGGCATGGTTACCATTCGATTTCAACCATATTCACACTGTCGGAGGTGCCGGAGGGATTTGTTCTCAGCAAGCTTGGTTGATATCGCTTTAGTGGTTTTGGTACATTAAGGGGGTAAGGGGGATTATTTACTTTTTTTAAGTTTAAAACGCTAATACCCCTCCCTACTTCGGTACCGGGTACCAAATTACAGTTTTGTATCTTAATTTATGGCTTAGTTATATATTATTATATAGGTTTTCACTTAACGAAATTTTGTGGGCGTGGAAATAATCTGATTTCGCTCATCTGTAATGCAAGAGTGTTAAAGAACACGTGTGCCAAGTTTCATCAAAATATCTTAATTTTTACTCGAGTTATCGCTTGCACGGACGGACGGACAGACAGTAATTCGGAACTCAACTCATCTCTTCATCCTGATCATTTATATATTCGAACTCCGTATCAATCTCGATTAGTTTTAGGTGTTACAACAACCGTTAGGTGAACAGAACTATTGTACTTTGTGCAACAAGTTGCGAGAGTATAAATGATGGAATGGTATACTCCATCGAACCTGTTAAAGTGGTTGACAAAGTAACTATCGGAAACATAGGAAAGTAATTAATGTTTATCTAGGCAATCAAATAACAAAACAATCGACTTTTCATTTATTTACAAAATATTGTGTTTGCTGTGACAACGGCTCAAATGCAATTCAATATGTAAATTGCTTTACTATAGTGTTTTCATTCATTAATTAACTATTCAAATATAACTAACCACTTATTTACCAATAATCAGCGAATAATTCCAAGCGGTGTTTTATGTTTTCCTAATTTTACAGTGTTTTAGTTGATTTATATAAAATACAAAGACGGCAGCCAATAGAAATATATATTGGTGGATATCGCCTACATATGTTTCCGAAACCCGAAACTTCCGAATAGTCCAAGTAAATTGCAAAGGAATAAATCTGTATCTCAAAATTAGAAGTTTTTTAAGCCATTCATTGTCTACATACTGACTTAAGTAGTAAATATATAAAAATCGAGCAAAAATTACTTTCTTAGTACTCGAGATGATCTGTAGTAATGAATGCAAAATGCGAGCGAAATTAGTTCACACTATATATATTTCAGATATTTCAGAGTCGCTCTCTCTATTTATTGTCGAATGCATTGAAGTTACTTGTTCGAGAATACCAAGAATAAAAAAAAAATGTTGAAAAGATTACTAGTCAACGTGTCATCCTTATACGTTTAATATGTGCCTTTAATCAACAAAAGTAAGGGCTACTGTGAGCAGAACTATTCCAGGAAAAAATTAACGATTAAGAAATGACACCGAATGCCGTAATATATAAACTAATATCAAGAATCATCACCAGAATGCAAGACTATATTACAAAAGCTCAGATAAGTCCCTGAAACGGTGTCACTACGTGATCAGTATCAAATTGGGCTCATCACATCTTCACCGATTTCAAAGGCTCTATTCAGACTATGACTTTTAAGCATGCGCTTTTGCAGGTTCCACTTTAAAAATTTCAGTTTTAGAAAATTTTCGATGACTTCTTGTTTCGAGCTTTCGTTGCTTTATTTTGGCGGTTATGGGTCATTTATCTTGATTTATTCACTAGAAAAATCATGGACGTCAATAAATAACACATAGCTGATTTGGTGGTTTTGCTAAAAGTAGCTTCACAGGGGTTGGCAAGTCGAAAGGTTGAAAGGCCTACTCAAAATCTTTAGAAGAATTTAGAGGAGAAGTATTGCGTAACTATTGCATGTACAGTAAATTAGTTTCCTCTAGCTTTTAACTATATCCGTTTTAGACCAGTAGATTCGGTTTAAATTTTCGAAGTTTAATTATTCTTTATTTCGCTTCATTTAACTTTACGTCGTTAGTTTTTTTTTAACTTTTAATCCGATTGGTTTAAAGTAATGCTGTTTTTAGTTCCTTCTTGCTTTCAATTTACCCGTTGGTTAAATTAACAACTGCGTAAAAAAGTATTGCGTATATTATATTTGCACATTGTTAGCGACGTGTGAAAGCAAGTTAAAATGTTTTGCAATGTAGCACACTTGTCACTAGGTGGATTGTTATTTCGAACGCCTCAGTTAAATTGTTTGCTTCGCGGCGCACTTACCTGACTAGTTTTTATTGCTTGGATAAATGAATTTGTGTGCGGAACTCCATTCAACATTTTGTTTGCATGTTCACCATGCCGACAGCTCTTTCCTTTTTGAACTTCTCTTTGTACGTTGCAATAACATTTTTTTGAAAGCTCTGTTGGACCATAAAGTACCATAATGTTGTCACATCTTATGTACAACATGCGGTTAGATTTGAGGGAAAAAGTTCTCTACGCTGTCGGAAAATGAGCTGAGACACTTCTAGTTGGTGGCACCATGTCCGCCTTCGTTGAATATCTATGAGGCACATAGGGTTATCATTGTAGTGTCAAGTTGCGTCTGATACGACGAATTTCCATACTCGCAGCTATGTGGAACTTTTCTAAGCAATTTACATTGGAAAGTGACTTCCACAAATATTATATTTCATGAATGCCAACTTATTCTGTGCCATAAATGCTTGTCATTTACGATTGCTCTGGCAAGCAAAATACAGTTCAACCATATTTCGTCGCCTCATTGCTTATATTTGAACTGCGAGTTAAAGTTAATAACTTTTTAATTTCCCATTTATTATACCGACTACAGTCCACCCATGTCCCAACTCCTCACCCTTTAACTTTTGTACAATTCTTTCATCGAAGGAGTGTTTACTGATTGATATTAGTAAGCATTTGCTTTGCTCATTAGCTACTGATTACTTTCAAAAGTCTATTGCGACTGCATTGTTACGCAGTTTACTTTGTGAATGTGCGATTCGAGAGTTCATGATTGTAAATATGTATACACACTTCAAACATATTCTCATTAAAAAGCAAAGATGTATATTTATGAAGTAATCTTTTTTTCACATGTTCAATTGTATTTATTTTAATACCCGAACACACTTGCGCATTTAGGTATTTTAACTTTGTGCAAATAATGGTAATATACAATAATTGCAACTGTTTTATACAAAGATTATTATAATTACAATTAAAACCGCTAAGATTAAGACATAAATAAAACATTTAAGTACGACAGACAGACGAAATGCGTATTTCGATAAGATGATTTGAAAAAAAAATTGGGAAAAAAATGGAAAGGAGGAGAAAATATATTAACGCTTACATGACAATAAGAATAACCATTGCTCCTGGTTCGTCACAAATCGGAATCGATGCATGCCTTATCAACAGCCACAGTCCACAGCCCAATTTTGTCGTCTCTCTCGTTACCAAATCCCAAGTCAATCACTGTTTATATTTATTGAATGAACTGTATTCCATATAAATAAATAATATCCCAGAGAGCTCCATACTGCTATAAATTTTATAGATATTTTAAAATCCGCGGAGTTCTTTTCCATAAAGGCAATCATGACAAGCGGAGGGAAAGTTTGAAGTCAAAGCTAAAGTCCAATTTATTTTAGTATTATAATTATTATTTCAAATTCAATTTCAATCAATAGTTTAAATTCAAATTTCAAATTTCAAAATTCAAATTGAGTAATTGTCAAGCATTGATACGATATGATATGCAGAAACACATCTAAAACGCTTAAAGTTTAATTTCAACTAAGTTTCCATTACTGTACTTTTTTGTTATTTCGCTCTTCGTGAGAGCAATTCTCCAAACGTTCGCACACTTAAACTGTCGAATTCAGTTCAAATATACAAAAATTTTGTATTTGTTCAACTTCATTTAGAAAGGGATAGAACATAAGTTAAAACTCCTAAATTTTGTTAATATATATTAAGGAACAAAGAAACTATATGAGGCATTTCTGTTTATTATATGATGTTTATTTTTGAATTTATTAAATGTGAACCTATTTAATTTCTTGATTCGTTGAACTACGTCACGGTTCATACGAATTTGAGAGTGTCTACTTTTATGTGTAGGCGCAAATGTGCTTTGCTTTTAGCAAATTTACTCGTTTCCTCTTTTGCAAATTGACTGCTACTATTTTCTAGCAATTTTGAAAAAGAAGCTTTTCCAACTTACTATGCATTAACTATTCGGTTCCATTTGTGTTTGGAACATCTTTAATTTTGTGCTACCTCTTTCTTTTTCCCTGATGTTGGTTAATCAAAAATAGAATTTCCGATAAATGATTGTCACTTATCAGTTTCTTAGATGCTTTAAAAAATTTGAAATATGTAGTGGACATTTTCTTAAAATACTAACAGTCTATTTCCTTCTGATTGAGTATACCAGCTGATTACACTTTTTTATTAATGTACTTTATAATATGTCTATTAATGAGCTCGGGTTCATACTCAGACTCAGTTGACTCAGACTTATTTATATACATACTATATCCATATCTGTACTATGTAGAAATGTCGAAATAGTAATTCCTCAAACTTTTTCCTATCATATCATCGACTTCACACTTATTTCGACATTTTTATAAATACCTAGAAATCTCTGTTTTCTCCGGTTCAAAAACTGTTCAGCTACGATAATTTGAAAGCTGTAGACCATCAGATGGAATTATGTACCTTTATTATGGTTTACAACTCGGCTTAATTGAATTGAAATTACAACGACACTGCTTTAATTTACTTGATTTTCATTTTTATCGATTGTTTTTTGGAATATATCGCAAAACTTCTGTATTGCAACTGCTAATAATGGGTTGTTATTTTTTGATCTGGTTGACAAGGCTGTAAATGATAATAGCACGAAAAAGTTGTAAGACGATGAGATGGAACAGACTTTAAACTGAAGTGTAATTGAGTTGTAAACCGTATTACGGCTAGTAATTTTTTAGTGGACCACTTGTCTGTTGGTCTCAAATTTGATGACAATTGAATTTATGCCAGACCTTACGCCTTCAGCAATATTCACCACCCAAGTATTTGTGTGTATATAACGCCTTCGATTAGAGTGTACCTACAGTTTATACGGTGATGTGCGCCCACGAAAGCTAATACACTAAGGTTTATATTTTGATTAAATATGATGACATGTAAATTCTATTGGAGGTCTGTATACTACTGATGACTCACTACGCTGTTGGAGTACTCGACGTATGGGTGTGTGTCTGTCCAGTACGTATGGAGCATACTTATAAGTGGAAGAGTAAATATCATTAAGTGTGACAACCACTGCTGTCAATTAATATTTTTTAACTCATCCCTTCATGTAATAGTGAGACAGCCATATAGCCACAAACTCAGTTGTGTTGAAAGTCAAAAGCATTTTTTAGTGGTGAAATGTCTAAGTAGATAAATTAGCTTAGGGGAATATAGGTGCGTCGATTTCTATCTCAACTTCTTGGAAAACGAGGATATTTCTACTATAAATATCGATAAAATATTTAGCGAAGGTGCCAATTATTTGTACATTTATCTAAAAATTGAATAAATCTCTAACCGCAGTATTATATGTACCCCCTTGTTGCCATATATGTAAAATTGAAGTAAACCACAAAATTAATATGAAGCTCAAATTCGATATTTTCTCTCCTTTTGTTAACATACTCAGGATATCTACTTATTAATATTACATGACAGAACAACACTTGTTATAGTTAACTTAATAATATTCTAGCAATTAAGTAAAATTTCAAGCTCACTTGGATGCCACTTAATGATAATAGTAATGGTAATAGTGAATAGCATCGTGACATTTCGTAGCAAACTGTGTGGGATAATTCTTTTTGACTTAGTTACTGCTTACTACTACCAGCATTTTAGCATTTTAGTTAAATGGCCTTTAATTAAGTTTTATATTTATCTTCTAAATTGATTTTTTTGATTGAATTTTGATTTGAATTGATTGAAATTTTAAAGTGAATTTAATAGGAGGAATTAGTATAAAATTGGCCAGTATGGTTTGAAATAATTAAATAATATTCCCAAAAATTTCCTTCGACGCACCAGAATATCACATTATTCGTAAAAAACACTCCTAAGCGATAATCAATGAAAAATTATGCACTAGGGCGTATTAAGTTTGCAAATTATGTCAACATAATACTTATACTTATTCATATGTACATATATAATGCAACATATTACTAAGTTGACCTACTCAAGATGGGCAAAATTCTGCCAATGATTTGCAACCAGCAAGAGTTACCCAAATGAATGCCGAGCTGATATGTCTCTGGCAGAGGCGAGACAAATTTAATCAAGCTCAGTTGAACTCTGTAGAGCATTGTTCGATAATTTACATCGCTTGCATTTACCTATTCAAATATTTGAATACAACCGACCGACTAGAAAATTCCGCTCAATATCAAGCATTTAGTGATTTTAAAATGTAGCAAACCTAAAAGTAGCAATACCTAAAATTATGGAAATAGTTTTTATATAAGGGAGTAGTCCATTGTTCAGCAAAAGGCTAATTAAGGTAGAAGCCGCAATTGTAAGTAAGACCAATAAATCTAAATTTAAATTTCAATTGAAGAGAATTGTTGATGCCTTCCTTAGAAATGTTCCACCGCCAGCCATAATCACAAAGAAAAATGAGGAGGGTTTTGACTAGTTAGCTGCACTAAATTTATTAATGAAGGTCTTACAATTCTATATTTCAAAATATTAACTGAAAATTTCTTTAGTCAAACGAGACCTTTCTGTAAGGTTTTCCAATTCGATTTTGTTGATACCTTGAGTATTAGCAAAAGAGTCGTTCATTAAAGGTTGTTCAGATCGAGTCAGATATTCAGATCAAGGTCAGAAGGGTCACTCTGCCGAGTGAAATTTCGATCAAAAGCCGAGCCTATCGGTTTTCATTAATGTATTCCATAGAAAAGTTTCACCACTCACCATAATCACAAAAAAGTTAGGAAGGTTCAATTGCCTTACCGAAATTAAAGAAAATATGAATCTATATAATATAGGAACAATGACTCGAGATAGATAAGAAGCTGAAAGATTGAAGTCTACTAATTATAAATAAATTTATGTATATATTTTTTACTGGCTTTAAGAGAAACTGTCAAAAGTTGTTGCAATGTAAGAATTGAATTGGTCAGCATTCAGCCTTTCAGGATTGACGGAAAATTGCCACGAACAAAGCCGCCAAAGCAATAGAGCGGATAAAATTCGTCGAACGTGTGCACAAATAAATTAACTGGAATTCATGATGTATAAAAAAGATAAACTTAAAACACAAAAATTACAAAAAAAGAAATCTACTCCTCACTCATACAAACATGTGTATTTAAGATTCAGGTCAGTCATACATAGGTCATACATATGTATAAGTAAGTCATTACGACAGTGATTAAAGTGGAAGCAAATAAAAATGAGGATACGCCGGTTGCGGATATTGCGCGAACTCAGCAAAAGCTTGTTAAAAAAGAAACATTAGACTGACCTTCAGAAAATGCGCAAAAACGATGGTGTGGTCTGTTGGGGCAAGCCAAGCTATTTGCCACCATAAATCAGTGATAGTAAACTTGTAATAATCACATGTCGTATATTTCCTTGGAAGTGGACATCTACAACCAGAAGCAAATGTTATTCCGCATTAAAGGATTTTCTTTACGACAGGAAATTAGTTGACATGAGATTGCTGCAATAAATAATAATATAATAACTTTTCTCAAGACATTTTCTTCGCTTAGCACCGAAAATTTTAAAATTGGTTAGAGGGCCCTTGTGAAATGTGCGGATCTGTTTATTTCCGACAGTAAGTTGTCTCCTCAAAGGAGGGAATATTTAGGCAGTAACAGATAAGAGGATTAAAAGATAATTAAATCCTTAAAAATGTATTTTATATTTGAGTTTTTCACTAAACTTAGTTATATGAGTTAAGATGCTTCTACACTCAATTTCCTCATTTACAAAATCTTGAGCTCTGCGAAACATTGTACAGACGTAATTGAAAGCATCACAACTTTTATTTAAGTTATTGTCGATTCCAATAAAGAGCGTGTACGAAATTGGGGCCGAATTGACAAGAGCTAAGTTATTATGAGAACCATGATCTCCATTCATAAACAGACAGATTTCAGTTGGTCATTTGGTGATTGGTCATCGTCTTTTTACTTTGAAATGTAAATTATTGCACATCCATTGTAGATAATGCAATTTTTGGTTTTGTTCCAAAGTTTCAGCTAATCTGTGATTTAAGGAACGAATATCCTTTATCAAGCTTACAAATATCCCAAAAATACTTACCACACTCTTTGCGAGTGTGACTTTGTTCCAAGAATTTTCTTCAAAAGGAGGGTTAATTTGTACATATGGCCCCAATTTCTGCCTCTAACCATTCATTATTTTATATAATAAATATTTTAGATTTAACCCTATGTATCCTCCTAGTCATAATCTGTAGAAATGCCCAAACTGCTCTCAAAGAAATTTAGCTTATCTCGTTGATAAATTGAAATTGGAAATGATATCTGTCATTGTTTGGCCAGCAGAGGCTATGAAAATGCTTTGTGGGCATCAAAACTGTATTCCCGTTTTGATTAATGTTTAAGTTACTTTATACTGCCATACACTATATTTGCTAAGGATTTTGCATACGCATAATAATACTAGTATATATAAGTTGTTTTTTGGAGATACAGAACTCGTATCTTAAATAAAAAAATTGAACTGTACGAAATTCATTAGCTTGATCGCATTGATTAGGCACAGCGAATGTGTCGATCCGATTTTGCACTCTTTTCCCAGCATTGCCGGCTTTTTCTCGCCAATGAATCGCCGAATGTTTGTTTCCAGCTGGTTAGAAAGAAAGTAGTACAACAGCTTACATAAATGGCCAGCTAAAGTCCTCCTTCTTCATGCTGTAACAATTGACTGACGCAAACTTAGGCTCTTTCTTCAGGCATCACAATGCATTCAAAAGCATGATAAACAACAGTAATTCTGGCACTATACAAGTAGCCCGGAGCATGTTTTAAGGATTGCTCGAACTCAAATTTTGCAAAGGCAATTTTGCTTATTTGTGTATCCATTAAGACAGAAATTTTCCTCATTGCTGTAGATGTTTCGAGAACAAAAACGTTTAAAAATTAGAGAATTTTTGACTAAATGTTTTCTAAATCCACTGAGATTTTAAGCTTTTCAGCTGCTCTGTTTATCATTAAACGTTTTTTAATTGAGCTACTGCAAATAAACAGTTTTGTTTTCATAAATCTTTCATTATTTATTTATGTAAATTGTTGAAAGAATGCTGTTATAACAGCAAAAACGTATGGTGAAAGTTCTTGTTGGATTTTATTGTAGATTTTACACTTTTTATTTTTAAGCAATTTGAGCAATATTTTGTACCGATGGTCGACCTTTTCGTCCAGTCCACAAAGGCAGTATTAGGCAATGTTCACCACGAAGAGGTCCTCCTTCTGTAGGCAAATGTTTTTTGTGCGAGCACGACATTCTAACACAGTCATAGCTGCGGCTACAAACAGTGTTTATGTTTTTTAATATATTTGTTAATAAATTAAGTCGCTTGAGGCCCATTTATTATAAAGCATTAGATTTTTCTACTGATAAGTTTCGATGTTTCTAGCGAGGTGATTATTTCCAATAAGGTTTGCAAGTGTGGATTGGAAAAAGTATTAAAATTCATTGAAATATTTATTTTGTGTAAATGATACTGAGTTGAATTATTTAGGAATGTGGTGTTCAATGCCTGATTTGGTTGATTATTGGAGTCAAATTCACCATATATTCGAATCTTAGAAGAGATTTAGAAAAGGTTACTTATCTTCTAGCTATAATTCAACTTCTTCCGTTTAGTTAAGCATCTGGAGAAATTAAGCAAAAGTATAACTGAGGCAAGTACCAGCTACCCCTTTCTGATAGTTTTGACTTTACATTACGATTTGAACACACACTCAGGGTTGCCAGCACTTAGTCATCTTTTATGGCCACTATTGGATTTCACTCGAACTTCTGACAATTATTATCACACGCTAAATAAAGCAAAGAGCTTTTAAAGCAAGAAATTCTGTGTGCACTGCGATGGCATATTATTTTAAAGTGTCATTGCACATTTTTTGCGTTTTACGGTTATGGAAAAAAAACTGCAGTGTATTTTGGAAATTCAGGTAAAGAATTTGTAAGTATACAGGGTAGCCTGAAAATTTTTGTAACAACTTAGAATAAGTAAACAATTATTTCAGTAATCTGTATTTTATTCTCAAATATATACACAATTGGCGAAATAATATACAATTCTAAAATACACAATTTTGAACAAACCAATGCAGCTTATACCACAGAAGCACTAATAAATTTGTTTTTAAAGACAGTCAACAATTAGAAGCCGTGGATTATCTATATGCAATTAATAATTACTTAATAATTACTTTTTGGTTTTCTTTATTATACTGACGCAACATGTTGCAACAGGGTATATTAGTTTTTTTTTTTCGAAATGCTCCATTTTTTTTATATTCTGTCCACTTTGAAACACAGCGCCGGGGATAACGAATGCTTCTCTGATTCGAAACTTGGAAGCATATTTTCATGTGCCTTTTATTACGTTGCAATGGAATTACTTTTATTATTTTATTTAATTTTTAACCAATTGACGCGGCCCTCCTATCAATGAAATTCCAAAAAAAATTTTTTTTAAATTCGGCCACGAATTTTCACGAAAAATTTCATTTTTGAGTAAAAAATTGCTTCATCAAAAAATTTTTTTGACCTGTTGCTGATATTCATCTAAACTTTTATTTTTGCACTAAAAATCAAAGCGTAATATTCAAAAGCAATATTTTCACATTTATGTTTGATAGTCCCAGAAGCATTAACGTAGTTAATTTTTTTTTATATTTTTATCATTTTATTTCTTTCACTAGTGTAACCATCTCGGTGGAGGTTTTCTCGAGCTTAGTGTTATTCCACTTGGACACATGAATGGCGGATGATTTTTTTTTTTAATATTTCTATAATTTGCCCTTTTTTCTTTAAACAGTATTAAAATTTTTGAATAAAGCCCCCATGCTGTAAATGATAACAATTCTTTTTATGTAAACTTTTAGACAGGATTTCACCAACCATTTAAATAAAAGTAATTATTTCTGCTAGTTTTCACGTACATTTCTCTTATCAGATATGTATATTAAAAGAAATAATTATTTTCTTAATTTTAATTATGTAAATACTTCTCAATTTTATTTTCAAAACTGCTCAGCTTTTAGTGTGCAAGAATAACAGATAAATATTTAAAATATTTGGGAAACGAATTTGAATATTTTTTTCAAATTCACTCACTCTTCAATTCGCCGTTACGCAAATACAGCTATGTGTGAAAAACAGCAAACACTTCGCCAGGCAAAACTTTTACAAACGGCAATTGAAGTGGTGATAAAAAGCATTATGCAGACATTATGTAAATTGCGTAAGAAAGGGGTTAAGAATCAGATTTGTTCACTTTATTACACTGGCTCATTGAGGATTGTTATTTGGCGTCAATAAAAAGTCCAACTTTTCTCACTCCTTGTTGTTGTGCATAAATTATGAATTCACTAACTGTAAATAAAAGCAGCTTTTGCTGGCAAGCTAATTACCACCTCGAATAGCGCGGCGAAATTCTTGAGACCATGCTTTCTTTCAAAAGAAAAAAAAAATAATAATTTATTTTTATTGTGGAAAATCATACAACAACACTTTATAACACTTATACACCAAGTTACATACCGGCACTGCAGAATGTTTTCCTTAAGCTTCTGAGCGCAACACTTCTCAGCACTTAACCTTGGCAATCGTACGATGACACGAAAAAGCTGCTTTTTTCACTTTTCTCAAAGCTGAATTTCGAGTATTTTATATTTTTTATCTACGGCTTAAACAACAGACATATAATTTTACTTTTCATTGTAGGTGTAAACTGCTGCCATCGGTGGCCTGTTCAGTAAGTTGGCTGCGAGTTTCCTTAATTCTTGCACATCAAATTCCCAACTTTTTCATTATTTTCATTTATTTCCATTTATAATGCTGTATTTTGTTTTCCATTTCTTTTTTCTTTCATTTTATTTAAATCTTTAATCACTATTATTTCAAAAGTTTATTTGTTTAAATCTTTATTTTTAAAATTTCGATAATTTCATTTTTATATTCGCTCAAATATAAACAGTTCTGCTTCAAGGGTAGCAATTCCATTAGCTTATAAACAACAATTCACTTTTTCAACATTTGTAATTTAATTTTTCAGCGTCGATAAACATATACGTATTTTCAAAAAAATATACAAACTAATTTTCTACAATAATTTATGCTCACATTCAGCACTACTATTTATTTTCCTTTTTTTTAAATCATTGCTGTTTAAAGATGATTTTATTACTCCTTAATTTTTTTCCATTCACAGGCTGAAAAATAGCTTTTGTATTTTCAACACATGTTTTGAATTATTACGCTATTTTTTTTTTGGCTGAAACATAAACTCTTGTGTTGCTTCAAGATAATACTTTAGTAGACCGCAATTTGTGAATTCCTTTAACTAACGCATGGCTTTTCCACCGCCTACCTATTTCATAACCGCAGCGCTAAAGGTATCCCGACGTACTGAATCGCTTATGACTTTGGCACACCGTGGCGAATGGGAAATTATTACATCTGCCGGCGTAGGAGTCAACGTACTAAAACTACTACTAATAACAAAAAGTAGTAGAACGGGTGCCTAGGAAATAAAGTAGCAAAATGCACGAAAATGTGCCGGTATTGGTACCAGAAAATGAAAGAGGTTTGCTGAGTGGTGAGTGTTTTTTCTTGCTCTCTTCTGTATATATCTTAAAACATATATACACTTAATGAATATCCACTTAAGTTTTCTAGCAATGCACACAACTGAACATAAATTGAGTGCTTTCAAATAAAGTATTAAATGTCGATGCAGTTGATGTTTTAAGTGACTTTAGAAATTATCAAAAAAAATAAAAATCAAATATTAAGAAAAAAAAAATAATTTTACAGTTCTTGGTTGTTTTATTCGAAACTTCTTTAAAACAAGTTATTTCTGGGTTTATGAATTTCAACTTTTCAAAAATCAGCTGACATTTTCTTCAATCGTTTTTAATTAATCTTCTTCTTAACTTCCATCGTCTCCGTCGTAGCGATGGTTTCCTGAAACTGTGTCGACTTTACACACATACATATATTTAACTAAATCGGGCAATATCTAACTGTCCTAAGCTTGCTTTAATTCTGTAAATCCGTCAGTGATTGTTAAGCCACTCTACCAATAATCAAAATAATAATATTTCCAGAATAATTTCGATTTTTTTGCATTTCTCCCTATATATCAGCATTATTTTTAGCGAACTCAGTTGATAAAGATTTGTTCGTGTTTCCTAGTGGCTACATATCTATAAATAAATCCAATTTGGTCTCTGTACCAAGGTTATTTTAGATCCACAAGATCCAAATACATTTTTCATATGAAGCGATGTACTACTGCATGTTTTGAAGGTTAAGTTCAGACAAGTCTTAACAGCTTTTGAAAATGTGACCGTTTAATTTTTAGGAAACAATGAAATATGTTTTTTTTCTCTCGTTTGTTCCATACAACATTGAAAAGGTCGGACAGTAATAAAAATAAGAAAGCATCAAATGGGAGACTTTAATTAAGCTAAGGAACAGTACCATGATAACGGAGAATTTTTGGAAATTTTATTTAATGTGAATATAAACAGCAAAGTAAAATTCTTTTCAATCGAAGTTCTCTTTTGTCTAGGAATCTCTTCTTACTTAATATCTTACGTACTCATTCTAATTTCTAAGCCAGTGCAATTTTTATTTGTGAGCAGTTGTGGCATTTACATCTAATCTCATTCGGTACTCACTCAGTGTTGTAACTCAAAATAAAACACTCAATTCCAGCTCATGCGCCCAGTGCATCATTTCACCTCTTTACTCAACAATCTGTCTTTGCTCTCTGGAGAAATATTACAATTGTATATAAAATGCAAAGCGTTTCGTAAACAGAAGTTCTTCAAAAAGTGTTGTGATGATTACTTCAATTATATACCATATACATATATATATATATATTGTATGGTATGACTGTTCATTGAATTGTCTGCTTATGGCGGACCACCTTTGGCGGTGTAATGAATTTTGCTTTTATGCATTAATAAAATCTGCTTTTGTACCAATTGACTCGAATTATTTCCAAATGCCCACTTAATTGGCCGAAGCATATTTATGTAAGAATGGAGGGTACAGATAGACAAATGAGTACTTAATGTAGTAACAAATCACAGCAAATGTTTGTAATTTGTTCATTCTTCCTTTACTTACGCATTTACTACGTTATAGATTATCTATAAATAAATATAAATATGGATATATGAAATATTGGATATTAAATTATTATAATATTTATTATTATTATATTATTGTATTATATTATTATATTACATTATATTATTAATTATTAATATTACTATAATAGGAGACCGTTAGCATTCGCTTGTCATATTGTTTGAAGTAATATGAAAAGTGAAAAAGAAGCAGTGAAACTGAGAAGTTTGCGACATACTATACATCTGTATTATATACTTTACTAATACATGCATTTTCAATCTCTTTTTTTCCTGTTTCAGTATTCAGTATTAAACTGGAAACCTTGTTTTGGCCCCTCGTTGGTTCATATTACACTTTCATAATAATAATACCGAATCTATTTTTATTACTCTAAGCAATATTTGCCGAGTTCTCAATGTCGTGACCCTGCTACCTCTGCTGGTACCGCTTTAAAAGAGTTTGCAACCAATTGGACCTCAGTTTGGCCTCTGAGTTTTGATTCGTTGCACTATATTTTAGGGTACAAATAGATCGGTGTTCCATTGTATGTGATGTTCGTCTTGAAAAGGTCCATTAACCTTTCACAACTTCTTCTCGTTGTCATCGCCTAAACATAAGAGCTACACGACCTAACGTGTGAGAAAGATACTTGGGCGATATAATATTTCGTCTTGTTTGTGTTCACCATCATCATGTGATGACATCGGCACTTACCTCTTTATGTCCAGCTGTACGTTTGTACAAATGAATGATCAAAGTTCATATTAAATTTTTGGTTAGAGTGCAAGTTTATCACTCTTCCAGCATGCTTTTGGTTAGTGACCCCGTGGTATATTTAGTCATTATTTTGTCGATCACGCTGGGTCATAAATCTGAAAATAACTGTGCTTCGAGCTGTGCTTGTTCTTATAGATCAAGAGACATAGAGTTCTCGTTGAATTTCTCGGCTGTTGCTAATGTTAACCCTTTTCGGTGGAAATAAAGCAATGAGTATAAGGTGCACTTTTCACATTAAAACATTTCACATTAGTTAAGTCATCAAACCTAGCCTTAGCTTCAAAAGCTACGGCTACTATAATATTCTTTTTTAATCCACTGCTGAATATTTTCAAGAGTGGCTAAGTATATAAAGGGGTGTACATATATTTTTGTACATAAGTAATTTTTTTAAGTAAAGAAAATAATATAACAGGATTAAATATAAAATAAGAACATGGAGCGTGTATTGCTGTCGCCGAAAAGTATAACGATTTTAGAAGCGGCAAACTCACAAAACAATTTTTACATGAAATAACAAAAAATATGTTTACAAAAAAATGTAGAGCTTTCGCTAAAATAGGATTAGTCGCCGTATTCGTTTTTATGCATACACATGTAAGTATTATGCCTGTGTAAGTATTACATATTATTAGTATTAGCAGGAAAATTCTTGGAAAATATGAATTATCTTTAAAGAGAACTTAAACTTTTCTTCTTGACAGTTTTTCTTATGTGCTTATGAATACGTGTCTGAATTAGCAAAATAAAAGTTTAGAAGTAAATTGGCGTTTAGTATATGTACATATGTACATAACAAAATAAACAATATCGTGGTCTGAAAGAATTTGCCATGAGAACTAACAGAGGTAAGTCTAAACTTTTACTTTTCATTTTGTACCATAAAAGTAGGAAGTTTTGGGTTAATAGCGAACTCAAATTGAATATAAAAATGGAAAAGTTTAGCTACATCGACTGAGAATGTAACAGTTTTAAAATATTTCGCTGAAATTTGAATATGGTTGTGAAAACCGGTAATAAGTTTGTGAAGTGAATGTCATTCATTCAAAATAATTTACCTTGCGTTGCCGGTGTCAGGTGGTCCTTAATACATTTTTGCTGGCAAATTTTAGACACTTTATTGTTCAAGGGAAGTATGAGAGAAGTAGGGTTTGATCTACATATGAAAAAGAATTTTTCGTAGTTCATTGCCGATGGCAGGATCGATTTAAATATAAAATTATGTATCTTGATTGAATTAGTCAAATTGGAGACAAGCGCTGTCAATATTACCGTAGTTTTTGTCACAGTTGTTGTGAATCTTAAAATTACGTAACTATGTAAGTAAGCATACACCATGTATCTGCATACACCCAAGTAAGATATAATTTATTGCCGAAGCTTGATATTTCAGTAATATTTTAGTCACTTAAAGGGATGCCGCTTTTGTAAATAAATGTGTAAATATTTATGAATATCATTTCAGTTTCCCATTCTTATTCACGATGTTTTTACTCGTTTTGGTATCAACGTCTATAATCATGTATGCTTATATCCTTACAACCTGCTTATTCGAGTTGAGACCATTTGCCACATATAAGTAAGAGAAGAAGGGATTTACGAGCTAAGCTTATTTTAATTTCTTTGGTATTTATGTTTTTGAGAAGAGCATTAAACGTCAAAAGCGCGCCCCTCAGCATTACAAAATTAGTTTACTTATACTTAGAATGTCGTTTGGCTGCTCTTTGGACGCAAAGAAGGTTGCGGTGATGGCACTCGAAGTAATATTTTTCTTAACACTAAATATCTGTATGCTATAATGTAAATGTCTCCTTACCATTTCACGTTTTGGAACACGTGAATATTTGTTGGTGAGTTTGAGTTTTACTTTCTAAGTGAAAAGACTTTTATTGTACTATTATTGATTCCTTTGTAGTATATTAAACATTTATAATGTTTAAGCTACTACTAAAAGCTGAAGGTGTACAATATCAACTAATGTACCGCACAAATAAATGGTAAATAAATAATAATTAAATAGTTATGTTTAAAATATTTTCTATTTTCTACCTTCAAAATATATATTTTATTTATTTTCTGCAATTCGGCGTTGAATCAGCTCAATAATTTGGCATAGTAGAGCCCATGATATGGCCCATTTGGCCTTTTGAGATGCCTGCCGAAATCGTGGACCTTTGTCATGCTTTTCTGATCAAAAATCTGTTTGACTACGTTGAAACTCATTATATGAATTTTTGACGGTCACCATCGAAGCAGAAACGATTCACAGATTAATACTTATTTTTTTCCATTTTTCTAAAATCTGCGCACACCCTCTTTTCCGCACACAGTCGAAACAATATACTACTACTTACCAAAGTGCAATCGAATGTTTTTTGGGGTATTGGGGTAAAAAATATTTGGGGCAGCAATGTAATTTAGATAATTTTTAGGCTTGAAGTTAAGATTCGTGGTTTTTATTTCATCAAATATTTACTTGCTTTCCTGCACCGTCAGACACATTACAAAGGTCTGTGAAATAATTAGCTATCACAGAAAATGTAATTTAATATTTTCTAATAGCATGGAGAATATATACGGGAGCATTCGCTCGATTAATTTCAGCGTTAATGACATTGTGTCAACACTTAGGATGGCATAGTGGTGTGATGTGATGGCGCGATAGGCAGACAATACTCCAGTTTTGTCCTTGTGCATGACTTTGGAGCATTTAACTTGGAGCGGGGTGCATCGGTATCAATGTTTATTAAGTAGCTAATGAGAATAATTAAATTAGAACAGCTTCTTCAACCTAACACTTAAGTAGTAATGAAGCAAACAATTTGAACTTTTCTGTAAACTCATTAAATATAATTTTCATTCGAGCTAATGTTCAGTTGAATCTTAAATATATGCAGAAGTTATTTAAAATTACTTAAGTGCTCAAATATTACTAAGTTGCCTTCTTATATCTCTTTCTGCACATAAGTGTTTATTACTTTCAAGGTTTCAGTTAATCCTATCACGATGAGTTCCTTATAAAATACGCATATTTCCTCACTTGAACATCTTAATTCGCAACTCAATCCACAATATAGTTGTTTCTTTTTTACTGGGTAGACGAAATGCTCTAAAGCTAATATGGAAACAAATTATGAAAAATGATATTAGTAGCAATATAAATATTCCCATGTGGAGCTGGTAATATTCTATCCGTAAATTTTTGGAATCTTTATTGGAAAAGTTAATTTTTAAAGGTTAAATATATTAGTGTGATGAAAATGTGTCAGAGCAATATCAGTATGTCTTTTCAATACTGTGCTAAACGCTACTAAGTGAGAAATATTAAACGTCAAGGTCTCATGAATATACGAAAGGAAACTATGCGAAGCGAAAGAGATATAACAAATGGCTCTTGTTCTTAATTCAAGAGTAGGAAATAGTACATCCACCAAAGGAACTAAAATTTCCTGGTACGCGGAATAAGAGGCCAATCAAATAAAAGGAAAAAAAAATTAATGGTAAAGAAAATAATAGGGTATTTGTATTTAATATATAATGCGTCGCACTTAGTTGTTTATACGTCCTTAAGCGTTTGCCTCACGACGGTTATCAAGAGGTAAGACAAAGTCTCTTTAATCCGTTTGTAAATAGTTGCGATGATGATAGACAAGTTGACGAATAATCTAAGACTTTGATATGAAGAAAAGTGATTTTCAATATATTTATATCATATTTGTCTATATGTTCATACATTTATGTATGTAAGGAGTTTTTATGAATGGAATATAGAATGGATCTTAAGAACGTATCATAAGAGATACAATGTCATGTCGAAAGCGCTAAGTGTCATGACAGTCATAATCGTATTTTCAACTTTCCCTGATGCTTTTTCAGTAGTATGAGAGCATTGTTTATTTCGGAGATATCTAGGCTTTTATCTCATTAGGTTTTATTTTGAGGAACTATTTGATATAAGTTTCTGAAACGGCCGGAAATGCACCTTTAAAACGTTTCGCTATGAATTCGCTTTGAATTCGAGGACATTTACGTGTAGTAAGTTAATATTCATCACGGTGAGTATAGCATGACAAATGCTGTTAGCAATAGCCTTTTAAAAATTAATTTTTCATCTCGTTCAATCTCGTTTCAAAAAGAACGTTATCATAAATTCATGATTATAATAGTAATATAGAAGCATAATAGTAACGTTTCAATATCTTCTAATTTTTCCGCTGACGTGAAAAAGTTTCTACCAAATAATTTAAAAGAACTTCACTAAAAATGACTAGAATTTAAATTTATTACTGTACGTATGCTAAGACGGAGTCTGAATATGTTACTTGAATTGAATACACAAAAATATACAAGCAATTTACTACTCGTATAAGATTTCTGCCGCATATATTCGCAGTCACAATTTACACTGGACGCATTATTTCCCAAACTTTGTGCATCATATTGTTTTCCAATGCTTTTGAACTGCACAAAGGAAGGATGTCTTCTATTGCTATTGTTATTGCACGTTCACTTTCTGAAGTCTAACAAATATTACCTGCTAAGCCTTTATTCGAAAATATTTAAATTTATTTGGCTTTGTATGCGAGAGAAATGTGAGCTTAACTGTGTAGCTACCACATTAATCCTTAAGCAACAAAGAGAAGATGCTTACATTTCATTTAATTCATTAATATCGCGGAAATTAAATAAACTAACCTTTTCATCGAAATATTTAACATTATTCACAAAGCAACCATTCAAGTGCTGTGAATGTGAACAAGAGATTGTAAACACGGGATCTTAATCCACATTAGACTTTCTAGTAAAACATATATGTTTTTATACTCTCGCAACTGTTGCAACAGAGTTTATAAGTTTTGTTCTCCTCACGGTTGTTTGTAACACCTAAAACTAATCGTGATAGATATGGAGTTATATATATATATAAATGATCAGGATGACGAGACTAGTTGAATTCCGAGAGACTGTATGTCCGTGCAAGTGAAAAGTTGTTTAAAAAGTTTGATAGGTGTAGAAGTGAAGTTCCGTGCAAGTGAAAAGTTGTTTAAAAAGTTAGATAGGTGGAGATGAAGTAGGATGAAGATAGTTGATATTACAGATGGACGTAATCGGAATACTGCCACTATCACAAAATGCTCCGAATTAAGATATAAAACTTGAATTTGGTACAGGGAATCGCAGTAAGCAGGGGCATATGCGGGTTGAAAATTTCTGAAAAGTGCGCATGAACCCGCCACCCAATGAGTTTTATATACAAATATTATATAATATATATATACTCACAAGCAACTAAGTCTGTATCAACCAAGCTTATTGTGAATAAGTCCTTCTGACATCTCCACATACAACGTGAAAATGGATGAAATCGAATAATAACCACGCCCACCCCCATATGTGTCGGTCGCTTATGTCGAAAATTGCGATAGCCACTAAATAAGGCCGTCCGACGTATTAAATTTCACAGCCAAGATCGTATTTAGGACTTCAAAAGAATCAAAGGATTTTAAACATGGGCCAATGGGAGTGACGCCGCCCACCTTTAGGTGAAATCCTATTCCTCAGGAACTACTTCAATTTCAACTTTGACATTTTTCTTTCTTTGACACTTTGACAACTCTGACATTTTAATGGCACTGTATAAAAATGGTCAAATTTGGATTACAACCATGTTGGAAGTACCAACATACTTCCCAAATAACGGCATTTTAAATTTCATCTGATTCAATTTACAGTATATAAATCAAGCTCCAATTAAGATACTGGGATAAAACTTTTTACAAATAGCGTCTTCTAGGTATGCCATCTCTCATCTAATAAACGCTGAAAAGGGATCATTACTTTTTAAGCCCCCAAATACCGAACATGAGAACCTCTGTGCCTATGGCAGACTTTTTACCAAAAATATTTCTCAGTGTATGAGTTGCTTTTGTAATTCAGAGAGCATATTTTCCTGATAATAATGTACTTGTGTCGAAATTTTTTAAAATCCTATTAATAGTTCTCCTAACCTCCATATACCTAAAATAAAGATTTCCGAACTTCAGGCTGATTTTATATCATATATATCGTTCAGTATATATCTCACATATTATTTATAATCCTGAAGTTTTTGAAACAATATTGTTAACATATACAGTTATAGTATATAAATATACGCGATAAACTAAATTTTTCTAAAAGTGAGTTTCTTTCTATGCATTTACGTCACGTGTAATGACGAAGGGAAAAATCTATAACAAGTCAAATAAAAAGAAATCATTTATGTTAAGTGCAATTGTTTTATTTTTCCTACACGTTCTTAGCTGGTTGGTAATTGTGGCATAAATACCTAAATAATGATCTGACAATAAGGACTCGAACCATTTGTTATTTCTCCGCGATTTAGTTAGATATTATGTAACAGGTTAGGTAGGTAGGTTAGATAATAAACTTGCAACATTCCAAGTCAGAAATGTGTGGGAACGTCTAATTTAATTAATTGTATGTACATTTCATTAATATACATAATATATTTCCATTTTTATAACTTAGGTATTTTTGTTTCCAGTTAGTAATAGCATTCAAAATAAGCGATAAGTTCAAATGCTCATAATGAAATTTGGAATGCTAATGAAAACGGATGAGTTTTGTAACTAACATATATAAATATATATATATTATATATACAATTATATATACTATATATATATATATATATATTGTACAATATATTTATACAATACAATATATTTATGTGGGGTTTAATTTTATCGACCAAAAAAGTGATTTAATAACTTTCACCAAGAGGGTTCTGCTATTAGATATAAGGCTCTCCCATATGTAAATAGTCACGCATTTAACTCACTTGCCTATGATGACCTTTAGTCATCATTCATCATTAATGTAATTTGATAGGAAACACTGATGAAGTGGGTTCATAATTTCACCTACCAAAGGCGAATATGATTTTGAGATCTCATCTACGAAACTGAAGATTTAAACAAACCGATGTATCGGAATTTCGCAGGAACCGTTCCACTTTAACGTCTGTATTCAAATCTGATTACCTTTGTTGATTTTCTTTAGAGCACATTATTAATATCATATAACTCCCTTAATCAAACAAATTCAACCACATTTGGGTTGACTGTTACAAAATAAAATTACCCTTGATGCATCTACTTACCTAGATATCAACAAATGCAGTTTAATCAATCAACAGCACGTCTTACCATTATAAATGGCTGTTTACATTAATGACTTTATGATAATAAAATGGTGTCCATTGATATCTTTCTTCTTGTGTGGTTGCAATTCTTACCTAGTAAGTGGGCGGTTAAATGACGTATGAGTAACACGATGCTAATTGCGTCCACCCATGTGCCCACGTATGTATGTGTGTAACCCTTCGTCTTTCATTCTTATGTATTTATAGAAATTGCATTATCATCAATTGCAATTTGCAATGAAAAGATTGTATAACTATTGAAACATATAGCTGAAAGTTTCATTGTTTGTTTCTTTCGGTTTTAACTTCTCCTCTAACTAAATATAATCCTAGGAGATTCAAATCATCATAATGTCAGCATTCTCTCAAAGAGGATTTTTTTCATTTATGTAGAAAATCGAGTTTAACACGGTTTTAATCTTAATAAGCTTATAGTCAAATTTTGTATTAGCGTCTTCAAAGCAATTAATTAAAGTATCAAACAAACATTGGTTGAAAGTATACATTTACTTACTCATTGTCATTCATTCATACTCTTGCGGTGTAGAACAATGAATTCAACAATTTTTATGAAGCTTAAAGGTTCGTAAAATGTTTCGGAATCTTTGCCAAAACCTTGAGATGTCAGAATTATGCTTATAGGACATATATACATGTCTTTCTGTTATTTTATTAGTTACCGTTTCAATAGCCCATTTAGATTGAATACCAATCATGCTTTCCTGTTGTTGCTATAATTATGCTCAAATGATTGTGAAGTAAGAATTGACTCAAAGAGCATTTTTATTCACAATTTTAAACCATTGTGAATGTTTGGTTTAAACTGCGGACAAACAAAGTGCTAATTAAGCATATATAAAATGACTTGGGTTAAATTCGATTTCATCATTTGTATATAGTATATAGTATATATTACATATATTATATAAATCATTAATCAAAAATATTAAAATGTACATTTTATAATTTAATTTGTATAATAATAGTTTTGTGTTAAAAGATTTATTAAATTTTCGCCTTAAATTTAATATGAAATTTAGTATTGAATGATCGGCTGCAAAGTAATTTAGCATTATTTGGATCAAAATAGGTACAATATTCGATGATCCATTAGATTTTTCTTATAAAAGTTTTTTAGTTACATATAGATAACAGAATATATTCAATATTACCGTCACTTTATTATTTATTTGCAGCAATATTCTTAAATATGTGTGTAGTATATGCATGAATTCCTTGTCAAGTGGTCAAATAAATAAATACATTTACCATATCTACTATGCATCTAAATTTTTAATCAAATTATCTTCGCGAAGCACATGAGGTTTTATTGTATTCGTAAAAATGGGGACAATATTGACAATGGAGTATTTAGAGTAACCCTGGGATAGGGAATATAATGCCTTATTTAGGTGTAGTGTCACCCCTTTTACCTGAAAGCATTATAGTGTTTATATGCCTAGATGACCCACGTTATGACAGTAGATATGTTTAAAATTTAATTAATTAGTAATATAATTATCGTTGATTACAATAAAATTAAACTAATGTCATATATATTTTATTTGCCATTCATTATGGCTTTGGGAAATATTTTTAAGGTGCTCTTAACTTTTTACTTTGTCACATATTAGCCTCAGATGGCGCGCTAACATCTGAATTACTACGACCAAACTTGAAAATATATGTGTAAATAAGTTCTATTTACCAAAATCGCTTCGACACTAAACTTGCTCGAAAAGTCAACATTTCATTGTAAAGAATATATGACTGGGAGTCAAAATAGTTCAATTTATATGTATATTTGTATAAGTTCCAGTAATTTCATGCTCAGAAAAACCAAACTTCCCTGTGAAAAACAGCAGCTTGTTGTGAGATATTCACTGATGGGACAAAGTGATGATAGACAAGCTGTCGGAAATGTTCATTGAGTGAAAGCGAAATTTGTAACTTATGCATGATGTGTCTTTGCACACACACACATTTTTATATAAGGAATTTTTTTGAATGGAAGGTGTGTTTGCGCGAAACTATTATCAGCGCCACAAAGAGATCTTGAAAAAGGTGATCAAAGATATTATATTTAATTTTAAACCTAGGACGCTGTCCATTGATCGAATGTTAAATTTCGATATTTATTCGCGAATACGCATGTCTAAAATGCAGATATTATTACTGAAAACAGCAGAAATAATACTGAAGGTTAATAGTTTTACTAAGTTAAAATAATAAAATCTGGAAGAAGTTGACACTTCTGTGTCGAAGAATTCATCAATACACTTACTTCGGGCAATATTCTTCAATCAGACTTTGGGCATCACATTCCGGATAAATGACATAATTCCTTAAATGGCATAACAATCACACCATGTGATAACGAATTGACTGAATATAAACCTCTCTTAACTTTGAACATCATTTTGCTGTTCAACATTTCGCTACTGAATGACATAAGCAGGCTAGATGAAGGTCTGAACCTGAGTTCACACCGTTTTTCACCCAAAATATGATATTTACTTACACACTTATATCAGTGGCAGCAGCCAGCTCTATTTTTATTTCACAAATCAATTAATGGATCTGCACAATTGATGTTCTAGTACAACATACTGAGGAATAACGTAACGTAACTTAGTTACTTAGGTATATAAAATACGCGAATGTCGTATAAATTTTTACCAAACAAAAACAATGCACTGAAGAGTGTGTCATCATAATCCAATGACACATATGTACAAAAGTGCATACACTAATTTGCTACCTTGGCTACTTGATGCGAACATTGGCTGCCGAAATGAATTCACAATTCAATCAAATTAAGTTGCTGAGTCTACGGTAGAGACGTGACAAGTCTAATCTAGTTCAAATGAATTTTGTTGAGCATTGTTCGATAATTTATTTCTCTGACATTTGTTTATTGCAATTTTTGGGTACAGCACAGAAAATTCGACTAAATATATATATGTATGAATAGGCGGTTGGAGATGGCTTAGAAGAAATATTATTTGCATATATTATATTAACAACTAGCTATACTTTTCTTCCAAGGCGTGCAATTGTACATGTTGTTATGTATAAATACTTAATTTTTCCATCGCTATATTGCAGGTGCTCACAAGAGATAAGGGCGGACAATTGATGACTATAAGAGCATAAATGTAAGATTGAGCAAACAGGAAAATTGGGTATTTTTGAATTGGGTACTTTTGCATGTATTTGTACAGAAATGAGAAATGTGCTGTGTTCATCTCATGGTGAACATGAGTTCTAAAATTATTGAAACGTCTTTAACCAACGGCGGTCAATCGAAAAATTTTTTAGAAAATTTGCACCTAAAATCAAGCAGCTATCCGTAGTAGTCTTGAAATAACTCTCCTGTTGTCAAACAACAACAAGGCTTTTACCATATATAAAAGTAAATATGTATTAACTAATATCGAAGTACTATCGCAATATATATATAGCGAAATACATTTGTATTTTGAAAACAATGTTTATACATTCTGTCAAGACATTTTTAGTCAACTTGTGTTTTGGCTAGAGAGATTTTATATATGTTAAGGAGTAAAGTACTTTACTATAAGATGTACTAACACATTTATACATTCCAGTTGATTAGAATAACGCCCCACCAGAAGTGTGCTTATGGTTGCTGAGTAAGGTAAGAGATCGAGTGCATATGGATTTCATTTGCTTGATAGAAAGAACTTGCCGTTTGGATATTTACACTTCAATGGTTCGAAACAAATAATTATATACAAAATGCGGCGAATGCTAACCACTTAGGTTTGTTAAAACAGCGCCAGGACACTAGCGGCAGGTACGAGTACATACATATAATATTATTCAAACATGCTGGCTTACTTTATTTGCCATATATTTGAGTATATGAAGCTTCAGAAGAGTTAACTACAAAAATAAATTAAATATAAATTAATCATTTTCACATTGCGTAAGTATTTAGCAATCAACATGCTAAAGCTATGTACATAAAATATTTATTCTATATACACTTAATACATTTACATTGCATGTGCATGTGAGCAGTCCTTATGATAAGGATTAGAAAACAAGAACGAAGTGCCGGCGTCTAAGAATAAAGCGAGGACGCGAAAGAAACTCAATAGATTGTCATCACGATGTGGGAAATGACGATGTTGAGGTCTGCGGTGGTAAGTCAGGCAACTGAGAAACATTGTTCAGATTCTACAAAATTTGTGCCTCCTCCTCTCATCAATCGACATGCAAGAGTGCGCCCATTCTTATTCACGATATCTTTAGGCATTTTTTGAGTCAACGCTTTTCACACTTAGATCTATATCTTTACAGCCTCTTAATTCCACTAATACCATTGTATTTGACACATGTAATGATAATATAACATATATATATATAACTGGCGCTTTCGTAAGATCATAAAATAATAAATGCGCCCAGCTCATCACTCTTGATGCTTGGAATGAATTTCGGTTGTAAATAGAAAATATTTTAGGCACTTCAAATGTATAAAACATTTTCCTAACCATAAAATATTGTAAATTGAATTTTAAGCAAGGCCGTTATCTCGAAATTAATTTCATTCCTTTTAAAAATCTTAAACTTAAAGTAAACATGATTGTGTATATGTTACCAATAACCATCGTTTGTGACCAGCACCTCTGAAATACTCCTGTATCAAATAATACCTTGTCGAAAATTAATGGCTTAAGGCATGGTAACCATGCAATTAGCAATAAAAATTAATGTATATATAACCTTACGTGAATGTCAAAATTCATGAGTTCGTTCATAAATAGACAGATCCAAATGTGATTCCAAAAGTGTGAGTATGAGTATGTCCATAACTCTATCGTTCATTGAAGTATTTTAGTAACACTTTGTTAAGATTTACAAAAATTTCAACGAAT
This sequence comes from Bactrocera minax, assembly GCA_021498325.1. Lineage (NCBI taxonomy): Eukaryota > Metazoa > Arthropoda > Insecta > Diptera > Tephritidae > Bactrocera > Bactrocera minax. Next base: position 2,959,891 of record JAKEEE010000024.1, read on the forward strand.
TCAGTGTTTCAGTTGCAGTAATGAAATTTGTTGCCAATATACTTGTGTGGAGTTTATTGGCAATTTTTTTGAGTTCCTAAGCTAAAGTGATTGTCACAGTTTCTCTTTTTAACAGGAAGAATTAAATGAACCAACTCAAAATGTAATTTGGTTTAAAATTCTAGTTCACTTTTATAGTTAAGTACGAAAAGCTAATTTGGTACCTCTTTTGAAAATTGATTTCCCCGGAATTAGAAAAAGCGGAAATTCTTCTAATTATTTCTTAGGTATGATAAATATATCAAACATTTCAAACACGACGTAATGAAGATTATAAGAATGGAAATAAATGCAGTAATCAAAATTCTAAGGCCACAAACATCGGTCGAGCTCCCTTCTTCCTAAAGTACTGAAATATGTAAATAATAATAAGAATAAATGAGAGCCAGCTTCACTAAGTAACAACACTCATTGCTTCAACCAAATTTAATTCAAAACTTATTGTCTACAATAATATTGTAGATGTCAATTAATTGGTAGAAAATTCTGTTTTATAATACTCTCGCAGTTTGTTGCACAAAGTAACAATTTAACGATTGTTTGTAACATTTAAACTAATCAACTAACTAATGAAAATTTTAGTTCAAAATGGGTGAAATCGATCCACGAATTACCCTAGCCCCCATTTACTACATTTAGTAATCATAGTTATTCTAGTGGACTTTCGTAATGGGCTACTTTCCAAATATATCGGGAAAATCCTTAATTATCTCAATGAAATTGCGCGGAGATAGGTCTTCAAGTATAACATAAGATAATCAGATACTAAATGTGATTGTTATCCATCCACGGCTTTTTTCAAATAATGAATTTCCAGTTTCTTTACCACATTTTTATACTCTCGCAACATGTTGCAACAGATTATATTACTTTTGTTCACTTAACGGTTGTTTGTAACATCTAAGATGACCGGGATGACGAGTTGAATTCCTAGTGATTGTTTCTCCGTCCGTCCGATAATTTGAGTAAACATTAAGGTATCTCGATGAAAGTTGGCACACGTGTTCGTGTTCTTTGTCACCATAAGACGGTTGGTATTGCAGATGCGTGTATTCGAAATATTGCCACGCCCTCAAAATGCCATTAATCGTAAACTTATAAAGTGCTATAACTACTAACCAAAAAATTATGATACAAACTTGTAATTTGACATAAAGAATAGAGAAGTAGGAAGGGGAAAAGTGAGAATGGCCGCATCGCCTAATAGGTTTAACATACATATCTCACAAACCACTAAAGCTATATAAACCAAACTTGCTCAGAACAAGTAATTTTAGTAATTCCGGTCAAATCAAATAATAACGCCCACCTCCTATACAAATGTTCAAAAATTACTAAAAGTGCATTAGCTCGCTGAAGAAACATGTCAACAACATTAAATCTTAGAGTACAGATGCATAGGAATCCGTGTAAAAAAGACAATGGGTGTATATTCACTTTTCGATGAAACCCCATATCTCAGGATTGACTGAACCAATTTCAACGGCATTTGGTGCATTTGGTGTATAACCACGCATACTTACCAAATAATACACTTTTGAATTCAACCTGATTCCTTCACTTTACACTATGTAACTCAAGCACCAAATAAATTACAGATTAGAATTTTAAATGAATAGTGCCATTTCCCGCCCAAAAATTGTGTATATCGGAATATACACCTCCAAGCCTCCATATACCGAATTGTGGATCTCAGTGCCTAGGGCTGGCTTTTTATCGAAAATGTAATAAAATAAAAATATAACAAAAAGTTACTACAAATAAAAAGTAGACAAGTGTTCTCCAATCATTGCCAAGTAATATTAATTCTGAAAGAGAAGTATTTCTAACACATTTCTCAGCAATCTGCCACAAGAGTGGAAATTCAATAAAAATTGAGAAAATCAAAATCCCGTTTGTAGATTAAGTCGGTTTTACATTTTTTATGCTGAAAAATGAGTCAACAAATTTGAATATAACTCAGCCCAAGCTTAAACAAGGTTGGATACCAAAAGAAGTTCGATGTATGTGTATCACAGTAGTTACCGCAAAAAAGCCTAATGAATTGAATTCCCATCAGCGAATCACTGCTGAATCGTAACAAAATCGATAAATTTTTGAAGCGGATGATTACTGGTGATGCAAAGTAGGTCACTTACGACAACCTCAAGGTAAAACGGTCATGGTCGAATAGCGTTGAGCCTTCGAAAACGGTGGCAAAGGCAGGATTATCAGTCAGGAAGGTTTTGCTATGTGTTTGGTGAGATTGGCAGGGAATCATCACGAGCTGCTCCCTAACCTTAATTCGGACCTGTACTGACCTATACTGATAGGAATTGTGTTCCATCAGGACAATGCAAGGATCCAAATATCGATAGTGACTCGCCAGAAAATTTAGTTGAAATTTTTAAGCATCCATAGTCAGGACCGGACATCAAGTGATTACTACCTGTTCCTGTCTTTGCGAATGATTTTGCTGGTGAAATATTCGTCTCAAGAGAAGCTTGTGAAAATCGACTGGCCCAGTTTTTTTTTTAACAATAGAGACGATATTTTCTATCAGAGTGAATGAAATTATCTTCAAAATAACAACAAATTATCTAACAAAAATGTGCATATTTGAACTAAATCGGATCATTCTAATTCTTTTACTAGACCTTATGCCACTCTGTATTCACTGTAATGTTTGTCTTTTTGATCTTCCTAAATATGTGCTCAAATAATGATTCTTGCTGTCCATAACAGTTTATTCGTATGTAGATTTAAGTGTATGGTGAGGCGCTTCTCTCTCCCGTTATTTAATGCTACTTAGTATATATTATCTCCCACCTAAAAAAATTCAAGTTAACCTTCTTATTTACAGCTTTATTAACTTAAGATAATTATCGCAACTAGCTATTCATAATGTTGACATTTATTATGACTTCGAAAAGTATTTTCACGCATTAAAACCTAAGCTACTGCGATATGGGACGTGGGAGCTGGAATAATTCGTAAACTGATTTCACACATTTTCGGCAGTAAACTATGGTATATCCGATATTATATGTTCACTTAATTTTGCTAAGATATCTCACATTTTGACCGATATATGCCGAATAAAGCCAGCCGAATATTTGAAATTCTTATATTACACACAATATTATTTCATCGAGATTTCCCGATATTTTCGGCATGAAGTCATCCAAAGGCACTGGGGTCCATATATATGAGTATTTCGGGGCTCGAGGAGTTATATGTCGATTTGGAGTATTTTTATGCATGAGATGGCATATCAGGAAAGCACTATTTATAAAAAGTTTCATTCCCGTGTCTTAATTTCTGCTTGATATATATATTTCAAAGTGAAATAATTAGGTTAAATTTAAAATTGTGTTATATGAAAAAATGCCTGGTTGTTATCCGATTTCAACCATTTTCACAAAGTGTCATGTACGAAATTTGGTTGAAAGTGGTTAAGGGGCTTTTGAGATATGGGATTTCCCCTGAAAGTGTTCGGTAATACACCCATCACCAAAACTTTACATGGATTCCTATGCAACCTTCCGTATAATATTCGCTGCAAGATTTAATATTTTTGACGTGTACCTTCAACGAGTTAACGCACTTTTAGTAGTTTTCAATATGACTTCTGTAGGGGGGGTGAGCGTGGCTAATATCCGATTTCACTCATTTCCTCGGTATATGAGGAGAAAGTAGAAGGACTTACTGTGAGCAAATTTTGTTGATATAGCTTTAACGGTTTCCATCATATCTACATTTAATTTTTGGGCGGGGGATTCCGACTTTAAAAATGTTTTAAACCACAGATGGCCCTGCCCATTGTGATTCTGTGTAACAAATTATACGCTTTAATCTTATGTTGGCTCCTTTGTCCTCAGGTGTAAAATAGATAACTAAAATATTTCAATACGTACTCACTTGTTAGACTTTTTATTGGCATCCATTACAAAAGTTCATTCCAACTCATAGAATTCCGCTTAAGGAAATTTTGCATTTTATAATGTTTGAGAAGATTTTTTTTAGGTATTTTGACAAAGTGCATATACATTTTCTTTGATTATAATTCCGGCTCACACCTTTCGTTGTCAGGTATTTGACAGATTTTTGTTGTGTTGTTTGTATTATCTAACTAATGGATTTGCCTAAATTTTCATGTCTATTCCAATAATTGACGACTTTTTTGATCAACTTTTTTAGTAACGAGAGTCCACTGCTATTAAAGGCACTTTTGTGATCTTGTTCGCATATGGAAATGAAATTGTTTCAACGTAGAAGGCCGTACTTTCAAGTGTGTGAAAAATAAAGTAAAATAGTCTTATAACTGAGGTGATTCATGAACTCTCATACGGGTTTTAAAATAATTATATGTAAGTATAATATTTCTTAAATATCTTTTATTTGATATAGATATTGTACTTTATTTAATAAGTTTGTTCAAATTAAATTTATTAAGCTGCAGGCAACCCTATTAAAAATATTTCTTTTAGGAATCTTTCATAAAAGTGTCTAGTTGGATTCGTATATGGCAATACATATTTTAATTAATTTAACAATTTAATTGTATTAGCTAATAGCTGGCAACTCTTCCCAAAAATACTTTGTACTTTAAATCTTTGTAACCTCTTAAGTTTGATAAAGATATTGCTTTAGTCCTCTATTTTGTAAATTTTATTGACTTGAAATTTTTGAGTACGTGACAACTCTCCAACTTTTTAATTTTGTGCCAGTCGAGTATCACAGCGAGCAATTATTAAGGCTCCGTGATAGTAATTTCGGTTGCTTATTTACCTAACTGTCTCGATTACTTTGCCTTTCTTTTCTTACTGTACTTGCACGACCTTTCATTCCACTTCGTTTTTACTTGCTGCGCAGCGAAAGTGCCAAAGTTGCAGAGACGCAAAAGCAAAATTTCAATCTATTACAACATTCAACGAGTCCTTAGTTTGTTGTTGTTGGACACTTGCAGATAAGAAATCGTAAGAAACTCAAGAGTTTATACACGTTCGACCCACAAATGGATTGCAATTTGCGAAAATGATCCCTTTGATGCCAACTGTCTCTTCTCAGATATCGAAGTGGAGTTAAGTCATCAAAATGGCAACTCGCTTAAGCGGAAGTAAATTGCAGCACTTGACTACAATCGCTGTCAAAAGTTAACCATTGCCAGAAGAATGGCCAGAAAATGAGAATGAATGGAAGAACGAGGGTCGTGCTTGTTCATTTTAAAGCGAAGAAAAATAAAATATTAAGGACGATTGTTCACACTAGTGACTAAAATTAATAGTGAAACCAGGAACTAACATCTCGAAGGTTGACAATCGTCGTTATCGTAATTGTTCGGCTGTTTGGTTCGGTTCTGCCAAAAAGCTGCCTCACTTTAAAATTTTTAAGAAGCTTATACGCATTTTTATTTTTGTAAATTTGGTTGAGTATATTTTGTATATGATTGTGAAAAATTGCATAAATAAAATAAAATAAATAAAATAAAACTAAATATATATATATATATATATAAACTATAAAAATAAATAAAAAAATAAATAAATAAAAAATAAAATAAAACTGAACAATTGTTCAGTGAATAGTGAGAGCTTAAAATTTTGTGTTCAAAAAGGCACTCGAAGCGCATTTTATAAGTAAGTAGTAAGTAGTGTATTGGAATCGGAAATCGAAATACAACCCCGACTGTTTCCCGCATAACACGAATATTAAATTCCATTCGATTCTTTTACTTCACGATAGATAAACCAAGCAATAATTATCGGAATGAAACTTCGAACTTTAAGTTGTGGCATTTCTAATCTAGATATGATCGAAATCGGTCTATAATTTTGCAAGGCCGATTATATGCCAAATATATCAGTCAATCTCAGAGGTATTTTAATTAAATGCATTGCGGATATATACCGAATATACCTAACGTAGCAATTTACGCACTTCCGGCCGCCTTTGTACTTTCAATTTCGATTGTACGCGAATTTCAAATAATTTAACAAGATTAAGTGAACTTATTATATGCGGTATACCATAGTGGTTTTTAACAAAATTGGTGAAATCCGTTTATGAATTACCCCGCACCAATATACTACATACTTTCTAACTACATAGTTCTAATTTAATGTTATGTATAGTTCTGACCATATGAATGAAAACATTTCGACTGCACTCTAACTTACCCTTAATCTAAAGTTTTGCCAACATCTGAAAGTGTTTCCCCGCCTTTGATCTCTACAAGTTACGAAAATATAAAATCTTCGTCTTCACCTGAACTTAGCCTTTCCATACTTGTTAAACTTTAAAATGTTATGTGACAAATGCTCAGACGAATCTAAATGTGGCAAAGGTACATTAGCATAGTTTTGCTTTAAACTCAATTAATACAACTTAATGTTAAGGTCAAAATTGGGTATAAAAGAAACCACTAAATGGCCTCCATTCGCTTTCTAGTAGATATCAATTCCATAAGATGTAGTATTCGTTGGTATGAGCTATGCTTTATTGGGCAGAAGAAATTGTTAGGTTAGATTATATTCTTTGGCTGATGGTCCCCTGATCGCAAAGATTCACACTTGGACTGCTAAAAATAGATAAGCAATAATAAGATAATAAATAATAACAGAACTCCGATCTGTTCCATTCTGTTGGTGATGAGACAGAAGTGCAGCTCTCATCATGAAGTAGCCCGATGCTATTTATAGATAGGTTATGTATTTCTTAACTGATCTCCAGTGCAAGGTCAGCGAATAGGAAGAAAGAATATAGTGTTGGTGTACACTTCCCGACAATAAACTCTTTCACCAACCTCCACAGAAAATTTAGACCTATCCCAAAAAAATCTCAGGACCCCTCTCCTTCAATGGCTCATTCCTACCCACATCTTTCACGCAGGTAAGGGTGCAGAGAAGGACTTTTAAAGAACATTACACTTAAGGCAATCAATAGTGAAATTATTGTGTTATTCAATATCAGTGGTCGGCATTTCATATCACAATTGTGCTAGCTTACATCACACGTACACTTACGCTCTTTCATTTAGTTGTTGCTCAAACAGCGATGAAATAACATCGCGCACTGGGCCGTTAAGGCAAATGTGCCCTGCGCGAAATTATTTATGATTATGAATGCTTTTTGGTGTTATGAATTACGTTTTGTGCTTTAGGTAATTTAAAGGCAATAAATTAAGACTTTAGGGTCCAATATATTTATTTCAATCGTAAAATTTATAAGATGAATAAAGAGGAGTGCGAAAATGCTTGTTTCACGAAGGAATGAAAAAAATTCTCAAAGTGTAAGGGTACATAGTTCTCACTGGGTATCTTTCCTTTCGTGCTCACCCACACAGTCGCAGTTCCTCTCATGCTTGCTATTGTGCCATTCGATATTATAAAGTTTTGTTCTTATTGCTCGCTGAAATGTTCCTCCATTCTCTTCAACCATTTTCATATATTAAATTATTGGAAAGTATAATTCGAAAATTTTTCTTACAAATTCATTATTCATCGTGTTATAAGTAATAAAAAATTAATATCATTCTTGTTGATATACTACTGCAGTATCTGATTTTAAACACAGTATTTATGGAGTTCATTGTAAAAATTATTATTTGTATTAAAACCAATATGGATAACCTTGATATCTACATGCATATATATTATATATGTCGCAAATCGACGCATGTAAGTATTGTATTTTTCCCAAATGGCATTTAACTCAAAGAAATAAAAAAAAGTGCGGTCTCTTTAAGGGCAGCTATGAAGCCACACAAGCATATATATGTAATGGCATATATGAAAATGCACTCAAACAACTACATAAGTATATATTTTACAACCATACTTACATGATTGCAACATAAATATTTCTAGATGTTCATGAAATCAACACTTTTATTTTTTGGAATCAAATGCAAAGATCGGCTATAGAGTGCCAATGTACGAGCAGCTGAGGTTTTAGCGACATTTTTTATGACGCATAATTTGTGGAAATTGTGGCATGAATGGAAATGGAAAAAAGATGAAATGGCATATTCAAATGAAAATTAAATCAATTGGTCAGAAGGTCAAGAATGCGGGCAATAAATGAAATGAAAACGAATCCAGATTAAAGTGTGTTAAAGAAAGAGGTGAAATGATACTTGCAACACGAAGGAAGAAGGCAAAACTTGTGGTAATAACTGTATTTTTTTTTGTTTCGAGTCGGCCGTTTTCACACTTTCGTTACCAAGCGATTGCCACAAAAAAGTAAATAAATGCAGAGCGAAAAATAAGTTAATTGAATTCAGTGGGAGCGCAGAGTTACGGATTTTCCATTCCAGTTAGTGCTCCGTCACCAAAAAATCATTTAATTATGAAAATGTAAAAGCCTATGGGCCCTGCATATAACCAGACACATTTATTATACTATATACCTGGAATTTCTCATATACACAAATATTCAAAGTGTCCAATTTTTTATAAGCTCTGCAGCAATTTATTTTTTCTTTACAAAATTTAAGCAATATTTGGTAGTTTCTGAAATGTTATCGGATTTTTCCACCTACTACCAAATTTTCTTTTAATAAAAACAATAAATATGTGGCATGGGCCTTGAAAACAGTCAGTCGTGTTAAAATGCAAAAAATGTGAAAACCTGTGGATATGTAGAATAAGAAATAAGATAGAAATAGAATAGGATAGAAATATATTGAGTAGTAGCAAGAACCAAGTCCGGGCAGAAACTATCATCGCTTCTATCTTAATGGATATATTGTGTTAAGGCACTTCTATGGGCCTAGAGTATAGTATGGTTGAGAATTGAGATTGGATTATCAAATTTAAACAGACGTACAGGAGTCTGCTTTTGTTATATGGGGGATAAATGAATTTTCTATATGTAAAATATTTTTGTTTTGTTTTTGGCATTTTTCCTAAAAATCAGGTTACATACAGTATTATGAAGTTAAAACCAATGTGAGATTTCAAGTTCCGTTAAATGCAAACTAGGTTTAGCTGAGCCTTGATTTTGGCAATATTTAAATTTTAAAGTTTGCGAAGGGACTTTATGTTAAAAAAAATATTTTCTGTTTGCCAGACTATTCTCACCATTCTGCTTCAAATCACACATTCATGAAAGATAAACGTTGCGAAAATTTTCTCAAACAAAGTAAAGTGACAAATTCGAATTCAACTAATTCTATGTATAGTAATTTTCAATTTTGTTAGTTACTAGCTAGTAAGTAACGTTTCTCTCACTAACAGTGGTGAAGTGGCAGTGGTGAAGCTATTAGTAACGTATGTGGCACACAATTCACGTTACGTTAACTGGTCCAACTCAATGTCATTGAAAGTTTTCCACTCAAATCACTTGTGCGTCCATAGTTATGAACTTATGGCATTTTATATTCTGCATTGAGAGGGTTTGTACTTTGCACTGAATTTCCGCTGAGTGCCTCTGACAGCGGAAAATTTAAAAGAGGAAAACAACATCAATTGAATTTCCGGTACAATATTCAATTTATTTACATAATTTTTGCTTTACCACGTGCCCTCATTGTAGGGTGGCACATTAATATTTATGGTGTTTTCCAACAAAACAACTCATTCCTTAATTTTCACTTTTTATCCCTGACAATTCTGTTTACTCATATCGCATACTCTTTCGTTCAATTATCTCTAATTCATAAATTACTGATTTTATTGTTCATCTCTTTGTTTACTTTGCATTCGCTACGCGAAACAGTATCACTGACATTATTCCTTGGTGTATTCGCTCGTCTGTTTTGTATGAAACATGGTTTGTCACGTATACGCCATGTCCTACATTTGGCCACATATCGTCACCACCTTCGTCCCATGAAAAGCATTATACATCAGCTTATTTTAGTTAACGTATCGGAACAGATATTGTACTCACTATCTTCACATGTAAATAAGGGCATGTACTGTAAATTTCAAACTGATTTTATGCTAGTAATAATCTGCACTGGTTTATTGCGGTTATTTAAGTGTTTGACTTTACAAATTACAGCGGCTAAGGTGACGAAATTAGTGAATATGTTTTCCAAATAAAATAGCAATATCGAAATGATATTTGATATCGCGGAGACATGTTTTAAGAAGCCAATATTTTAAACACTTTGGCCAACATGTGGCAAGTCATACAATATATATATTATATGGTCTTGTCTGTCAATCATTTAGGTACATTTTGTGGCTGAGTGGCGCAATCAAGATTGTTTGAGGTTAACATTGCTAAATTGTTTGATTGACCATACAAGTTGTACATAAATTTATAGTTATTGGTGCACTGGTAAACTTGCGGTCGCGAATTATGGCTCTTGGTTATTGGAACTTGTCAATTAACTAGATTCCACAAAAAATTGAATTATTTATATGGAAATAAGTATTAGGTGAAACCACCTATGCATTGACATGTCACAATCATAGACAAATTCCTTGCTCTACTATACCGAGGCCGAAATGTTTTAATGAGTTTGACTTTTATGCCAAAATGTGAGTAATTTTGCAATTGCTAAGTGTAAATTAGATTGATTTTCTCAGCTACAAGAAATCTTCACAATAATTTTCATTTCGTTACTTATTATACCAAGCCCATATTAGAAAGAAAAGGGAAAAGCCAAAAATGGTGAGTATATTTACAAACATGCTAATACTATAAAGTTGCAGTTGGTAGCACACAAAAATAACACATTTTTACAACGTCCTCGTCACCTCTGATTTATGCCGAATTTTAGTAAAGTCTGTACATGCTCTTTGGGTAGGTAAGTAAACAGGGAAAGCTTCTGTATATTTGTATGCGTTTCAAATAATTATATAATATAAATTTAATAGATCACCAATCACTTAAGCAATGGGTGCTTACGAAATTATTTATTCCACTACATAAGTGCACGTATAATTACAAAAATTATGTTACCGAGATTGCTTCAAAACCAGTAGAAGCTACTACGAAATCAATACACTGACACCGACATGAAAAAAAAACTTCTCATCCTGTCAAGCTAATAATATATAATAATAATTTGTGCAGGTGCAATCCGTTTAACATACCCATCATCCTGCCGTAATTTACATCGCGAAAAATTGTGGTAATTGTCTTCTCTTATTTCAGATGATGGCTAAAATTGACGTATTCAAATTAGGCCTCGTACCCAAAATTTCAATTCGATAATACACAAGAAGAAAAGCATAAGCGCAGTTGAAGTAGTTGTCACTTTGCATGTCATTTTTTGGTCAAATGAAATTTATAAATTGAATAAACTTTGTAGGAGACATTTAGAGAGATTAACGGTACTAGTACAGAGCGCAGCAAATATTATTCAAGACCTTTACATGGTAATGCTTATACCCTCGTAACAAGTTGCACAGAGTATAATACCTTTGTTCACCTAAAACTAATCGAGATAGATATCTGGTTATATTTATAAATGAACAGGATGATGAGACGAGTTGAATTCCAGGTGACTGTCTGCCCGTCCGTCCGTCCAAGCAAGCGATAACTTGCGTAAAAATTAAGATATTTTGATGAAATTTGGTACACGTATTTCTTGGTGCTATTGGTATTGTTAATATAAAATGTTGGTATTCCCAACCGCCTACCGCCAACTCCACAAAATACTATTATTACGTTATTGGATAACTTCTGATGTGCTATAAACAACAAATTATAATACGAACCTGCTATTCGGATTTGTAGTTTATATTTTTCTTTAAAATGCAGTGGCTCTGCCCTCTAATCGGTTTAATATATATATCTGTGCAATATCGACCTAACTGTAAAGGTGGTACGGAGGGACTCCATAGGAGTCGCTGTAAAATTTGGACAATGAGCACATCTCATATCTCAGGTACTACTATACCAAATGGTGTGTTTGCCATATAGCACAATATTAAATTCAATCAGATTCTTTCACTTTATAGTGTATGTGTAAGCAGTAATTAAGATATCGGAATAAAATTTTGCATAAATAATGCCATTAAAGTTTTCCATTTTGTAGCCAAAAATGGTGGAAATCGAATAACAGTTCTTCAAGTTCCCTCTATACCGAGTATGTTATATGTCTCAGTGCCTACATATCACTCGTTATTGGAAATATCAATCAATCTGTGATATATCGTAATATAATTTGAAGAATATCGTTTCTTGATAATAATATGCCCTTGTGTCAATCGTGGAGAAAATCGGGTAAATACATTCCGACATTTTCAACACATTCCATTTCATTTCCATTTCGAACTTTCGGTTGACTTTATACCGTAAATATTCGTTAATCTGCGAGATATCTTAATGAAATTTAGACAATATCTTTTCCTAGTAGTAACGTGTTCTGACATCAAAAATTATGAAATCGGGTCAATACTAGTACCCTCGCCCCCATATGTACCTTCCCCCCCATATATATATCATATACCATAGTTTGGTGGAAACAATGAGTAAAATCGATCTACGAATTATCCCAACCCCAATATACCACATATAATGGTTACCATTATTCTAGTGGACTCTATGCAGTGTTGGTAAAAATTTGAGTTATTTTAATTATATTTAGAGGAAATGTGTTCTCGAGCATAATTTAGTTTAATGCCGAAAGTACATGTTATCTGCTTTCCCTTCGCCTATCCCTAATATAGTATTTTCAATTGATTTTCTGTAAGTTTGAATATCTCACATTAGGTATAAACGGGCTAAGGGAAATATTGCCTCGGTTTGATATATTTTGGGTACCAGAGCATATTATAATAACGAAAAGATGTTCTCCGAATTCCACTGAAATATTATGACAAATTGATCGACATTTTCCGCAAGAGTCAGCTATAAGCGCGGAAGTCTTCATTTTTGTTATATGGGGTGTTGAAAATGTATGGTCCGACCATTTTCATATGAAAGTTGCCGTACTGTGAAAGCACTATTTCGGTAAAGTTTCATTCAGGTATCTGGATTTATTTATTGTAAAGTGCTTTCATCAGATGTACTTTTAAAATTGTGTCACATAGGTGGTAAGTGCGTTTGTGGTCTGTTTTCAGCCTTTTACCCATTATACGAAGAAGTGCCAGAAAGATTGAGAACAAATCTTTATTTAGTAGATATAGCTTTAACACTTTGTGAGGTATGCACAAAAAACTTATTGGGAGGCGGGGCCACGCCCCCTTTTCAAGAATTGTATACCACCTATAGGGATCATTTGTATTCAATTAGAGTTTTTAACATAATTTGTCGCTTAGTTATAGCATTTCATATTTAACGACATTTCTGGGCGTAATAATGTTCGGTTTTGCCAATACCACCCTCTTTCTGTTATCAAGGCCCAAGGAGTTTCACCAAGATGTCTCTCCATCTTTTTACTCAAGCTGTCGCTTGCACTGACAGTCGGGCAGACAGCCAGGCGCTAATACCAACAATATCGAGGCAGTTTATTTGAAAAGCACATTCGTTTAATTTACAATCAAAACCACAGTAATTTGTACAGTTGGTTTTTAACAAGTAGTTGTAAACAAACTTTATTTGCGCTTGTATGGTTTTTTCTAGAACATATTGTAAGTTAAAAATTTAGTAATTGCACGCGAGTACGTATTAAACATTATAGTAATTTACCGCTATCAGAGGAACTTAGTTGGAAGTTCAGTGCAAAGTACGCAGCAAATAAATGCGGAATATAAAATTGCACAACTTTATAAGACATACACGCAGGAGTTTAAATGGAAACTTTCCAATGATATATATGTGAACCAGATAGCACACATGAATGGAGAGTCAATATGCGTTACTAATAGTTTCACCGCTGTTAACATTAGAGGAAGGAAAGGGATGTGTTAGGCGACAAAAATTGCTGCAAATCGCATTGAGTTACCGATTGAGTAACACATTTAACCTAAATAATAATGACAGGTGGGTTTTAAAACAGTCAGATTTTGTCTATTTGTTGCAAATTCGCTTTGAATCAAACTGAATTTTGTTTAAGTCGCTATTCGGTGTATTATCCAACTTTGGAACTCGTCCACATGTCCACAATGGCCTAATCTATCCTATAGCTGAAATCGACATTTCTGTTGTCTATTTTTTGCCAATTATCGTATTTTTAGTAGGTCTGCGCAAAACATGTTATGTGCAAGAGGACATGGTTATTATCCGATCTTCACAAAGTAAAATGAAGCGGCTAAATTGCTTCCACCCACTAAGTTGTGTTGACAAAGCGTTAATGGCTTATAACTTAATGGAGGGCGGGATCACGGGACAACTTTTTCAAACTTTTGAATCTGCCCATTAATACATCTCAGTGTATTAAATATGAGTAAAACTTTTTAACACACATTACCACAGGCTTTATTAAAAACTTTTGATTATGTGCAAGTTGAGCCCGTTTTCTTTGTGGTCAGTCTATTATTGTTATTAATTTAAGTAGTTAAATAAAGCGATAATTAAATGTGAATTACAAAACTTTAAACCTAAAGCTATTAAACGGAAATTATAGAAACAGAAGTCGTTTGCAAATGTTACAAAAAACTTAACGCTATGTAGCTATCAAATACTATTTCAGTGTCTTCTACGAAGTATAATGTTAGATACATACAATGAGATAGATAAGTTTTAGCTTAAAAGTTGAGCCAATCATTAACTAGTTTTACTTTCATTAGGTTTTGCAAAAATCCACTCGAAATCGATCCTCTTTTAATAGGTGTGTCTTTGAACCATATAATCAAGACATCACATCTGCGTACTTCTTCTTTGCTTGTGGAAAGGGATTCAATTCATTGACATATATATGCATTCCAGGAACAAACAAAATAATAAAATTGGAAATATTGGATATTTGATGGGTTGACGAATACATCGTGATTAAAATTCTCAGCTGTCCACAAAGGTTGTCTATGTGGCGACATGTGCAAACATACATACATACATACCAATTGTGAAAAACATTCATTTTTGTCTAGACACAATCCCTTTACTTTGATTAATCTTTTGGATGTTGAAGCACATTTACGTACACTGTCACAACGCTTTTATCGAAAGGGTTGCCTGCTCGAAGAAACCACTCACACATATGTTACATTTTGGCAATTTATCTTGGGTACGTGAATTCTGGAAAAGCATATTTTGCGGGCACGTAATAAATACTAATCAAGTGGGTTTGCACAAAATTACACTACTCATACGCCATGACGAGCTTTAATATGAGGAGCTGAGGCTTTGTCAAATAATAACGGAGATATGGGTATATAGGTGTTATGAAATACCACATATGGGGTGAAAAACTACTAAATATGAATTATATCGATGCAAAGTTTCGCCTGCTCTCCATGTAATGAACTTTTATTTAATCAAAATAAGCAAAGCTAATAACAAATTTCGAAGTTTGAAAATTAATTAGATTTTACTCTCATTATCTCGAAAGAGATCTTTGCTTTTAGTGTCTCAATAAATATTTTCGTCGATCCTAATTAATTATTCGCTCTGTTTTTCTTTCCGAAAATAATATCAGCCTTCAGGCATCACTAGATGATGACTAGATCAAGATATTCATTTTGAGTTACTTAAATGCTTTACTAACTACTAGAGCTTTACTTCACCATGGACTTCATTACCATTTAATTAAAATTTTTTAATGAAGTGAACAACACAAGTGAGTCTGTTTTAGGCAATACACAGCGTTGAGAGTAGTCTACTTGTCCCATTAAAGCTATTATATCTTTAAGTAAAAGTAATCAATAAATGTTGGCAAAATATTGGGTAAAGCTTTCGAAAAAGGATGTAAAATTACTCTTGCTAATCTGGAGATATTGTGACTATGTAAATAGTAAAAGAAAAGTCATTTAATCTGAAGCTAGTTCATGACGGGAAAACCATATTAGACAGTTGCTTGTTCATTAGAAGATAGTTAAAAGTGAAGATATTGTAAAATCTTAGTCAATTATTACTTGCATCCTCAAATCTTAAAATGTTTCTTAAATGTTTTACTGCTGCTGTTTTCCATTTAATTTTCAACAGGATTTTGCTTCTCTTCTAACAATACATTTGTTTTTACTATCAATATTATCTCTACACCAAAGGTCGGCATGCCAAGCAACCCAGTAAGAAGTTTGTACACTTATATTTTGTAATTTTTTTCATTCCTTCGTTAAAGCAGCATTTTCGTGCTTCTTTATTAATTTTATTTATTTTACTATCAAGAGAAATGTATAGAATCTTAAGCACAAAATACATTAAATGTCACCAAAATACATTCGTAATTGCTTGCCACCAAGGCAAGCTCAACTATGCGCGATAAATTAGCTCTACTGTCCTATGGCGGCATAAATTTGCACAAACAAACGGTGAAAGCTTCTAATAAGTAAGCTATATTTTTGATATTAAATGGGAGTTTCTCTAAGATTATGCTCGTGAACTCAATTTAAAGGACATCACGTATTCAGGGGAAAGTTGGAGAATAAAATAAAGTTGCAGGATTCCGCAAGTGAGAGTTTGTTTTGCTGGTTTAACTTTCGTAAGATATATAGATAGGAACTATTTATGAAAAAATTCTACTTCTATAACATAATTCAAAGCAAAAAGACTTCAAGCACAATATTGAGTACCCTATGTCACCCGATAAGCGGACTGGATTGCGTAATTCAGCGTAGCTTTTGAAAATTTTGTTCAAATATATCCACTGAACCGATGGAACTGTTTCTTAACGCAATAATTTTTGCTAAGCAGTCATCCAGTTGTTTTCGGTCACTACGATGGAGGAAGGTGCTGAAGAACTCACCTTTCAATCCAACTGCGAATAAATCAACAAAGTGTCCATTTTTATACGTGCCAGCTTATTACACTAAATAGCGGCCTTTTTTTAAGGAAGCTATAGATATTCGAAACGATTTACTATGACTACCTCAGCTGTTGGGCTATCAAATTAGTACGAACGATTAACAATACGACCTCGTTACATTCTCTGTCGAGCAAGTGTTAGAATGATTTTTTTCCCATTTCCGAAATGCAATTTCATTACAGTTTTGGGTATACTAATTATGCTTCTCTGCTGAATTTGTTTTGCCTTATTGTAGGCACTAAATGTCAAAAAAATGCGATTGAATACAGAAAATGTAATGAAATAATAAAGTTTTGGACAATTCAGGAATTTTCGTCAGACAGATTTAAGCCTTTTCAGAATTATTTGAAGTTAAATTTTTTTTCGAATTTCGAAGCAACTATTGTGATGTTGTTGTTGTTTATAGATTAAATGAAGTAAACGAAACAAAAAATTTTCACCTAACGGTTGTTTGTAACACTCATGTATTCAGCTAAAATAATACCCTATGTACCTGTCGTGTAGAAAAAAAGGCATTTAATTTCATTGGAAAGAGTTTCATATTTGATCTATTTCGAACTCAGTGTTTACGTTATAGTTTATATTTTGTACGAGTATGAATATTCGGATTATTCGGTAGCTTTCATACAACGCTTATATGAGATTAGAATAATAAGTAACGCACTGAATAATGCTAGGAACGTTTTTATACGGTCCTAATTTCTTAAAATTTTTATTTGCACCCTTGGAAAGCGCCTGGAAAGTTTCAAAAAATCTCAGTGCAGTTCTCAGTATATTGAAAGTTGCGGACCTGTCTGTATATGTCATTCATTATAAATTGGGTCATGTCGAAGTGAACGATAGAAGTCTTGCGTTTTGCGTTGGCATGCATGGATGATAAGAATAAGAAAAACGTTAAGCACACACATTTTAACACATTTTAATCTCGGGGCTTACAGAAAGTTAAACTTGATCTAATTTTGCACCTTATTAAAAAGTTTAGCTGAAGGAGTTATCAAGGGAATTATGAGTTATACCAATTGAGTAAAACCACTGTATTCTATTCCAAACAGATTAACAAAGAAGCACATATCCTAACACCATCAATTTCACTTGGAAGATATTTCATATTATAACATTTTGATGAAAAATTTACTTAATTCAGTTCTTTTGTCGAATATTTTATCGGCAGACTTCTTTAGTGACATTCTCGGCAGACTATGCACATTTACTGCTGTTGTGTATTCAAATTATCTAATAGCTTGTTAAGAAATGCCACGTGAAATATACTAGAGATTTCAGAAGAAAACATGATGCGGCTAGTTTGTGCATCTATTCGTTTCTTTTGTATTCCGAATTTCAATCAAAATTATTTTACTAAGATTCTGATACTTGAAAGTATAATTAATATAGCATACTACTTCTAAAGTTAGAGAATCTCATTAATGCTAAGAAGATAACAAAATTTCGTGCAAAATCGCTTTCCCGCTAAAATTCATCATGCCAGCGCTGTGTCTCGCCTTCTTCCTTGTTTCGGCGTGCTAAACATGATTAAGCATGTTATATGCGACAAAAATGCGACAAAATTTTCTTGCGACGAAAGTTTCTTTTAGATCCATTCACGCCGAGTTATTGAATATACATAAATTTAATACAATTTAATTAGATAAATATTCCACATTATGATATTGTGCTCATTTGTAGTATAATATCTTATATCCATAAATAACACGGCTACTTATTAAGACAAGATAAAAGTTATAAGATTACCTTAAAAATTCACTTCTAAAGTCAAGCGGATTAGCATAAATTATTTTCGAATTTAAGACTGTTAGCATTGGCGTTTGAGCCAACTACCTATTTAACATATTCCGCCTTTCTTCGTGTGCTACCAAACACCTACGCTATTAGTTCCACGTTCTGCTCGGAAAATCTCTAATCTAATCTCTAATATTAGATTAAAGAAATTGCACTATATAAAGCTGCTTTGACCAAAACGGGTCCTTTCAAATCTTATGCTGAGATTATGTTGCATAACGTCACTCTACGTTATCACTCATCGTTATAAATAAGTTGCAAACTCCTTAAAAAATGCTTTTGAGCTCATATCCATAGATACGAGCCGAGACGGAGGTTCGTGCGACCGCAAGCCACCATATTCTTACACCACGCTCTTTAATATGAGGCATTTTTTTAAAGACAATAAAAGGAATATTTTCTAATGACACAAGTGGCGGATACAATTGGAGAGGAGTAATACAAGAAAGGTAAGAAATATAATATTATTTGAATAAAAGGCCATAGATATTTGGCTATAAAAAAAATACCGTCGTATGCTCTTTCCTTCAGCATTATTTATTGCAAATATATTCTTATCCCAATTATCGGATTCATTGATAATAATATATTATACATATTGAAAGTCGCTCGGCCTTAAAAGTTGTTACAGATGTAAGGTTTTGGTAAATAATACTGCATAGAGACTTTTTGCGATGTTTTTTCTCAACAAACTGGTTTGTAAAGTTTCATTCTTTACAAAATTTTCGCAAAAATATGTTCTGCTGCTGACTGAAGCCAATTTCGAGTAAAAAAAAGCTTAAGTCCTTTACAAGCTAAATATATGCCAAATTATAAAACGGCTTTAACAACGTCTCTACTTGGAGTACAACCCCTTATTGGCTGGTGAAACCTTTAAAAATCTGAGGCAATGAGACGTGAAAACGTCTTCCTTGTCTTCCTTGTCTTCCTTGGAGTATTTGGAAGAAGTAGACGTTGAATTGACAAAGAATCACGAACGAAGACTTAACGCTGACTTTTTAAAGCGCTTATGTCCAAGGCGAGGTAATGTAGAGTTATATCTTAAGTATGTAATATCTTATTTAAACGACCCTTGGACTCGATTTAATTTTCAAAAGCTTTTCATTTCATTTAAAAATAAAATTTCGTTATCTGAATTGAACCATCACTGCTTTCATCGTCTGCGCTCCCTCAATAAAAATACTTCGTGCTTTATCTAGTACTACACTACAAGAACATATTGTAAAGAACATCTGCCTTGACTTCGCATGATCTAGAGAGAACTTACTTTGTATTTCAATAAAAAAATTTGATGAAACCTGAGACAACGAGTGAGAATACGCACAATAGCACGTTCTAAAAAAAAATGCTGAAAAGTTTCGTGATTAAAATTTAACAACATGCATTTAAAATATTAATGTGATTTCATCAACAAAATTTATGGGATATATAAACAGCAAAATAAAGGACACAAAGCACTTTATTGAATTTGACTGGTGTGTGGTTGCCAATTAATTAATGGAAAATTTCTTAATTTAATATTGAAGTTTCAACCAATTTATATAGAATGTTCAAAAATGTGAGCTACACTTGTTTTCACGTTGGCTTTTTTATTTCTTCGGTTTTGTGACTGGTGGTTGTGGTTATTCTGCCCATAATATGATACTGACTTTCAATACTTTCACTAAATTTCGCGGATAGTTCCACTACTTTATTGGGAGTGCATATCATACTTTTTTTTCTCTCTGTGTTAGATTGAAGTTCTGTAACATAGTTGGTGAGGCAATTATGGACTTTGAGTAATGCCAATTTACAACCACGTCTTTCCGATGCCGTACATTAATATCATAATAACAACACACATCCTAGGTACTTCAAGTTATCCCTTGCAGAGTTAATTCCGTTTAATGGGTCTAAATCTTTAATATGTAGTTAATATTTAATATTCTAAAAAATTTTGACAATTTAAAATCTTTTATAGCACAGGAACTTTACCCCAATGGCTTGTAAATTAAATTCTCCAGATGAAATATAGAAACATTTTCTATATAAATTGTACATACAAACATTTCGCTACAAAAATGTTACAACATTAAATTTACCGACATTTTGTTTCTCAAAAGCTGCCATCAACTCTTGTTGAAACCACCATGAATATCGAACACGTCCGAAGTTCAAACGTTAAAGAAATCAATCAAGTGAATCGCGCATTAATTCTGATTTATGGGGAGAGCAGTAAATCGAAGCAAAGCGGAACATTTTGAAAAATAACAAACAATAAAACAACAAAAAGCAGCAAGCAATTTGTCGTAAGGGTTCAAGGAAGGTGAAAAAAATTGTGTTTGCTTTGAAATAAAATGTAAAGTTAAAGTATAAATAATATTATGTTGTTGTTCCCCATAGAAGATGTGTGGTTAATTTTCGTGTGAATAACATGTGTGAACCAATTCAAAGGTAGAAGTTGTGTATAGGCATTATGAATGATATATCTTTAATAGTTTTGGTAGTTTTGTTTAGTAGTTATTTCTCTTAGAGGACGGAACAATGCTCACTTCTCAAAAGATTTAAATCACTCTGCACTTCTTTACTATAAACCCTTCTACCAAATAACCTATTCCGTCCAAATGCCATGTCAACCTCCTCTGAGCATCGTATGAGATAGCATATTATCGAGAAATCATTTCACACACTTTAAAAAAAAAAATTTAGATATGGGTAGAAAATCTGCCTCATCTTTCATGTTCATACCTTACCTCACATATCTTCCGACTTTCTCTTTCTCCTTCTGCCATTCAAAAGGTCTCGGTCAGTGGAAAAATAAATCAGTCTTAAGACATATGACCTATATTTACTTTATTAAATTGGTTTAAAAAGAAATTTATGCTACTTGTATTCATAGCAGATATCTTAAAATACTAAATATTTTTCTTTCCCTAGTTTCTATAATATGAAACAGACTTTCAATTTTCCTCCCAACTTAACATTTCCTTACATATTTTCCAAAGCTTAATTATCTGCAGAATATTAAATTTCCAATTCTGGAAAAAGTTTAAAAGGATTGTAAATATTTATAAATTTCAAGTTAAATTAATTAATTGCATGCACATATAACTCCATACAGAGGTTATGTTGCAAACTATTTAAAGTGCGTTTTGATTCATTAAAGGAAGGTGCCGGAAGTAATTAATTTTACAGTACAGATGACTTGTGGAGGGGTTGTATAGGAGTCCTTGTAAAAATTGGATAATGAGGGTAGTACCGCGCACATTTTGGTGAATTCTCAAATCTGAGTAACGACTGAGTAACGAAATCGGACTACAACTACGCCTACATCCCAAATAACAAAATATTGAATTATATCAGACCTTTATAAATCACAGGATATAAATCATTCATCAATATAGATATCGGAATAAAAATTTGCACAAATAGTACCCACAAGGTACACCATCTCTCGTGTGAAAATGTTCGAAATCATATTATGACTTTTTAAGCCTTCAGACAACGAACGTTGACCTTAATTAATATGTTTGCCTTTTTACTAAAAATATCCGTTAATCTGTGAGAAATATTAAAGAAATTAAGAGAGCATCATTAACTGATAAATGAGAAATATCGTGTCAATACTTTCTACAGCTATAGTGAGCGTTTTAGTGATTTCCGACTTTCCAGCTGACATTTCCCATTGAAATGCATGCGATATAAAACAAAGACATTAAATTTAATGCATTGAGTATGAAGGAACCTCAGCCGATCGAGTGAACATTTTTTCCTGACCACACTTCTTTCTACACATATCCAATATATTAATTTATGAACAAATTGTGTCTATAAATCAAACAGTTAGTCTAAAACTAATTATTAACACATCCACAAAAATATTGATATACTAAAATCTTATCTGTAGTTAGAATCAGTTTCATATTTCAGCTTCAGCAATTTCCTTAAATCTTCATACTTACCATTTGAGCTTAATTGGTCTTTGTTGTTTGTAAGGCTTATATTCGCAAGTGGTTCTTTAAATCTGTAGCCTCCCTTGTAGAGAGGTCTTAGAATACTTGTTAACTAAATTTTTTGCAAGTCAATACTGACCCACAATTACATGGAATTATCTGTTCATACCAAATGAAGACATGAACATAAAATGCCAAAGATTCAACAGGGCCAATATAGCTGGTGAACATCAGTTTTTAAAATGAACTACATGAAGGTAGACTAACAGACAAACGGAAGAAGTAAAGAGACAGTCGATCGTCCCAGCAGGACAACAACAGCATCAGAATAAGCAACAAATCTTCACGGGAATATCTACCCATATATAAGGTCATATTAGTCATCAGTAAAGTGAATTTGATATATGATTACGGTAGAATTATATTACACCCATACCAGCACTTTTATCCAAGAATAAGTCTTACGAATTGTGAACCGATCCAATCCAATTAAATATTAATAACACGTGAATTTTTATGAAGTAAATAATTTCTTTTATTTGACAGATCAGCTCTTTCAGCGTCGAGTCCCCGACATTTTTGTCCTTCGAGACGGCTTAGTGCAAGATAAAAATATATTTGTTTGGTAAATTTGTTATTTCCATATTCCGCTTTGGATATTGTGTAAACAGCTTTCCTCTCGGCAAATAAACACACATACACATACATATGTACATAATTGTATTACCGGCTCCGCTAAGAATTTATTGCCAGTGCACTAAAAATTAACTGCACTAAGGCAGAAAAATACCCCGTAGGAAAAATTACAAGGACCTAGTAGGAAATTTCGGGAAGTGTTTACCCAATTTTTCAATTTTAAAATTCCAATTTTATCCATTTTAAGCACACGGACACTCATTTATGAGAAAGAGACGCTCTCTGAATTTCATAATAATAACTCATACATTGACCGAAATATATGGTATAATGCTAACCGGATGTTAGAAATTCTTGTAATAGGTATATGGGGGCTAGGGAAAGTGTTTATCCGATTTTATCCATTTTAGGCACAAGAGCACACTATTATCATGGAAAGACATCACTCGAATTTCATTACGATACCTCTTCCATTTACCGATATTTTCGGTGTAATGTCAGCCATAGTCAAAGTGGTCCTTATATCGGATATATGGGGGCTTAAAATTTCTGTGCCGATTTCGACTATTTTTAGGCATGAGATGGCATATCTGGAAGGCACTATTCGTACAAAGTTTCATATCCACATCTTGATTGGTGCTTGATTTATCTAGTTTAAAGTGGAAAAATCAAGTGAAATTTAAGATTATGTTATGTGAGTAGTAGGCGTGGTTGTTATGCAATTTCGTCCATTTTCCCAAGCTGAAATAAAGATGTAAATATAATGCTATGCACCAAACTTGGTTGAAATTGGTTAGGACTTTCGTGAGATATGGCATTTCACCTAAAAGTGGGCGGTGCCACACCCTTACCAAAATTTTAGGCGGATTCCCATGCAGCCCTTCCATGCCAAATTTATCTTAAGATTTATTGTCTCTGATGTATCTCTTTGGCGAATTAAGGCTCTTCTAGTAGTTTGCAACATTACCTTTGTATGGAAGGTGGGCGTGCTTTTTATCCGATTTCACTTATTTGATCAATGTGTGAGGACGTCATGGAAAACCTTGTTCCGAGTAAGTTTGATTTATATAGCTTTTACGGTTTGTGAGATATGTACATTAAATCTATTTGGGAGCCTGGCTATACCCACTTTTAACAATTTTGCAACCACAGATGCTGCGTCCAACTAGAATCCTCCATACTAAGCAACACGTTTTATTTGTTCCTTAGTTATAGCATTCGATAGGTTTCCAATTAACTTCATTTTGTAGACATGGCGATAATCCATTGTGTTTTGTATTTGTATTTTGCTTGGAGTATAATGTTTAATTCTTAGTATGAAATAATATTTTACAGCAATGATATTATTTCATTATAATAACATAATAACTATTTTACCATAACTATATACTATAAATATTTTTATTTTACTATTTGTACCTTAAAGTACAATAATTGTGAGTAAAATTTTAGTAAAAAATCCTCCTATTGTTCATTCGAGTTGTAGCTGGTTTTTGTGCATTTCTTCTAATATAAGTGATTTAATTAATGGTATTTAGATATGAATACTAATTTGAATGACGATCTGGCATCCATATAACTAATTCCAAATCAGAATAGCAAAGAGTCAGTGATATTAATACTAACAATAAGTTGGAAGTTTGCTCTTTCGATTTCCGAAAATATATTTTCACCACAGAAGAGATAATTTCGAAAATGTTTCTCGTATTAAATGCTTTTGAAGAAAGAATTCCATTACGTTTCGAAATGTTTTAAATCTAAACGGACACCAACAAGATAACAACATGAAGCTATAATGAAATATCTGAAGAAATGTTAATTGTTTATTAAGATAAAAACTTAAAGAAGTATCAAATTATCAAATAGTTATACCCACCACACTTGTGTGCTAATCACGAGTGAAAATAGCTGACTATTTATGTCGATGCATTAGACTTGAGTGTTTCCTTGAAATTAATACATCCTTGCTTCCTTACTTCCATCCTTACATTACTTACTATATAATTGCTTACAAGCAGCTTTTTGCGTTAATTGAGTTGTGAGTTTCGTTGTCAATAAATATCAATTTCAAATACAGCTAGATACACATATGGTCTTATAAAGATGCAATGAATATACGTGGGTAGTTGAATTTTCAAGAATACTATTACATCTCGAAATATGTAGTGAAAGGAGTTGAACATAGTGTGGCCGAACGCAACATGAAAGATATTTCTCACGATGAATGCAAAGATGGATTACAGCCAATTATAAACGAAGCCAGGTGGTATTCCCTCTTTCTCTTTCTCTTGTGGAACGAAAAATAAAGAAATATTGTTCAATTTAAATCACCAGACACATAATTACTTATAGGAAAATGGAGAAAAAGTTCTGCTGTGGTGCATAATATTCCTGATGAATACTTGTAATATAACAGCGGAACATTTTAACTCATTAATCAAAATTGTAAGTATTTTTCAATTCAAAGTTTCTGTCTTAGGTGGACGGGCAGACAGACACATATCCGGAAGTCAATCCTTTTTGTTTTCCTAAGTATTTTGATATACACTCAACAGAAAAAGTCTGCGTACACCCTTGTGTCTTATTTTCTTTTGTTAAAAAATATTTTTTAGATATGAAATTTCAGAGGAAAATCGCATTATGTTCTTTATTGCAAGTGTATTGTATAATCTGATAGCATTTAAAGCATTTAAAATCAAGCAACATTGTTTTAACGATAAATTTACAAAAAATGCACATTTGGCAGCGCAGAAAAAGTCTGCGTAGAAGTGCTGAAATGGGAATTCCCCGTTTAATAACCAATTGTGAAAGTGTCGGGAAGCTATAATGTTTTTTTTTTTTTTTTTGGTTAAAGCAGCAGTTAAAAAAGCAATTAAAAAGCAAAATTTTAAAGGATTTTTGTATCATTTAATTCGTTATTAATATTAAATATGCAATATCGGCCAAAGGAAAAGAAATAAGCCCTTCTGAAAGGGAAATTATGGTTAAACTCTGCGAAGAAGGAAAATTTTACCGTGAAATCGGTCGGATTGTTGGAAGAACACATTCTTCCGTACAAAGAGTGATTATTAATTACAAAGGTACCGGCGTTTTTGTATCTCGGCCCCGTCCAGGGCGGCCAAAAATATTAACATACCGCAAAACTCGTAACGTTTTGCAAAGTGTGAAGCAAAACCCTCGACTAACTGCAACCAAAATCGCTCAAAATGCTAAGGAAAATTTTAAGAAGGTCCTCTGCACTGATACCGTCGCCAAAATTTCGAAAAAGCTGTGTATCATGGTCATATCGCACGCAAGAAGACATTCATATGGCTAGTCAATAGCCAGAGGCTTATTGCTTTCGTGAAAGACCACATAAATAAGCTCCTAGAGTTTTGGCAGAAGGTTATTTTTTTCGATGAGAGCAAGTTTGGCGTCTTGGGAATCAAAGGGCGTAAGATTGTATGGCGAAAAACAGGAACGGTATTGGATAAGGAAAACTTAGTGCCTACTGTGAAGCTTGGTGTTGGTGGAGCAATGATATGGGGGTGATTGGCTACTAACGGTGTGGGCTGAATGGAATTTATAGAGTCCACCATGGACATATATGCATACCTTAATATCTTGAAAAGAAATTTGAAGCAAAGCGCGGAAGAATTGGGTCTAGGAAGTGACTACTATTTTCAACAAGATAACGACCCGAAGCATACAGCAGGGCAGCAATTTTACCGGGGTTTGGTATAATCTCTCACAATATCAGTCAAGAATCCGGTAAAAAGGAAACCTTTGGGTCCTTAGGGATAGTTAAATTTTTGTTACTCTATAACCTTCCCAAGCAGCTTCGAACACCACCACAACGAAAAGTACGCCAATGCTCAATTACCTCAAAGGCTATACTCAAGGGTGTGTTGCAGGAGGAATGGGCTCAAACCCCTTCAACAGAAACCACTAAGCTTGTTGATTCCACGCCAAAAGGCCTAGCGGAAATTTTAAAACGATGGGGATATACGACTTCCTATTAAATTTTAAGAGGAATTTAGAAGAAGATTGTTTTTGTTCGACTTAAGTACCTTGTACGCTTTTCTAGTCGTGTGATTTTTTGTTTTGTTTATAAGTAATTGTTACAAAATTAAACACTTTTATTTTTATAAAGCTACAAATATAATATCCTTTAATGAATATAAAATGAATTGGATTTTATAAAAGGTATATGAAAATCTTTTTTCAAAGAGTTATATTTGTTGGTACCCTGTATGCAGACTTTTTCTGCCTAGTGTATATTGTATATATAAGTACACACTGTGCAACATGGTGTAAGAGTGCAATTGTAAACCATTTACAATTCCGTGCAACAGCGTTAACTTTTCAACATTCTATCAAGTTGTAATCTATTTTTATTCACAGGAGTTATTTTGAATGACCATTTCCTTTAACTAAAAATGTAAAAAATTGCATGCCCATATTTAGATAAAAGTATTGATGGTGTGCTGTTGCATTGTTGGATTCTCATGTTGGTTGAATATGTGTGTTTGTGTGTAGAACTTTCCTTTCACTCCCGCACCACATTTACTTGTTTGCCACGTCGGCAGCTTCACTTCCTTTGTGAGCTGTGAGAATGTATGAATTTACTAACTCTTGCGGAAACCTTGTTGTTGTTGTTGCTATTTGTTGTGCATAACTTTCAAACATATTTCATGAAGCAATAGTCAGTTTAATTTGGTGGAATTGCTATCTCAGTTGCCGGAAGCTCAGAGAACAAACTTTCACTAAATGACGCCACATCCACACTTGTGGTAGCCCTATTATCAATCGTCGTCTCCCCCACATGCACCACCTCCTCCTCTTCCTTCAATTATCGAATGCTTGTCATATATGAATGATCTGGCAACCGAACGCAGCTTAATAGCATTTTGTGTTATAATTGTTTCTATTTGCGTTATGAAGTTAAGGTTGATGAGCTGTGCCAATTTTCAATTTCCACTTCACATTGCCTACCAGAACCAATCCAATTGTCATTGGTAAGCCGTTGACTTATTCATTAGTCATAGATTGCTTTCTTGCACTGTATTCTTCTTGAATTGCCACCGTATTGTTACGGTATTTGTGTATTGTATTGTGTTGGCAGCCTATCAATCTGAAGAGAAATATGCTAAAAGGAAATTATAATACTAAATACTTAATGTGGTAAACAGTTAAACTGGTGCAGAAAGATACAGATTTATAATAACAATTTTTGACTGAAATTAAAAAAAATTAATAAAACACGATGATTGTAGAAATTATGATTTATGAATATATTTATATATATAATATATTTATATTTGTAATTTTTAATTAACCCCGTTCTTAAAAATGTATTTAAAGTTTGATAAATATGTTACAATTAGTTTAATTTGTTACTAAAATGAATGAAATATTTTCTTCCAGCCCCATGAACCAAATTAAACAATTTTCTTTTGTAAACATTAACGGTCCAGATATATTAAATTCGGTAACCCTCAAATTTTTTGCACTGCACTGTAAATATGCTTCACATTTGATTAAAGTGCACAATCAACATTAATGTATTGGGAAGAGAGGAGCTTTCTCTCAATGCTGTTATTAACTGAATTCTCAATAGTCCAGAGAAACTTGTAAGTCGATATTGTGGTTATTATTCGAAGTGTGGGAGGGGAAGTGTCCCCACCAAGTTTGGTTGGTGTAACTTAAGTAGCTAGTGAGATACATACATTAAAGAAATTAAGGGGAGTTGCCACGCCCACTTTTAAAAATATTTAAAACACAGATGCTCCTCCTTGTATGAATGATTCTGTTTGCCAAATTTAAAATTTTTACCAAAATTTCTTTCCTAGCACTTTCAATATTTTTGATTAACGGAATTTTGTATATGTAGCAATGGTCCGATTCCGCCAATCTGATATACTTACCGTCACGAAGTGCCAATGAACACGTGATTCAAGATTTGTCAAGATATTTTAATTTTTACTCTAGTTATCACTTGCACGGACAAGCAGATATCCGGAATTCAATTCTTTTCGTTACCTTCTTCAATTTAATATATGTAACCTGGACATATGGCTATCTCGACTTTAGGTGTTACAAACAACCGTTAGGTGAACAAATCTATTATTCTCAGAACAAAGTGTTGCGAAAGTTGAGAATTTGTTACGTATGAGAACAATTGTGAATTTCTCAATTTTGACAACATATTAATCTACTCACACGAGCCCACCTTATTTCACTCTCTTTCTGATAGATGTGTATGTTATAAAGCTAACTATGGCAGCAGAAATAAATATATTGGCTTCGGTTCATTGAGATGATTGGGACCTATTCACAACCTTCAGGCTACCTGAGTTTCCCAAGCAGCATAATAAAAAAGAAATAAAACGAGTCTTGTTAAAGAATTTCGCATTCTATTCAAGCATTAAACGCTACTCAATGTAATAATCAGACAAATTGAATATAAAAATCAAAGAAGAATAATAACTCCAATATTACCCAATCCTTAGTTAAGGAAAGGGTACAATTATAAAAATATTGAAGACGACATATAAAATAGTTCCTTTGGAAGGTTCCTGATGAGATCATGAGACCATGAGAAACGGTCAAATCCATAATGGTGTTCTTTCTATATGTCTCTTTAATTTAAGTTAATAGCCTCCGCAGTGTATATAGACACCCTTCCTTCTAGCTAAAAATAGCATATTGTATATATAAATCAGCAAAATCAAAAACTGACATCTGAACTTAAAATATTTGTCCAATTTATTGCGTTGGTCGTTGTTCTTTTTTGGATGTATCCTCTAAAAGCAAAACTTAGTCAGAGGTGCACAAAATGTGGTTGAAGTGTGAAAACAAGTCTTTACTCCAACATGCTGTTGTTCCTCAAGGGCACATAGTCCTTGTAGTTATTTACTGAAAAGTTACTCCATATTGAAAACACTCAACATATATTTGTTGTACAACTACAAGCAAAGAATGACTTCATTTATTTGGAAACATTTGTGAGATTCTTTTCGTTAGCATAGCTCGTGATAGTCGCCGCAATGCAAATACCAAAGCTCGGATGCTTTAAGCAACTTTTTACCATAAGATTTGTTTTATATTAAATTTACAAATTTCTTTTATTTTTTGTATTACACAATTCCTTGTTTGAGTGACCTTTTATTAATGGCCATATTTCTAACATAAAAAGACGTAAAAACCTCTAATAAGCATTATAAGGAAAGATAATATGTTAAATCTCAGAGTTTTAAAATGTCAAAATGGAAAATATTTGGAAATGGAATTAGATTTTCCTGCAGAAGTTATTACATTTATTGCTCTCTGCGTTATATTTTATAATATACCAGAGCTCATTTAAATATACGAAAATATGCCATAAACGCGAACAAAGTGGTTTAATAAATATATTAGATACATTCGGAAAAAGTCAACCAGAGAAAAGGAAATCATTATATTAGGAATAAGCGGGTTAGACCATAGTCTAGACCGATTTTTTTCACATTTAGCGCGTATTCACATTGTGTTTAAGAAAACATATTCACTTAATTTCATTAAAATATCATACATGTTGACCAACAAAAACCGTTTAAAGTCAGGTGGAAAGTCGGGAATTCTTATATCGGGCATTTTTGTGATAGAGGAAGATCTGCACTGATCACATTAACTCTTTTCATTATGCAAGTATATTAGGGAACATGTTTTCACGCAATTTTGTGAAGGTAACTCACACAGTGACCGAGATATTCGGCATAAAGTCTGCTAGAACAACGAAAGTCATTATATGTAGTGTATGGGAGCTGGGATGAGATGCTATACACATGCATATCTATACATATACCATCATTCCAAAGAAATGTGTGCGTCCGCGGTGAGTACCTTATCTGAGTAATCGTATTCTTATTCTTAATACTCTAAGGCATTTTTGCGAAAACGCCTTTCGCATCTCCACCTCCATCTGAACAGCCTACTTATTCAAAATAACAGTACATATTGTATGTAGATAAGCAAATAACTTACTTACGGACATTTCAACCTATTTGACTTTTATGCCCTCTTGAAGTGACGGACATAATAAAAGCTTCCACTTACTTTCACTTCAAATGAATTGTTATTGCGGACGCGAAGGCGTTAACTTTAGTACATTATTATATGTTTGATTGGCAAAACATTTGTAATACTGGAATAATATTTCGCAAAACGTATAAAAGGTTTGTTCTCCTAATGATGGTTTGCAAGACCATATACTGTCTTCTAACTTCTATTATGAATTGTACTTTCTATTCCCACTTCTTCAATATGTCTGGACAAAGAGGGACAGTAATTACACCCAAGAGGTAAGAGTAATAACTAGAAAAACTGAAATTAATTGCAATCCCATTGGAGATCATAACGATAGAGTGAATTTAAAAAGTCATCTTGTCTAGGAAATGCAATTTTTTTATTCTCTCATACAAAGGAGAAACTAAACAAATTAAATAATTAATTCGGAATTATTATATTGTTTAATTAACAAGTTTATTTTAAAAAATTTCAATAACCACCATGGCCAGCTGAATATTATTATTTATATTTACGTAGGTCTATCATTTCGTAAATGAACTTATAAATATTAATTTATTAAATGAATAGTAATTAGCATGTTATTACTTTTTACTTATGTAGTTTCTTTTTTTGTTAGTTTTTTTGGTTTTAAGAATTTTTTCTCGTATTTATTAGGTAAAATAGAACTAACTACAAATAGAAATTGTTGACTTTGTTAATATAGTTTATTGCATTACTTAAATATTAACTGCCTCAAATTGAATGAATGATTGAAATTTAGTTATTTTATTCTGTACTTACAATCCTTTACAATATTTCCTGTTTTACCAACAAACTTATACTCCTTATACTAACCGAATTATGTTTGAAATTGCTATATGAAAAGTGATGCAAAATAATAACGAAATTACACTTTTCATATATGACATTTAAGCCAAGTGATGCAATCATTGACCAATTACGTTTCATTA
Source organism: Bactrocera minax (assembly GCA_021498325.1). Taxonomy (NCBI): domain Eukaryota; kingdom Metazoa; phylum Arthropoda; class Insecta; order Diptera; family Tephritidae; genus Bactrocera; species Bactrocera minax. The sequence continues at coordinate 2,992,080 of JAKEEE010000024.1, forward strand.
GAAATAATTGAATTACTTTCTTGTTTACAGTAAAGGTTTTTCTATGAAGAGCTCATTGAAATAATTGTCACTCAATTTTGCTTCATTTGTGCATAATGAAAATCATATAATCAACTAATTGGTCATTATGGTTCAGTGATGTTGACTACAGCATTTACAAGATTTCTTCACTGCAATTTTAATATTTAATGTCAGTGTGTAAAGTGGCAATATAAATCATAACGGAGATAAAGTAGCTTAAGCTGAAACTAAGTTACTAATTCAATTAATCATGGTTTAGAAATGATGAGGGCTACTTAACACATTCATACGTTATATGTTTGGAATTATGATATTTTACAAATAAAAAATAAAAAGTAGTTGCAATATTCCGAGATGTTTATAAAAATTTATTTTAAATAAGTAAGGAAATGCTAAGTACGGGCATGCCCATTTCATCCATTTTTAGCATTAGTTCACATTATAGCTAAGCGAAATATATAGGGCATAGAATCTACCGGAAATATCGCAACAATTCTATTCGGTATATGATAGGTGGGCCAATATATGAAAGGAAATAATAATATAAATACCTATTTAGAGATCAAATAAGCTGATGGTATTCAAAGATAGGTAATATGGGTTTTTCGAAGTACCAATCAGCGTTATGGCCATTTTATATATTACATCTTTTATAAAAATAATTAAGAAGCTAACGTCTCAAGCTTCACATACAGGGTTGTCACATCCGTTTCCGTTTACTCATTACCACAACGATTTTACTTTACTGGCATTATTGTTTCAGAATTTTTTGCCCATTAAGCACCGATCAATTATAACAACAACAACTATAAATAAATTACAACAACAAATTAACTGCAACTGTGGACGCACCCTTTCTTAACCTTGCAGGTGCTTCTGGCATATAACGATCAGGAGGTATAAATGAATTAACTTAGTAATGCATGTTCGATCATCCGTCTGCGAATGAAAGAAAGAACCTGGTCAAGTGAGATATCGTGATGACTCACATCTGAAATTGGTAAATGGCAAGGCGGATTTCATATATGCGTTACCGCAGATTATTGTATTGCAAATTTTTATTATATGCATATAAACGATGTAACCCAATATGCATTTAAACAAGATGGTTCAATATAGGATTCTCATAAAATAAACCTTTTCTAAAAATTAATACTTCATTTAACTAGACCTTATACTTCGCACACCTTCATCGATCGGCGTATCAATACGAGACTATGGACTCTTGTCAGATTATCCTCCGTGTTAGCTGCCTTCAGGAACCTGGGCGTGGCTCAACTCATGCGAACACGTTGAAAGTCGTTAATCTAATTGTTAACGGTCTCCATTGAAGGAGAAGAGTCACTGTATACGGAATCTAAGCTCTCTTTGATTTCACTGCGCGAGTCATCTATGAGAATAATGTATTATGCGATAGTAAATTCTTCTTGTGATAATGGCTCCACCGTCGGCGAGACTAAGTAATTGTTTGAGTATCCTCGTATACATATACTTAACTGACTGAAGTACTCAGCATCGGGGATTCAGGAACAATGGCAATAGCTTTCTTAATCATTTTGTGGTGCTGATATTTCAGAGAAGACAAATAAATAATTGAACAGATGAATACTATGAAAGTATAGAAATTACAAACACATATGCACACATATATTATCCAATGTATATACTGAATTTTACGAAATTGTAATTGTATGCTTTTAGCGCATTTTAAGATAAAACTTTCAAATCAACAAAACCAAAGAGCATTGACGATTTCACATAATCCCAAAAGTAGCTTCAATCTTTAGTGGTGTGAGTATAAGAGCGTTTCGATAAAAGGTGAAACACACAAAAATATCCAATGATAACATATAAGTTCACCAGAAACCAAAAAGGTACAAACAGAAGAAAAACAACAAAACTGAACAGCAACAAAGTGTGTTTTTTTACATCATGTCCAACGAAAAGGCGAGAAAACAGAACCCAAAAACGAAATGCACTCACCACATAATAACCAAAAGAAAGGTCAAATGTTAAACAAATAAGCAGATAGTCATGTATACTTACACACTCACACTTACCTACGGCGGTTGGAGTGACTTTGGAAGCACACAGCCCTACAAAGTCGACACTTTCTGTGAATTTGAAAGCATCAGATGTAATCATTGCTAGTGAAAATACTTTTTATACCACTTTATCATTGGGAAAAAATGCTCTCCTATTTACTTTAAGAAATCTCAGACAATAACTCATGTATACCATATAAAGCCATCCGAAAGTTTGAATATTTTTATATTAGGTGTATGGGGACTAGGGAATTATTGGATGTTATAGCTCTATAATTCTACAGGAGCTTGGCCATTAGTTTAATTTTTCCACCAATATCTATGCAGATTTCACTTTTTCTTTCTACACTTTTTTGGTTTCGAGTTATCAATTTTTCGGTAGTTTTTAACATAACCGTGATATTGGTGCGTGGGCGTGGTTGTCTTTCGATTTCAGGCATTTTCAATTGTGTGAGGACGGTTAGTTCTCAGCAAGTTCAGTTAATGTAGCTTTAGTAGTTTGCAAGATATATGTCTTAAACTTTCTAGGGGTTGTACCTCACCAACCAATTTTTTAACCATATATGTGCCTTTCTACTGTCATTCCTTGTACGAAAGTACAGTTGTATATCTTAGGGCATTTGTGGCAGTGGCAATGGTCCGATTCCGCCCATCTGTAATACCAATCTCCTTAGAGTGTGGAGTTGTATCGAAGATGAGTCGCGAATATAAAAATAAATTTTTTAATTATTTGAAAGACATACAGAGAAATACATAATGCACTGAAGCTAAGGAAGAAGGGCACGTTAAAATATAGCACACAATAGGGGAACAAATGACAGCTCAATAAGAATTTTTCCTTGCAGCTTGGAAAGAAATTAGTTTTTATTCTAAAATGTAAAAAGCATATTCAATTATTACCTGTTTTCGCATCCCTACAACTCCTGACGCCAATTCAATTTTCAATATAATACAACAATAAATACAAAAATGCAAATTTTGAACACAATTTTGCCTGAAGTAAAATAGAAATTACTAATATTAAAACGGAAATTGAGCTAAGTTAGGGTATGCCATATACAAAATAACAGTAGAGTGCCTTTAAAGTTTAAAATTTAACAGCTTTTCGTGAGTAGGCTGCAGTAGTCTAAAGCGATATATGAAGCAAGGGGTGCAGAAGTGGAGTGTGATGCAAACAGATTTCTTTTTGAAACCCCCACTCGCATATTACATGGAGGTATCTATGCATGTGTCACTGTCACTTAGTTCCTCCGACGTGTGTATAATATTTTTTCACGTGGAAGTGGCAGGCCATGGTCTCCGTAGTGACACATTGAACACGCCTAGCTAAGCTTAATTGCAGCATTTGCATGATTCGTTCACAGCTGCTGGGCATAGAAGCCTATGAAATCTTAAAACAACATTTGCTGCACTCTTATCGCTAAAAAGTCGGAACTTGAAATTAGTTTTTTATTTCGATAAGCGGAGGACTTAATTTGAATGAATAATAACTACATAAAGGATTACTCAAGCGTAGCTGGATATATTTGGATATGTTTAGACATCTAATTAGGCCTAATATGCTTGCATTATGATTGTATCTTGAAGAATTTATATTGCTCATTAATTATGAGTTATGACTTTATAGAGATTAGCATTGTTTTGTATCAGTAGACTAGGCCGTTACAACTGCATTGCCAAGGGTAACGGTAAATCAGCTCGTAGTAGCAACGTACAGTAGCATTTGTTTTGTATTTGTTCATTCTCATACATACTTTGTAAACATTTCTGTATATTAACACATGCGTAGAAGTCCGTATATAAAGAAATTAATATTTGCAAATAATGTTCTACATTCAAATACACATTTTTTACTTTTATATATATTACAAAAATTATCAATATTATCTGAATTCATGTCACAACAAACTTTCTGAAATTGGATGTCCCGCATTCATGAGCGCTTCGTTTCTATGTTTAGCATACATAAGGGCCGCCCGATAAGTATTTAGCCTCACCACATAATAGCGCCAGTATTGCAATGGAAATCTACTACAGTGTAGTATATTCTCGCAGGCGAAGTGTCGGTGTTGTAGTCTTGTTTTAACCGACATGTACACGAGTTAAAGATAAATGGAAAAAGATCAATTTCGGCCAGTGATTCGATTATTGCCTTTGGTAGAGAAATCGCGTAATCGCAATCAATCAAATGACCCAAGTTGAAAACGCCTAGCATGGAGAATAGAGGAACAAGAGTCCACGATGTCATATTGGCAGATCGCCGATTGCATGAATAATATTCTGTATGAAATATTGGTCAGAGAAAGCTGTCGGTACGCTGTGTACCGGGTTTTCTAACTCCGGACAACAAGCACAACAGTGAATTTACATCACAGACAGAAGTTTTTCCATCGTTTCGTGACCGCCGTCAAAACAAGGATTCACTGGTGCACACCAAGGACTAAGGAAGAGTGGAAAACAGTGGATTTCATCCTATGAACCTATTCCGAAAAAAGCCAAGACTGTGCTATTGGCCTTAAAGGCGACGGATACGTTTTTGGGGATTTATAAAATGTGATTTACGTCTACTAACTGAAGAAGGGAACAATGGTCACAGGGCTCTAATATATGGACGTGCAGAAAAACACCATGACAACACATCGATCCGTTTCAGCCAAATTCATTAATATTCATTAATAGCAGTTAGCCTACTAATTGCAGCCCCATCCATCGCCTTTTCTACATTTGGCTCCGTGCGACTTATTTTTGTTTTCAAATTTGAGAAAGTCCCTCACCTGGCAGAATTTTGAGTCGATTTGATATTATCACCGAAACGGAGGCCTACTTTGTAGATCTTCTTAGTGTAATTTTCCGCTTTTATTTTGTAGACTAAGTACTTGTCGGACCACCCTCGTATGCCCAGAGAACAATTACTTATATTTAAACTTAGATAAACACCACTGAATTTTAATAAAAATGGCAATAATATACTCTAGTCTTTACAAGACGTTACATACTGCTAAATATTGCCATCTTCCATTCAGCGATAAAAAGTATAATTTTAGAAGAAGTTGTTAAAACTTGGATAGGTAAGCACAAGTAAGGAATATCGCCACAGAATCCCTCATGAATTTGTATTCGTTAAGTACTCGCTAGATACTGACAAATAAATAATATGTGAATATGAGCTGATAAGCTATTAGCGGTAGAGGAAAGTCAAATACCTAGCTATTTATGTTGTCTGGTAAAATTCTAAACAAAGCGTAAACTTTATAAAATATAAAAGGATGTTGAGAATAGGAATATGCGAACTGGAATTTCTATATATCACAAATATTTAGACAAACATTTTGAAATATAAAATGTAACGAAAAGTAAACAGAGTGAATGACGGTTGGATTTTTGTCTTAACGTTCGTTCTTTTGTTCTTAACTCGCAGGAAATGTAAGACACTTTGCAACAGGATTGAGAGCCGGGAGGCATAAGACAAATACAAAACTACAAACAATTTTTGAGTAGATACATTTGGGTGCGTTCGTTTACTTTAGCAATGGTTTGCCGCAATATGGCCGATTTGTCTTACCCCTCATTTCAATAATTTTACGCTTCGTACATTTACGTTTTCGATTTCACTTCTCATTCGTCTTTACATACATATTGCGTTAACAACACATATTTATATTTCACTTAAGATATTACCAATGAGGTAGAAGTTATGTTTAGAAACAGAAAATTTGTGTATCTTATGAAAATAAAAGGATTATGAAATGAAGCATTTCTACAACTTTAAATCCATTTAAAGAACCAACAGCTGAAAAATCGAAGGCCAACGAAGTCTTTACTTCATTAATAAGGTCCACCAATTGGTATCAAAAAGTTATTTTTATTAGTTAGGAACCTTTTAACATAGCAAACAAAATATAATTATATCTTTAAAGAGTCAAAATTAAAAAAACAATAAAGAAATAAATCATCTTATAGAGAATAATTTCATTTTTACACGCCAAAAATCACAACGATGAGTTTATTTTCTCACGTTGCGTGTCTGCCAGACTGTCTGGTTCATGGTGCGCCATATGTTTGCCTAGACAATTTCACTTATATTTTTGCATTTTTGTGTTTTCATATTTGTGATTACGTTGCTTTTCTTATACTCAAATAATGAAGCAATACCCAAAAGAGGTCAAAGTTTCGTTAGAATTACAAATATAACAGGGTTTGTGTTGTTTAAGAGGGTGTTTCATTTCGTGTATTCTATTCGCTTGGGTTGGTTTTTCTGTATTGAAAATAATATGAGGTAATTGTATATTCAATACAAAATTTTTACGTAATTGTTTAAATTTTGCGTTGTATGTAAAGGAACGGAAAGCTATAGACTTAAAGCTTTTAATGAAAATAAATCATTTTTTTTTGGATCCGATTAATGGATAGAACAAGTAGTTTAAAAATTTAGATGTTTTAAACAGATTTTAAAAATCTGGCAACATGTTGCGAGTGTATAATGTATGAAAATGTATGAATTCCTCAACGAAAATTTCCAACACATCTATATCTATCCCTTCTGGGTTTTTACAACAATGACACCAGTCTGAAGAATATTATTCTTATTAATATATTATATATATTTATGTTATCTATATTATCTATATTATGTATATATTAAAGCTGCATATTTTTTAAATTATATAAAATCACCAATTTGCGAGGGCGGTCCCAAAAGCGAGACATCCGCAAGAGATATTTGCCATTGCGAGTATATTCTCTAGGCGATTACTGTTGAAATTTCAACCATATCGCACTGATAGCTTTGTTTTGATCTCGTATAGAGAGGTCACTTGCCGCGTAGAAATTTTAGTCGAATGTGAAGGTTATCGCCGCAATGAATGCTTCCGTTGAAGACCTCCAGAAAAAATTTTATCAGACGGGTTGAAGAAATTAGAGAACTGCTGGAATTAGTGTATCGAGCTTAAAGAATTATCTTGAGAAATGAATTGCCGTTTTCCAAAATTTTCATTTTACTTTTGTAGACTAGAGTAAAACTCACGCACCAGGGGGTCCCCGTACGATCTCGTACAGTTGCGTATATATTGTTAGAGGGAACCTATTATTTTCCAAAATTAATTGAGTGCGGTTAATTAGCAACGCTAACGTCTAATTGTTTATTTTTTTATGTGTCTATTTTGAAATTGTTTTCGCTCATTTTACCATGGTGACGCCAAGTTCTGTGGTCCATACTAATAGGCTGCACAGTTTTTTTTGGCGACAGGAGAAATTTTAATTGTGGTTTGGGTTGTAATGCCAACGAAAAGAATGCGCCCCGTTACCTATTAATCAACGGGGGAGTTAAAGTAAATATAAGTAATTAATACAGACAATAAATTTCATAGCAATTGACGTAATAATACATTCAAACACGAATTTATATCTGACTTTAAATTCCATACACATATATAATATATATATATTGCTTAATTGATTAATTATGTGCACGCCTGTAAGTATAGTTGTGTATCTCCATAAAGGGCGTTCAACGTAAGCAGTTATAAACAAATTGTGTTGCGAATTTAACCGCCAATCTTATTTCGTTACATAGGTACTCACCCGCGTCAGGCTATGCACTAAACTACTTTCAAACGGGTATAAAACTTTAGTGACCATCATTCATCTTTCATTTTATGGACTGCTATGCCATATGTTCTACAACAATATTTAAGCACATGTTGACTTCATTATTACACAACATGTAAGAGCAAATAAGAATATTTTGGTTGACTTCATCTTAATCGAATGGTGGTTTAAATTTGTCGAAAAGGAGTTAAAACCGAAATATATTCTGTTAAAGGTTAAATGTTTTTGCAATGATAAAAACTTGCAGAAACGGTCTCGGACAGGGTGAAGTACCATACTTGTTTGTTAATTCTCGACAACGAGTTATCACTAGCGACCCTTAGTCGGGTGAGGGTAACTTGAGGGTTTGGGTTTGGGTAACTTGGGGTGAGGGAGCTTTGAGGCCTGGTACGAGTATCTGTATTATAGATAAATTAAGGCGGATTTTTACTCTCGAGGATAATTCGATATTTCTTAATTAAAAGAAAAAAATAATATCTTCCCTAACTAGTTGTAGACTTTCTTAAAAATATTTTAGTTCCAAATTAACTCAAGTAACCTGCTCCAACATTTTCATTAAAATATCTTTGTTAATGTTAAACCTTTGGATATGAATATAGATTTATCTACTTTAAAGTCAATATATAAATGCCTTTAAAGGTATAGAGCAATATCTCTCCATTTCGGTTCAGAATCACACTTTTGTTTGGAATTTCACTAATATATTACATACAGGTATGTCACCATATATAAAGTATAAAGGAATCCTCAGTGACCATCATTTTGTTGGATATGTGAACCTATGGGACGGTCGAACGATTATTGAAGATTATAAGGCAGAATGTTCACAGAATTTTGTCAAGATGATGCATTTATCGAATGAAATATACGACATAAAGCCAATCAGATGGACCAATCTACACATTTGGTACATGGAGCTAAGGAAGGTTTGAATCGACCTCGGCTTTGTCAAGGTCAGAGTTGTCAAATATTTGATGCACTATTTGTCCTAAGAAAGTGGTAGAGATGTTGCTAGTAGTTGGAGTAAGCAAATGGAATTCAAAATTGCTTTAAATTTAAAATGTTTCTTAAATGTGGCTAGCTTTTGGATATTCGAGTTAGACTTCATGTATAGGGTTTTGTTTTTTTTTTAGAGAGCTTTCGTACAAGTGGAAATTTCGAACATAATTGTTATACAGGTTATGGGAGGGTTATGACCCGATTTCTCCTATTTGCATATTCTAACATAGAAACATAAATATTTCAAAATTCAAAATTCAGTTCAAAATTCGTTAATATTTTAATTCATCACCATGCTTTGATTAGTTGTATTACTTAAATTGTTTGTGTTTTACAATTTTAATAAATATTGATTTATACTCTCTACTCTCTCTACTCTCTATTAATAACTAACAAATATCCCTCTGGATATGTCTGATGTTCGCTTTCTGAGGTGCTTCAATTAATTCAGTAATCCCTGCTCTTCCTCACTCTCGCCACTGTGAATCTCTCCAAGGCGGATGCCGTGGTAACCAGTCTCCAATGTGACGTTAAATTATACTTACATGCTGGACAACGATTGACCATTCATTGAACTCTATTACAAAATATTGCGTTTTATAGCTATGCTGAGTGTAAGCGCTTCGGTGTTTACAATAATGACGATGCCCATCGATAGATGGGTTAATAGACCATATAGAAGGATTATCCTCTCCAGCATCACTCTGTGTCAACACTTTACCAGTTCGGGTCAAATCTTTACCCACCTGTAACTCTCTCTCTCGCTTTCTCGAGCACTAACGTCATTTTAGATATGTTGGCATGGTGAACCCACTAAAACGGCGTATTAATAAGTGGTGCAATCTGGGCATTGTCGCATTAATTTAACCTAATTACGAATTTATACCCCATACTGTTCTTCTTTACAACCGGCGAGGTTGAACTGAAAGATGGCACCCGAATTGTATACTACATCGAATGGCGTGATGGTCTTTCGAATAATTCGCACCATCAGTATGTGTAAGTATGAGATGCGTTATAAATGACAAGGACAATGAATAAAGGACAAGGGGATACTCAACTGAACTCAACTGGAATTAAAAGAAATGCGAACTCGACACATTCGTTTTTTATTTAGTGAACTCAAATGTTAAGCTTTCTGTTTCAGATAAACATATTTATGTATTTGAACTGCTTTGAGTTTTAGACACGTAAGAGGAGAGTAAATAAATCATTTTCGTAGAGATGCATCTAGTTAACAAGCAAGGAGAACTCCTTATCGTGGTAACAAAACCTGCTTATATTTCGACAAATTTCTGTTTCTGTTCGTACATTCAGCTTTAAATATATGTACTCCAGTAAAAACATACCGAATTTTAAACCCCTTAATGTGTCAATGGTGTTGAAGGAGAACTTCTTCCGAAATCTTTTATATGCATAACCCACTAATGCAGCTTTAGGAACAATCAAAATATGTACTTATGTTCTCTATTACGTCCAATTTATTTTCTTTATGAAAAATAGCTATTTTCAATAAAACTAATAAAAAATTAAAATTTATTGCCCCAAGTTTAGAAATCTTATTTGTATAGTGATACTTGCGTTCAATTTTCACCCGACCATATTCTCGCGAGTACGCAAATATGAGTAGCCAAGCAATTTTTTTAAATGCGCAAGCAATTATATTTGCATTAGTTTTTAACTTAACTTTATATTTCGCCAAAATCGCAAATCACCGCCGCCATAAATTTTGGAAAATGTATAGAATTTGCGCCCGTTTTCTTTTGATTTTTTCAAATTTCTTTAGAGTTGCAACATAACATCCCTTTTATGATACGTATATACCGTTCATCATTTTGATGACATTCACTTGTTCATGAGTGGCCATTAAGATATGGGGCTCAATGGCAATCCGAGAATGAATGCCTCGGCAAGTGGAGAACGTCCGAAGCAGCTCAGGGTAACTACGAGTCATTAGATAGAAAAGAACATGGTCTTTTGCAAATTTCGATTTTTATATTCAACATAAGTGCCATCAAGGCTAATATTGTGCAACGATTATATCGATCTACAACTTTTCGACACCATTTCAGTAGTATGTTTGATCTCTTGGTCAGAAAAGGCTTCGGCTTAGGTGATGGCTTTCTAGCGATCTTTATTTTGAGGCCTGAGGATAGGTAAAACATCACTGATGCTAATTTCGCCATCGCTTTTATTGATTTGAGACACAGTGAATCTGCTTATTGGGAATGCGCGGTGAAACCATACGATACACATAGTTTTCAACTCCGGTTCGGCGCGTAACAGCCTAAGTGGTTTGGACCGAGCTAATTAAACTAAGTTTGTAACCTATTCGTTTTGTAAGTTAATACCAATTTAATACACAAAGTGACGTCAATTCATTCTCCATTTGGCCTTTCCAAGGCACAAGGGTCTTCCTCTTCCTTCAGTACCACCAGACGACAACTGAATTAGGTAGATGTCGTCAAAAGCATGTATGGCTCTCGTTCTACCTGACCTGATACTCCCGTTGCTTAAGTGTTGTAGAAAACGGCTTTTCTCGGGTACTTTTCTAGACGCTTTTTTAGACATCTGGATATATTCTGATCAATTGTCATTTTAGAATAGACTCTTATATGTATTCTTAGTAAAACGAGTCTTAGCAAAGAGTTGTTTGGAGAACTATGCAGAGCTATACATATTCGGCAATGGAATGCTTATTCCAATATCTTAGATTACCTCATTCCCGGAAACATCAAAAGTTGCCAACTCTTCGATTATGCTTCCTATCAGTGTTAATATATACAACTAATTATTAACAAAATAACTATTTATTTATAAGAAGGAACACACCAATAATATAACCGAAATGATAAAATGACTTTTATTTATATTAAATCTATATTATCATCTGTTTATAAATAATTTAAAAATCTTTCTATTATTTCTCTGTTTTATTTTCGGAATTGAGGGTGGGGAAAATATTCAAGCCTGTGATGCTGATACTTGCTTTGTTAGCTGCCTATTTGCACGTATATCATGGCTACAACAAGTTAACCGAAGCTGACACAGACACTTTTCATTGGGGAGCCGATTTAAGCATCTACTTGCTGGCCATGAGTAATCCCATGTATAATCCGATTGATTACTGTTGGATGAACTTAAAGCGTGTAATACGCTAATAGTCTAAAATGTGTCATGGAGAAGAAAGGTAGGCTTCGTTCACCCCTAGTTCAAGCCAGGTAGGTTGTCTGTCTGCGGTTTTGTGAGGAATAACTGGATATTAGGCCTGAATAGAGCTGGGTTTCAATTAGTCACGATATGCATCCCATCAGCTGCTCGTAACAAATATTTTACTGCCAAGTAATTGCAACAAACCTATTTGCATTTTATCTTTTTACTGCTCTCTTGAAGTATTACCACCACCTAATACCAAATGCCTAATATATAATATTATAATATAATAGTATATGCATTACTTTACATAAAATAACCTAAAGTTCCACTCAACTTTTAACTTTTCGATATGATTATTATCGATATATCGACGTTATTACGCATGAGAGGCCATATCTTGAAAGCACTATTCGAGAAAAGCTTTATCCCAATATCTTAATTGATGCTCGCTTTATCTACTTCAAAGTGAAAGTATCAGATGAAACTTATAATTGTATTATATGAGAAGTAGGCGTGGTTATTATCCGATTTAGTCCATTTTCGCAATGTGACAAAGAATGCAAGTATAATGTCACACACCAAATTTTGTTGAAATCGGCTAAGGCGTTCTTTATGTTCGGGATTTCACCAAAATGTGGGCGGTGCCACACCCATCACCAAAACTTTACACGAATTCCAATGCAACCCATCCGTATAATATTTGCTGTAAGATTTTATCTTTCTGACGCGATCCTTCAGCGATTTAACGCACTCTTAGTAGTTTTCAACATAACTTTTGTATGGGAGGTGGGCATGGTTATTATCTGATTTCTCTCATTTTCTCAGTGTATGAGGAGTTGCTAGAGCAACTGACTCGGAGCAAGGTTGATTGATATAACTTTAACCGTTATAATTTCCGAAGTATATATATTGAACATATTAGGGGCTGGGGCCATTCCCACTTTTACAACAGTTTTTTCCCACAGATGCCGCACCCTACTAGGATCCTCTGTATCAAATAACACGTTTACATCTTAATTAGCTTAGTTATAAGCACTTTGTCTGTTTTCCATTAATGGCATTTTGTGGGCGCGGCAGATATCCAATTACGCCCATCAGCAATACTAACCGTCTTACGGTGACAAGGAATACGTGTACCAAGTTTCAGGAAGATATCTTAATCTCTACTCAAGTTATCGCTTGCGCGAACGGTCATACGGGCAATTGTTGTAACATATTGCGAGGGTATAAAAATATCAGACATTGTTTCATCAAATATTAATTTTTATTTTTTTAAGTAAATACAAACTTAAAAATAAACTTAAACTTAACGAGAGTATAAAAGTCTTAATCTAATATCTGTTATCTATTAGTCATCGTCTTCATCTGATATCGCTAAATCTTTCACCAAAATGTCGCTTGCGTAGTCCTATTTTGGGGTCGGAATCTATGGACGTATTGTTGCTTTTGTTCCATCGTCGTATGTGGTCAGAATTTCATCAGGTTTCGTTGTTCCTATTTCCTCCTCAAGATCGGTTGTGGCTCTCAGATGCTGCTGTGTTAACTTATATTCCATAGCCCTTGCCATTGCATAATGCAATGCTGCTTCCTCTGTACGTTTCATATCAAAGACTGTTATAAGCTGTCTGATGAGAGACAATTTGTCGTGTAGATAGTCGCAACGCTGTTTACGCCGAAGCTCCTCCTCGCTATTAATAGCTTTATATTTAACCACTAAGCACTCCTTAATGCGTTTGTAGTCTTCAGAGTCTGCGGACACATTAAAAATCTCTTCACCGAGTTCTCGGAAACTTCGTGTCAGCTCCTGAGTCTGCTTAAAGATTGGGATATATTCTTGAAAGTATCCATTGTATGAATCCATATATTGTTGACTCTTTTCGTAGCTTGTTATTTCCGTATAACGGGATGGTGATGGATGATTCCGGGAGGTGGTGAATAATATGTCCGTGCAATTATCAACGGCAGTATGATTAATACTTCGTTTTTTCATCGGTTGTGGATCAACGTTATCCACATTTGGTCGCTTTGATGTATTACCACCTTTTATGAGTTCACCTGAGGTGTCAGGTCTTCTAAAATTCTGTTTCTTGCACGTTCTCAGCTGGTGCAGCTCCTTCTCTGTATAGTAAGGCCAATTCTCATTGACTTCTGGCCAGATATTAAGACGCAAACTATATACGTTGTGACTCATATGTGCCATAGTTTTGAGCACAGTTTCGATCAATGTTTGCTCACAACTACGTAATCCTTCTATTTGTACGATTGAGTGCATCTCCTTCTTTGTGTATGAGTTAAAAGCCAACAGATAAACAAGTCGTTCACGTAATTTAAGTGACGATATATCCGCTAATTTTCCATCTTCATTTTCAGTCTTAACGTCGGGTTTGGTCGTAATTCCAATTTGAGGGTTTTCTCTTATGAATAACTCACTTCCGTCACCGCGAAAGGCGCTAGATTTGTAGCTCGTTGTCCAATTTCCGTAGACTGGGTGTATCCTCCTCGTTGGGCTCGCACCGATGTCATTTCGTTTGACATGTTTAGCGTTGTTTTGAGATGCCATGGTTCTTGTTTATTTTGCTTGCGGTTCAAAATTTCACGTGTTGCTCGACAAAATTCCGTCGCAGTTTTGATTTGTATAGCAACATAAGACGACCTTATATACGTATCAGGTACGGGTACATGCCTTCCCTCTGCCAGACTACCTCTTTAGCTTTTTGTTTTCTTTTATAGGTAAAAACATAACGGTATCTGTGTTCGAAATCCTTACTTTTTCGGGTCATGGCCATTGGCAAATAAAAAACAGGTATTTTGTTTTAATATTCTTTCCAAGTTGTCCTTGAAATCCTTGATGAGAAACCAATTTCAAGAAAAATGACCTTCAAGAAATGGCAATTTATGTCTTTGTTTCAAATATTGTAACGTGGTAATTGTTTCTTAGCAAAGCAAGGTTGCTCGGCTAAGACGATTTGTATTCTTGTTCGTAAATGTTCGTAAAAAAAAAGAAATGAAAAAAGAAAGCCCTTTCATTTTGAAAATCTTTTTAAGGTTGTAATTGCCCTCGATTTCAAATGAATATATATAACATGTTCGGAAATTTGATTTCGTCATCCATCTCTTGTATGTATTATGTAAATATGTAAATAAATATGCAAAATAAAATAAATATTTTAGAATATGGTGAATACGGAAAAAAATTATCTAATGAAAAATATCTTTTGTACCGCATGGATGAAGCTTTCAAAAATATTGAATAGGAAATGAAATGGAATGTAGAAAATTGCCCACTGGAGTCCGTGTGAATACAACGGGCTACATCAATAGAGAGTTTTCCAATTATGAGCACCAAAAGTCTCCGTGTATGAAAACATAGTCACAGAATTCTTAGGTTCAGGGCAACCGTCATTGTCAAGGGATTATGATAATTTTGCAAAAAGAAAAAACATACACAGGAACAAGTAAACCTAAGCATTGGAAAACCCCAATATGCTGCAATACTTTTATCCTTCTAATTATTATTTTAGAATGAAAACAAAACAACTTTTTACTAATTATTGTTTTATTAAAGGGCGCGATCTAGAGCACAACACACCCTTGTTACAAAAACTACCGCAATTGATTTGAAATAAACAGATACATAAATTATTAACGTAATTTTTATACTCTTGGAAGATGTTGCAACGGAGTATATTAGTTTTGTTCATCTTGATGAAACTTCGTATATGTGTTCTTTGTCACCGTAAGAAGGCTCGCTTTGTAGAGGGACGTAATCGGAAAACTGCTAAATTTGGATAATCCTGGAATTTTATTACGATATCTCACAGATCTACCGGTATTTTCGGTAAGGAGTCACTCATATTCGCAGTGGTCCTTACATTGAGTATGTTGGAGCGTAAAAAGTTATATACTGATTTCGACTATATTTACACATGTGATGGCATATCTGGCAGGCACTTTTTGTTCAAATCGCTCATCGTCCAAATTTTAGAAGAATTCTCTGCAGCTCTTCCGTACCATATTTTCTGCAAAATTTAATTCTTTTGACGTGTTTATTCACCGAGGTAACGTACTTTTAATAGTTTTCAACATAACCTTTGTATTTGAGGTGGGCGTGGTTATTATCCAATTTCACTTATTTTCCCAGCATAGGAGAACGTTCCAGAAATTTTTGCTCTGAGGAGGTTTGAATAATATTGCTTTAACGGTCTGTGAGATATGTACCTTAAACCTGTTGGGGGCGGAGCCATGCCCACTTTTAAAACCTTTTTTACCCACAGATGCTCCGCCCTACTAGGATCCCATCTGCAATACCAGCCTTCATACGGGTGCAAAGAACACGTGTACCAAGTTTCTTCGAAATACTTAATTTTACTCAAGTTATCAATTGCACGTGAGGACGGACGGACGGTTAGGTGAACTATACTAATATACTCTGATGCAACATGTTGAGAGAGTATAAAAACAGATAAATTATAACAGATCAAACGAAGTTATTCTACATTTGGAATTTCTTCAGCAATTTGAATATAGTGGGTCCATTTAAGGTCTCTTAATATCTTTGACTCATATAATCTACACGCTTTATACCTTTTGTTTGCTTGGGGAAGACGATAAAATAAAAATTAAATATATTCAGAACTATTATTTATTTATGGCAGTAGCATGTAAATAAAGGATTTGAGGATATTGCATTTTAGACGAATATATTGTGTCAAAACCTTTAATTTATTAATTTAACTTTAAACTATTAACTAACCGTTTAATAACTGAGCAGCTACACTTTAGAAGGCTTTTGAAATATTCATTTAAGATTTTGCTGTGTTATTTTTAAAAGTATAGACTAGCGTAATATGAAAAGAAAAAATATTTTTTTGGAAATCTTGCACTAAGTGCGCCCCTTAATTAAATATGTCATCGAATACTTGGGACCACGGTTCATTTTATATAGACAATTATGCAAATTTCTATCGGTTTGAAAAGATATTAACTAACAAAATAAAACTGTTTCTTTGCCTTTGCTTTTCGTTACTAAACCTTTTGGTACATATATTAATTACAATCCGACCTTGAACTTACCAAATTTCAAATATTTTTGATTTTATATATTAGCATTGCAAATGCACCTTCGTAACAAGGAAAGGGTTGTTAAGGAGATATAGCACAGCCATTGCTGCGTGGGATTTCTAAGCTTTATTTCTTTTCTTAACTATAGAAAATGTATAATAGGCCTTTCGAATAACAAGTAAATAAACCTTTTGTTCCACTATATTTGTGATATTTTTTTCGTGTGGCCGACCCTTAGACTTTTCTTCCTACCACTAAATAGCGAATTTCATGCCCATATGTGTAGATAAGAAAGGGCTGAAAACAAACTATCTTGGCTTGAACTGAAAAGTCAGAATCTTCTATGTTAAGAATATATTATCACCATATCGCTACACAAAAAGATACATTTCAAACTCTTCAGTCAAAAAGAATGAGTTTAATTCACCGCAAATATAGGTGCTCAAATAAGGTACATACACATCTCCCACCTCGCTCAATAATGCTTAACACCCCACATATACTTGCTGCATGGCACAATATTAATTTCCCTTAAGTAAGTTCCCTTAAATATGGTAATAGAGAGTATAAAATGCCCTGCTCGCAAGAAAAACAAAATTCTCTCAAAATTAAGATAATTAATTTTTCATAAATTTCAATTTAAACGCGTCTACGTGCTGTTATGCCACGTATATGATATGATAATAATTCAAACTTCTTATATACTCACTAACCTATACATTCAATTTAGAAGATTAAGGAGTAAAATAAATAATAAATGCTACATGTCTCATTTAAATATATCAGGGTAACGTGATACATATTTCAATAAGCTGTAAAGAAGAACTTCGTTATTTTATTTATATGCTTGGTCTAAACAATCTCTTTAAAAAGTGCTTAAAGAATTATTTTTAGGCCATCTTCACTAGTTAGTATACTCTTGAGGATTTCTTAATTCCGATGTTTACAAAAAATCCACATCGTTCCGATTTCGGTAGACCTATCGGTTTTGTCGAAAAATAAGATTAAGGTGTTTAAAAATCTCTTTGCTTATGATCTCATGCTGATTTGGAGTTCGAAAAGAGAGTTTTCGGTTCTAAATTTCTGTATGGAACTTAAGCAATCATAGAAAGAAACTCATATAATCATATAAACTCATAAAAAGAAAGAAAGAAGAATTTAGTATGTTTAATTCGAGGAATAAAAACACAATTTATAGTCCTTTTGTTTATTTTCCCTGAAAGAAACTAACTTCAATAAAACAATAAAACAAGCTGAGGAAATTTAGAGCTTATTTTCAAATAAAATATAAAATAAATAATTGCCACTCAGTATTTTGATTTTCATTCATGACTGTATCCATAACTTCACTGCCTGTGCAATTAAGCAAGATTTATCCTAGCAAGATTTGAGCCGTTTAGTAGTTTGACAAAAATACTTGGTTTACTTCGCAGTTAACTAATGTTTAGTTGGCACTGCTTAACCCTTTATGACAGCTCAAGTTCACAGGATGCGACCTTCATTTAATGAAGCCTGTATTTATGAACGAAAATGAAATGAACTGGTGTTGTAAAAATGGCAAAATGTCTGTTATTTAATTTTAATTACTATATCTTAAAAAATTCATGCAAGCTGAATAACGAAAGTGATAGGAAATGTGAACATTAAACTAAAAGCTACAAATTAGACTAGCTTAAGGCTAAATGGTGAAAAAAAGTGCCAATTTCAATTAATCTGTATGAATTATTTAAAAGTCAGGCACAAATAAAAATATTTAAATTTCAATTAACAGAAATTTTCTCAAAATGCTTGGGACATCCAAGTTAGAAGAGTTGGACTAGTTGTTAGGAGATACTTAATAAGCGGTCAATCTGTGGAATATTTTAATGAAACTCGCAGAGCCTATATTTCTGATAATAACGTGCCTTTGTGTCAGAAACGGGTAACCTCGGGTCAATACCTCCCTGACTAATTTAAGGATCTTCAAACTTCGGTAGCTTTTGTACTGTATATATCGGATAATATTTAAGATTTCTTAACAAAATTAAGTGAGCACATGTGCCTGAATACCCTATGATATGGTGGCGAATTATCTTACCCCCATTTACTATATATAACAATTGTTGCTATTCTAGTGTACTTTATGCCGAATCTGTCGGTCAAATTGTAAGTTATCTGACTAAAATTTCATGGAAATATGCTCTCAAACATTCTTTAGGTAATTGATGAAAGTAAATGGGATAGCTCAGACCCAATACACCAAAAATCCTATTGACGTTATTCCGTTTATGTTGGTCAGTATGTGTGATATTTTATTGAAATTAAATTGTATAGCCCACCTACCCTATTATAATTATTTTCGCCACTCTGGTTGACTTTTTCCTCATATACCTAATATATTAAATTTCATTCCTTTGGTTGAGTTTATATCTCATAAACATTATGTCATCAGGTGGTAAAAAGTGGTGATATAAAAATTTTCACAGCACTAGTAATGATTACTATAGTTATTTGTGTTAGTAATGTTAGGTTAGAAAGCAAATTGTAATAAAGAAGCTAAGTGAGTCTTCTACCCAAATTATAAGTTAATAGGATTATCTGAAGGAAATGATAGAGTGTTGAATTTTTAACCAAAATTTCACAATATAAAGTTTTTTCAGCACCTGAAAGTTTGTGAAATTTGCGAATTGCGTGGGTATAAAATATACAGTTACTAAGCCGTTGAACTGCTTTCTAACTTTATCAGATTTGCTTCGCAGACCACGAGTTGTATTAATGTCACAGCGACAAAGAAAGGGGCTCATTAATATTAACGCATGTTAAACGAAAATAAATCAACTCCTTAATTTGTGGCATTTTGATGAAGCAATGAATATTCGAAACGATTTGTTATGACTGCCTCAGTCGCTGAGCTAACAAATGCCTGTGACCGATTAGCCATGAGAGTGTGAGAATGATTAATTGTCTTGCGCTTTTATAAATAGTTTGTATTTATATTAATCCTGCT
The DNA here is from genome assembly GCA_021498325.1 of Bactrocera minax. Lineage (NCBI taxonomy): Eukaryota > Metazoa > Arthropoda > Insecta > Diptera > Tephritidae > Bactrocera > Bactrocera minax. The sequence continues at coordinate 3,011,955 of JAKEEE010000024.1, forward strand.
GACACACTGTCAGTGCTCTTCTGCTAAATGTGTTTGAGGTTTAGTATTGAAATTGAAGGTGGTTAAATGTCAAATGACTACTTTTTCTGTAGTGTGTATTACAACTCTCTGTATTTTAATAGTACATTACAGAAAATGTGCTGGAATAATAAAGTTTCGGACCGCTTTTTGAATTTCATCAAACATATTTATATATTTTTCAAAACTGTATGAAGTTTAAGGTATCACTCACTGAATTTTACTTCTTGTGATAATGCTCACTTGGTATTGCCGGATATTAAAGCAACCATAGTGTGTGGCTTTAGGGTGTTACTGTGGTTGTTCAGTTACCCATACAAAGGATAAACGAGATGAGAATTTTTTAATATCTCTTCTATAATACAATCTGTTGACATTTTAAGAAGAGTGTAGCATTTTAGTTCACTTAACGGTTCTTTGTAATATCTGAAACTAATTGACCTTAGGCACTCCCAACTTGTTTAGGTTTATAATTAAGTTTGAACTTTTAAATATCTGATCATATCTTACCCTTATGAACATAATATATTATTGTTAGGCCCCTAGGTATTTTCTATCTACGTAATTTAAGACAATTGAATTGCTGCTCTTCATACTTGTATCCTCTCTTCGATATCAACGTATGATTTTCCTAAGCAAGTAAGCAAATATCTACGTGTTCGACTAAAATCATATGTGTAATTGTCTACAAAAAACACGTAGACATTTTATTTAATTTCCGTATTTGCCAGACGTGACAAAGTTGCTGATTCGAAAGAGTTTCACATTTGATGTGTTTCCAACTGAGTGTTTGCGGTGAAGCATCTTATTCCTTATGATTACTCACCATTGGGGTTTTTATGCATTGTATAGTCTATGTGGTGGTGGTTGTATTTGGATTTGTTGCTCAGTAGTGAAATTCCTTAAGCGTTTTAGAAATTACAGCATTTATCTAAAAACAAAATTTTCCAAATATTTTAACTTGTAATCAACCAAGTGAAGTAGAAAACTATTGAAAAATTTAAGTAGCCGCCAAATTCCGAGATATTGGATCTGTAACTATATTTGTTCTCCCTGCCAAGAGATGGTGTAACTTCATTATCATTGTATTGTTTCGATATTCCGAACATGTGTTGAAAAGTTATTGTCCTTGTGCACCTTTTTCATTATATGTAATTCATTCAAGAAGAGTAAACAACAATAATTTGTTTGAAAAAGTGAAAAAGTGTTTTTTGTGGGGAGTTCTCCTTCTTTACTTTAATATGAAGAAAACCCCTGAAAAAAATCCGAAAGTCAACGTATTTTGGTGTAAATTTATTGTGAATATGCCAAAAGGGGTTTCCTCTATTTAAAATTGGAAGACGAAGAACGTCCTGGGCAGCCAAAGAAGTTTGAAGATGAGAACTGGAAGCATTACTCCATTACTCGACGAAGATTGTTACCGAACACAACAGCTAACAGAATATTTGGGAGTCACTCAATCACCCCTTTCAAAGCGTTCAAAGCAACAATACACATTTAAAAACAAAGAAATTGAGTGCCATATTAATTGAAGCCAAGAGATTTTGGAGGCAATTTTGCGTGTCAGAAATGCAGCTTGAACGCTAAAAAACAGAGTCGGTTTTGCTTCGGATTGTCACTAGTGATGAAAAATGGAAAAAATGGATCCATTACGACAACTCTAAACGCAAAAATCCCTAAAAAATCATATGTGAAACTTGGCCAAACAACTAAATCAATGGCGAAGCCGATATTCGGATATCCATGACCGCAAGGTAATGCTCTGCATTTGGTGTATCTGGTGGGATCAGAAGGGCGTGCTGTATTATGAGCTTCTGAAACTGGGTGAAACCATTAACGGGGAATGCTACCGACGCAAACTCAAACTCAAACACAAACAAAGTGAGCGATTCCCGAAAGATGTTCGGAATTTGCAACTAGATACAAGTAACACTTTTCCATTATAATTACGCTCGGCCTCATGTAGCAGACCGGTTAAAAACTATTTGGAAAGTAACGGCTCCGAAGGTTTGCCTCACCCGCCTTATAGCCCAGACCTTGGCGGACCATGAATACGGTTCACATCAGGACAGGGTAACTGAGTATCAAAAATTGGCTTGATTCAATAGGAGATATCAAAATGTATATAAAAGAGGGCGCCAGATAAATTCATCACAAATTGACATGCAAGCCTTCTCGTTGGAGAGATATGCGAGCTGGTCATGGTTATTTGCAAGATATGGTAAAATACTATGCTTATACGAAGTTTAATTCATCTAGTTTTAGTATCTTTTGAGCAATATTATTATAAAAAAAACGCTTAGTTTTCAAGACTTTCAAAAGCACATATATTTCTCCCTAGTGTGAATACCTGCTCTGAAATTAAGTGCTGTAGTTTTATTGGTGACAGAATTGTACCACTTCATGTTTTTATATTTGCTTGAATAACGCCATTTTTGAGTTGAAACGATTCTACTCATATGCAGTCTTAACCTCTTCAGAGTACTAAGGAATACGTCCATTAAGTTTAATCTATATGCTTAAGAAAGAGAACAAATTTTTATTTGAGTCTGAAAAGCTGCTTAGATTTCACCAAATATCTGCGAAATCGCTCTCAAGGTAGATTTCGTTCATCGATAAATTAATGTTGAACATAAAAATATTCAGTGATGAGCCTTATACCATAAGTCAAAGGAGTCAGTAAGGAGTAATGACGAGATGCTCCTCCCATTTGGTTTGATCGCTTCACTTCGGAAAGCATTTTTACCAAGCCAACCAAATTCACTGCATATACTTTCATATTTTGTGCAAAAAATAGTTTAAGATATTAATAGTTCAACAGAGCCATATGGTGCGTACAAATAATGAAAACAAATTGGAATGAAATATGAGATTTTAGCAGAAACCGAATTCTGAGAAATGTGAGAGAAACATTTTGATATACTGAAAGCTTAATAAATGATATACACTCGTGAGGTTTCTTTTATCTAATAAATCAAGCGCAAATCAAAATTTTTTCTCACATACAAATCCAACGTCTTCTAAAATTTTAAGACGGGGATCCTTCTATTGCAATTTAATTTCCACTTAAATATTAAATTTCGATAAAATATATCAGATAATTGTGCGGTAAAATAAATAGCTTGTATACAGTTTAAGTAAGCGAAAGATTTTTCATTATTTCCCTCTCGCAATTAGTCTGGCTTTAGTCTCAGCTCGGGCAGAGGAAATTGCCGAATTTCTTCCGTAATTTTACAATTTGCATTCTAGATGTCACTGACTTACAAGCATTTGGAATACGCATGTAAATAATTGTAAATAATTGTAGAGCTCTTTTGGTATTCCAGAAAACGTTTAACTCACAGCAGAACTTATTTATTTTCTAAGTGCTACTATAAATTGCTCTTTTCATATTAATACTATTTGAATTTAATACTGTATGCTTAACACAACGTCAAATGGGGTTCGTAGAATCATTTGCTTGACTCCATTTGTATTCTTTTTCATTCCTCATTGTAGCGCAATAAATGAGTTTTTAAATCTACAATAATTAAATATTGTTGTGAAACAACAAAAAGCACGATAGACCATAGAATGAAAGATAATTTGTGATGACCATTAAAGTTTTATAATAAATTAAAAAATATTTAACTGTATCGCCTACAGCAAACAAAGTACCAAAATTTTACCGAATTAAATTCGCTAGTCTTGCTCTCGTACTCTAACAACTAAGTCAACACCGCTATCAAAGTTTTTCCAGATCATTACCGCTATGCAATCAACAAAAAAGTGCAGGAATCCTTTTGTTTGGCGCTTTGTTGTTAAGAAATTCCTGGATGACCTTCATAATCGCTTACAACCAAGCATCAAAACTGTTGTGTTATCTCCAACGCAATCCAACACACGAAAATAGGGAGCAAAATCGATTAGCCAAAAGTGATACGTTCTGTTCTTAAAATCGAACGTTCTCGGGTTGAAGTATAAACTTTCTTGTACCGCGTTCTTTTTGATCTTTGGAAAGATTTTTTTGTCTTACTTTCGGCTTGACAACTCGTTTGTTATTTTGCTTATTTACTCTTGTGTATCCTTTTTCTCCGTCAATTGAAACTTTGGTACCAAGATCTTTCTCAACAATCTTCTCTTTAAATAGCTTGATCCAGTTTGGTGCCAAGTCTTTTGTTGGGCTTTAAAACAACTATTTCACCGGGATAATATGTTCTCAACGTTTCATTTATATACTTCTATGTAAACTTTTTTATTGAACTGCAAAATTTCTTGGGTTTTCTAAATGTTCTTTCGAGCTTCCATGAAACCCATTAGTTAGCTTAGTATTAATTACGGAATGAATAGTACAATTGTATTTATGGGATGCTAGTAATACCAATTCGCGAATATCATCAAGTTCGTGCTGGTTCTTAATACGTCCTATAATTTGGAGTAATGTGGAATGAAGCTTTACCGCTTGACCATTGTTTTCATTTTGGAGAGTTGATATGGTTGGTTGGTATTAAACTGACTAGTGAAAAATTCTAAGTTAAAATTCTGCTAAAACTCTAAGCAGTGTCATAATTGCGTTTGATTTCAAGACTTTTTCATTGTCGCTGACGATAGTTCTAGTGTTTTTGAATACTAACAAAGTTTCTAAAAGTGCATTTCTAATATCGATCATAGATCTGGACGCAAAGGGCTTCACCACATAAAATTTAGTTAATTTATCAGCACGGTTCAGAAATAAGTGTTTAGAAATTATAAATTATCACCATGAAGGATTTCTCCCGATATTTCGGGAATAGGAGTATGGTATATCACTAGATTAGGTAGTTTTCGTTAACACATATTTTCTAAACATAATAGTACTGATGGGAAATTTGCTGAAAGTTTTCATGTAACCCTTGATGGACCCGATTGTGATCGTTTGATATTGTTTCCAGTTGGTCATCAGTATTGATTAAATCTAGGCCGAGGAGTTCAGTGTGAATAAATATAACACCAGGATAAACTAATAATATTAAGTTCCACCCAATGTGTGAAAAATAATCTTTGTACTTTTTCTGTATGAGTCCGATTTAGATATTTTATTTAGATTGATTTTCTGAATTTCTGAGTGTCTTTGTTACGCTATTTGATGATACCTCACTGTGCATCGTTTCAGTAGAGTCGAAATCCTTTAAATTATGGGAAAACTGTTTTGACAATGTATCTGCTAGTTCATTTTCACTTCCGTGCTTATAATAAGACTTAGGGAAAAATTCTTCAATGAACGCGTGCAATCTTTTCATTTTGCTATTTGGATTTTTTCCGACATCGCAGATATTAGCGGCTGGTGGTCAGTGAACATTTTGTTATCCTGTATTCCGTATGAATAATGGCAAACTGTTTTCAATGGCAACACATTCCCACATTATGGGAAGTAACTCACGTTCATTTACACCATAATTTTCTTCACTCGCCAAAAGTATTCGCGAAATTCTAGTTTTTGAGTTATATATCTTAAACGGTTGATTATAGTCAGGATATTGAAGTAAAACCTCCTCGGATGCTAAATTATGCTTGATCTTTTCGAATGTACATCGTGCTTCGTCGTCAAAATGGATTTTATCTGTTTCGAAGTTTTTTTTTATCCACCTGCTCGTTTTCATACTAATTGCCCAAGGCCCGAGGCATAATGCCCGAGGCATAATTTTTCGCACCATACCAATGCAACGCACTATTCCAGTTTTAACCAAATTAATGCATAGCATTATATTTACTTCCTTCTGTTACTGTGTGAAAATGGCCGAAATGTAAATACAACCACGCCTACTTCCAATATATTACTATTTTAAACTCCATATGACTCTTTCACTTTACAGTGTATATCTTAATTACCAATAAAGATAGCGGAACAAAGCTTTTGTTAAATAATTATTAATAATTAAGTAATTAATTTTTCGACAAAATTGCAAGCCCGATGCCGAATATATATTACACTGTGAGATATATTATTGAAACTCAGAATGGGTAAATACTTACCCTAATGCCCATATACCTAATAAAAGAACTTTGAAGTTGACTTATGCCATATAATCGGTCAATCTGTTAGGTATCTTAAAGAAACTCAGATAACATCCGTTTTGGTAATAATATGTCGTGACGCCAAAAGTGGATAAAATTGAGTAAAATCCTACTTCTAGCCCCAATCCGGTTGGCTTTATAGGTATTATATTGGCGAAAATGTTTGATGTCTTAGCAAAATTAAGTGAACGTATAATATTGAGTATATGAAAGTTTAATTCCGAAAATATGTGAAATCAGTCGACGAATTACCCCAGCACCCATATTCAAAAGAAGTGTTTGAAAGAGCGTGTACTTGCTATAGTATTTCGATTTTAAGTGAATGTGTCAAACAGACAACAGAAATAAACAAGGGAAGGTTAAGGCAATGCAAATTCTAAAGAAAAAATGCGAAAAACTATCAAAATTAATATAGTGATGACAATGGAAATGTATTAGATCATCATTAAACTTTTTATAAGAAGTATATATCACTAAGAAACTATTTCACTTTTATAAGAGCAGCTTTCTCGGTGGGTTGCCTTTACCATTCCCAAAATTTCTTTGTCTCAAATCTTGGTAACTTGCTTTCTTAAGTCAAATTTATATAACAACTTTTAGTTGCTTCAAGTTCGATTTCCTTATTGAACAGCTTATCATATACATATATACATATTTTCAGTTTTCTTTACTCGTTGTTTGCGAACTCAAAACGATAGCAACATATACTCAAATAAACTTGGGAAATATTTTGCATTTAATGAGAGTAGATTAAACCAAAAGTATGTATTGGTAATAAATCATATTCCATGACGCATTCGAGCGGGTAGAAAAGCCGGATACGTTCATAAACTTACTCGCTTCTAATTTTTGTTTCGCCTTCACTTCATTATTTCACTTGTTATTATACCATCGCAATACGTAGTAGAGAGAGTAAATTTTGTGTTTAACTAACGGCTGTTATATATATATATATTATGTGGATTATATTAAGGATTACGATAGGAGTTTATTTCCGATAATCTATGTTCTCGTCCCTCCGATCAAGAGATATCTCTATGAAACTTGACACCATTAAGAGGTTCGCATCGCAATGGGTATCGGAACCGACCTTTGTCACCACTGTAAGACTGACTATGTTTTCATGTACTCCATAACCTACTGAATCTATGTCGACATAACTTGTTGCGAACATTAAATTTTGTTATTTCATCCAGTTGTGTGAAAGTGAAGGAAGTCTGGTAATACCACGCCCACCCTCGTATAAAGATTATGTTCGAAACTAGTGAAAGAACTATAACTGTCTAAATGACACATCAGAAATATCAAACGCAATATTATAGTAGTCTAGTATTATATAGGGATCAATTTTCTTATCAATCAAATATAATTTGCCAATTGACATAGTAGAGTCCTGTGGTGGACCAAATATGGGTTTGGATCTTCCGATTATATCCCAATAGTGAAAAACTGAAAATACAGTGTAAATCTATGTAACTCCGAGGGTGCCAAATTATTATATTGTAATTAATACTCTATTCGTTCACACATATATAGCTAATATTAAGTATACCACACGTAGAACTAGAAAATTGGCTAAAGAGTACCTGTGTATGTAAAACATATTTCTGAAAAAATTTGTGGACTTTATTTGTAATAAGTAAATGAATTCACAAGATTTATTCAAACTTTATTTCAGTTCATTTACTGAAAATAATTTTTATTATATAATAAAATCTTCACCGAAATTAATGTGCGTAATAAGTTTGGGACTTTTTCCCCATTGAGTTTTTAATGTTTCACTTTCGCGGTAAATATAACTCCAGCAAGGTATTGGGATATTTCTAACAATAAATGAATAACTTGTATTATTAATTTTAGTGCTGTTGAACTGCCAGTTGCTTGCCCTGCATTTTTGTGGTAAGAATTTGCGATTACGCGGTAGTTAAGGAATGCATTCCTTATCAGGTAGATAAGGAAACAAAACAATAGAAGATGACCAAAACATGTTGATCATAACATACAACATAAGCGGCAAACATCTTTATCAGCATAAAAACAACATTATCAGACAAAAACTGAAAAACAACATAATCAGGAAACAAATTTAAAAACAATCATTACTGTACATTTTAGTATAAATAGTCGTAAGTCATTTAAATATTTTGTCATTTAAAATTAGAAATAAAGCAAGTAAAGAGGTGCACGTCGCTGCATGAAAATACTTCGTTTTAAAATATAATTTTTTGATCAACAACAAGTCCAACTTGTTAACTGGGGGCTCAACCGATAGCCATTTTTATTCTACAAAGAATAAAAATAAACAAATCCACGGGAAGTAAGACTTCCAACACTAGTGTTTGAAAAAAGTGTATAATAATTAACAAAAAGTATAGGTCCTGAAACAGCGGATAATACTTCAGATCCTGAAACAGCGGACAACCATAGAATAAACCATAGAAGTTATTTAAACAAAAACTGGACGACTTACAAAATCGGCGAACTTCGAAGAGAATTAAAAAATTCGACATCAACAGAAGAATAAATATAAGTACAACAAACAACATGGAACAACAAGTAGCCCAATTACATGCACAAATCACTGCATTAATGGGGACTATCCAAATCCAACAGGAAGAGTTTTCACGAAGGTTAGCCTCTATAGAACAACGAAATATTACTCAAACAACGGCTATAGTGGACCACGAAGACATCAAACTCAACGTACAAGATCCAAGAGAAATTGACTTGGAACTTTTCAAATCACTACCAAAATTTGATGGTAACCAATCGGCATACAGGTCATGGAGGTCACAAGTGTGGACTTTTATGGAAGCAATAAAAAACCACAGTCATCATCCAAAATATTATAGTGCCTTAGGAATTGTAAGGACAAAAATTACGGGACCAGCAGCTGACATTCTTACAAATCATAATACAAAAATGAATTTTTATTCAATAATTAATCGCTTAGACTTCACATTTGCTGATCAACGTCCTCTATACGTTTTATTGGACGAAATGAAAAAAATTACACAAGGAAGAAGAACGTTAGCAGAATTCCACAGCGAGGTGTCCAAAGCACTTAATTTGGTCCTTTCCAAAATGGAGATGTCTAGCGAACAAAATAATATGGCTATGAAAGATTATGCCAATCAAGAAGCGGTCAGAACATTTATCCTTGGACTGAATTCAAAATACACAAGCGGAACTCTCTACAGTAACAATCCAAACAATCTGGAATCAGCATATGCGATTGCATGTACTATATATCATGACAATCCAAATCAACAATTTGAGATGCAAACTACACCTTCGCGATTCAACCAAAATCATCGTTACAATCCTCGTTTCAACCAAAACCAACCAACACAACCTCACCTACATCGAGAAGACAGACACCATCATCAATATAGGCCAAACGTCAGGATGCAACGAAATGATCAACAATCCAGAAACCTCAACAATCAACAACCTGCACCAGTTCCAATGGACATAGACAGCTCCAAGCAATTTGTGAGTACAACGAGGAACAACAAAACAGTAAGCGATAATTACAATAATAATATATTTAAAAGAAATAGGGAATATAGTAATCAAAATGTTAGTATGCCACAGAACCAAAGAATTAATCAGACTATAAAGAAAGATTTAGAATCAGTAGATTTTTCTAAATATGAGGAACACTTTGAATCAGGGAGCACTTTTTTAGGCGAATAAACGGGTTGCCTTGCATTCAAACAAAATGCGGCCTAACAGGCACACCCGTTAACGTACTAATAGATACAGGGTCAACCAACAATTACATAAACAAGATTTGTAATATAGGAAAATCAATTAAAATTAAACCTTTTAAAACTAAAACATTGCACGGGTTTTCAATCATAAATTCTAAAAAAGTAATTACTATGTATGGACATCATCTAACCTTTTTTGAAATAAATGAGCTTGACGAATTCGACATGATTCTTGGAGAACAAGGATTGCGTCATATAAAAGCAGAAATAAATTTATTTGATTACAGTCTAAAGTATCAAAAAAAGATAGTTCCGAAAATTGAACCAAAAATTAATTACACTATTAATAACGAAGAATTCAAAGTCCAAGTAGGCGAACTTATGCAAAAGAATAATTGTATTAGTGAAACATTGCCTTTCACAACCACCATTCAGGCATCAATTAGGACAGAATCGGAAGATCCCATATGGACAAAACAATATCCATATCCTATGGCTGATCACGACTTTGTCAGGAAAGAGATTGAGAAACTGTTAAAAGACGGTATAATTCAACCAAGCAAAAGTCCTTATAATTCACCTATATGGACTGTTCCAAAAAAGGGTACCGATGACCACGGCAAACCCAAAAGGCGAATGGTTGTTGACTTTCAGAAAATTAACGCTCATACGATTACTGACAGGTATCCTATCCCAGATGTCAACATGACAATCCAAAATTTAGGAAAAGCAAAAATTTTTTCCACAATTGATTTAGAATCAGGGTTTCACCAAATCTTAATTAAAGAATCCGATCGAGAAAAGACGGCATTCTCTGTCAACGGTGCAAAGTATGAATTTATTAGGATGCCATTCGGTTTAAAGAATGCTCCATCCATATTTCAACGATGCGTCGACGACATTCTCAGAGAATACATTGGTAAATTTGCATATGTTTATATCGATGACGTGTTAATATATTCTTCCACACCCGAAGAACATATGGAACACCTAAGAATTATAATCAACGCATTACACAATGCAAATATGAAAATTTCTGACGAAAAGTCAAATTTTTTCCAAGACTCAATTGAATATCTTGGACATATCATAAAACATAACAGGATAGCAGTTGATCCTAATAAAATCGAAACGATAAAAAACTACCCAGAACCAAAAAATTTAAAAGAATTAAGATCTTTCTTAGGACTTGCCAGTTACTATAGGAAATTTATAAAAGATTTCGCTAAAATCACAAAACCATTAACGATCCATTTAAGAGGAGAATTAGGAATGGTAAAAAAAAATCAAAGCACTAAAATGCTCATAAATCTTGATAAGGCTGCAATAGAAGCTTTAAATAAAATTAAAAATGCATTACAAGAACAGGTTGAACTTTTCCAACCAGATTTCTCCAAACCATTTAGTTTAACAACCGATGCAAGTAATTTCGCTATTGGAGCAGTTTTATCGCAAAACCGCCAACCAATCGCATTTATTTCACGTACATTAAATGAAACGGAGCAAAACTATAGTACCAATGAGAAAGAACTATTAGCAATCGTATGGTCTTTGCAAAAGCTTAGAAATTATTTATATGGCGTAGCAAACTTAACCATTTACACAGACCATCAATCGTTAATTTTTTCTATTTCTGAAAAAAATCCCAACGCTAAATTAAAAAGATGGAAAAATTTGATTGAAGAATATGGTGCGAAATTAGTTTATAAACCTGGACACCAGAATGTTGTAGCAGACGCACTTTCACGTCAGCAAATTAATAATACAACGGATTGTTCAGACCATTCACAACCAAGTTCACCCAATGAAATCATAAAAAAAGTAAAACAACCACTTAACTCCTTTAAAAATCAAATAATTATGCTACAAGATAATGAAAGAAATGAGATAATTACTAAAACAACATTCCCTGGTCGATTTAGACATACAATATTTTATAAAGACACATCAGATTTATTAAACAAACTAAAAAGCATTATTAGGCCCAAAGTTACCAATGCGCTTAAAATTGATGAAGAAATAATTTTCCATTTAAAAAATAAGATCACCACTACTTTCCCAACCTGTACCTTTGTGCTAGCCCAAAATCAGTTAATTGACGTTAACTCCGTAAATGAACAAAAAGAAATAGTTACACAAACACATAAACGTGCTCATAGAAATTTTAAGAATAATACGCAGGAAATACTGTTAACTCATTTCTGGCCTAACATTAGAGAAATGTGCAGAAAAGAAACAGTAAACTGTGAAATCTGTCTGCAAAATAAATACGAGAGGCACCCTAATAAGCAACCAATCGGTAAAACACCAATACCAACACACGTAGGTGAATATATACAAATGGACATATTTCATATGAATAACAACATATATATTAGCACTACATGTAAATATTCAAAATACTGCTACATACGTAAACTAGAAAATAAAGTAAACTGTCATGAATACATCGAAGAAATACTATCGCAAGTGTACCCAAACGCTAAATATTTAATGACAGATAATGAAAATATCTTTATCGGAACTGTAGCCAAATCAGTATATGAAAGATTACAAATAACCCATACGGTCACTCCACTTAATCATTCAACATCCAACGCTCAAGTAGAACGGATACATAGCACTCTAATAGAACTGTGCCAAACTCTAGCTGCTGAAAATAAAACCGCGCCGAGTGAAGAACTATTCAACGCTGTACGCCAATATAATAAAACCATTCACTCATCTACAGGATACAAACCCGAAGAAGTATTTTTTAATAGAGAAAAACATCCTGAGATAAAAAATATTTTAAGTGAAAAACAAGATAAAATTTTGCGATACCACAACAAAAAGAGACAAACAATTACTTATAAAACTAATGAAATAATTTATGTGAAAACAGATAGAAGAAACAAGTTAGCAAAAAAATATAATAAACATAAAGTAAAAGAAGATCGTGGGGACACAATCTTAACAGATAAGGGGAAAATTATACATAAAGATAGTATTAGGAAACAAACAACATGTGTAGAACCTCAATAATAATTTTCTTACTTATAAAAATTGTGAGCTGTGACAAAATAACAAATTTAAATAACAAGAAATATGTATTAACAGAGACGGATCTAGCTTTCTTATTTGAAAATTCAGAATATCTCTATCATGTAACTAACCTAACCACAATACTAACACCATACGAAAAAATTAAAAGAAACATGTATAATATAAATGAAAGTCAAGAAGAAATGTTACTAATAAATAGGATAGAAACTTTAAAATCTCAACTAATACCGCATTCAAATAGAGTCAAAAGATCATTAAATTTCTTAGGTTCAATTTTAAAGTTTATAACAGGAACACCAGATCATGATGATCTAATAGAAATAAAATCAGGATTAAACCAATTGATAAAAAATAATAACCAACAAAGAAAAATTAATTCACAATTTGAAAAGATACTCAAGACTTTAGATCCTAAATCAATAAATGAAAATATAATTTTAAATGTAGTATATCAAGAACTTGTAACCATAACAAATACAATTAATTTTGCAAAACATGGAAATTTTTATTCAGGCACTTTAAATCTAAATGATGTTAAAGAAATAATAATTAATGAGGAAATTGATATACCTATAATAAATATATTAGAATACGCAGATATACATATTTGTATGTACCAAAACTCCATAATAACTATTTATAAATATCCACTTATTACAAAGAAATGTAAACTATATAATATTACACCACTAATGTATAAGCATGGGAAAATAGTTATCGATAAAAACATTGCCGAATGTAAACACAAATATACTAGAGTAAATAACTGTAGAAATTATGTAGGAATAAATATATGCACACAATTACCAGAAGATAATTGTACTATACCTTTATTAGAAGATAAGAAAGCCAAATGTAACATTATTCAAGAAAACAATAAGCCTTTGTTAATATTAGATTACGGTCAAATTATTACAGATGGAGAACATGTGTGGAATGAGTATCCTATTAAAGGACCGAACCTTATACAATTCAATATATCTACAAAAATCGATAACAAAACATATTTTAATCATGAACAAGAAATAAAAAATGTAATCCATGCACACACATATGAACAATTAGAAATATTAAGAATACTAACGTCCGACTCAGATTACAAATTCACTAACATACAGAAAATGTATAAGTTTTTAATACCAATTGAACAGCATCCTTTAGAATTTGCTCTTTATTCTATTTTTGTAATCATAACCTTAACTTTAATTATATATTCATGTACAAAATTATATTTATACCAACAACAACGTGCGAATATCAAACGCCGTAAAAACTACGAAGAGGCATACAACATAGAACTTCGTCAACTTACCCAGGCTTCTTGAAATGAGGACATTTCTTTTCAACACAGGGGAGAGTTAAGGAATGCATTCCTTATCAGGTAGATAAGGAAACAAAACAATAGAAGATGACCAAAACATGTTGATCATAACATACAACATAAGCGGCAAACATCTTTATCAGCATAAAAACAACATTATCAGACAAAAACTGAAAAACAACATAATCAGGAAACAAATTTAAAAACAATCATTACTGTACATTTTAGTATAAATAGTCGTAAGTCATTTAAATATTTTGTCATTTAAAATTAGAAATAAAGCAAGTAAAGAGGTGCACGTCGCTGCATGAAAATACTTCGTTTTAAAATATAATTTTTTGATCAACAACAAGTCCAACTTGTTAACTCGGTCGAATGCACGCAAATTCCGCATCACTTCATTACAACTGCCAAAGCTGCCAAAGGAATTCTAGCTTTTTCCATTAAAGGGCATTTAATATTACAAATTTCGTTTAATTTTTTCCCATTTTTCTTTCAATAACCACACTTTAAATTTCGTAGTCCATAATTTTAATTGCGGTTACAAAAATGTTCCGTGGGTTATGAAGGAAGATAATTTAGGATTCATTGTTTAATAAATTCATAAGAAGACAAACAAACAAATACACACATATTCTTATCGAGTATACTTATAAATACTTATCAAATTTTTCCGATCTGATTTCTGAAAATAGACAGCTTACTGCCACAGGGGCTAGTAACCTTTTCGTTGGTAATCCAACCTTTGACAGACAATTGTCGACCTACGAACATCTTGTGGATAAAATGCCGAGGATTCATGCATATTCAACGAATGTGCTGATTGCGGCACAAATGGTATAACCTCCTGTCTGTTGCTGTTGTTTTGGGGTTGGTAGTGATGTAAATAGTACTGGTTTATGAGCTTCAGCATTTAAATGTTGTCCCATTTTGCTGCGGGAGTAACGCATGTTTGTATAAATACTAACGTATGTGTATGTGAGTGATGCCCTGAGATTTGAAATATACACACAGCATGTATAAGTATGTACAACAATAAACAAAACTATTATACTCTTCTTAACATATTGCATAGAAGTATTATTTTCCCCTGTTCAATTTTTTACTCTGAGAATAATTAAATTTCTCATAAAAATCATTAATAAGCATAAAAACTTGACTTCATAGGAAATTACAAGGGTCCATCAAGGGTACATCAGGGTTGTTCTCATATGAAACTGAAAAAGTTTAACACGGATAAATATAGTATAGCATTAATTACATCATTATCGTTAAAGAATTATAGAGGTTTAGAAAGGCGTGAATAGGAATAATAAAAGAAGCAATACAAATCATTAATTACCTTTTTTAGACTCTATGCATTCAATTTGCTTTTGTAAATGATTGATGAAAAAACCAACATAATCTTTTAATAACATTGACAATGTATCCGTTATTTATAGCGGCATCAATTCATTCAGGTAGGCATTATCTTTTTTTAAAAGTTTTCCGGTCTTGTGAAAAATTATAATGAAATGAATTATAATCGAGGGCCTTGTCGGCCGATGCGAACTAAAGTTAAATAAATAGGCAATCGTTTTAATTATTAGATAACAGTTAGAGATATTTTCTATTCAATAATACAAACATTAGTGAGTAGTAATTGTTAAGCATGCTCTAATTATATCCCCACTTAGATAATTTTTTTGTCCTAAAGATTTTTATTTAATTGACCTAATGTCACATGTCAGCACACATGTCTCAAAGAGACTGAAATGCGGTATTTAAAAAAGTGATGAAGCAAATGTTTCAAAATTATATTAGCGTGGGTCTACAGATCTCAAATCTTTTCTCCTTTTCCTTATAACTTCCCGTAGATCATAGGAACTGAACCGACTAAATCGCTATATTTTATAAAATATTGATGAATATTGATATGCTGTATAGTACAGTAACAATATTTACTAAGGTGACTGAAAGAATTCTAATTCAAAATTTCAGAACTTTTTAAGACATTTAAATGAGTTCTTGAGTTACTGTACCACTACCTGTACTACTACTTCTGTTCACCACTACTAAACCCGTTTGTATTTATATCTATAGTGAAAGTGTGGATCTGCTTCTAACCGGCATCACCTTTATCTTAATCAACTACACATTTCTCTTAACGACTATTTAAAGGTAAAGATAGCGGTTGATAAAAGAGAAATATAGTTGGAGTGTAAATGAAAAGAGTAAGAATAATAAGTTATAAACCAAGAGAATAGTTAAAGGCAGGTCTGAGAAATAGTTGGTGAGATAAAGTAGTGGTGTTAATTTAATATATAATTATATAATCATATAATATAATCAATAATATAGTACATATATATGATCGGATTTCATCAATTGTTGGTCGATAGTTTTTTGGCAGTAACTCCTGTCTTACAATATTTAGAACTAAAAGAACGTTTATACAGATATACTACATATAATCCTATTCACACTTTTATAACATATGTATATATATATATTTATTTATATATATTTATTTAATATACATATACATATAATTTATTTATTTATTATTTATTTTATTATTGATTATATATATATTATTTAATTATATGTTATTGATAATATATATATATAAATATATATTTAATATATGTATATATATATATATATGTAGGTATGTATATAATATATTCTTTTGAGTTTACACATATTTACACTTACACTTACACTTACAAGTTCAGAATTTCAAAAAAAAATTTAATTTGCTAGTGAAACCAGTTAACTTTTGATACACATATAGAAGAAAATTTGCAGTCACTCTTTATATAGTCCTTTACTGAATTTTCTCAGTCCATCTTGTCTGAGTATAGTATTCCCATAAAATAGCATCGTCACACTTCATGAGAAGTGCTTATTCCTAGATTTATTTCCATTTAAGGTACGAGTATGCTTAATCAAATAAAAGTATCAAAATTAGCAATAGGATGATCTACTTTTGATTACTCTGCAGTAGCTGTAATTACCACTCACAAAATGCAAAGTATAAATAGCCTTCAATCGTCTGAATTCCAATGCTTCCGATTATACGTGGTTAAAAACTAAAACATTCTATAATGTGTTTATTTACTTATAATGCACCTTAATCAGTCAACAAAATGTCTTGCTCAAATAAATTATGGATGCAAACAACACATTTTCAAGTGAAAAGACTAACTCGCCATGCGCATTAGAATTATATAGATATTATAGAAAATGTATTATGTTATTGCGTATTGCGTTACATGGAGTATGAGTAACGTGCAGTAAAATATATATATACACATACATATGTCCATATATGTATGAATATGAAGACAATTTATTAAATATTATACATTCTATTAAGATATATCACATAGTAACTCATGTGTACTGTGTACATGGCGAACTTGGTATATTATATTTCTTTAATATTTCTTAATTATGTTAATTTTTTGAAGGAAATAAACAATTAGTTCGATTTATTTATAGCGGCATATCTTTATTTTCATTTACTTACGGTAACATGTTTTTCTAATACTCTCAAAACTATTAATGATATTATCATTATCTCTCATTATTAATATTTATACTCCCGCAACATGTTGCAATAGAGTATATTTTATATGGTTTTACATGGTTTTGTTCATCTAACGATTGTTTGTAACACCTAAAACTATTCGAGATAAATATAGAGTTATACATATATAAACGATCAGGATGATGAGAGGAGTTGAATTTTGGGTGATTGTCTGTCCGACCACCAGTCGGTCCATCAGTCCGTCTGTCCATCTTTGATCTTTAACAATTGCGAGATTGTAAATTTGTTCAGCAACCCCCGAACGTCCAGCCCTTCCTTACTTGTTATAATTAAAACCCAACGAAGAGTTACTGTCATCATCATTTGCTACTTTGGTTAGATTAGACTGGTGACTGAAAAGAGCTATCATAGTTAGTAGCGTACGGCTAAGCAAACCTCAAACTGTAGGAGAGCACAGGTAAAAGTTTTTAAACAATTTTCATGGATAGGTTTCAAGTTAAGTGTTAATTTAACCTTTAATTTATCTCTCATCTCACCTATCCCCACTTTAAAAAAAAGTTTGTTACATTCAATTAGCAAACAGATAGGTCGACAAAAGCTATTCAATCAGTCATTATAGCTTGATTTTAGAGATCTTGCTTTGAGGACACAGAGCAATAAATTATCATTTCAGTAGTGTATTTTGTGAACGCATTTTCTTATGATTCACTTTAAAACATAGCTTTTATAATATATATAAATTAAATATAAAATTTAAATATATTGGTATATATTTCTGAAAATTCGCATATAGCCCCTACATATGTATATACATTGTAGAGATATTCCTAGTACTGATTGTGTGGGTACGGTTGTGGATAAGATACATTACATTACATTACATTATGATGCAATAACATGATTCAAACTTTTACTAACAAAACAAATTTTATGGGTAATATTCGGGTAATACCCAACCTAGCCGACGGCTTATAAAAATTTAACCTGAAACAAACAAAACAGACAAAATCCTTCTCCACAAAGAATTGAAGATTGAAACATTAGTTTATACAAAACGGAAGGTCACTTTTATTTCACTAATCTTGCTTTAAATCTTTTTTAATTTGACCCAAGCTGTTTGCTATTTATTTCTACTGGATATTTGAGGAAAACTTACGTCCGAAATTTGCATTGTCTATTGTATAAATATGTAAAAAGAGTTCAGAGTAAGAGTCATAAACAAGCGCACACACTCCCTCGCAGACACACCTCAAAGTAAGGACCAGCAACAAGTAAATCTTCTTACAAATAACTTCTATATTAACTCAATCTGGGTGTCATTTTTCGCTAGTAATCTAACATGTGGTGGACTGTCGGGATTGTGACATCTTCCGTTATAATAGTCACTAACATATTCAACCTCTCGCATATATACGCATATAATCATATGCTCTAATTTATAAATAAGTACATTTATAAAATTGTAATTGGGTGTGTTCATAAAATAACAGAAATTCTCGTTTTTGGAAAAAAAATATTTATTCATTCGTCTACATTAATGTTGTCGCCTTCAAAATAGTCAACATTTGGTATTATGCAGTTAGGCCAGCGTTTCTTCCAATCGTCGTAACACTTCTCAATCTTTCTCGATGCGCTTTAATGCGATTTAATGTCATCATTATACTTGTAAAACGACGGTCCTTTAATGTTCTCTTTACTTTTAGAAATAGGAAAAAGTCATCGGGAGTTACAGTATTATTTTTGACCAAGAATTCACGAACAAGCAACGTCGGAGAACCACCACATACATTTATCAAAACTGACTTTAGTTCATTTTATTTTGTATTTAAATTATTGTTTATCTCTTCCCACTTTAAAATATTCTCCTCACAACTTCTACAGACAAGTAAACAATATGCTTCAATCACTCTTAAGCTCTTAAAACTAAATAAAAGTTTTCTTCTTAGCAATTGATTGCCTTCCAGTTTAAGTAAATTTTATTATTTGATTATTCTTAATTTATATCCTTTTTTTTATGTAGTTAAAACATAAAAATATTTACTTAAATGTTAGCATCTTAAGTAAACCAGTATATTTATTTACATTTGTGACTGTGTGATGGAGCTTATTGCGGTAGTAATATAATTATATACATTTATTTTTAAATATATTTTTGGATTTTAGCGTTTATTTGAAGAAACAGTGTGTTCATTTTGCTACACTAAGTTTCTGTGGCATATATATAGTGTATCAACTATTTCCCGTTGATATTTCGATTTTGATTGTAGTAACAAAAATATTTAATTTATATGTCATTGTTGTTAAGTTTTAATTTCAGGCCCTTGCCATGGTGCAGCAATGAAATCGCAATTGCATCTTCCTGGTATTTCGGAAACACACAAAAGTGTTTGTCTGGAGATGACTGTTGTAGTCATAGACCAGTTCCATTTAAGTAATATCTACCATAAAATTTTCCGAAGGTGTTTAATGCTGCTGACTCATCTTGTCCAAAATCCCTTTGTTGTGTTGAGAACAATTTTACATAAATTTTGACATAGTACATAAATGTTGCAGAGAAACTTCGCTATCACTTCATCAAGGTCTCATATCTTTTGTTAGTTTGTCCGTCATCCCCTTCTCACATCAGCGACGAAAAAATGTGCAACTGATTAAGCTAAACTGTAAAAAACGTCACTACAAAATTAAATTTTCCACCTGTCAGTTTATACGAATATGAGATTACCACAAGTTATATACTCATGTGCATATAAACTCCAAATCATACCTTATTAACATTGAGCTTAACTAAATATTGCCTTACATAACAAGATTAATATAAATTCCAGTATATCAGATGGGATTAAGTAGTTGTTAGGTATGTGTGACAAATTAAAATGCTTGAACAGTGTGAGCGTACTTTTTAAGTAGCCTTATCTAATCTATTGTTGTTCGTAAGATTCTTAGATCTTTTATTAGAAATGTTAATTTTAAGTGCTTGGTTGGGACATATTAAGACTGCGAAATATACATTTTTAAATCTCTAACTTGATATGAACCTAGAAGAGTCCACATACTTAAAGTATTAAAATCGTACGGATAATTTACGGAATTCTTTCTCATAGCAAAAATAGGCATTTGATATTATTTAATATTGCCTCGCAAAAACTGACTGTTGATTCATATAAAAAATAAATGGCAACAGCCAGAAAGTTATACTATTTAATCAAGAACTAATAAAGCGTTTAGTACCAATTTCAAACATAAAAATTAACTAAGACATTTAAGATATGAGTAAATTGAATCATACCATTTTCGCTTCAAACATACTCAATTTAACTACAATATTTATTATTCGACAGCTATCTAGAAATGTCTTAGTTTTGCATATAACTTAATCTCACATAAAATTTTGTTAGTTTGTAACCGAAAGATCGAACATTTCTGACCAATACATTTGTAGTTTGATTTCAATGTAGTTTTGAATAAGAAGTAATATAAATATTAAAAATTAGTGAGACAAAAGTTATTTATCCTCGCAATTCGAAGGTCCTTGTTTAATATGTTTACCATTATATTCATTGTTGCTATAATGAGCGTTCAATTATTACAGAAAAATAAATATTTTTCTCTGCCAGCTCAATTCTGACCGCAATGAAATAAATTATTCTTGAAAAAAATATACACTCATGGATAAGCATTACTGTTACCCACAGAAAGGTAAAATCACAATTCTAAATTTTTTTATAATAACGCGGGTAAAACTTATTTATAGACTTTCATTTCATTTAAAATTAATGCTTATATACATACTATATATATAAATATTTATATATACATATTCTAATGGGCTAAAAATGCGATAGCCTAATAGTTTGACCTAACTTTGATCCCGACCTATAATCCCTCCAATAACAAACAGTAAAACTGTTTTTTGATTGTTTTACCATGTTTGAGGATTTTTCATTTAAGACCAATAACTTGAGAACGATCTAATGGAATGTTATGAAATTTTGACGGTATTCAAACTAGGGCTAGTACTCTAAATCAAGGATAGACTATTTTTGTGGCGATCTCTTGGACAGACCAAACACTTATCAGCCTTTGTAGTATATTTAATAAATTCATAACTCTTACTACCCACATCCTGGAGAGACTTCGCCTTGGCGTACGAACATTTATAATAATATGAATTTGAGACTCTTTCAGAATAGTTGATTAAAACTTTTTCATTTCAGACGAACAGTGCGCAAATATTGTAAAGCTAAATTGTTTTTGTAGCAATGAAATTATGGCCACGTCCTTTCTCGATCATATCGTGAAAAGTTTTCTAAAATTAAAATATAGGATTGATATAATTTTTTTATCCCATATTTTCCACTATACTTATAAACAAATTTTTCTTTCTTATTCACTTTGCCATCACCTTTTTTTTGGGGCACCTCTTTGCGTCTTTGCATATAAAGCTACAAATTGCTTCTCAGTATTTTACTTTACAAAATCATTACAAATTTCATGCAGCAACCACATGAAACCAACGTTTTTCATATTTGTAACATTTTATTTAAACCCTGTCGATATATTTTGTAGTCTACGCAGCATCTATTGTGTTACGATCAAGATTTATTTTTGGAACCGAATAATGTTATTTATATTCACTCAGATATTTTCTTTCTTGCATGTTCAAAGAAATTATTAATAAATGTGGGGTTTTGTTTCCCATTTTGAAGATTTTTATGATAAAAATTATGTAAGGCAACCTGAAATAAGTTAAACTAAATCAATCAGCACAGTTGAAAACGAGCTAAGTTTGGTTGTAACCTATACTCTCGCAATGTGCAAGGATGAAAGGTAAGTATTCGTCGATTTTCTTATATAAGGATTATTAGGAATAAGGGGCTTAGACCACGGTTTGGACCGGTTTCATTAATATTTACCGCGAAACCACATTATATTTAAGGAAACATATCCACTTAATTTTATTAAAATATCTCATGTATTGATCAACATAAACGGTTCAAAGTCTGCTGCAAAATCAGGAATCATTTCGATGGTATAATATTTGCCTCGAGAGAAGCTTGTGAAAATCAACTGTCCCAGTTTTTTCCCAATAGGGACGATGGTTGCTCTGAGAGTGGTAGTATGAAGTTACCTGCAAATTGGCAACAAGTTATCGAACAAAACGGGGCATATTTGACCTAATCCCGTTTATTCTAACTATACTAAATAAAACCATGAATTTAAAGCAAAAATAATTTACATAATAATTAAAAAATAATTAAAATAATAAATATCTTATTCATAGCGATGTCTCCAAATGTTATTCTGAATAAGAAATAAGAGTAAAATAAGCACCAAAGTTAAGGAAGAATGCAAATAATTACGCACTACTATTAAAATATTATTTGTATAAATATTAGCCTACTTAAACGGCAGTTACAAATTTCTTTGGCAAAGGTATGAGTTCACAAATATTGCAGAAAGTAATAAATAAGCATTTCCTTCCGGCATTTCATGGTAACACCTGTTCACGTTTTTATACCTGATGAACAGACAAGTAAATGCAAATATTTTAGGGTGTTGCCTATGCCTTTCGTAAGTTTGTAAAGCCCTTGGCACTTTCAATAATTTTAACACCTTGTTTTTGTATCTTCGCAAGTCTTCACTGGAAAATCGATTTTATTTGCGGTGCACAAAATAATAACAAGACTAAAAGGCGATTGTGTTCGCCAACTTGGTGGGACTAATTTCAATGAATATTCACCTCAGGCATTTACGCTGTTGTTGCTTTAAACGACACACAGCCTCTGTAAAATTTATTTACATCTTCTCCTTCCATAGAGAAAGCATTAAATATAATATTTTCGAAGGTATGCTCACAAATTGCAAGTAAACAAAAATTTTAGTAATTTGCAAAGAGGTTGGAGATGCCTTTCGTAAGAATACCTCTTGACAGTCGATATGAAGCAAGCACTCAAAGGCTTACAAAAAATACTTTATTCGTTGCATATTTTGAATTAAATAAAAGTTTGTCTCTTTTCTTTCCGATACAATTGCTTTTTTGATTGGCTTTTCTTTCCGCGTTATTTTTTGCGAAATTTTAATGCCTTGTGGTTCGTGAACAATATCTGACCATTGGATTAAGAAACGAACGAAAGCCATTTGTTTTAATTTAAAAAAAATTGTGGCTTAGTTGAATTAAAGGTATCTCCATTCTCCACAAACAAAGACCAGTAGAGCAAGTATACTATGTGCTAAGCTCTACTGTCTTAAGCTTTTATAATTACATCATCCCTTGACGACCTTCTTAATGTTTTGGAAAGCAGCGAATAGAACACATTTTAAACGAGGAGAGCCAGTCGAATAGCCACGTATATCCTGTGAGTTTACTCCGTTATGCTACTTTTTGTGGAGGTACGTTAAGTCAGTAGGCATATTGTTGATAAGTCAGCTACGACTGTCTAGTTGCTGGAAAAAAGGCTTGAAATTGGAGCGACAGGTCGGCCGTTATAAAACGCGGTTGTAAATTCTGTATAAATTGTTTGAAATAAACGTTCCTTACCTGCAGAAAATACAGCATTTATAGATCTTTATAGAATAAAGCAAGCTCAGAAGTCTTTTCCTTTGTAGATGTATACAGTTAAAAAAATTTCTCAACCTTCTCATGCTGTACATAAAAGTAATATACGAAATTTTCAAAATTATGTCTACATAATAATATTAAATTTTTCGTTTGTTAAATAGATCAGACGAAAACTTATCATAATTATTGACATAAAAAATTAAGAAATAAGAAACTGTTAATATAGATTGCACCTATTTTGAAAATCTTGTATTAATATATAAGCCGCATAGGTATTTCACTAAATTTTTTAATGTTTTATTAAATTTCTTATTGCAGTAAGTTTTGTAATATATATATTATTTTGTGATCATATTTATGACCATGTTGTAAATTTCCAGCTGAATATATATTCTAGTCCTACTAGTTTTTGAGCTTTCATATCAAAGCTTGAACTTTCTCAAGCTCTCAAAACTACTAACTAAAAGTTGGACATGGCTCGACTTGCACATATGTAAGGAATAGTAAGTTACAAGAAAGTAACTTAGTGATATTTGAGCAATTGAGGACCTTAATTAATTTTGCTTTGGGTTTCTATTCTGTCTATTGGAATTTTGCTTATATTTAATTATTTTATAAAATAAGTAAAATTGACAGGTTAATTTTCTTATCTTTCAATTATTGGCCATCGAAAAAAATAAATATTAGTTTGCAACGGAACGGACGCGTAGCTTATTGCCACTTAAGTAAGAAGTCTTAGGATGGAGAAGGTTGAATGATAAGTCGTTTCGATTTCATAATCCCCATTAGTTACTTAACACTGCTCAAAGAAAAATTTTTAAACTCAAACCAAACTCAAGCGTTGTCCTCCTGTAAATCCATCATATCACACCACTAAACTGGTCTAAGCGGTGACATACTCGTAATATCAACTTTGAAGTTAGTCGATTGACTCTCTCGGTATGTACTCGCATTCAGTATGATAAAGCAATTATATTATATTTTGCAAGGTAGCTAATTATTACAGACATTTATTGTAATATGGCCGAAAGTTAACAAAGTAAGTTAATATTTGACGAAATAAACACCAGGAGTTTTAATATGAAACCAAAAAATTATCTAGACTTAGGAATTTACACCTTCTTAACAGCTGACTAAAATTTTGAAATGAATTAACATTAGAGAGCACTTTGGTGAGTAATGGTATTTTCTCAATTAAAATGAAATGGAATATTCTTTCAACACAGGCGGAAATAACATTTGAAAACATATTACAGGGTGGACCAATTATAATTTAGTTTCACTGTATCACGGAGGATAACGAGAGACAAAAGCCCACGAACTTGTATTAACAGAGCGCCGACTGAAGGTGCGCGAGATAGCTGAGAGAGTAAGTATCTCAAAAGCTCTCAGAGGTCATATCCTGCATTCTACTATGTAAAATTATTGTGCCGATTCGACGCTAAATTATAGAAAAATGTTCCCATTTGACGTAGAAAAAAGTGCTGGTACATCACGACAACGCACAGAGCGTTTGCCCTATCCACCGTGTTCTCCAGGTTTGTCCCCCGGCGACTTCTTCTTGCTTCCAAACCTGAAAAACTGACTCGTCAGGCAGAAATTTGAACGAATCAAGAGTTTGTCTCACCACGGAGGCGTACTTTCTCTGAAGAAATCGTGTTTTGAACGGGTTAAAGAAGTTGGAGCATCACTGGGTCAAGTGAAGAGAGCTAAAAGGAGATTATTTGAGAAATACTTCATTATTTTTGTAAAATTTTCATCTTTCGTTTCTAGTCTAAATATTTCTAGGATGCCCTCCTATATGCAATTCTGGACGAAATATGAGAATCTCTGACTTATTAACTTCCGTTTTCAATAAGAACAGGAAATAAGGGAAGTGAATAGAATTCTTAAAAAAAAAAAATTCACTTTGAAGGTAGTAGTATATATAACATTTCCATTGAAAAATGGAATTGTGAGGAAACTTATTACAATTCATATCGGCACTGAAAGCAAAACGAAATGCCAATAGGGCGATATCAGAATGTTCCACGATTTTTTCAAAAACGTTTCACGATTTGAATCACGAAACGAATGTTTCACGATTTATAAAATTTTGGTAGCTGGAGCTCAAAAGTTTAAAAAGTTTGATATAATAGAATGAAGCCGCAAACATTACAAAGTCTTGAGACTTAGAATAAAATTTTCAAACATTTCAAAGTGACGAATACATTTATATGAAAGAGTACAGATATTTTGTGTTAATAAAATATTGTTTGGAGTACCGAAAATTATGCACGTATACATACAAAGTCATCACCTGAGTAACATTGTCTTCTCTACCCCTAGAGAGCAGCCAAAAGTTATTACATGTATAATATATGGCAACTAAGTTTGGAATGCTGAACGCCGAGTATTTGACATTTTATGAACTTCCCAAAAGCACATATTGTTCGTGCCACACCTAAATGCCATGAAAATAAAAGCCGAAGATGTTCCTAGACACTTCCCCCATCTATACATCCTTACATGCGGGAAATAGCATTAACTGGCATAAGTAGGTTGTAATGTTATAGGCATACATGCTTAGAGGTGTTGCCACAAAGCCGGCTGAGAATATTGTGAATGTGAATGGGAGTCATATGCCACTCAAAAAGAAGGACACACATTTGGCTGGAATTGTTATATACATAAAAGCGACAGCAGGTAAAGCAACTAAAATATTGTTGAGTAATGACAAATGTATACATATATATTATAGTATCTGCATATTAAACCTATGTGCTTGTATGTAATATCTAGTTACTTTTTTATGTATGCGACACAGAAACTGTGACAAAATTTGTTGTTCAGAAATGCTGAGGAGTAAAATTTGGACGATCTTTTTCGATTGCATTAAGTAAAAGACTATATGGCTTTTGGAGATAATGAATTTATGGTAAAATTGACAATGCATGTTTCTTTTTCTTGGCAGTTTTTAAATTTTATAAACTGCAATATTTGCAATCCCAATATAAGTTACTAATTAAAATGTTATCTGAATTTGAGACTTTCAATTGCGGAGTGCTTTGTGTCAAACAATTTTCTGATAAATCAACGCAACGGAAACTTCGATTTGAAAGGGTTAACTTACGCATATAACTTGTTGTTAGAAACCATTTAAAAACATAACATTACTATGTATGTACAAATAGGGCACACCTAAAACAATTAAGCTTATCTCAGTTAGTTCTTATTGTAATTCCTTTAAAGTATCCAACGAAGAACTAAAGTTTAATGCTATTATATTCATATGTGTAATGCTTAGTGCCGAATTAACGGTATAGTAAATGACAAACCTTTTATTTTACTAATTTGAAACATATATTCATGCACACTAGAAAAATTATCAGAAGTAAAATATTAAAGAGTATCAGGCCTTACTACATTTGCAGACTTGCTATGCCATTCCACTATTAACACTTATGCAAATTACGCAGCTTTAGAATTTTTTGGTACGCAAAACTTTTTTGTGCACAAATTCGCTTACTTCGTTTAATCCTATTTTGGAGAGAAGCTTTGGATTTCTTCACAAGCCATGTATTTTTCTGCAATTATTTCTTTTGTGTTGCTTTTTTTGTAAAGCCTTGTAAGCTTTTGTGTGTTTGCTGATTGTAAAATACTTGTACTTTCACATGTTTGATGACTTTATTTAATATTTAATCGTAGTTTTACGTACTAAAATAGCTTTAAGATCCAAACCACCGCATAACGAGCTATAAATATCAAGTAAGAATAGTATTGTTGTAATCGTACTCCTTGCGCCTTACTTATAATAATCTTATAATAACTTCATTAATGGGAGAATTTCTAACATCGAAGGTGCCCGTTCTTCAACTATTTGACGCTAACATGAATAACTGACATTACGACGACTCCTACGACGCAAATTATGATATTACTTACCTCACTAAGGTTGAAAACATAATCTTTTCAACCACCGAGATTCCGTATACACCACGCTACAGGGGTGAGTCTAAATCGGAAAAGTGATAACCAATTAAATCATGTTGTGATAGACCCATTATATACTTTTAGAGTCTTAAACATGCACATTAACCGAAGGTATTACGGACTTGGCTCATTATCTAGTTTTCACAGAAATACACGTTCGCCTGTCTGCAGTTCAAAACGCATGAGAAGAACTCTGTTTATACGACACTTCTGACTGTCAATCGGTGCATCCATAAATTCTATCAGAAAGTAAATAACCAAATATTTATAATAATACATCAAAATAATTGATTCTTTTCATCTTTTATTGGCTTTATGCAACATAGCAGTCGGAATTGGAGAAAATCTCTACGAGCCGCTTGAAGTTTCAGACGGGGCGACCCATTGTTAAAAAAATAATCAAAACTTATTTTCCTGGGACAATATTTTAGAAGAGCGTACAACCGGGGTAAACTCTTGACATCGATATCATTGTATCTGATGGTGAGCGCGAACACAAAAAGCGGTCACATAATTATTCCCATGTCACTGTCACTCCATCTCCTAGATATTTTCAACAATCTTAGATACAAAATAAAAAGTGAAGCAGTGTCAGTCTGTACTTTGCCCACAAATGATGATTTTGCATTACAGCCATCTTTTGATGAATGCTTTGTGGAAATCCAATTATGCTGACTATACATACAACATACAACATACAACAAATGTGTTGGAAAACGTAATCTGGGATATCGTTATTGAACTGTTGAACTGTTTGATGACAAAACTCAACGCCTCAAAACACAGAGGGTTAGCTAACGTCCAACTGATTGGAAATTCTGCAGACCTGCGTAGTTTCAATTCGGTAACTGTTAATGGTAGTTGTGACATGGTTTTGTGAACTCGACAAATATTAGGGTTATTCTAAAGAGGCAATTAAGAAGAACAAATAAGTTGATCTTGCGTTTATTATATAATATAAAAAGTATTATTGGCATAAGAAAGTCAAGGGGTACTTCGACTTGTATCATTATCATTTATAATTAAAGTCAACCTTAGTAGAGTAATTAGTCAAGCTTGGTGTTATATTGGATTCTTGACTGTAGATAAGAGATAACGAAATACTTATTTCTCTTTATTTTTTTCATCACATTTATCAAGATCTGGCTGTATTCTAATAAGAAGGAACATTGCGTTGTCACGTCTAATGTTTCATGTATGCTTATAATTTATATAGATATGCACGTGCGCACATTCCTTACACTCATCTGACCACATGGTTAATCTTAAGTACTTAAATAAATTGATTAATTAAGTGCTTATTTGTGGAAGCTCTCAAAAAGTTTTGAAGCAAGTAGATAAATAAAGAAAAATTAACAGATTGGAAAAAATTTATATGCAATTTTGTTGAATGAAGTAGCTCCAGAGAGCTAAGAGATTGGTTTAAGGGAAAACTGTAAAATGATGTGTTGAGCAGATGAATTGATATTGAGCATTTTATTGTGAGTAGCAAACTGAGTGACATTTAATACGAATTCCACACCTTTTCACAAACAAAGATTGCATTCGCTCAAAAATTAAAATGAGTACATGTGATAACAACTAAGAAGATTGTGCTACATGTAAAAGAATGCCGATAAAAAATAATTTTACGGCTCTGTTTTTGGCACCAAATAAGAAGTTGTGATTTCCAAAGATTATCATATTGTGGTCCCTTAGTTAAATATACTTCCTAACGGCACATTTTTTTTGTTGATAGTTGCCCCATTCTAAGCCAAATAAGTGATATCTTAATTACAAACATATTCAAAGAAGTATCAAATAGGTGAATCGGAATTGAAATTGTATTGAATATTTCAAACTATTATGACGGTAATTTCGAAAAGGTTGCGGTTATTAAACAACGTCAAAAAATGTTGCTAGAATAACAGGCCCAGATAATTGTACACCGGTAATCATTATGGAGCTAAATCGAGATTTCATCGAATTTGTTAAATAAATAAGAGGAATTTAAATGCTTTCTAAAAGTGAAAGCTGTCACAGTCACAATATCCAAATCTGATAACAATTGTCAATTCCGAACTTACAAATCTTGTAACAGGCGATCGCTTCGAGAATGTATTTGGGCCTTGGTAGAAATGTTCTTCTATTTCAAATTCAGCTTTGTCCCAGATATAAACATAAAACATAAAACTTCCCACTTTAATCAGTTGCCGTCATGAGTCATAATCACATATGTAATTATAATCAAATTATTTCACTGAACATTTTTCGGGTGTATCGTTTTCATGCAGAAAGATGATTCCGGAAATGTAATCATTATTGAGTTCTGCTTGAGTTTTAAAAAAATATAGGACTGACTTTAGTATTTAAAAAAATTCAATATTAGCTCAATAATGTTTTCTTGTAAAACATTTAAGCTAGTAATTTAACCATTCCTTCCCAATCCAGCATTTACTTTGCTATATCTATTTTTTATTTTTTTTTTGAGTTTGAAAGCTGAAGCAATATTTAATATTTAAAAAAGAACACTCATTTTGTGTTCCATTATGTGCATTGCGAGAACTCTTAAGAGGTTGTTAGTCTATACATGTATTTAGGTACCTAGAGGAGAGAGTAATAAAAAGTCACCAGCAAACCACTTTCATTTTCCAACACCAATACTAGAATATTTACGTAAAATTTACTGCTTTTTTTGTAAGTTCTTTCTCTACTACTTTTTACCTTTATTAGTAGATTTAGTAAGTTGACTGCTACGCTGGCCGAAAAGAAAATTTCCACATTCGCCTCTGTGTGTCGGGATGCCTTTAGCGCTGTGGTTGTGAAGAAAGTGAGAAAGCTTTCCGTTAGTTCGAAAATGTTTTAAAGCTTCGAAATGTTTGTGTTTCAGATAACAAAAATAACAAACTTATTTAAAACTTGTGACGAAAAAGAAGCAATATTTTCACACCCGCTGATGGAAAAAATTCAGAGTGTAATAAAATCATCGTTAAAGAGCGATGATTTTAAAAAAGGGAAAATAAACAAAAGCGCTGCAATTTCACTTTACCTTAGGAAATTTTGTTGGCATATTTCTGGTGGAAAATTCAAATTGTTGTTTATAACCTGATGGAACTTCTGCTCTTGGAGCAAGATTGTTTATATTTTAGCAGGTATATAAAACCTGGAGATATACAAAAATAAATAAAACAAGTAAGGAAGTTTAAAGTTCGAATGTAACCGAATATTTTATACTCTCGCAATATGCAAGAATAAGAAGCGGGGATATGTTTTCAGGTGCTGCCATAACTTTATATTAATAATGTTGCGGAAGAATTCAACATTCATTATGAGACGAAATTGTTATTGGATTGCAATCACATTTGTTATTTTATTAACTATATTACAGGCCAGAGACTCACGTATTTTCATTGCTATATTTTGCTTCGTGTCTGAGATATTTCTACTAAAATCAACCAAATTAACTCAAAAGTAATATATGCGATATAAACTCAACCAAAGTGGCTTAATTAAAAATACTGGGTATATAAGGAAAGTCAACCAGAGAAACGGAAATTATTATATTACGAATAAGCGGCTTAGACCATGGTCTAAACCGATTTCTTTTATATTTAGCGCGAAACCGCATTATGTTTAAGAAAACATATCCACTTAATTTCATTAAGATATCACACATATTGACCAACATATACCGCTTAAAGTCAGGTGGAAAGTCGATAATTCTTATATCGGGCATTTTTGTGATAGAGGAAGATCTGCACTGATCACATTAATTCTTTTCATTATGCAAGTATATTAGGGAACATGTTTTCACACAATTTTGTGAAGGCAACTCACACAGTGACCGACATATTCGGCATATGCTCGAATAGCGAAAATCATTTTTTATAGTATATGGGAACTGGGATAATTCGTTCAGCGATTTCACACATTTTCGCCAATAAACTATGGTATATCAAGCACTATACTTTCACTTAATTTTACTAATACATCTTACATATTGACCTATATATTCACCACATAGCCAACCGAATATTTGAAATTCTTTTGTTAGGTATGTGGGGCTTCCTTTCGCATCACGACATGTTGGATTATTACCAGAGAATGATGCTGTCCGACCTTCATGGTATAAAATCAACCGGCTAGAGAAATTTTTGCTCGATTTTCCCATTTTTGACAATAGGGCACAATATTTTCTAGCAAATATTTGTTCTGATTTTGACTCGATAAATAAACCATAATTATTTTCCGATTCCCGATTTTTGGGTAAGAGATGTCGTTTTCCTTGAAGACACTGTTTGTGCAAAGTTTTATTCCAATTTTTTCTTTGGAGTCAATACTCGTCTACTCATCCTGATAATTTTGATATATATATTGGATATTACAAACAAGCATTAGTCTCTGTTAAAACATATTGCTAGATTATAAAAAATATAAAATCTAGAATAGTCTCCAACAAAAACTTTCGCTAACAAAAACATCTTTTCGGCTATAACAGCATTCTATCAACAATTTCCTAAAAATAAATAATGAAAGATTTTTGAATATAGAGCTGTTTATTGCAGCAGCTCAATTAAAGAACAATTAATAATAAACAGATAGCGGAAATGTTTAAAATCTTAGTGTTTTGCAAAATATTTTAGCAAAAAATGTGTAAAGCCAGTCCGACTGAGCGCATTCAAAATGGCAGAAATATTTGTTTTACTTATTTTGAAATTATTTCAAAATCGGTTGACGCAAGCACAAACATTTCCTCACCGGTGTATATTGTGATCCTCAATGTTTTTGAATACTGCTTAGAAATATCTTTATGTCTGATAGTTTATATACGGGGTGAGGTATCGAAAGATTTTTTATTAAGCAGGTCATTAAAAACTCTCCAACTGCTCTTCAAAATCCAAAAATAAAAATAAGTACCTAAAAGAAGATTCTTCTACAGCGATTAACTGGTTCTAAATAGAGTAGACGATTTAATATCAAATACTATGTTTCAATGCCTTTTTAATTTCTCCATTTTTCGACTCTTTTGTTTTAACCAACTTGTCTCTTAACTCGGCGTATGCTAGTGTGTAAATTCATAAAGCTCAATGGGATTTTTTCTGTTGACCGGAAGCCCGCAGCTGAAAGGTTTTTACAAGTATTTTTCATTATCTGGTATTATTTTGTCACTTTACCTCCATTTAATTGTGTACACAGCTTTTGTATAGCAATCAGGATCATAAATCGCCTTCATATCACTTTCAGAATTTAAACAAATTTTCTTTTCTTTTTTGGTTGCATTTATCTCATGCTTTTTACATGCTTATCCGCATTAACAGAAATATTTTATTCTTGTAATATTTTCATGTGGCGGTAGATATTAGCACAACACATATATATGTAGTAAACATTCTAACGGAATTGAGTAACTGTAATGTTTTATAAGTGTTCTAAATTTCTACCATAGCATATAAGAAAGTACTCCATGCTATTATTTCAAATAAAAGGACAGGCAGAGAACTAAAACTTAAAGCTTACATGTAGAACAATATAACATATATATTTCTAAAATGGGCAAATATGTAAGGTACAAGCATGTACTTGGATATATACAAATGAAAACTTCGTTGTTTGACAATCATATAAAATTCCCTTCCTAAATCTTCGTTGACACACATAAGTACGTAAGTACTTAAATAGTTTACAATTATAGTCATACCGAATTTACTCTGAGTATTCCTAACACTAAAAGCCTTGTTGCTTTTGTCAAATATCAAAAATCAGTTGAAAATGTCACATCTCTCTCTCTCTCTTTTGTCACAAAATTTACATATATATACAGTAGGGAAGTTAGGGAGATGAATTCAACACAAGAGATAATGCGGATACCTCATCAAAGTTATATAAATACTTTCTTCAATGCTATCAAATTTTCTGTTTTACAGACTTTAGGCAAGCTTTACTGCTGGGAAAGGGTCAATTATAAATATTTAAATATGTTTAGCATAAAGTTACACCGAAGGTGCTGTCAGTCCCTTTAAACTGCTTGTATAGTTTGTTCGATTCCTTGTTCTTAACATTTTCATTAATTCCCACTATAAAAACCTGAGTCTAATTTTTAAACTCTTTTGTTCTCAAAAAATCTTTAGCTATGAGACACACTTCTGGCTTAGTTGATACGGAAATAAGCAAATTTTGAGCTTGGTCAATCCTTAAGATGCTCTTCGGGCTTGTATGCTGTTATTTTCTATATTTTTGTGTATATTGTCACGGCTTATAGAGCCTAAGTTCCCGTCTGTGGTGAGTAATTCAAGAAATTGATTCGAAACTTTTTAGTTCACCACGTTGTTATAAAAATATATCTTAATTGCTCTATCCTAGAGCAAAACGGGAATACAGTTTGCAATCCCCATAAGGGGTTTTCGTAGTCCCTGTTGGCCAACCAATCAGAGATCTCATTTCCAATCAAAATTTATCAACCTAAAAGCTTAATTAACTTAAGATCAGTTTGAGCATTCCTGCAGATGACTGGGTGTATGTATAGGGCCCACTCAACTTCCAAATTGGTGATGTTGTATGTAAATCCTCGTTATGATTCTCAAATCACAAATTAACTGAAACTTTCTAACAAAACCAAAAATTGCATTATCTACACTGAATTTGTATTTATTTACATTTCGAACTAAAAAGAGGATGAAGACACTAAATGAAAAATTTAAGTCTGTCTGTTTATGAATGAAATTCATGATTATTATAAAATTTAGCTATCGTCAGATCCGCCCCCAGAATCACGGGGTACACACAATTTCGTACGCACTCTTTGTTGGGGCCGACAATAACTTGAGTAAAAGCTGTGATATTTTTTTTTTACATCTATGCAATCTTTACCAGATGTCAAGGTTTTGTAAAGAAAGAAGAGAAAAAAACCCCAGTGTGAAATACATTTGTAATGATTTAATTTAAATTTTAGCCTCATTTCTGTTATCTCCTAAACATACAATGTTTTCAGCACTCCGTCCTTTGAGAAGATAAATTACTAACTATCTTGTAGCTAAACAGACCCGCGCATTTCCAAAGCACCTCTTATACACCGCTTATAAAATATCTGTGCTGAGGAAAACAAATTCTTGAAAGAAGTTATTACATTATTATTTATTGCAGCAATCTCATGTCAACTAATTTCCTGTCGTAAAGAGAGTATTTTTATGCGGAATAACATTTGCTTCTGGTTGTAGATGTCCACTTCCAAGGAAATATATGGCATGTAATTGTTACAAGTTTACTGCCACTGATTTATGGTGGCAATAGCTTGTCTTGCTTCTTTTGGAATGTCGGTCTACATGTTCTTTTTTAAGGAGCTTTTGCTGAATTCGCGTAATACCCTCTGCCGGCGTCTCCTCATTTTTATTTGCTTCCACTTTAATCACTGTCGAAATGACATCGCTGGGGGTTAAATATGCAAGTAATATGTGCGAGTGAAAAGCAGCTTTCTTTTTTTGTAGCGTTTTTTTTTTTTTTTTTATTTTGTTAACCCTTTTTATGTTTCATAAATTCAAGCTAATTTATTTGCGCACACGTTCGGCGAATCTTATCCGCTATATTGTTTTGGGGGCTTTTATCGTGGCAATTATTCGTCAAACCTGAAAAGCTGAACTAATGACTGACTAATTCAATTCTTAAACCATGACGTTGTTTCACAGGTTTTCTTAAAGCCTATTCATGCCATGTATAGTTATGTATTGTATATGAAATTTGATGATAATTATTGGATTTCCGCCAATCTTTCAGCTTATTATCTACCTCGATTCATTGTTATCATGTTACGTAGATTATCAATAGAACCTAAAGTAAATCATCGAACAAGCAATAAGCGCAGAAAAACTGAAAATTTCTTTAGACCACCACTCGTTTGGTGAACTTTTGCTTTAAGATTTTCTGACAAGGTTTTCTTGATACCTTGAGTATTAGCTAAAATGAATGAAATTTTTGATTAACTAGTCTTGCCTGCAGTTGAGGTTGCCTTTGTCGGTTGATTTTATGACAGACCTTTTCACTTCAGGAATACTTTCCGAATTATTTTCTTATGAATGATTGTCATTATATAAAAACTGTTTCCATAATTTTAGGTTTTTGTCTTAGCCGAGTGATTAACCCACGGCACTCCAGATGCTGATGTAAACGCTCAACCAACTTTACTACGAGTATCAACAAGTGTATTCATAGGGAACACACAATGTCCGCCCTCAATTAAGAATTACAACGCTAACTGCTTATTGATTTATCTGTCATTTCTTCTATAATCCAAGTACAATGTTGAGAAGCCGTTGAATTTGATGACGGTTTGCTACAGTAGCGAACTATTTGAAAATATAACAAGGTTATATGAAACTAAATAAATGCCAATATAATAAAAATTTCTGAAGGAGGTGATTATGATACTTCTCTCTATATGATTATTAAGCTTTTTTATATTTAAACTATTATTGTTTACCTTTATTGTATATTACATAAAATCTCCGGTCTTCCGAGCGGAGTAAGGATATTCTCCTGTGGATTCGCGCTGAAGTTCAAACATCGCATACACGTTTAACCTCGCAGGAAACATTTAGTACGAAATTACAACTTGTTACATTTTAGAAACACCAAATGCTTGATATTGAGCTAAATTTCTTTCTCTAAATTGAGGGTGTTTATATTTAAGTATTTCAATAGGCGATGGAAATTGTCGAACAATGCTCTACATAGTTCAGTTGAGCTTGATTGAAATTGCTTCGCCTATGCCAAAGCCATGCCAACTAGACATTTACTTGGGCAACCGGCGTTCTCACCGATTTAAAATGATAGACAGAATTCTGTGCCCATTGAGTGGTCACTTTAGCAATATATTTTGTTATGCCCTGATATATATATAGGTATACTCCTTACTTAATTATGGAACATATTTTTGGTTTGATAACTAATTCCTCACTGCATTAAGGTTAAGGTGTTAATTGTTTCACATACTGTGCAACGAAATGTATCGACGGATGTTATTCAGATATTATTGTCGTTCCGTGACCTCCAAGTGAGCTGTCTTTAATTGCTATGCAAATAATAGGTTAGCTATCACAATTGTGTTCTGACATATCAAATAAAAAGGTGAAATGGGGCTAGACGGTTGGAATTTTAAATTCTTTTCATAAGTTTTTAGTAAAGCTATTAAAAAATACGCTCCCTAATTTTAAATTAAAATTCCGATTCGTTCCCTTGTTATAAGCAATGAAAGTGAGTGCTTCTCCGTTCAGGCCTTTGAGTTACAATTTCTTCAAACGCATTTTCCTCAAAACGACTATTTTGAATGTGTTTACACGCTGTTTTGAAAATGTTTCAACCGATTGTTCTGATAATTGACAGTTACTTTCTTCATAGTATTGCGCTCTATATGAATCTCCATTCGGAATATTACCTTGTAAGAGAGACAAATAACAAAAGTAAATTCCAACCGCGTTTGATGTCGGTATCTATTTATCTCGATTCGTTTTAGGTGTTACAAACAACCGTTAGGTGAACAAAATATACATACTCCATGGGAACATGTTGCGAAAGTATAAAATTTAATCTAAACTTTTTCATTCCAATAAAGTCTTAACCTCCGTTAAATTCTTACATAAAAAATTTAAGATTATTTATTTTCACATAATTGAGAGTGCCTAAAATGAAGAGAAAAATTAATTGCCTTTAAATAACAACGGTGCGTTATTATTGCATTGGACACATTGTGTGTCAACCAGACCGACTAGTTTATGATGCGCCACGTACTTGCTTAAAGAAATTCACTAAAATTTAAAATTTTTTGTGTTTTCACCTTTGGTTTTCAAATTTGGTGGCTACATTGCCTTCTTTCTATAGAAATAACTGAACCATATATGAATTCATCCATATATAAATGCTGATCCATACGAAAACGTGATTCCAAGTGAAATTACAACAATGCTTTAAGAAGTCTGAAAACTTTCAAACCTAATAACATTTCGGTTGTTTAAGAAGGTGTTACAATTCTTATATAAAACGATAAGCGGTAAATAAATATGCAATCCAAAAAACTCAGAAAATACAAAATTTTCATGTAATTCTCTTAATTGTGCGTAATTAGTAAACATGTGAATTATAAAGCAATTTTTAATTAATATTTAAAACAAAACAATATTTTATTGAGTCGATGTCACTTTCGTGACATTAATAATATATTCCGATTCATATAGCTTGTCCAGACGATATCATAAGTGTTTATGAAACTACGTTTACCTTACATACATTTCTAAGTATATCTGATATTTGTCGAAATTGAATTATTCCTCATGAATATGAATGTCGTATAAGTAATAGTTATAATTGACTAAATACAGGGTGTTCTTGATTAGTATAGCAACAATATTTTAGATTTGTTAGTCGCACTTCGAGGTATATAGTTAGTTGGATCATAATTTTGGACATATGGCTATTATAATTTTTATGGAGACCATATTATTTTCTATAAACTTCTTAAATATCCACTTCGTATAGCTAACAATAATAAATGGTCTTTAGAGGTATGGAATTTAAACAGCAAATTTTACTACCACAACTGCTATTATGAGGACCAAACTACTGATTCAATTTTACATATTTGTTCAACATATTCAACGCAAAGTAAATATTGCAATCTTGTATGCTAAAAATGTGTCTGACAGGTTCATTATCCACGTTTATTTCTACTAAATTGCTTGAAAATCCCTATAAATTCCTTAGCCAAAATTTCCAAAAAATCTGTTTTCTTTTTTTTGCAAGCACGAACACCGTCTGCAGAACATTGGCATACACATTATATGTAATATGCAATATATGTAATATATTAAACCTATCCAATCTTGGAACTATGTACAATTACGGTATTGAGGATTCAACAGCTTCGAACATTATCAACACTCAAACGCCCCTTGAACAAATTTTCGTTTTGTAGTCAGGTGTATTTTTATATGAGTACATACTTTAAGAAAAATAACTAAATGCGGTTAATTTGCAATGCCAATGCCAGTTTTTATTTGCCCGTTTCTAATTTTTTTTCCACTCAATCGATTTTTTCTCCCTTCATTCTTTTGTTGCAAAGATTGTTTGCAAATTATTGCATATTCGGCGGCATAATTTTGTGACTACAAGAGGAAATTATTTGTCGTTTGGGTTCTTATGACAATGAAAGGAATGCGCACCGTTACCAATTATTTCAAAGTTGAGTTAAGGTGAATATAGATAATTAATACAATTAATGATAATTAATGATAATTAATTTCATGGCAATTGGTTGAACAATACATGCGAACACGAGTTTATCAGAATTGTTATTTCAAACTGGGATGAGTTTATCTGTCAATTTAATTTCATTACATAGGTACCTGAGACCTCTTCAGCTGCAGGCAAAGCGGCAAACTACTTTTTAAACGAGTAAAAAACTTTAACGACCTTCATAAAATTGTCGTCCTTTCTATAGTGTTCCATTCCATATGTATAAGTACATGTTAACAAGAAAACATTAAATCGAACAGGAAATTCTGAGGACTCTGTTTGGCTTCGCTTTGATCAAAAAGCTTTGGTGGTATAAAAGTGTCGAAAAGCACTTAAAACCGAAATATGTTCTGCTAGATGTTAAATGTTTTCTTAAGGGTGAAAAAACGTTGGAAAATTTTGCAGTTAACCTTTGTACGCTCTTGGTTGGGTTTGCCAAAAACAATATCAAGTACTTATAAAAAAACGTTTACACATATTTTACTTGGCGGCACGTCATGACTTGACGAATATGCTTCTATATAGTACGTGCATAAATGCAATGCTAAAAATTCATGCAGCTAAATTCTAGCAAAAGGAAATCATGCATTTAACTGTAGGGCAAAGTTCTGCAAATTCGTAAGCCAGAGTTTTTGCCTGGTCCCTGTATTCGTGGAGAGGGTAAAAATATTTTCAGCTTTCAAAACCTGTAACACAGGTGGTAGAGATGGTAATATCATTTATGAATATCAAGTGTTCAATGTATCAATACATAATAAAAAACAATGCCCCTGACCACATGGCTGCATCGAAATATCGATGATTAAGACTTATGCTCTCTTAGTTTTTTTAATATAGTTTGCTTAATATCCAAAATATTGTCCTGAAAGTCTGTTATTCAGAATTAATATTTGCAAGTGGCGAATTGTTTGCACGGATATCACAAAGTTTCTGTACAGAATCTCATTATGGTCAACTAGCATAACTCTTAAATTTCCTTCATGTATTTTACTTATTGACTAATATATGTGGTATAAACTAAGCAAGAGGAAAGAAATATAATGTCAACCAGAATGGATATAGATCCACATGGTTACCAGTTTTATATCAGGGTTTTCAGATACCACCACAACCATTTGCGCTCAATTTCAATTCGAAATCTTTGTTGACGCTTCAACTATACATTATAATTTAAATGAAACTGATATGAATGAAAATAGCGCCAGCTTTTGCAAGGGCCTGGTTTCAATCTGGGTTTTTTCAGAGCTTAAATTTAATGTTTCTTTCCTTCTTTAGAGAGCTATCACACTTGTAGTAATTTCAAATAGAAATGGTCGTGGTTATAACCCCATTTCACATATTTTCATTTTCTTCCAATGTCTTAAAATATTTCTTATGATTTTAATGTAAAAGTTCAATCTTTTCGCTATTATGTACGTTTCGTAAATTTACTCATAAACACAAAATGATAATCCACATTTGCACCTATGGTATGCCAAACGGTTTTATCAGCGGCGTAAAAGTGTGGGGGGAAAGCACGCCAAATATGAGAGAGTTAGTTAAACACAAACAGGAATAAAACTTGAAGATTTTTAACACACACCCCACTAACTTACACCTAATCTCAGATGTACTCGTATGTTATATGCGGATGTTCATCACCATAATAATATTTACAAAGTTCCCTTTGCAGCGCACTCCAATAAACAGATTTATGCTCTCTTTATGGATTTATGGATGGTGAGTTAATAAACCACAGCGTATGCCTGTAGTAATGGCAATGTGTACCGCAAATAAAATTAGTTATACACCCTCCCATTGAATACATAGCATGGCCAGCACTTTCCACTACAAGTCATCTCTCTATTTCAGATATGTTGCCATTATGAAGCCACTGGAACTATGTATGGGTAAGTGGCATTACCCAGATAGCCTCAATTACGCATGAAATCTGACTCGCTTCGCTTAGGAATCTTTTTAGAAGAAGTTTCGTCAAGCATGGCATCCTTTCAATCCTTTCCAATCAATAACATGGCATCCCAAAAAGTTATTTCGTTATAATTTTGCTAACAAGTTTTTGCATTTTCGTTCGAATGTAACTAATTTTGGCGAGATTATATGAAGTCAAACAAAACTGAGTTTAGTGCATCATATGTCTACCTGCTCAAAACCAAAATAATTTTTTTTTTTTTTTTGCAGTTACAAAAGACTCAGTGAAGGATTGGAGTGCACTGCATTCTACTACTTCCGTTCATATGTGGGTATTTATATGTATCTTTGGGTAATTGTGCGCAACAGCGTATTTCAATACATCACCAGTGTTATAGTTCTGGTAATGCCAGCCACAAATATAGCAGAATTTAAACGCATTACGCTTACGCATTGTGTTGATAGTGTGCATTGAAGACTGAGTAAAAGATCCGCGCTTTCATTCTGCCGCATCGGCATGTCAGCAAGACGAAAATATGCACTCATTCGCACCATCGGGCGTCTGCTCTCACTTAAGCAGATACAGGCAATGGCTAGCTTTCTCAAAACAATTAGGAGGAAATAATGTTTCCACTGTTATGCACACAGCAGACGTGAGGCGGAAAATTGAATTAATTTCCGATCCGTCACCTGCAGAAGCAAGCTATTGCACCCACTGCTGATGAACCGACATACGAGACAGCATACTCAGAGATTTCTAAACGAGTGTGTTTAAAGTGATTTGACATAATAGAGTAAATGTACACTAATTGCATTCCGCTACGGCTTCAAGCGTTCCTTCCGTTGGTGCCCGTTCGTGAAAATCTCTAAATCGCTGAATCTCTAATTCTAACTGTATTTAGCTATCTTTTCTTAATATCAATGCATAGGTTAATCGAAATTTTCTAATCACTTTTACACCGCCAAAATCACCCGGATCTTCTTTCGCTAAACAAACTGACCATTCGCATTTCTCATCACTTTTGTGATTTACCGATTTTTTTTTACCATGTCATATCATCATCATATCTATCATATGACTCCATAATAACTCACCTCCATAATAACTCCATAATAACATAATAACTCACAATGAATTCACCGTTTTGCGTGTCTCTTCTAGATACTCAATGTTCGTTTTTGTGCAACTGCCAAGACTTACCGAAAAATGTTCACGTTGCTTTACATTATTGTAGGTAAGGGAATTACGATACTTTCTAAACTTAGGTGAATTACCTGAATATCTTAGTTGCTATGATGCGTTTGATATCACAATATTCACTAAGAGAGGTCTCCAGTAAGAATTAGTTTCGTGCATGGTCGTTTGTTTCCATTCTTATAATAAGAAGCACCCGCCAGATTTGCTCCTGTTGAAGCATTAACTAACTTTCAATAGAACGACTTAATCTCGAATAATTGTCCTTCCCGATTCGATTTGTTCACGATTCTGACTGTTATAACAGCCTAACATTCCCGAAAGAGGTTTAGAATTTTCATTCCATCCTTAAATGGTTATAAATATTTATCCGCTCTCAACTGTTTTGCAGACGTGTACGTTTTGTATACGTTTGCGGAATTCAAAATCGTTATATAGAAATCTCCCAGAAAACTTTTCACAACGCTTTCCTGTAATTAATATTTTATCGATAATGAATCTGAGTGATTTCAATGCCAAGCCAAGCCAACTCTGTTGGCTGTAACTGCCTATACCTCAACCGGTATAGAGAACATAACACCAAATAATAAATGTTGTTTTAGTCTTAAGCGAATCTTCATTTTCTAATAGAGAAATGTTACCAAAATGAGTTTGTATCAAGAAATGGATATTTTATAGTAATTTAATAAAGTACTTACCAAAAACAATAATAAGGAATTATCGTTATGCGTGAAATTTTACTTATTTCGCATTAATTTAAAATCCTCAAAAAGCTTCACCTTTCATTCATGTTAATTGTCCTTCAACTTTTCCGTCCTTAACTAAAGTTTTTTTTATTTCCTGCCAAAATGTATCAATCAGCTGTAGCATCCAAATAAAGTGCAGAACAAATTTTGTATAATTTATAAAATTAATCAAGTCGGTTTAATGCTGGCCACTGTCCATTCTTGTCATGTGCATGTTTCTTCAAGTGACAGCGTTTGTCTGTCTTTATAACTTATTTAT
Organism: Bactrocera minax; assembly: GCA_021498325.1. NCBI lineage: Eukaryota > Metazoa > Arthropoda > Insecta > Diptera > Tephritidae > Bactrocera > Bactrocera minax. Next base: position 3,055,518 of record JAKEEE010000024.1, read on the forward strand.
AACTTGAGCGCCAATCGAGATATCTTGATGAAACTTGGTGGTTGGTATCCTAGATGGGTAAGATCATACCAGTGCCAAGCGCACCAAATTGAAGAAATGCCCTGTTATATTTATTTGGAAAATTACTGAGATGATATGATTGGGTTCATTGCGGAGTTTTTGAATATGATTCTATTTTATATCAAGACGTTTATTCCTTTTTATTTAAAAATTAAGTAGTAGTGCAAACATATTGACTATAGGTAACAAAAATCGGCTCAGTCAGAATATTGTCCATTAGAAAAAATATTGTCCATTATTGTATTAGAAAAATATTTATTTTTCATCCAGATTAATGTTGCCGCCTTCAAAATAATTTCCATTCGATATTACGCACTTATGCCAGCGCTTCTTCCAATCGTCGAAACACTTCTCAAACGCGATTTTTGGAGAGCTGGATTAGCCTTTAGCTCTTTCAGCGATGCGCTTTCAATGTCATGTATATTTGCAAAACGACGGCCCTTTAAGGTTCTTTTTATTTTCGAAAATAGGAAAAAGTCCCAGGGAGCCATGTCTGGCGAATATGGAGGCTGAGGCATCATTATAGTATTGTTTTTGGCCAAGAATTTACGAACAAGCAAAAAAGTGCGAGTAGAATTTAACAAAAGTGAGCAAAAGGCGTGAATTGTTTCCAGAAATCCGGGCGTTTTTTTTTCGGATTGCTTCACGCAAACGACGTTGAATTGGTAGGTATTACTCCTTATTGACCGTTTGACCTTGAGACAAGAATTCATGGTGCACTATGCCATTAAAGTCAAAGAACATTCCCGTTAATTTCTGAACACACCACGTACTGACCGAAATATATGGCTTAAAGTCCAATGGTAGGTTTGAAAATTCGTATATTAGGTATACTAGGGTGGTGGAGGTATTTACAAAATTTTCCCCTTTTTTGTCACCAGAGCACATTATTATAGTAGTATTAAAAAGGCAGGTAGAGGCACTGAGGTCCATATATTGGTATCGGGTTGATTGAAAAGTTATTTTTACGCATGAGATGGTATATCTTGAACGTACTAGTTGTGAAAAGTTTTATTCCAATATCTCAATTGCTTGATTTATCTACTTTAAAGTGAAAGTATCAGATGAAACTTAAAATTGTGTTGAATGAGAAGTGGGTATGGTTTTTAACCGATTTCACTTATTTTCCCAGTATATGATGGCACTCTATTAAAACTAGCCCACTGTTACAAAAGTTTTTGCCCACAGATGCCCCCACCCTACTAGAATCCTCTATACCAAATAACCCGTTTATATCTTAATTTGCTGTTTAGTTATAGCACTTTATTTGTTTTGTTTTTTTTTTTGCTAAAACTGATATCTCTATAGCAGCATTTTGCGAGAGTATAAAAGTTCATAGAAAGGAATTTTTTGGAGAAACTAATTAATAACAAAACAGTAAACATAAATTTACGATTATGATAAGTGTAATATAAAATAAACACCAAAGAATCTATCAAAGAGTTTGAGCGTTCCCATTACATATATGCGAAATTACTTCGAATATAAAAACTGGTTGACAAACGCATATAATACGAATATATATACACTAATAAAAAAATATGGTAACGTTATTAAAATCGTTTAGCGTTTTTAGTACCAGCACATTCAATATTATATAACGCAAATTTAATGTCTCTGAAATTAACCGATATTCTCGGTTTTAAATCTTTCTTTTCTTACTTTATTTGCACCACTTTTCATTCCACTCCAATTTCGCTTGGTGTCCAGTGAAAGTGCGAAATATGCAGAGATGCAAAAGTGTAATTTCGCTCTTTTAAAATATTCAACGAGTTAGTTTATAGCTTACTACTGGCGAATAAATAATCGTAAGGAATGAAGAAACTTTTGATCGTTTCAGCTACAAATAGCTTGCAATTTACGAAATAAATCCCTTTGCAAAACATTGAGGTTATGCAGTTAACTTAAATGGACAAAAGGAAAACTTACTTAAGCGGAAGTAAGTTGAGGCACTTCACTACAATTGCTGTCAAAAGTCGACCTTCGCCAGCAGATTGGTTTGAAGATGAGACTGAATAAACAAGCGAGGGATGGAAGTGTTTATTTTAAAATTAAAATAAAGGAAAATTGTTCCGACAAAACTGAATAGTGAAGCCAAATGCTTTAAAATCTTGAGAGGTGTTGCAAAGTGGACAAATATTTACTTTTTTGTTATTTGACGCAAGCAAAAATATTGCAGATATGCATATTCGTAAATTCCCACATTCACCCTTCAATACTGGCAAGTTGCCATATTTGTATGAAGTTCTGTACCGATTTTGATTAGAGCTGTGACCGTCGCAGTGATTTGGTTGAGTCCTTCCCTTTGACTCACAATTTGCATTAGTTCCTGGTACCAGCCTAAGGTAAGTCTTTTACAAATTACGCCACCAATACAAAATAAAGTATTTCCTTATTTCTCTGCCTCCTTTAGCCAGAGTCTTACTGAACAATTTCAATGCTGAAATGTCAACAAATATATTTTATTTATAGTAATGATTATTAATAATTTTATTTATATAGAAGCTTTAGCATTTGATTTTAAGATGCAAAAACATACATATTATATAACATGGAATCCCATTAACACACTAATAGTTGCCTCATTTAACACCGTAATTGTGTCGGTTTATGCAACATAAAATTACAGGACATTTTTTGCGGCAGTGTTCTTAAAAATATTGTTAACGGTAGGAAAGATTTCTTCTCAATCACGAAGTTGGTAGTGGTTCTATTTAACACCGTTTTACAGAGTAGTATACATTTTAAAAATTCTCATACAACAGCATGGAGATTGTTTCGGGTACTGTAGACAAAAGCTTTGAAATCGACAACGGTAGGTATACAATTGCTACATTGGATGACAAATATATGTCTTCAAGTAGCTCCTGATTTATGCTATGAAATATTTGATTGTTATTCTGTAGCACGAATGTAGGAAAATAGAAGGAAAGAAGAAACGAAAACATGTAACTCAATCTCAATGGTACATAATAGCATTCGCACTTTAGGTAAAAACCCAGTTCCTTGAGGAATGCTTTTCAACGTCAACAGTGAATCGTTTCATACGTATGTAAAGAGGGACGGCCAGCTACAGCTCACACACTGACATACTATTCTCAATAATACTAAAAATATATCACTCACGTACAACCGATCACAAGAGAGGAAGCAAGCATCTGCTGACAAAGAAGAGTTAATGAAATTAGTAATTTTCAAAATTCAATTTAAATTTGCGTACGTGCTGAAATGTTTTGACGCCGTACGATCTCTGAAAATTTTTAACAATATTAAAGAAATAAAATTTTAAAGTTATTAAATATAAGTATTGTACATGTAAAGTCAACAAAAATATAACGCGAAAGAAAAACCAAGGAATGAAATGTTTTAAGGGGAAATAATATTATAAAAAAGTACTTTATTTTCAGAGTGCTAACTCTCAATGGCTTTAAGCGAATATATAGTTTGTATATAAACTAGCATCTAACTTCAATGCCCATGAATCTTAAAAATTGTTAAATAGTGTGCTTTTACTAAAATATGCGGAATCTAGAGCAGGTTGGAAGCAAGGTGGATATAAGGGATTTATATATAGATATATAGATATATATATTATATATATATATAGCACCTAATCATATGATGGTTGAAATCAGATGATACCCATATAACGGATATGTTGAAATCTAATAATAATGTGATAACTCATTAAAGAAATACAGAAGGGTTTCTTGGGAATCGATGCAAAAATTGGACAACGGGAGTCGAACAACCGACTTTTTTGAGTATTAAATTTAATGTACATATTTGTTTTATTGTAATGTATAATTCTTGGTCTTCTTAAATTCTCGAAAGAAATTAGATTGAAAAGAGGATATGTTCGAACGTATTTTAGAACCGATTGTCATTGAGAAATTAGCTAGTATTAACGAGGAAATAAATGAATGTTTCAAAGACATTCACACATATTTCAATAAATATGGATTCAAAGAACATATTTGCATTCGCCTACACGTCAGTCCTATTTTCCGGATTGGAATACATATTAAGAATGCCCATTGGGTGGAAAGTTAATTTCACCACTGAGAAAAAGCTTGGGTAAGTGCGCTTATTTAGTTTCAAATACTATAGTAACTGTAATACACAAATTTACTATAATTTATATCAAGAATATATGTTATATATATTTTGAGGAATTAAACGTTGCTGCTTTTGATTTCAATAAAATTTCTGAAAATAATCACTGTAAAATTAATCAAACCGTTAAGAGTGTAAGACATGCACAAACGAATATGTGTAATTGAATAAATATAAATATATTCCAGCAGCAAAAATATATGGGAGATATTTGCTACATCAGGAATTATTCAAATAAGGTTTAAGTAACGCAAACAATCTTTCGGGTATATACTTATTAGAATTAAAATGCCATCGGAAAATGAAGAAAATAACGAAGAATCTGTCTACTCAAACGTTTACCATTATATCAATGTGAAAAAGTTTTACAAATATTTGAAGTGTAAATATTGGTTGGTAAACATACACATGTGAATATGCAAACAAAACTAAAGAAATATGTTAACGTTATTAAAATCTGTTTCCTTGCACAAACCCAGTAGGAAAACGTTGACAGTTAAACCGATATTCATTTTTATATTCAAAATCGATAACACTGGGTAAACTGCATACGAGCCAAATTAACCGATGAATGACATATCCTAATAAAATGTAATGAAATTTAGGGGCCCTCTTTTCCTGTTAATAACGTGCCCTTTTGTCAGAAATGGCTGGCCTGGCCCCATATACATGGTATTAAGATTTCCAAACTTACAGTTGGCTTTATGCTGTATATATCGGTTAATATGTGAGATGTCTTATCAAAATTAAGTAAATGTATAAAATTGGACATACTGTAGTTTAAATTCGATAAGGGTGAAGTTCATCCAAGAATTACCCTATCCTATTTACACCTATTATAATGATCCCACCAATTACACCTATAATATGAACACCTATATAATGAACCCAATGTCACTACATCTGAATTTGAATAAAATCGGTCGAGTTCCTGAGTTGGCTATATCATATTAATCATATTCCCAACATTAATCATTCGGTGGTAAAAATTTGTGAAAAGGGTGTGCACTTTACTGTGTTATTTGTGTTATAGAATAGAACAAAAAATAGAAAATAAGCGAGGTGAGTCCATGACCTATCATATAAGTTAATAAGATTATTATTGTAATTAATTGAAGATTTCTTCGAATAACGAATGTTGAATTATCATTTTTGAACATGAAGCAACATTTTTATGCTATCGGAACCATTCCCTTTCTCTAAGCCTCGCAAATTGCGAAAGTATAAAATGTTCAGCTGCATTTGAACTTAGTCCTTCCTTGACAGTTATTAAATTGTCCAAATCGGATTTGTAAAATAGGTGACCAGAAACATTTCGTTTAACATTTTCCGTAATAGTTGCCGAATTCAAAAACCGTATTGAAATACATTTATTTAAAGTTTTTGAAACAGCCCCTTCTCAAAATATTTTGAATCGATGAAATTTCGCTGCACCCTTATTTAATTTTAAACCAGTTGAGTATTGAAGCGAACAATTTAAAACTAAATTACTGAAGTCATTTTCACTTCGATGGCTTTCAAACACTAATTTCAATCGCTTATTTACTTAACTGTTTAAACAATTTATGCCTTATTTTCTTACTATGTTTGCACAATTTTTTTCTTTTCACTCCACTTCCAAAGCATAATTTCACTCTACTCTATCAGTCATTAATTATGGTATCAAACTGACAAATAATTAATCCTGTGAAATACAAGAACTTTTGATACATTCTAGCTTCAACAGTATTGCAATCTTCGAAATAAATCGATTTGTATGGCATTGAAGTTAAACAAGTTAAGTCAACAAAAGAGCTCGCTTAAACGGAAGTAAATGATGACTATAATTTCCCTCAAAAGTTGGCATCCGACAGAAGAACGGTTAGAAGATGGCAGAGAATAGACAAGTGAGAGAATGTTTGTTTTACAGCTATATTTCAATAAAAAATGAAATTGAAGGAAAATTCACTTATTTTTATGCATGCAAATACAAGTTTTTATCTGCAACAATTGATGGTAAGCTTAAGGAGTCAATAATACTTGGAAAACTTTTTTTCTCAGAGAAAATATTTTAGTTGTCAATATATTTTTTTAATTTACTAATTTGCTTTGGTTTTAAAATAAGACGCTCATCTCATAATTTACCTCGTTTTGAATTCGCATGAATTCATATTTACAAATAAACATATTTTGTCCAATTCTTAGTATTTTTTTAAAGTACATTAAATAACATGCAAAACACAGTTATGAGAAGCAGCGGTACGATTAGTAATTTGTAATTTGTAATTATATAGAAAAATAGATAATTATATAGATTATATAAAAAAAAATGTAACGGCAAAAACATCCAGAGCATCCGTTCTTGCGTAATTGCAACATAAAATACCTTTATTTGTTCTTGAAATCAACACTTTCATTTTCTGGAGTCGACTGCAAAATGCATTTGTATTAATTTTTTTATGACGCATAATTTGTGGAAAAAGTGACAGGAATGAAAAACATGAGATGAGCAATTCGTATAAAAATAGAAGCAAATTGGTAAAATGTCAAATACAGGCAATAAATGAAATGAAAATCACTCGAGAATTGAACGTGGTAATAAACACGATGCCAGAGGACATTGAAACTTGTGTAATCGTAAATAATACATCACATGAGTTTCATTAAAAATTATTAACTTTAAACACAGATAGCGATTTAACGATGTTTAATTTTCAGTATGCCAACCGAGTGCAGTCACCATTAAGGGGCCGACAGCAAATTCTCGATTAAATTCAAACAAATCGTGGAGTTTCGAAATGCACCACCAGTTTTTATATGCCTATGTCCATACCATAGTCCTAGTCCTAGTCCATAGTCCATAGTACTAGCTGCTGAGATCGATCTACGGATGAGCTTTTCTTGTACGTACAATTATGAGTTAAATCTTGTCATGAATAACTATCTAAGGTAATGTGTTTATAATTAGTAATATGCGTAAGAATCAATTTTTGTATGCAGTGAAATTTTCTATCTTTTACTTTATTTATTATTAATTATTTGATTCCCTATTGCTCAGGTAAAACTAAGCTACTGGGAATTTATGGTTTATTTTATAATATTTGTGTTTCTTATCTCACCCCTTGTGGAGTTAACAAATATTTGCAGATCATTAAAGCTACTCAAACATCTGTGGTCAATCAAAAAGTGTTCAGAGTGGATGAACAGTGATGGTGGTTAATTAACTCTAACATAAATGTCATATATTCGCAATCAAAATGCAGTGGGTGTGTCAAAATGCACTGCAATTGGAATTCAACATAATTGAGCAGAACATTTATTTATAGGAGAATGTATGATGGAGTGAGCTGGATAAGAAAACAGAAGTTGGTGACTGATTTCTTCTCTCTTCTGTTATCGATCCCTCATGTCACGTGAGCTCTTACTTACACTACATCTACATGCCTTTACGATTATACGATTCAATTTCATAGCAAATACGCTTCAGCCTTAACTCACTTCTGTTGTCTTGACCTAAAAAAACAAAACAAGTAAGGAAGTATCGTTCCGGGTGTAACCGAACATTTAACTCTCTCTCAATTTCTGAGGCACAAAAACGATGAACTACTTTTGGAGACCTACAAACCTTTATATTAAACAATGTTGTAAATGAGTTCAAAACTCATTACTCGACTAACACGTGATTGGATTACAATAATAACTCTTATCATAGATCTTAGACTCGCTTAGTTTCACTACTATTTATATTTTGCTTCGTGTCCGAGATATTTATATTAAAATCAATCAAATTAACTAAAATGAGATATATGAGATATAAACTCAACCAAGGTGTTTTAATGAATATATTAGATAAATGAGGAAAAAGTCAACCAGAAGAATGAAAATTATTATATAAGAAAGATGGGACTTAGCCCATGGTCTAGGCCAATTTCAATCATATTTAACGCTAAACCACATTGTGTTTAAGAACACATATTCAATTTATTTCAATAAAAGATCAGATATGTTGTCCGATTTATGTGGCATAAAAGCAACCGGGAAGTCAAAAATCTCTATATTGGTGTTAGGGGAAAATCTGGACTGACTTAATATAATTTTCGCGATTTATACTCAATTAATGTAACTCAAAATTTTATCGATATATTCGTCACAAAGTCAATTGGAATAACAAAAATCATTTAAATTGCTCTGGGCCGACTGGGGTAATTCATATATCCATTTCAACCATTTTCTTTATTAGACTATTGTATGTCGAGTATTATTAGTTCACTCAATTTGCTAATACTACACTAAGATATCTTACATATTGACTGATATATGTTGTATAAAGCCAATCAGAACCTTAAAAATTCTAACGTTAGATATGTAGATGCTAGGGGAAGTATTGACTAAATTTTTGTGAAGGAATTATATGAGGAGTGAGCGTAAAACGCTAGAAGGAAATGTTTTCATTATATTTGCGTTAGCAGATATAGCGTTAGCAGTTTTTGATATATGTACATTCCTTCCCATTTTTGAAAGAGTTTTATACCACCTATGCCCCTCCCTACGGTGATCCTCTGTACCAAAATTTAGTAGCCTAAAAGTTGACTTAGTTATAACAATTTATTTTTTATGGCTTAACGGCGTGGCAATGGTCCAATTTTGCCCATCTACAATACCGACGTGCTCAGAGTGTCCACAAATACATGTAATAAGTTCCTTCAAGATGTCTAAGTAAAATCCTGAATTGAATTTGTCCCGCTATTGTAGTTGCAAGTACTACGTCGAAACTATGCGGGTACATAATAAGTACGCCAAGTTGACTGTCCTTTAAACATTTTTTTTTTTTAACCGATGACTATTTTTTTAATGTGTTTTTTTAACCAAAGCAGTACACCGATGCACAGGAAAGGCTTTCGGGCTTCGCTTTACAGTAGTGGTCGACATTTCATAGCACAATTGTGCCAGCTCACATCACACGTACACTTCCGTTCTATCGTTCAGTCATTGTCGAGACGGCAAACCAAAAACATATCGCCTGGCCGTGCTGCTAATATGCCATGTGCGAAAGAATTCATGATTATGAATGTATTTTGGTGTCATACAATACATTTTGTGTTATAAGTTATTTAAAGACAATAAGCTTAAGGATTTTAAGGTCCAATGTATTCAATGTATTCAACATCTAAGGTTACAGGGTTCACACTGGGTATCTTTACTTCTGAGCTCAACAGTCACAATTCTGCTCATGCCGAGCACTGCTCTAAAGTCCTCAAGATTGTTGCTTACTGCATTCAATCTAAGGTACTGCCAACATCTACTTACATTGTTGAGTTTTTCTCTTTTTTCCTTTTTACAACGTTGTTTTCCGTAAACTAAACGTCATGTGACTAGTTCGTGCGTTTATTTATCTGATTTTGCATACTGCTCCATCATGCTGCATTTTGAACGTCAAATGAAATCTAATTGCCAAAAACATATATATGATACTGTCATGCATGTAAATGTAAATTGAAAATCTTCTTTCCATTTCATTCTTTTGAGAATCCTATCAAAAGTTACTCAATGTATATTCGATGATCCGAATTCGACCTCCAATCGAGCGCCCTCTATTTTTCTATATGGGAATTGTTATCATCCTAATATTTGTATGATAAATTAAAATGAAGTTATGAAGAGTCTTTCCTTTTTCAGTGACTGAATTAAAGTCTTCGAAAACTTTTCAAATGTAGAACAAGGATTTTGGAAGCAAATACTGTGTAACGTTTGAGCCGACTCGGTAATATACTGACTACCTATTTCAGATATTTCGCGTCTTTTTGCGTTCGCTTAAGACCCACTTGCCCTGCTTATTTATACAATCTAGAGAGGTTGGAGCTATCGATTGCTTCTACACATTCTTACACGTATTCCAACTGAGCGGTTGAACTCTCTTGTGGGTTTCAATCCCTTTGCTGAAAAGTTTATATCAATACAGGCTGGAAGATACTAAGGCAATGCGAACACAAATCTCCCACATATTCCCACACCGTAATGCTGAAAGTACCACACACATTTAATAATAGGGAATGCAAGTGTGCGTATAAAAAGCTAACAAAGAGAAATACACAATATTGTCGAAAATTAATAACCCTAAATACAAATAAACAATTGGGGATTTGTTTTCTGCTTACTTATTACTTGCCCGTATGATATATATTTCGATGTGGCAAAAATATTATTTTGATAAAAGATTCTTCACTCTAACAGATATTTCTCATTCAGTCATTTTATTTCAAAAGACAGTTAATTCTTTAAATTTTTGCAAAAAATATTAAAATGTGTTTAAATAAAATTGAGCTGTACTTTGAGTTAATTTGAAACAGTTTTTATTTATTTAAGTAATGTGAGTTAGTGAGATTAATTATAAAGTGTAATATTTAAGTAGGTAATTTAAAATGCCAATATAGACATCTCCGAGAGTTAAAAATACAACTTAATATAAATAGATAGATGAATACGATAAATTTATTTTATCGTAAAAATCTACTCACGTTGACTGCTTTACTGGTTCTTATAAGTTCTCCAGGACACAACGCAATTAACTCTAAGTAAAAAACTAGGAATTTTAAACACGTGCGAATTGTACAATATAACAAATTTAGTCTTCAAAGGAATCAATCAAATCAAGCGTACATCAATTCCGATTTGCCGGACAGCGATAAATCGATGCAAAACGAAACATTGTATATATTGTATGTACCTACCGTCATGTACAAATATAGGTGGACCTGCATCAATCAATCGCGTAATCCACAAAGTGGACGAAAAACTCACGTCTAAACTAACGAGTTCGTAGATGATGGAAGAATAGCGTTTTCTTTGGGACAAGTTTTACAGTTAAATAGAAATTTTAATTGTTGTAATTTAAATTGTTAAATTGCTATCAATTACGCCATAAGTAATCTAAATGAATAATATTCGGCATAAAATCATACCATGGTCAAAAACGGAAGCTGGAAGGACGGATATCCACATATTCGGTATATGGAAGTCTTGGAAATATATTGACCGATTTCCACCCCTCTTTTATATTTATTCTGAGTTTTATTTCGATATCCAGCGGAAATTATTTTGAAGTGAAAGAAGCTAACGATATTCAATGACTGGCTCAATGCTTATAAAAACTATAAACCTAGGCACATAATGTAATACATGTAGGCCAGATATGTGTTAGGAAATATATGGACCGGATGGCGCTTTAAATTATCCGAAGATCTAGTAAGCATGAGTGTGTATATGTTACCAATTATTTATCGTTTGTAATAGATATAAATAGAATAGAAATAATAGAATAGAATAAATAGATAAAAATATATGGACCGGATGGCGCTTTAAATTATCCGAAGATCTAGTAAGCATGAGTGTGTATATGTTACCAATTATTTATCGTTTGTAATAGATATATTTGAACTTGAAAGTATTCCTACATCGAACAGTACCTGGTCGAGGATTAAGAGCTTAATACATGGTAACCATGTAAAAACAATAAATATGACTTTTTGTAATCTTGTAAAAAATTTCCCGATTAATCTTTAAAGAGAATGCTATGAAATTTAAAGAGAATGTTACTCTTTAAACAATTATGTATTAACTAGTCTCACCCGAACAACTATATGGTATAGTTGGAGACTTACCTTGGAGAAGAAATTTCGTTTTTGTAGACTTTTTACTATTAAACTCTTTTTGTAAGTTTTCGAATATAAAAGTTTACAATGAGTCTTCATGGGAAATGCTCAATCAAAAGCGAAAAGATAGTACCATATGAGAAAATTTAAAAATGCCTTAGTCACATGTTACTTTGCGACTAAAAGCGGACTCGTCCCGGACTGGCCACATTTTTTTCGGGAGAGTATCAAAAGTCATGAGTTGGCTCATAAATAGACATCTACAATACCAGCTACAACTCCCAGTGCTTCTTAACTGGCAAATTTAATTTAAAACTCATTGTCTACTAAAATAGGAGTAAGTTAAATTGTAGGAAATATGCCCCCTGCGGGTCGGGGGATAAGAATAACCCGCGGTAAGGCATGCCTGTCATAAGAGGCGACTAAAATCCACAAAATGCACTGCATTTGAAATAGAATTTGGATAGACTCAATATAGGCTTAGCCATATAAGAAATAGTGATATATTACTTAACTTGAACTGAGTTTATATCAATTTAAACGTAATATGCACACACTTAAAGCGGCATTGTAGTTCAAGCACAAATGCCACCAGTCGAGATGAATGGGTAACTCAACTGGTAGTAGCCTTTAGGCTACAAGGTCTGACCGGAGGCTATAATCTGGTGCCACGGGGAGCAGGAGCCCGGTGGAGTTGCTTGTCGCTTCATCCTGCTCATTGCGGTAGGCCCTTCGGGGAGTATCGTGGTGGCTGTGCTTTAACACCTGAATGCGGCTAGAACTGTCTGGGACGGTACAGTTCAGTGTGGAGTTGCATTGCAACCGGGTGCCAGACCCATAGCACGGCAGAGGTTTTAGGTAGGCCTCGAACCCCACCAAGGTGGTTATTGTGCCATTCCACAATGCCGTTCGGTACCGTTGGTAGCGAAAGTTATTATTAACGGCGCGCTGATCGACGCATTGTATTGATCCGTTGTGTTTTAGAGGACCGTAGAGTTAGGCTGTACAAACGGCAGGTACCCACGTAATGCACATCGTCCTCTGTAGGAAATATGCTTTTATTACGTCCACATAACTGCGAGTTCAAATTGTTGCACTTCAAGGGCGTTTACAGCTAGCGATAATTCTGACGAGGAATTCAACTTCATTACAATAAAAGAGATCACATAGTTGAACAGAATTACACATCATCGACATGGAGATTTAATAATAATATCAATTATAATATTGTATATATTAGTTAATTAGTATGAGCTCATTTTGTTGCAAAGCCGTCCATGCTATGGGGAAGTTGTGGTACTATAGAGCTAAGTACCCTTAATTGTAACAATCCAAATCGCCCAAGCTTCAACTGTCTCAAATCGTAATTGTGCTGATATAAAATATTATAAACGATATTCATTCTCTGAATTTCGCATTCAAACCTAGATATTATAAAAATATGAAATTACTTTGCTGATTTAATTACAATTTTTATTTCAGCTATTATTTACGAAGTTGTAAGCAATAAAGTGAAATGCAATACTAAAGCTCATTACTTAAATAACACTTTCATATAACACGAATTAAGTTTCTTAATTTTTTTAGTAAAACGCTTAAAATTATATCAATATAACTTTCAATAGTTCTTAATAAATCCAAAATATTATCGGTGCCTTCAGTACTAGATATTCCGCCCACAGAACAAAGTTTTTTTTTATTAAGGTTATAAGGTATAAGGTATAAGGTAAAGGTATAAACGGGCGTGTAAATAAATACAACATTCATTCATCCCTGACCAAAGCCCACGTATTGGAGCCCATATTATGGAAATTTCTAGACAAAAACCAATAACTAAAGAGAGAAAATTTACAAAGATTGAAGGTTCTACGCTCTCAAAATACATTTCATCTCCTACATTTACAAAATCAATTTGCGTCCTCTACTTGAGCAGCTTAATATACCCGATATCAAAGAGCGCTTGAATTCTGTATGCTGTGACCTTTCTCCTTCGGTGCCGAAAGTCAGACCTTCAGACATCTACTGTGCTGAATATTTGGGATGATCGATGATGAATTGCAGAAAGAACTGCCCCATTTGGCGAAGAAAAAATTGCTTCTTCATCGCACCGTCGCCACGACAACATTGGTCGAGCTGGGCTACTAGCCGTATCGACCGTATCCTCTAAATTAAATTCCGTATTACTTCTTTTTGTTTTCAAGCGTGAAAAATCACTCGCCGGACAGAAATCTGCAAAGAATAATTAATTATACTTAATCTGAATTCCTATACACTTTCATATAATTCATCGAATCATTCTTCAACTAAATTTTAATGCCTGTCGCTACTGAAGATAAAAAATTAAAAAATTAAATAATTAAAAGATAAAAACCATTTTTTGCTGTTCGGTACAGTAAATGGGTTTGCTAACCCCAATTTACCTCCATCAATATATTTTTATGTTTATACCTTTTCGCTCAAAGCCAGTTCAATGAGAAGAGGAGAAGAAAGAAAATTGAAGATATTAGTTTTACTTAGTTTCAAGTGAACGTAAGGATGTCATATTGACTAAGATATTCGTACTCTCGCAACATGTTGCTACAGAGTATAATAGTTTTGTTCAACGAACGGTTGTTTCTAACACCTAGAACTAATCGAATTAGATATAAACATATATATATATATATGTATAATAAACATATAAACATATATATATATTTATATATATATAAATGATCAGGATGGAAAGACGAGTTGAAATCCGAGTGACTGTCTGTCCGTTCGTCCGTCCGTCCGCCGTGCCAGCGATAACTTGAGTAAAAATTAAGATATTTTGATGAAACTTGGTACACGAGTTCTTTGTCACCGTAAAAGGGTTGGTATTGCAGATGGACGTTCTTCTAGAGTGCCGTCATATACTGTGAAACTAAGTGAAATCGAATGAAAACCACGTCTATTTCTCATATAACACAATTTTAGGTTTCATCCGATCCTTTCACTTTAAAGCAGATAAATCGAGCAGCAATTAAAATATGAAAATCTAGCTTTGAGGATATGCCATCTCTTGCGTAAAAATAGACGAAATCGGATTATAACTTTTCAAGCCACCAAATACCTAATAAATGGACCTCAGTACCTCTATCAGACTTTTTATTGAAAATATCTGGAAATCTGTAAGACATCGTAATGAAATTTGAGGATTATCTTTCCTTGATAATAGTGTGATCTAGTATAAAAAATGGCGAAAATCAGACGAATACTTCCTCAAGCCCATGTATACTTAACATACGGATTTTCGACTTTCCTGTAGAATTTATGCCATATATAACGGTCAATATATGAGTTATCGCTTTGAAATTTAAAGAGCGTCTCTTCCTGATAACAGTGTGCCCATGTGCTTAAAATGGATAAAATCGGGTAAGCACTTCCCCTAGCCCCCATGTACTTAATAAACGGATTTTCAACTTCTGGGTAGACTTTATACCATATATATGTAAGATATCGTAGCAAAATTAAGTGAACATGTAATATCGGATATTCCAAAGCTTACTGCCGAAAATATGAGAAATTGGTCTACGAATTATCCCAGCTCCCCTATACTACATACAATGATTTTCGCTATTCTAGCAGACTTCATACAGAATATGTCAGCCACTGTATAAGTTATCTGCAAAAAATTGCATAAAAACATCTTCCGTAATATACTTCAATAATGAGAAGAGTTAACGTGATCAGTGCAGATCTTCCTGTATCCCAAATATGCCCAGTATAAGAATTCCCGACTTCCTATCCGACTTTAAACCATTTTTGTTGGTCAACATGTGTGATATTTTAATGAAATTAAGTAGATATGTTTTCTTAAACACAATGTGAATACGCGCTAAATATGAAAGAAATCTGTCTAGACCATGTTCTAAGCCTTATTCCGCCGCTTATTCCTAATATAATCATTTCCTTTTCTCTGGTTGACTTTTTCTCAGGTATCTAATATATTCATAAAACCACTTTTGTTAAGTTTATATCGCATATATCATTTTTGAGTTAATTTGGTAGATTTTAATATAAATATCTCTGACACATATCTGACAAATAAACATCTCTGATAAATATATGACACAATACATGAGTCCATGGCCTTAATATAAGTTAATAAGCTACCAAATAGGATTGAAATCAATTAACAATTTGACAATTTAACATTGACAACATTTTTTAATAAAAAGTTATGCCAGCACCTGAAAACATTTCCCCGCCTCTGATCCTTGCAAATTGCGAGAGTATAAAATGTTCGGTTACGCCCGAACTTAGCCATTTCTTATTTGTTTAGAGTGGAAATATTTTAACATTTTAGTTACATACATACATAAACACTTTAGTTGATTAAAATTTTGCAGTACTAAGGCAAAATAGTCAAACTTCTCTTCCCCATATAAATTTAAAATAACATTATCTTTTATAACTCCTGTTTATTATGGCTTTGAAATTTTCACGCTTCTGTTAACTTTTCTATTTGCCACATATGTGACTCAGGTGAAATGTTAACACCTAAGCTATTGCGAATGGATTCGTAAATATTTTTGTTAGAACAGTTTATCAAAAATATTTCAACATTAATCATATAGCCTGGTTTTCACATCTTATACATTAGGTTGTGAAAAATGATATTGACGTGGCATTACTCGACACAATTCGGTGGTACACATATTTTTCGATCATGGGTGAGCTGACGAATGACTAAGGCGAAGTTATTTCTTTATATTTGTACATGTACGAGTATATTTGTATATGTTGAGATTATTTCACGAGTTACAAAAACAAGTCGAACAAGCTGAGCCAGTCAAGTTAGAAAGTTAAGGAGAGTTAAGTCGAACAAGCTAAGCCTCTAATTTTATGTTAAAATAAATACATTAAAATTAGAATACTTCCATAGAACAAATGTGAGGCCTGTACTATTAATCCCTTGATTGTTTGAATTATGAATTCCCACCTGTGAGAAATGTTGTAACAGAACATAATAGTTTTGTTCACCTAACGGTTGTTAGATAGATATATATATATATATATGATATATATATACATCGTATATATATATAGATATATATATATTGTAGATAGATATAGATATATATTATATATATAACGAAACTTGCTGAGGACAAATCTGTGCCGCACCTCCTTAGATTGTGTGAAAATGGGCGAAATCGTAATACAACACGCTTACTTCCCATATGTCGCAATTTTAAATTCCATATGACCTCTTTTTACTTTACTACCTCTTTATATTACATAAATTAACTACCAATGCAGATATCGGAACGACAGCTTACACAAATAGTGACTTGCCGGAATGCCATCTCACGTCTAAAAATTGAGGACATCGAATTTTAACTTTTCTATTCCCCAGATACCGAATTTGTGAACAGAAAATATCGATCAATTTACCAGGTATCTTAATGAAATTCAGTCAACGTCTTTTTCTGGTAATAGTTTGTCTTGATGCCAAAATTTATAAGCCCTCCTATAGGTAAAATGGTAGTTTTAAAAAATCTGGTTGACTTTGAACCAATAATGTGTCTGATACCAAATTTGAGAATTTTCAAAATTCCTTGTGTACCTGTCAATATGTAAGAAATCTAAAAAAATAAAATTATTTAAGATATAATCTTGAATATAATATATTGGGTTGTTCGGAAAGTCATTTCGTTTTTTCCCGCCAGAGGACTTAATTACGTTTTTTCGAAACTAACTTCACACTTAAGCCCCATAACCATTATATGTCATGAGAGCTGATATTGCAAGGCTTGTGTGTGAAAAAGTTCTATTAATTCTACCCAGTAGTTTTTGGTTGGTGCCTTTTTAAATATGGAGAGCAATAAGCAGCATTTTCGTCATATTTTACTTTTTAACTTCAGAAAAGGTAAAAATGCTGTCCAAGCGAGAAAAAAATTGACGGATGTGTATGGAGAAGGCGTGTTAACAGTACGCCAGTGCCAGAACTGGTTTGCAAAATTTCGATCCGGCAATTTTGATGTCGAAGATGCACCACGGTCTGGAAGGCCGGTCGAAGCTGACAAAGATGCGATAAAGGCATTAGTTGATGCAAATCGGCGAATCACCACACGAGAGATCGGTGAGAGGTTAAATTTGTCGAATTCAACTGTTTATGGCCATTTGAAAGGCATGGACTTAACCTCGAAGCTCGATGTGTGGGTGCCCCATGTCCTTACCGAGCGAAATTTGTGTCGTCGTGTTGACGCGTGTGATTCGCTCCTCAAACGTCTAGAAAATGATCCATTTTTGAAGCGGATTATTACTGGGGACGAAAAATGGGTTGTATACAACAATGTTAAACGCAAGAGGTCATGGAGCAGAAAAGATGAACCGGCTCAAAGCGTGTCAAAAGCCAACATTCACCAAAAAAAGGTGATGCTCTCCGTTTGGTGGGATGTCAAAGGAATCGTTTTCTTTGAGCTTTTGCCGGACAATACAACGATTAATTCAGAAGTCTATTGTCATCAGCTGGACAAATTGAATGATTATAAATATATATAACAAATATTTATTCATTATACGAAAACTGTCTTTCATGTTCCCCAAAAAAAACGAAATGACTTTCCGAACAACCCAATAGATTGGTGGCAAAAATTAGTGAAATCGATATATGAATTATCCTAGCCGCCATACATTACAAATAATGATTATCGTTATTCTAGTGGACTTTAAGCCGAATATGTCTATCTAATCTTGAGGTAATCAATATTGACAAGCAATGTGTTCTCGAGCATACCTTAGTTAAATGCCAGAAGTAAATGTTATGTTAGGTTGGTCTGGTCCTTTGTTTTAATATAAAGTTTTACCAAGACCTGAAAACACGCCGACCAGCTATGAATTTTGAAAATTACGAGAGTGTAAAATGTTCGGTCACACTTGAACTTAGCCCTTCCTTACTTGTTTTTGGAAGAGGTGAACAAATTATCAGATTTACTCCGGTTTTTGCATGAAATCACCTAACGCTAATTGTAAAAATCTCGCCTAGATTTACTGGGATATTCAAAACACTAATCTACCAGAAGGGCAGAAATAACTGTAATAACGCACAACCAATTCCAACCATTTTTAGTATGAGTATAATTCATGGAGATCATTGTATATGTTACCAAACACAAAAAAAAACAATATTGGCTAATTTATTCTTAGATATAAAATTACCATCCAACATGTTCTTGTTATTTACAAGGTTCTCTATCCTTGTTTGATTCGATAAAGTTGTTTTCGATTCGTTTTCATGCCAATGGCATACAATTTTTTCACTCGATAAAATACGAGATTCGAGGATATTTAGCTTGTAGGAGTGTCCTTTTTATTCGCAGTTGTAAAATGTTGAGAAAACTTTTTTCAAATGCTCTCTTTCTACGCCTCCAATTTAGTTCAGCTAATTTTCATAACAATGTATGTTTGTTTAGATCAGCAACTAATCTTTAGATGATAGAAAGACTATCGTGAAATGTGAAAGCTTTTCGAGTTTAATATTTTGCTATCGGATTGCAGCACTTCTCCGGTTTTTCGCTAAATACAGCTAAACATTCCTTTAAGCTGAGGAAGAGTGATCAACTTAAGAGTGACTAGAAGTTGGGGTTTCCGGAACTAATTGCATTGATAGTTATTTTAGGTTAAAATTCTGAGCATTCTTTTTAAGTAGACTTACTTAAGAGATCGCTGCTACAGAAACTACTTTTCTGATGTTGTTTTTAAACGGTGTTGAGGTTAGTTCAGTGGAGATGGCGGTATTTCCAGTTATTGGTATTAAAGTAGGAATTACGATATTTGGTTAATTGAGACGTGAAACATAAACTATTGATCCTAAGTAGTACGTACATAGGATATTTCTAAACTATTTTACTCTCACTACGACTTTACTAATTTACTCTCGCAATATGTTGCAACAGCATTTAACATATCTTCACAAACTTTGCAGACATTCATCTTGGCTATAGTATAGTTTAATGTTGAGAGTGAATGAAATTGGTCCACAAATTACCCCAATCTCCATATAAAATTTATAGTTGTTGTAGTTATTATAGTGGACTTTACGCCGAATATATCGGTCACCGTGTAAGCTATCTTCACAAAATTGGGTTTAAATATAGTCTCAAGCATGTTCGAGTTGAATGTCACAAATATTTTCCCGCATTTCACGAGTCTCGCAAGACTATAAAGTGTTAGGTTACACCCGAACTTAGCCAGTTGAATATTGCTGCGAACAATGCAAAACCAAATTCCTCAACTTTCTTTTGCCTTCGCTATAATAGGTGTGAAAAAGTAATTTCAATTGCTTATTTGACTAAATGTTTAAATAACTTCGTGTTTATTTTCTCACTTTTGTTGCATAGCTCTTCATTCCACTACACTTTGCAGTAGCAAGTGGAAGAGCAAGATGCGGAGGTGCAGAATCTGCATTTCACTCTGCTCATACTCATATCATGCTTTCAAATAAATATTCGAGGAAGCGGGAGAACTTTTGACACGTTGCAATTACAAGCACCTTTAATTTGCGCAAGAAATCCTTATGCAAGACATTGAAGTTATACATAAGGTAAGTCCCCCAAGTGAGTAGAAATACATGCTGCCTACAATTTATTACAATTGGTGTCTAAAGTTGGCATTCGACAGAAGAACGGTTAGAAGATTGCGGAGAATATACAAGTGGGGGAATGTTTGTTTTACAGGTATATTTCCATTAAAATTTAAATCGAAGAAAAATACTCTTATTTTAATGCATGCAGATACAGGTTTTTATTTCCAGAAGTTCAAGGTAAGTTTAAGGGGTCAATAATACTTGGAAAACTTTTTTCTCAGCGAAAATATTTTACTTCTCAATATAATTTTTTAACTTATTAGTTTACTTTGGTTTTAAAATCAGACCCATAATTTCATCATCTCATCATCTCATAATTTACCTCGTTTTGCACTCGCATGAATTCATATTTACAAATAGCTGGAGATACAAATATTCCCTGGAGAAAAAAATCTGAGGAAAATTAAATTTTAGAAATAAACCCATAAAATTCTTCATATGAGATGGCAATATTGCCTAGTTATAGCTGGTTCATACCGGGAGCCTTTAGTTACCGCGTTCGAAGTTTGTTGTCGAGAAGGTGACGAGGATAGACGAAGGGCACTGAGTTGCTCGTGCTCGGGCAACACGCTTTGTGTTTCTTGCTCGTAACAGTTCACTCATACCTAGTTCAACATTCCTTTTCATTTTGAAATTCTTTATTTCAAATGAGTATTCCCAGTATGTTCGGAAATTTTAATTTTGTCATCTATTGTGTCATCTATGTAATATGTAAATATGTATACAAATATGCATATAAATATGAATATTACAATACAAATATTTTAGAAAATAGTGAATAATGTTAAAAATTAGCTAAATTAGCTTAAATAAAGCGTACAAGAATTTGAGAATATGATATAAAAGGGAATGTAGAAAATTGCGCCACTCGATTTGCTGGACTTGCTCGTATGAACGCATTAAGCAACACTGAAAGAGAATTTGCCGGTAAAGAACAAGAAAATTTTTCATGGCTGAACCAAGGCTTACATTATATATGAGCCTATATAAAAGCCTATAAATTTAATAGAGTATTTCTAGTATCAGTGGACAGTGGAACTCTTCTTACTAAATATGATTAATTGCAAACAAATTAATTTATTTGCGTATGCAAAATTTTCAGTGCATTGCATATAAGGTACATAATGAATCTGAATGCAACTCACCCAGAGGGGCGGACTTTTTCTGTGGCAACCCCTATGTAGAAAGTTGTTTCAAACTTCAAACTTCAAACAAGTCCACTCTTTTTTTTCGTTTTTTTTTGTTTTTAGTAAGCCGAGAGCAATTAAGACGATGTATCAACATGATTTGACTCAAAGTTAGAAGGAGTACTGAACAATATAAAATACTATGTATGACTCATTTATTATCTAATGACTTTTGTTAATGAACTTACAAAATAACTACTGGGTTGTTTAAGGATACATTTACTCAGTTATTATTTATCGACAACTAAATTACATTTCGCTTATGGCTTACATCCTGTAACGGGATGCGGTCACTGATTGCCACTCGCTGTTGTACTCGATGGTACCAAATTACAAAAACCGTTTTGCTAAATAAATATTTTTATAAATATTGTTACATACAAATCAAACCATTTCAAAATATATATATATATATATTTCCCAATTCACAGTTATCTTGGCAAATAACTCTTTAACTAATTTAAAAAAAAAAATCTGCGAAATCATCTGCTATCATCAAATGTAGCACAGCTTATAAATGCTCATAAAATCAGGAACATAACACACCAATTTATGTGTATATCACATTATGTATATATTATTACATATATGTATACATATTTGCATGATTGCAACATAAAATATCTTTTTTGTATTCATGAAGTCAACACTTTTCTTTGGAATCGAATGCAAACAACGGATTCTGTTAGATTAAAGGCGCCAATTTACGAGCAGTTGAGATTTTATTTATATTGAATTTTTTATTTGGCATAATTTGTGAAAATTGTAGCAAGAACGAAAAAATGAAATGTTATTTATATAAAATGAAAGCAAATGAAGGCAAATGAAAGCAAACTAGCAAGTCACGTCAAGTGCAGTTATTAAGTGAAATGAGAAGGCTTGTGATTTAATTGTGATAATAAAGACGATGCTAAAAAGTGAAGGAACTTGTGTAAATATTTATAACGACATGAGGTTCCACTAAAAATTATTATGGTTGAATTCTTTGCAGAACCTTTTAAAATTGATATATGTTGCATATGTGAATTACAAAGCTTTAAATATATTTGACCTTCAGAATGCCAACTGGGTACAGTCACTTGATTTCTTCAATTGCAAAATCATAAACGATAGCCACGATAGAAGTTTTTGTGCCGAGAAGTTTACATCATTTTCTTTTGATGAGGAGAGAGTACCGGTTAATTTTTGCAAATAAATCGTCAAGATTCCAAGAAGTTTCCATCAGTTTTAATATTATTAGGCCAGCCCCTTACTTGAAATATTATAGTTTATATTGCTTGCCACGAATAAAAATTAGAAATCATCTGTTTTTATTAGATAATAAGAGTAGAAAATTAATTATTGTAAAAAAAATTCGTTCTTTAGTTTTCGTTGTTGCTTTTCGCACAAATGACCGAAATCTATTTTAACAGTATCTGATTCCCCATTTCAAATATTGAGAGCTCTTTGTTCTAATCTCAGTCTATCAGCAAATAATGGTGTGCTTTATATTATTAGCATCCTTCAGCTCATCGTTTGTAAAGTGCGGAAATATTTGCACTTCATTAAAGCTACCCAATCGGCGTGGCTAATCAGAATATGGACAGTGATGGTAGTCAAACGACCGCAAAATAAATACATGTTTTCTAGAAAAAAAAAAAAACTTCAGTTACTCAATTGGTTCGTACACGTACACACATAAAGTAATATTACTTGTATTTAAGTAAATCATAATTAAAATAATCCATTTATTTATAGAAAAAGAAGAGGTAACTTAATTCCCTTCTATTCTGCTATCGATTCTCTATATCACAAGGTTTTCTATTCAAACTACCTCTACATATCATTACGATTGAAAGATTTAATTTCATATGAAAAATCCTTCAGCCGAACTTCCACTTTAAAATTTTGCGTTATTTCACTTTCGGTGCCAAGCACTAACTATTAAAAAAGAAAAAGAATGCAGATTGAATGGTAAGACAGTTGAAATCATTGGGAGCAGAGATTTACAGACTTTCCATTGTTGTAGTGAGTGTTCTGTCTGAAAAGGTTAATTTAATTATTGTATGAAAGTGCAAAAGTCTTTGGGCGCTGCACATAAGCACTCTTACACACACAAATAAACACGTAATATAGCCAAAAGATCTGATGGGTTACAAAATCAATTTCACGGAAATTGTGTTTTGTAGAACCTTGATTTTGGAAATATATAGAATCTTTTGATAGAATATAAACACAATAATTGTTTTCAGATTATGAAATCTAATACGGGATATTTTCCAGAGAATCAATTGGCTTTGAGAGAATAGTGGTTAGAATTTCACTCCCTTCAATTATGTTACGATGTAGGCAGAGTTTCCAGAAATATTATACGGGAAAGCAAAATTAATTACTGAAGTACCAAAAATTTTGCGTGAACTCCTGTGTTACCAAAGCCTACTGACCATAAAACGACATTTTTACCGGACTACTAAAAGCGGTATGATTCTATACTGGCGGGGACATTTACATTTAAATTTTTCTAGAATTTACGAAACATTTACGAAAGAAAAAAGTAGTAATATATTTTGTCATTATTACATTTCATAGACAAACAAAATAATGTGATAAATATGTTTTCATCTAATTCAATGGGATTTTCATCTCTATTAGTTAGCTGCTAACTAGCTCTGTTAACTAGCGCATACTGTTCCCCTCACAAACAATAGTAGCAGTAAAAATATTAGTAACGTATGTAGACTCGCAACTTATATTACATCATCTGGTCAACTCAATGTCATTGGAAAATTTCCACATGAATTTCTGAGTGTGTGTCAGTAATTATATAATTGCCGGATTTTATGTTTCGCATTGGTTTTTGTTTGTACTAAGCACTAAACATCCACTGAGTAGCTCTGACAGCGGAAAATCTTTAAATCTTTAAAACCACTTGAGCTCGATATTGGGAGGCCTATTATTGGTTTTTAAAACACGGTGCTCTCCAAAAAAAATTTCTCTATTTTAGATTTTACATTGCTCTGAAGGCCATATATCTTCACTTTATATCTGATAATTACACTTACCCATACTTCGTTCCATTCCCCCTCCTTCCTATTCCTTCCTCCTTCCTTCCCCTATTTATGTTCGCTCCATTTATTTGAAATTTGCTTTAAATAAAACAACACCACTGACGTTTTCAGTTTGATATATTCGCTGGTCTGTTCTGTGCCCCAAATGATTAGTCACGTATACGCCATCGCTACACTTGTCCACTTTCCGTCGCTGCCTCAGCTGCCGGTAAAAGATATATGCTTATCTTAAATGTGTTTAAACATTAAATTAAGCAGCTTTTGTTCTCACCTTTTGACATTTACAAATGAAATGGGCGTGGCATAAATTTCCAACTGATTTCATAGTCCTAACAATTTACAGTGATTTGATATGTTTATTTAAGCTAACTAATGAGTGTATAAACTACAACCTTCATATATTAGACGTTGCGCATAGAAAACAAGAGCATTTACAATTGCGTTTAGTGAGTAATAATTATTTGGAAACAGTTTGTATTTGAGTGTTAATTCAGATACAATCAAAATTGTTTGCGGTCGCTTGATCGCTAATAAAGCATTTGATTGATTAGTCGTACAATATGTCGATATATTTGTGGTTCTTTAATTGAGATTTTTAGCAATATGGTAAACTTGTCTGAACATATCATAAACAAATTAGTTTTGAAATTGTTTGTACTCTTGTAAATTATTGTTCATGATATGATGCTATCATGGAAATTAGCTGAATTCGCTCATTAATTTATGACATGTTGATATTTAGCATACGAGTAGTTTCTACTACAAATCGTGGTTATATTTAGCTTAGTGATATCTGTTTAACACCTTCACTTCTTAAAAGAAAGTTTTATGAATTTTTTGCTTTATAGCACAGATGACCTTAATATTATACTATTAAACGCAACTGACACGCGTTGCCAATATCTTCTTAAATACATTAAGTATGCACATGAAACGGTCTAACCCGTTATTTCAGCATTGATTCGTCAATTCATTAAACTCATCTGATTAGTTTTAATTTAAGATTTGCATTTTCCTTCCTTTTGATTATTTAAAATTTTTCTCCTCTCCTCCTTGATAACATGAACGCAGTTAATTCAGTATCGACGAACACAAACATTCCAATAATAACAAGATTTGATGATTTACTTCAAATCACTTTCATTAAATTTTGCTTTTCTTTTGCGAAAAAATTCACAAAAAATTTTCAATTTATTTCGAATTATTCATTATTAGAGTCATTATTTTGTACTCCCTTGATTATAATTTTTACACAACATTAATATCAAATTGGCTAAAATAATTTTCAAATGGATGAATGTAATTTTTCAAGAAGGTCGACAGGTCCTCTTTGAACTCATATCCTTCGTAAAATACCTTGAGTCTTATTTTTAACATAACCGCTAAGTCTACGAGCTGGGTAAGCATTAAAAAAATTGGTCGTCACTCGAGGTGTTTACTAAAGTGATCATAAACAAAAGTTATTAGAAACTAAATCCACAAAGGCGAAACGAAGATGTACTTTAATTCCTTATTCCAAATGCCTGGACAAACCAGATGAATAAAAGAGTTAGGCCTCCTTTTGCTCCATTCTTAAAAATGAGTTGGCCTAAAAGATTATACTGAGAGCATTAAAATATTGTGCTGTGTGCTGTGCCTACCAAACACAAGTTCAGTCTGTATAACTAACGTTAGATGGATAAATGGATGGCTTATAAATTTCAGCTTACTCTTTGGGGAAGTCTGTAAACTTTTAACGAATTAATAAACTGTGTAGAATATTTTGACAATATCTTACTAAGTTTGATTCCACTCGAAGTTCTATTATGTGTTATCTCTAAAAGTTCCTTATTTCATATTCATATTACAAAACAACAAGCCTGCAAATTTTATAACTGAATCTCTATCACTAAAGTCAACATTAAAGTTACGATTTTATAATATTTATTAAGATTAACATTAACATATAGTATATATACACAACTGCACATATCTTATGAGAAATATTCGAGAATGACCTTGCGCAAGACGCTGGCGATAAAATAATAAGTGTGCGCGGTGTCGATAGCAGGCATCAGGAACCGCATAGCTTTCTTAAGTTCGATTTTGTATAATTCAATTACAATCTCTGCGAAATAGATATTGCAGATACTTTAGATCTTATGACTCTTGGCAATTTCAAATGCTGCAAAGAATCTACGTAGGTTGTGGCATTGAAAATGCGAGTCGTCCTCTCTGATGAAGAGACCAAGTAAATTTTAAATATGAGGTTATACCCTGTTAATAATCTTCGCGTAGCACAAATATTTCCAAAGAATATTTTTCCTTCGCACCACAACCATTTCTAATCAGAGAAAAAATAATAATCCCTCCTAATAAGTATTATGAAGAGAGTTTGTCCAACAGCTGCTACCGAAAACGTAGACTAAAATCTATACAAATACAAATAAAATTTTTCGAAATACGAATTTTACTGTCCGCTTTATGATTTTAGCTAAAAGGGCGTATGTGTACATAAACGAAATCGCAAAACAAAATATTTTCCTAATTTCGAAATTTCTCATCAGATGATCATAATATCAGAAGGAGGGTTAAAGAAATTTTGACCACGCAGAGCTGTGTTCTGGAATCCTAACACAATTAATAACCAATGGAACCCTATAATCGGAGTGAACAAAAATAGAGAGAAGTTGAAAAAATTACACCTTCTTATCTTATCTTATCAATTTATTTTAAATAATTTAAATATGGAATAATATTCGAATCCATGGTAGCCATTCCATTCAGGTAGCTCCTTGTAGCTCTGAACCATATGATTTAAACATTTATGCGCATTTATATTTGTTTGTGCAAAAACGTAAAAATAGGAATTTAATATATCCAATTCAAGCACATATGGCAGACTTATTATTTATTCCAACATATTGTCCATTTATCGTTGCTAAGTTGACTGTGACAAAAGCAAATTTTGCGGCCACATGGCATATACTGTACTCTGCATTTGCCTAAAATTACATTGCTCCTACGCCATGTTGAGTCCACATAATAAAAACTTTAATATGTAGCGATGTGATCTCTATGTAAACATATTTTCAAAGTCGCTAGCTCTTTTTTCAATGTTTGTCACCACAGCATCTTTAAGACCCACACAGATATTTTTTTGTTTGAATGCTAACATCAACGCTTGATTGCTTCTGTGGGTTCGAAACGTTTTAAATTGTCCTTAAATATAGTGATTGGTATATTTGTTGAAAGAAAATTTGTTTTTTGTGTTATGTAACGCTGCTACTAAAGATCTTTCTAATGGTGGTTTCCGATATGATGTAGCATAAAGTTAATTAAACTTATCAGGGGTAATCAGAGCTAATAATTTCATTATATATCTTCATCTTCTTTGGCACTACAACTTGGGTTGGTTTGGACCAAGAACACAAAATTTATCTCGAATCTCCAAGTGCTTTCTTATTTAAGTTCATCATCGCCTATGATTCTGCGCTTTAAAATAGGACGGGGATGATAAGATACTTACAAAGTGAAATTTTAATTCGTCGAGAGAGGGATCCACTTCTCAATTACCTACCGATCCCAAAGTAGCACTTGTTGGTAAGAGTTATTCTTAGAGTCATTTTTATTCTAGGAGTCAGTCAGGCTTGGATTGTTGGTGGTATTTATGCTGGTTCCGAGATAGACAAAGTCTTTCACCTTTTCAAATTCAAAGCTGCCAACAGTGACGTAGTTCCCAAAACTAGAAGAATCTTTGTGTGTGGCCTTCAGGTACTTTGTGTTGCCCTCGTTCTCCACAAAACCAACCTCTTTTGTTTCTTTTTCTAGGCTTCTGGTTGTTGAGGCCTATGATGTCAATGTCATCTGCGTACTCCAGTAGCTTTGTCCTTTTGGAGTAAATAGTGCCACCACGGTTCAGCTTAAGTGTGCGTATCAGTTTCTCCAGCATTATGTTGAAGAAGGCGCACAAGAGGGAATCATCCCGTAAAATCATGCTTAACAGCTGAAACAACACAAGCGAGAGTATTCTGTCACCTCTTTGGTGGGAACGGGTCATGGAGTCCCATTGCTTGTATATTGTTCGTATGAATACCTTGGCTGTAACAAGATAGTGGTCCGACTCGATGTTAGTACCTCGTACCGATGGTGTGATCAATTTTGTTGCGCGTGTTTTGATGAGGGGACAACCAAGTAGTTTTATGGATATTTAGATGCAGAAACTACCACGTTAACCGTCACGGAAAAGTCAACCAGCCTCTATACGTCGTCGGAGATGTTGCCGTGAAAGCTAAATTTTTCGAACGTTCACCTTCACCTACCTTTGCGTTGAAGTCACCGAGCACGATCTTAACATCGTGGCGGGCATTTCTCATACACTTCCTCCAAGCGTCTGTAGAATTGCTCTTTTGTCTCGTCGTCTTCTTCCTCTGTCAGGGCGTGCGCACAAATTATATTTATGTGGTGAAATTTAGCTTTGATGTGAATTGTTTCTATCCTTTCACCCATCGGAGTGAATCTGGAGACAAGGTCGCGAAGCTTCTGATCAATCACAAATCCTGCACTAAATTTGTGCATCGTCGCATGGCAGCTATAGTGGACGTCGCATCCTGCATATATCGTGCAGCCATGTCCGGTCCATTGCATTTCCTGGAATGTGGTGATGTCGGTTATCGTCAAAGTTTTGGGGAGGTCAGTACCCAAAGCTTTCGCATTCCTTTCATTAGAATTAAATTTTTTTTATGTAACGGGTCCACAACCCAGCGGCACAAGCCCTGCTGGGGAAAAAGTTTTTTTGATCACATTTTTATAGCGAGCCGTTTGCTCCAAGACAGGCGCCTGCTTGCAGCCGCACTTCCATGGTGGACAGATGCTGCAACCTTGTTGAGCTCTTAAGCCGATTACCTCGGAGTGGCCGCATCAAGAATCCCTCTCTCTTAGCCGTGACCGTAAGTTCCACACAAACTGGATATCGCATCTCATTTAAAGTTGCTCACGTTGTCTGGGGTGTTCGACGCGGACGCGGGAGTAACGATTGAGTATGGTAGCTTACCTATAGATGGACACCCAGAGTAACTACCACATCCCATTTATACCCCTACTTTAGTATATATAATACTACAATATATATGTTCTTTACAATTGGACCTTGAACTTGCTAATATTTCAAATATTCCTGGTTACATGAACCGTCAGGCATCACTCAACATATTCTAGATTAGCACTACAAATGCAACACCTCATTAACAATACAAGCATCGGTACGCTTATTTCAAAAATGAATGTATTTCCTATTCGGGCATAGATGTTGAGCATTGGATTTTGTCTCATTGCTACTAAGTAAAACTTTATGTCTAACTGTCTACGTATGTCCAATGTAACAATTGCGATGTGATTTGGTGTACTATATTTGTGAAATTTCTCTCCGTATGATCTCTTTCACGAAAACAAAAACTCTTGACTTACGATAAATAAGCGAAAATTCAATGATAAAATAAAACATTCTGTCACCATGCCTTATTTACGTTATTGGGAAATTGCAAACTCCACAGAGAATTCTTTGTATTTATTTCACAACGAATGTAGTTTCGCATCTACCTACAAATTTCACACCTCGCTGAATATATATAAAAGTAACATACACTTATTTACTGCTTAACTTGTAAGTCATTTCCCTTAACTACGGGCGGTAATGAAAGTGTGAAAGTGTGATGAAATTATCCAAAATTAATAAAATTAATATTTCATAAATGTAAGTTTAAACTCGTCCACGTGTTGTAATGGTACATGTAGCATATGGGAATGATTGAAATTTCTGCGTGAACATTAACATATAATTGCCATACAAATTTTATTTAAATTCGATAACAATTTTAAAGTTAGCATGAATGAACATTAATTTTCCACAAAAGAAATTCTCCATCCCAAATCTTTGAATTTCAGATAGAAAGAGATGTGGATGAATAGCTTGTGATATCCTACATAGCTTACGTATTAAAGGATATAATGCTCTCATTTAAATGTCAATTTAAATCTCAGACACATATTTAAATAAAATATAAAGGAGAATCTCTTTGTTTTATTCATATGCTTCGCTATGCAATTTCTTTGAATATTGACTTAAAGATTAGGAAGTATACCTTTAATAATTTTTAATTCCTCGATTTAGGTTAATTATTCACAGAATTCGCCTAGGTCTGACTTTCATAGAAGACGGCTAAAATGACTTCCCTTTTTCTTAATCTTATTCATGAATATATCCACAACCTCAATTAAGACCACAGACTGGTTGTCAGTTTGGCAAAAATAATTAATTCAGGCAAATTAAATAAAGTAATTCGAGACGTTGAAGGTTTTCTATCTCACATTCACTAATGCTCAATTTGAACTACTTAAAAGCTTTACTAACCATAACAGTTTGATTTCACAGCATGTGGTTTTGATTTACATTTAATTGATTAAAATTTTTAATAAAGCTTATATTCAAAGGGACGGCAAACTTTTAACAAATGCCATTAAATAGATTAATTTAAAATGGAATAGTGGGAAAAAAAAAAATTCAAAAACTTATTTAACACTTATTTCCCAAAATTCTTTGAGCGTCCTTCTAGTAAATAGAAAATTCAATTTATTTGTAAATATACCGCACTATTCTACATGAGCGACCAACACAAGGACGACAATCCCAAGCAATACAAGAGTTACTATGCTACTAAGTTATTATGGAAACTAAAAAGGTAGGAAATATTCTTTAAATTGGAGTATTCCTATGTAGAACTTAGTTGTAATGTAACATATTTCCGCAAAACTGAAAATGGTTCTTAAATATTTCAAAATATAACTTCATTTGTTTAAGTAAAGATTTAGTAAAATATTTCTTTAATGCCCGATTTCACTTAAATATATAATTATGAAAAGCAAACGTTAAGTTTCTTATTAAAAGAAATATTTTGATGTACTACTGTCACTTTCTCTTGTCTTCTGGTGATCTGTCCGTTAGTATGAAATCTTAATAAAATTTTACTTATAGTCAAACCTTCGTAAAAGTGGAAGAGATGCTTCATACTGATGAGAAGATTTAAGTGTCATACTGTTATCATTATTAAACCTTAACAAGTCATTTGTAAAATTTTACAGCATACAAAGGGTGTAAATTACTAGAAAGCCCATTTATTTAGTACAATAAAATGTTCCGACTGTGCTATGATATTTGTAGAAAAAACAATGAATGTTTCTTTCTGAATGGCAGAAATATCTTAGATTTTAAGTGTGATTTTTGTTCTCCAAAATTATGCTCCTGCAACAAATGTGCATGACATCACTTGTTGTGAAGAAAGTTAGCTCAGGAAATAAGAAAAGTTTGCGGCTTCGGCAAATAGCAACCCCTCGTTGGTTTAAACTTCGCAAGAGTTATGGATGTCATTTATGCATGAATAACTTTATGTTTTATAACATACTTCAAGGAGAAAAGATTGCAAGCAAAATTTAGGGTATACTATGTGTCTACTGTGGTCCATGGGCACATTTAGTCAAAATTTTTTAAAGCCTATTATCCGAGTATTTCGCAGATTTTTGTTATGTTCCTTGTATTCATATGGGGCTACAGTGGGCTAATTTCCTTAAATACACTTATTGAATACAACCATATAAAGTTATATTGTCATCAAGTTATGGGGATTTTCGACCGAAGCTTTCACATTGTAATCAGTCCTTGATAACTTACTTGTATATTACCGAGATATCTTAGGCACTTTTAATGAGACAAACAATCATTTTTTGCAACCATTGTATGGTTCGAAACCCAAGCGTAGCTAAGCAATGACGTTAAGGTAAATTTGAACAGAGTTTGATGTGAAATGTGTCATCTGTCAATATACAACCAACAAAACAATGGAATTCCTCTGTCATACCTGACATACATTTGCCGCAGATATTATCAAAGACAAACTTGCTATTGAAACATTTGTTCAAATATATAAAGTAAACCGATAGAACGTCTTTCTAACTCACTGATATTTTCTTCACAGTCATCGAGTTGTATTTACGTCACAACGACGGGGAAAGTTCCTGATGAACCCAATCATCAAGCCGACTGCAAAGAAATGAACTAATCGACTATTAATTTTACTTACGTGATAGGTGAAGTATATAAATATGAAGCGACATTTTGATGAAGCAATAAAAAGGCGAAACGATTTGTTCTGACTACCCCAGTGGTTGAGCTAACAAATTCGCGTGGTCGATTAACAATACGAACTCGTTATATACTCAGCTGAGTAAGTGTAACAATTATTAATTTTTGACACCTTTACACATAATTTATTTTGCCATGTGGAATTCACGCTTCATACCGCCGATTATGTAGCTATATTATACATTTCATTACACGCCTTCGAGGTCAGTGGTCTTCAAAGATATCGTAACGAATTTTTAATTTCATTTATCTAAAAATTACAGTTTGGTAATCGATAATAATCATGACCAGTGTTTCCCGGTTTTAATTTATTGTCTTTTAAATTGTACTGCCCCATTATTGCCTCTTTAGTCACTTCTAATGATGACTTTGATACAATGCTAGTGCTTTTTATTTTATAGTGAGAAAACGTGCGGTCGTTTGGTAAAATTGAGACAACTTGTTCGTATTCATTAGTTTATCATCATAAATGTATGCCTCCTTAGATCTCAGTATATTCATGTGTTCAGATGAAATGGTAATTGTAATGGTCTTTAAAGATCACATTGAAATTTTATTAAATTTTGGAATTTTTCGTTTTTGGGTAGCATTTTTATTCGAAGGAGTTTCAAGTTTGAAGTTTTTTCGAATTGAGTTTTTGTAGTATAAAAATGTATTGAATGTGCTGAGGAAAAATGCTGATTGTGTTTTATGGTTTAACGAAAGCACTATCTCCTTTGAATAAGCACACTTATCCACAAGGTCCGACAAATTCATTCTCAAAATCTAAAGATACCCTTATGCATAATGTCATTAATTTTTACTAGCGTCCAAGAGAGACTTGGAAGCAATCCCATACCATTAAGCTTCCACCACCATGTTTCACCGTTTACTTTACGTTGCGCCATGGCAAACTTTCATAATCTTGACGCTAGCAATATTCTCCACCATCAGATTGAAAGCACGTCAGATTGAAAGCAATCGATTTTGCTTTAATCAGGCAATATTACACGCTTCCAGTTTACTACACGCCATTTCTCGTGAGCTCTACGAACTTTTTCGAAATTTTGGAATTAAAATTGTGTGGTTGATGAATATATGTGATCATAAATACAAATAAACTTGGCGAGGGTAAAAATGTTACTTGAATGAGATCTTTCGTTCTGTTTTTTGTTTTCTCATTCGGTATTCTTTACGGCAAATACATTTTTATATAAATTACCCGATTCGCAAATTACCAGCAATACTTCGCGGAAGGAGGGTGCTGGTTAATGATATTACTCAGGGTATATCTTTCCATTATAGTTTTCACCAAAGTGCTCTGTAAAGTTTTAATTTTTGTATCAGTTTTAAGTAAGATTATTAAGATTATTAGCTACTGACCATAGCCTATTTTGACTGAAGAAATGCTCAAGTTCTTTAAAAGCTCCGTTGTCCGATTGGTTTCTAAATATACGTAAAAGGGGTAACCATTTTACTCCAGAATGAAATCGGAGGCACTTAAAATTTTTTGAAAGCACACACTTATTAATAAGTATTAAATTGGGAAACTGTCCTGTGTATCCTAGTTTGATCCTTATGAAGATCCACTCTTGTATTGAAAAATTTGATTTACATGTAAGAATACATTAACTTTTATTCATATTTATGCATATTTATACATATGGCTCATGTTGCAAGATCGGCTAAACACTATTTGGAAAACGGCGGCTTTGAAGTTCTTCCTCACCCATCTTATAGGCAAGACCTTCGCCTTCTGACTACCATTTGTGTCGGTCGATGCAGAATACCCTCATTGGAATTCGTTCACATCAGAACAGGATATCAAAAATTGGCTTGATTGGTTTTAGTTATAGACCATATGTGATAAAATATTCATTAAATTTGCTATCAAAATCGCGAAATTTTTAAACACAACCCCTGATAGCAAACCATAGCAAATTACTGAAAGTTGTTGTCAGCATGAAATCAAGTCGAAATATCTGGAAAACTTACATTTACATATGCAACAAGGCAGGATTAGTAAAAAATAAAATTAGTCTGCACTTGTGTAGAAATTAGTTGGGCGAGACAATGTTTATTTATATGGAGAAATCCGAATCTCGGAAATAAGTGATAATGAGTGATAATGAAGGTAATGAAATATTCACTATTAAAATGTTGAGTTAAAAAAAAAATTGAACGGTGAGGACTGGCTTCTTATGACATATGGGAGCTTCAAGAAAATGTCCTATTAATGAAATGTCCTGAAAATCCTATTTAAAAAAAAAAAAGAATGTATGTCACCAATTATATGATATGATATATGAAATATTCAATAATCACTAATCATTCAATTATTATCAGACATAATTGTAAGCAAATCAATTTTAAATAAAGGAACAGGTAAATATACATGCGAACTTACAGTTGCATTAGACAAATTTTTTCATTGAGCTTAAAATAATTTAGTTTAGAAAAACAGAAAACCGGGCTTTTAGTTTTGTGTGATCGATAGAAGGCATAATACAAAAATAGAAAATAAATCGATATTCACTAGTAGGTGTAATATAAAGGGTAACGTGTTTTGAAATATAATTGATTACGGCTAGTTTATTTCCTGTTCATCTGAGCATATGAATAACATTTTGATGGTTGAAGGGAATTGGACGTATACATGGTTACATATCTGCTTATTGGTTTGATTGTATTAATTATACCAGCTCATTTGTATTTTAGAGTTAATTTTTTTTAATAAATTGAATATTTCGCTCTCTTGTAGATCGGAGCCGAGCTTTCAATAATTGGGTTCAATATTAAACATAGGAGCAGCAGGGCCGATATAAGCCCCATATAAAATCAGTTTGTTGTTAGTGACTAGCGATTTATTAAGTTTAGTACGTAGTATATGTTTTGCTGAAACTGCACACTAGTAGGCTTATAATTATGTAGTGAATTTACTACATTTGTTAAATTCCGTTGAGCTAATTTATTCATTAATTTATTTCATTGCTGCAGAATGTATAGTATTAATAAATATTTACATGGTAACAAGCTGTCCTTTTTTTCAAGGAAGGATACATCATTATCAAAGTACAAAAAGGAGGGTTGCGGTCATTTGCGGTCATTTTTCGCAAATATAACATAACTCGTTAAACCCACACAAATAAAACTTATGGCGAATGGAAATTTATATGTGAACCTGTGGGTGTTTATGGTACCAAATTATTTAAAGGTGTGCGTTTTCGTTGCAGTTAGCTTCAAAGCTTACGAAAAAATCTTTAATTGAAATTTTATTTCTAAATGATCTAGTTTGAAGCTTTATTTCAATATTGTCTAGAAAGTTGACACAAGCGTATTTGTATTAATATACCTATGTACCCACAAGTAAACACGTAAACCGACTTATTTCGGTTATGCTCCCCAACACAAGAAATTTAAAGAAATCTGGAAAGTTTTTAACTTGTGGCAGCTGTTGTCCAACTAATTGGAAACAAAAGTTCTGTCTTTGCATTTTCGCGATTTGAATCGAGTACGCACGAGATAGCTGTACATTTTCGTTATCTATGCCTTCTTCCGTTATTTTTTTGTAAATGTATGTCTCAAAATCTATTTTCTATTAGCGTGTACTGAGTAGAAATGATTTAAAGTTCAGTGGTAAGATTTTGGCGAGACAGGAAATAATCTATATATTGAGCCAAAAGGGCAGCTTGTTTTTAATATTTTGCAAAAGTTTCAGTAATTTGTAATTTTTTTTGGTTATTAGTATTGTTTCTACCAATTTAATGACCAATGGTTACAGAAATGGTCAGAAAAGTGCTGAAAGTTGTGCACCAGCCTTGCGCAAGGCAATTTGTGAACTCCGGAAAGCTGGTATGACGTACCAGCCTGTTGCAAATTGCTCCAAAAAGGCGGTATTTGGTGCACTAAATCATTTTCTAGGGTACCATATAACAGAAAATGTTCCTCGTAAAATGAAACCACTCAAAACTTCAATTCACACGGTTCGCCAGATTGAGCGCATGTCAAAACGCGATCCGCGAAAGAGTGCTGCCGACATCCAGAAGGAATTTTTGGATCAAGTTGATTCAGGAATATCAAAACGCACTGTCGCTCGTCGTTTCGTTAGGGCTGGTCTCCATGCCCATACTTCCTGGAAGAAACCATTAGCGAAATCAAGGCAAAGAATGCGCCGCGTGGAATTCGCTAGATGACATATTGGTTGGGAGCTCAACAAGTAGAAATATGTGGTCTAGAACGATTAAACAAAGATTAACCAACTTGGTCCAGATAGTAGAAAAGAAGTAAGACGAGCTAAAATTGCAGAGTTTCTTCCAAAATACGTTTCCCTGTTGTCAAGCACGGCGGTGGAAAATAAAATGTTTGGGGATGCCTTTCATTCAATCGGGTTAGTCCACTGCATCGCATTGAGGGAATCCTCACTGAAGAAAAGTATGTTGAGATAATGCGGGATTTGTTGCTACGATGGGCAAAAGAAAATATGCCAGCAATTTGAACTTATCAGTAGGGTAGTGATCCATGCATGCCTTAAAAAACAATTATTTGAGCGAAACTCACTTTTTAACTGGCCATCGTTGTCAAAAAAGTTGTAACTCAGCAAGATATCACCAATTCCGACATGCTTTATGAATAGGTTAAGGCAGTTGCTATGCCACCTGTTGAAAGGAGAAAGCATCTCTTATCGACAATATCCACACCGATGATGGGTGAGGTGCCGTACAACAATAAAATGGATTTTGGACAAATTACTAATTCTTGACAATATTAAAATTATATTTTATAAATATGTTCTTAACTCTTTTGTATATTTTTTAAAAGGATATTTTGTGTTTCCAATTAGCTGTCGCAGCCATTTATGAGGTTTTTTTGAGAAAAGATCTCAAAAATAATAAACCAATATATCGTTGTGGAATGATATTCTTTATTTTTTTTAATATTTAATACCCCTACTTAGTATAATGTATGACGACGCATACTTGTGTGCAGAAATCTAACTAAATATTTTTCGAGCAAAAAATTCAAACTCTCAGAATGACTATTAAAAAAAATTAAACAAATATATGAAGGTATAGGAAGCAAATAATAGGTCATAATATTTGTGAGTTTGATGATTCTTTTGTTACTTTTCCTAGTTTTAAATGAACTATACTTAATTTCACCATAGATTGGCATGTAATTTTAAAGAAATGTGGTTATAATATCTTTAATGTTTAGGAAGGAATGCAAATTATTATTTCACCTTCTTCTCTTGCATATTTTATTTAATTGTCGCTTTGAAGCTCTGCATATGGATATTCTTTTGACTTCATATTCATTACCATACGCATTACAAACTGACATGCAAAATTTGATATACAAAAATTCCAAGCTTAAAATCTTTTTAATATACATATATATTTTAAGATACTTTGTCACTAATACAGGCTAGAATAGCAATTACGCACAAAGAGAACTGATGGACTTTCGGATAAGCACTTCTAGATAATTTTTATAATTGATGAAAACGCTTTAAAACTAACATTAAGAAACAAGTCAGGTCCAGCTTATGTTTAATCATTCTCAACTTCATTTCGATAACTGTATACACTGTATAAAGGAGATATCTCATGCCACTTCAAGACCAGTTGATACCGCATCGGATACCGCGTTGAATGCTTTCATAATTGAAAAGTATAACTTCAATTGGAACATATAACGCAACTACATTTAATTTCGGGAACTATTGAATTGGTTGCTTAGAGCAATGGTATCCTTAGCTGTAGATAGTGTCTTCGAAAACATGGCAAAAGGCGATCGGCCAATTAAGGTAACAGTCATGTATATATATATCAGTTTGAACTACATATTATTAATATTTGTGCTCAGACAGAAGCAATATTCATATGCATTATCTCATGTATCTAGCCGAAATAAAATTTAATTATTTGTATAATTTCGTTCTGAATTTAACAAAAAATTCAAAAATTGTCTTTCAACTTTATTTTAAACAAAAACACAATTTTACAGAAATTAATCCTTTTAAACGAACTATTTTTTTTTTTTTTTTTTGCCCAGAGAAGTCGTTTTACATTAACAACTGTTTTAATATAATGATTTGGCTCAGGTCCTACTATCTTCACTGTACCATCCACGGTATTTGAAATTTTTGTCAATTGAGTCCGTCCCTAATGTTGATTTCAAGTGTATTTTCAGCTGTTTAAGTCAGCGTTCAGTTATGGTCTAATGGAGTAAATCCTGTGTAGTAAGTACATGTAACAAGCTTACGTCCAGCGTTAATTATTTCATTTTATTATATGCCGATATGTTCTGTCTAGATATGTTCGAAAAGTAAATTCAATTTACTAGCGAAATAAAAAGAAGCATAAGTACACAAAGTTTTATTTTCATAAATAATACAAATCAGACAGTTTCTAATTGAATTGGCGAGGAAATCATTCTTGTGCGAATTTATTTGCTGAGATTACGTGAAATATATGAAGCAGCGATAAAGTGCTTAGAAAAGTTAAATGCGGATCGAAGTTAGCTGTGTTAAACTTTGAGCGAATATGAGAAGACATCTCCATAAATTCAATTAACTTTCTGTTTCTTTTGTGGTTGTATTTTGCCTTAGGTGGATGGTGGAAGGGCATATTAGTAACATTCTGTATTATGCATGTGTATTTAACTCAGTGACATGTCTGTCCTTTATATTGAACAATCATTATTTAATTGTTATCACTTACTTCTCTTAGTATCAAGAATTTTCTAACAATAGTTAGAGTTTTATATTGATTCCCCTTATTATTTAAATAGCATACCTTGGGGCAGTTATCTACATTTATCTACATTTATCTCCTACAAATTACTTTGCCACTATTAAGCTCAGAAAGCTCAAAGAGAAACGTTCTTGAATAATATAATTACCCATAATTGCATTTGCTTTTCTTAATGAAACCGCACACCTGCTTTAAGTCCAGAACGAGAAAATCAGGCGTACATGCTCACTTAGCTGAGTTCATTTTAGTAAAATTTTCTGTACATGGACCAAGCTAGAGCCCTTCGGCTATGGTTCTTTAGAAAGATTTTAAAAATTCCATAGACAGATAGAGTTACCAACTGAAAAGTTTTGAGAAGAACCGCAATAAATAGTTATTAAAAACGATAAAGAAAGGAAAAGTAGAATACCGAGGATATATCCCGAGCAACTCCAAATACAAGCTTTTATAATTAATTATCCAGGGAAAATTGAAGGAAAGCGGGGTATTGGTTGGAAAAAATCTTTCATTGCTACGAGATATTCGACAATGGACAGAAATACAGAAAATTGCAACCTCACAGACGTGGAGAAAGACAGAGAACAATATGCAGTGATAATCAAAAGCCAGTGATTTTCTAAAATATATTATTTTTGTAAATATTATCATAATTTAAAAGTTTATATTAATAAGCATGTATCATTTAATGATATATGTATATATATATAATCACCAATATTCGAATACGAATTGGCAAATAAAGAAGAAGAAGAACCATTTATCAGACACATTAACACAAATTTACCTAAAAGTTCCCGAAAAGCGACTAACATTGTGAACATTTTTTTAATGTTATCAAAAACCAATATCTAAGTAGTCGAAGACCTAGTTGACTGAATACACCTTACAAGTTTTGTGACCTTAACTTCAATCGTCGTCAATGCTATTATTCAGCTGGAAAGTTCTTTTCAACGGACATCAATTGTTTTTTTTTACAATTCCTTGTTGAAATTCGACTGCTAAAGCTTAGCGTGTTAATTCCAAGCCATAGCAGCTCATACTCAACTAAACTCACAAGTAATTGCAATTTGTATTTTCGAAATAAAAATAAAAGCATCACTGAAGACTTTATTAAGGTTTTAATCAAATAAACATGTGGTGGAATGGAAGATTCATGGATTAACATGACCAACAACATACACCCACCGCTTCATGTAATAAACAATTTTCTTCTTTCATGCAAACGAATAAAAAACAGTTAAGTTAATTTTTGATTTGTGCTGCTATGCGCCTTAATATAAGCTACATAATTAGTAATACTTGGATAACTA
The DNA here is from genome assembly GCA_021498325.1 of Bactrocera minax. Taxonomy (NCBI): domain Eukaryota; kingdom Metazoa; phylum Arthropoda; class Insecta; order Diptera; family Tephritidae; genus Bactrocera; species Bactrocera minax. The sequence continues at coordinate 3,096,387 of JAKEEE010000024.1, forward strand.
AATTTCTTCAGTGGTTGCAAAAATTTGATTTCCCCATGTCAATCGATTGGAAAGAAGCTACTGCTATGCCGGTATTGATTGTCGACTATTGCAGTATAGAAACACATTACTTATAAAGACTTTTATTTGGAATTATATGAAAACTTAATTGTTTCGTATCAAACGCTGCTGAATATTGTATTGAAAGTATAGAAGATAAAATGTGTAAAAATAATTAAGTGAACTTTATAAAAGCGATACGAACACATCAATTATTGCTAGCAAATGATAATGCACGTGTTCGCTGATCCTACATATATTATTTGTTCTACTAAATACACATAAAAACGTACGCCCAAACAATAAGTGCTATCTATTCCAGACCTTAGCTTTTGGTAATCTATCTATAACTACTGGTTTTATTCACAAACACAGAGTAAACGCTTAGACATACTTGGACAACAGCTCCTTCTGTTTGGCCAATACACCAATCCATAAACAGAGCTGGCTTCTTTACTTCTTGACCAAGTCTTCAAATTTATGGCAACCTTTAAATAAATTCCACTTAAATGGTTTGCGATGTAACATGCACATATTTTTTTGGCAAAAATGTTTTCACAACTACATTTCGCAATTTTAAAGCAGATGCTTACCAGTTGATTCAACAATTAATATAAGTACTTGTGCCAACACTTATTCCCTTGCTTCTTGTAAAACCCCACACTTTCAAATTTTTAATACAACTCATTGTCTTTCATCCAGTTATCACAGCGGAGATCACTTTGGCTGTCTTTTTATGAATGTATCTGTAGTTCGTTTGGCTTGAGAAACCACTGTATATAAAGGTTCACAGAAAACTGAAACGAATCCATTTTAAAATAGCAAAATATGTGTAGGGCCATCCAAATCTGGGTAAAATTTCATATTTTGTAACATCATCGATCAGTTTTATATTTTTTGGGTATATCATTTCCATTCTATCCCATAACCTCAACCATTTTTTTTAATAACCATCAGCTTATTTCATTTTAAATTAAATGTCTCACTCATCATCAAAACTTCAGCACAGCATAGATTTGTGTCGAACATGGACGTAATCAGGCATTCGGACACGACAGACGTTCAGACATTCCCCAAGCCCTCATACTATGTACCAAATATGACATAATTCAATCTTGTATACTGTAGGAAGAAAAAACCTTCACTGAAATTGGATCATAATATTTTTTTGAGCATGTTGTTATTCGGTATCATAAGTGAAAGCAAATGGACCTATCTTCTCATAAATCACACATCTCACAAAGACACAGTTCCGAATTTGGCCTCTATCAAATATGAGACATGAGACTTGAGACATGTTACGAGAAGCAAAGAGAATAAGAAAATATTAATTGAATGTTAGTTTATGACAAGAAGAATGTCTTCGATCGTCATTTTGCATTTTATATGGAAGTTATTTCATATCTAAAACGGAAACTGTTAAGAGTTTTCTCAAGTGCAAATAGCAGATTGTTCAGATCACTTACATAGGAACAGATGGGGGGTTTTGTCATTTGCCTTGTGCAAAAAATTCTACAAAATCTTTTTCTCAAATTCAGACAATTTTACTGGGATTAGAAAAAACTCTTTGGTCACAAATTTAAACTAAAGCTATTGAATTATTTTTAGTTGAAAATTTTGTTTAATTCTTTAAGATCACGAGGCAGCGCCTTCGATTTCTTCACTGAAAAAGAGCTTTACTTTTATATTCTTCGTTGCAGTCTTCTTTCCGCACCATTACTAATTAAAATGATAGTAACTTTTACTGAAATAAAATCAGCAAACAAGTGAACACTTATAAAATAGAACCAAGAGTAAAAACTGACAATAAATTATAATCAAGAAAACATTCAAGCGAATGGAAAGGAAGTTATTGTTCTTCATTCTGCCATGCCAACAATATTTATCCATCGCATTTTCCACGAAAATTTTTTAAATCGGATAATACCACTCCTAACCTCAAATAGCGGTTATGTTGCAAACTGTAATTAATATGTTAATTATGTATGTAAATATATATTTATATGTAATCTAAAGTATATGTAAATTAATTGCAAAAAGGGTAACACAATAAAATATAGTAGTCTTGTATCTGGGTCAGTTTTTATATCACATCGGGCAATGGTGTTGGTGCCGTCTACTTTTGGAAGAAAGTTCATATCCTACAAGCTTCTTGACCTATTTGCATCCTAATGATGAAACGCTGAAAATACAGCGTAAATCTATGTTACTCCGTTGGTGTCAAATTATTATACTATAATTAATAGTCTTCGTTCGTATAATTCGTTCATCATAATATAATTAATATTGCGTATACGACACGCAGAACCAGGAAATTTGTTAAAGAGTACCATTGCCTGTAAAGTACATTTTATTACAAAATTTGTGGACTTTATTTGTAAAACTTAAACAAATTCATATGATTTATTTTAACTTTATTTCAGTTTATTTATTGAAAATTATTTTTATTATATAATAAAATCTCCACAGAAAAGTAATGTGCGTAATAAACTCGGAAAGTTTCATGCATTGTGTTTCAAATGTTCCACTCTGAAGGTAAATGTAACACAAGCAAGGCATAAATAAAACACATCGTATATTATTAATTTGCATTCATATTTAATGCTGTTGAACTTCCGGTTGCTTATCCTGTATTTTTGTGGTAAGAATTTGCGATTACGTGGTCGAATGCATGCAAATTCCGCTTCATTTCATTACAAATGCAAAAGCTGGCAAAGCATTAACTAATATCGCAACGCACCAAATATCCATCAATTATAAAGAATATAATAATTTGTTTAAAAATGGTTTATTTTGTTTATTTCACAGAATGCCAAGCGCAAGTCTCGGACTATTTTGACTTCAAAATCTTCATAGAGCTTTTTCCATAAAAGGACGTTTATTGTTCAAAATATCGTTTATACAAGCCTAAGGTCCATTTTTCCTTCACTAACCATAATTTAAATTTCTCTGTCCTTCATTTTCAGTGACTCTTACTAAAATATGGCATGGGTTACGAAAGAAGTTGATTTAGGATTCAGTGTTTAATAAAATTCATAAGAAGACAGATTGTGTTTTAGATCTATATATAAAGATCATATTTTGACATAGTCTCTGATTATATTTGGTGTTATTAATTCCGAAATATCAAAGTTTAGATTTGGAGATTATCCATAATTGGATAATATGGAACTTTTATAGAGCATTTAACATTTCAAATGGGAAACAAAAATTCAGTTTTCATAAAATTTAAACAAGAAGAACAAGAAGAATTAAATTTAGTGAATCCCTTTAATTTGTAGTTATATGCTCCTATGAAAAAAATTTGTTCGCAATTAATCTCACTTTCTCACTCCTAAGTAATGAGTTGGGTTTCTTTCTGCCTTAAAAATATTTTCGTAGCCCAAAATTTTGATGAAGAGCCTCAGAATGATAGCACAAATACTATAAAATTGTGCTCACTCTTGTTTCGCCACCATGAAAAACATTTTATATTTTAAATATACATTTTTGAATTAAGCATTCAAAAAGCCACAAAAGAATGGTTACTTCACCCAACGCGCAATTGATGACCTGTTATTTGTAAGAGACGTTCATTGCGTTTAAATGGCATTTATCTGTAATATTGAACACCGATAGGTAATATCAAAAAATGTTGAAAATTCCATCATTCAAATAAATAAAAACCGCATTGCTTATTTTGGAAATCATAACCCCGTTCTAAGTAGAAAAGATTTTCAAACGATTTTAACTTCAGTTGTATTATTTCAAGCGGATAAATGCAAAATTCGCCAGAATTATTTGCAAAGTACAAAGTTTAACAGCTAAACCAATATTTGTTTATTTATGAACAATGGTAAAGCTAGAAAGTTTCTAATCGCATTAGTCAGAAACATTTTTGATATTTCATGCGAGTTTATTTGTTCAGATTTACACAAGTGGAAGAGTAAATTTATATGGCAGCAGGTGTTTTTAGAAAAGTTCAATTGCATTTTAAGTGAAATTAGTAACATCGAAATAAGCATATGCAATGAGTAAGTAAGACATCTGTAACTACAACCCTCTTGCATAAGTATTTTATTTAACATTAGATATAATTGAAGTTAGCATGTTATAGGGAATAGAAAATTCTGTACTTCATTTCTATACATATTCTTTATTGAGAATCCAATTACTTAAAAATATGTTAGTGTGATTAGTGTGTTAGTGTCGGCTGCCTATATAAAAATCTTTGTCATATATAACAGATATATTATAGAAGGACTATACATTGGAGAGCCCATACCCAGAGGGGAAACGTGTCTTTCCCAAACTCCATTATTTATCAATTTGGGAAGCACTTGTTTTTACTAAAGCTATTACCAAGGTACGTGATTTGAAAGTTTCGAAAGATTTGATTTGGAAGAAAGAAGAGAAACGTGCGAAAACTTGCGAAAAAAAAAAATGCTACAAAGACGATCTAAGGAACCAAAAAGATCAACACATATGTACGTCAGAATTGCATTGTGTTTTTTCAAGTTAAATTACAATTTCGCCTAGTCTTTATGCTTTTTAAAAATCGAACAATAACTCGGGAAGGCAACATCTCTCATCACTGTCGTCTGAACAATTACAAAAATCGTAGTTGACTAAGTGAAAGTTTATAATAACATTTAGAGTATATGAAATTTTAGTTTTATTTCGCGATGAAAAATATCACCTTTCGATCAAAGTTAGTTGCATCAAGTGCAAAAACGAAGGAGGAAAATCTATTTCATGTCAAATCAATATTAATAATATCAGTGCATAACTTTAACTTTTCATGCACGTACCTACCAGTTCGGTTGAGGCAGTGAAAATTCAAACCATCTGTTACACCTCAGTGGTAGAGTTGTAAATTATGTGACAGGTTAGGCACAGAGTTAGCAAAGTGGGGAAATTATTAATTTAATTTCGTGCATTTATATTATTATAACATATTTGCCCTTGCATAAAAGATATATTGTGTTTCGTATCTTATAAGTTCACTTATAAGTTCAAAATTTCAGAATAAAATTTAATTTGCTAATTAAACCAGTTACTTTTTGATACACATATAGAAGAAAATTTGCAGTCACCCTTTATATAGTCCTTTACTGAATTTTCTCAGTCCATCTTGTCTGAGTATAGTATTCCCATAAAATAGCATCGTCACACTTCATTAGATGTGCTTATTCCTAGATTTATTTCCATTTAAGATACGAGTATGATTAATCAAATAAAAGCACAGAAATTAGCAATAAAATTATCTACTTTTTATTACTCTTCAGTAGCTGTAATTATCACTCACAAATTGCAAAGTAGTAATAATCTTCAATCGTCTGAATTCCAATTCTTCCGAGTACAGGTGACTAAACACTTAAAAACATCATATAATGAATTTACTTACTTATAAAGTACCTTAATCAGTCAACAAGACGCCTTACCATTATAAATTATGATGCAAAAAACAAAATTCCAAATGGAAAAGCTAAACCGATATATTCATTAAAATACTGTAGATAGTTATGTATTATATATATGTAAAAATTTGATATCTCTCCTTTCTGGTTATTGCGTATTGTAATTCCTGGGCGTTACGTGATATATTTATGGTATACATGGTTATATTTGTATGGATGCACGCATCCTATCGCCACTGCTGTTATTCACATACATTGATCGTTATTAAATTACCATCAAGAGAGAATATTTACCATAAATTGTAGTGTGAAGGCATCCCATGTATTATAATTTGCGCCAGTTAAAGGGTTATTCTTAATAGGGACGCCTACGTTTCATACTAATTTACTATAGAATATAATGTGAATTCAGTTGCTGTAACGTTGATCAATTAATCTTATGATATTCCATAACTAATTTGGCCATTGAGAGCAAGGGATCATCAATATATATATATCATCAATATATTTACATATTTATATATATTTACTTAAATATCTACATAAAATTTGAAGCTTGAAAACGAACAGATTTTTCTTCCTTCAATACCTAGACTTTAAGTTTCATTGTATATAACTTTTAACAAGTATTTCCTGGCGCTCTGATAGGGTTGCCACGCCCACAAAAACCAATTTCGGATAAATCGTAACTCAGACTACTAGCTACTAAACTCTATTTTGGAGTTAGAATTCGTAAGGAAATGAGCGGCATAGTTTTGAAATTTTTGAAAATTGAGTGAGGACCCAGTATAAAGCAGGTTGACACTATGTACATATCCCAACAATAATGCTCCCAACCTTAATCTTATGAGCGAAGTGGGGCAATAGGGTAGTGACCGTAGCCACCTCATGTATAACAATAATGTTACGATCTACTGAAACTTGATATATTTACAATAATATATATATATACTTATACCATAGGTCATAGGCTCACTTGTTTCGCTACTACCATTTTCTTTATATCCGAGATATTTATAATTAAATCCACCTAATTAACACTAATCACTATACTCATCATATAATATCAGTGTTGTGGGGGAGTGCCTACCAAAAGTATCGCTTAGTTTCATTAAGACAACTTCTATTGAGATATTTGCGATGGAAACTCAAAGAAAGGGACGAAATCTGAAATATTGCGTACATAAGGAAAAGTCAAGAAGAGGGGAAGAGAAATCATTATATAAAGATTATGGGGTTTAGATGAAGAGCCGCACCAGTTCCGTGAACATTCAGCGCTAAATCACATTATGGTTAAGAAAACATGTCCGCTTAATTTCATTCAAATACCACATATATTGAGTTATATAACTATCCATGATTACACGTTCTCTTAATTTTGATAGGAATATTAAATATTGACCGATATAAACGGTATAGAACTTACCGAAAGCTTTAAAATCTTTATATTAGATATATGGAGGAGCCTTGTTTTATTAACTTTAGGCAACCGAACACATCATTACCGGGAAAATATTCTCTCTGAATTTCTTTCTGAAAGTAAGATGTTTTAGATATTTAGCTATATTTATATCCGCGCAACATGTTGCACAGATTATGTCCTCCTCATAATAAATCGCTTTCTTTGACATGGCTCTAGCCTGACTCTACCCCTCTGCAACACCATCTTCTTCAGGACCAAGCTTTATCAAAATATTTGGAATTTTCTAATATCTAATAATCTAATAATAATAATCTAATCTAAATATAAAAAAAATCTAATCTAATAATAAATAATAAATTTAATAATAATCTAATATCTGGAATTCTACATATAATATATACATTTATATAATAATAATTACGTATTTAAATATTTAGTTTCTACAAATCGCAATTGTCATTATACTACTTATGTAACATGGTGAGAGAGTACAAAATGTCTTTGTTGACCATCTTAATTATCTGAAGAAAAAACTTCAACTTTTAATTCTACGAAACTTAAAAAAAGTTTTTCAAATGGGCTTAAATTTATATTGAAATTTTCACGTGCTCTTACTTATTCGGTTACTTATTCGGTCATTTTCACTTAGCAACCTTCCTTAATTGTCAATTCTCTCAGCCCATCAATAGTGACACAAATTTAATTAAGACTGTTGCAGGACTCAATTCAATTAGAAAATTCATTCAAACTATAAACTATTTAAGGCAATTAAAATAGTTAAATTAACGTTTGGTTAATGGTTCACTTCCTTATATGTATATATATCCCTCAGTAAGCAAACTCAACACTGAATACTGACACAAAAATAGTTTATCTATTTATACACACATATAAAGGCATATTTATAAATATGTTTATAAGGTACGTATGTGTTACAAGAATATATGTATGTATTATATATTGTGCTTCGAAAATTCACCACTTTGAAATTTATTAGCTACATATATCCAGCTGTGCGCCCTTGATGCTTTATCATAAATGTTGCCAGCAAAATTATTAGCAACAAGATTCAAATAACAGCAATAAATTCTGGCTTAACGGAGATAACGGTCATTTTGCTCCGCTATATTTTAGCTCACTTTGACTGTTGTAAAGTCATGACCTGCGCTACAAATTATCAAAATAAAGTAAGAAAAGCTGTTTCTAATGCAGACACGTGATAAATAACTTTCTGTTATAAGATCTTTTTGTTATACTATCGCAACTTGTTGCTCGGACTGATGCGCGGATGGACAGATCTCGACTAATTTAGCTATAAGAAAAAACCTTTAAGTGAACAACAATACAATGCTCCCAGACAACATATAATATAGCGAAAATATATAATGCGAAATTTTGAATGCGGCCAGCCGCCTTTTCTATAGAATTGATAAATCAAACGTTAATAAAAGTATTAAAAAAAAGTAAAGTAAAGTAATTTTTAACACCTTCCTTATATTGAATGCAAAAATATCATCGATTCGAAACGATCGATCGATCGAAAAGCTACATGCAAGTAATCGGCGAAGAGTAATTTTTTCTCGTAATTATTACATCTACTACATCTACACTATATCATAGCAATATGATACACCTCCCTAATATTAACAATGCTAAGATCGGTCAGCTAAAGCCAAGAAAATCCCACTCTCTTATTTAATTATAACGAATACTTGGTTCGGGCGAGCTGAACTTTTTAGTTTTTCTTTCAGATTTAAAGGTATTAAATAATTATAAGTCCTACATTAGTATGTTAATGAGGCCAAGCAACTGTGCAATTATACCGATTTTTGTAACAGAATTACCTGGGACATCATTAAGCTTCGAAATCATTTAGACTAAAGAAAAAAATCATAAGTATTAATTGGAAAATATTCGATTGAAAATCTGCGATCTCTTGTTGTTATTATATTTTAATACCAAATATCGGCTCACACTTTAAAAGCAAATGACTTCAAGATTGTTCAACTTTATCTTCTAGTTGACAGTACTTGAAAAAATTTAAGGGTATGAGCGCTGAAAGATGCATAAGTTAAATATTCAAATTGGAGTATTTATCTTTCTATACCTTTGTATTCGAAATATTCAATTTTATATTACAGAATAATCAGCAACATTGCATTCTGGTTAATAGTATAACAAATATTCTTTCTGACTTTTAAAAAATAAGTAGGAACATTTGCGTCTGAATATCTGCATACTCGGTTTATTTTTAACCAATATTCGCTTGTAAATATTTAACATTTGTCAGTTCTTGCAATTAAGTATTAATACTTATCTATTAATATAATTAATACTAGTCTATATATGTATATATATGTATATCTATATGTATATTCTATATATTATATATTTTTGGTTTATATGGATATTTATTATAATGTTATTTTTCCTCATTTTGCTTATTTGAAATATATAAAGATATGGAGAATTCGAGAAAAATAGAAAAGCTAGCAATAAGAGCTAAAAATAGAAATAGATAAAACTTATTCTTGCCCAAGCTTTGCTCCCATTAGACGAGCCGTGAATTTGAAGCATTACACATGACGCATCAATATAAACTTAAGAATGGAAATTGTATAAAATGCGGTGGCACTATATTAGCTTTGATTTATATATATGGTGACGACTGCAAGGCCATTTCCAAATAAGTCCTATTGTTTTGAATTGCTCTCTCTACTACTTTAAACTTAACTTCCTAATATGCTTTATTATACTTAATGTGTATTTGTTTACTGAAGAGACTCTGTAAGAACATTTCTCCCAGCGGATTGTTATTAAGTTAATAAAAGTTAATTAAGTTAATTAAGTACAAATGTTGAAAACTTAATTGAAGTAATTAAACACTTTACATAAACATTTTTGGGTTAATTGGAGTGAAAACACAATCTTTGGAAACACAGAAACCAAAATACCACAAACGAATATTAACCAATTCCAATAAATACAGTCGAGCGTAATTGAATTTCCTCCGCTATTTCTGCTCCGCTTCTACACTTTTGATACATTCTGGCTTATTTTAAATTTAAGACCATGTAGTATGAAGGTATTTCATGGTCTTCCGCGTGGTGATTAGCAAAATGAGGGATTTACTTTCGTGTTCCATTCTTTTTATTTCTTGGAACCTCAGTTTTCATTTAATTCATTACCTTTAATAAGAAAGTAAAGACTTTTAAAAGTGTAATAATATTTTGAATATTCCATTTAGTATTTAAAAGAGTTTAATAAGGTATAAATACCTTTAACAAACAACTAAGCTTTTTTTCTACACCCATCGCTAATACACAGCCTGTACATAATGTAGTATATTAAGAAGCATTATAAAAAAATTTAAAGGCGTTGCAAAGTGTTTAACTTAGAAGAATATTTAAAGTTTTAGTCAAACAATTCAAATTATGTTTCTGCTCAGAACTTGTTCAAATTTCTGCCAAGGTGTGTTATGCTTATTGCTGTTGGATTATGTAGCAGTAGTAGGTATATTGCAGACATGTTGGCCTTTCATACATACATACAAATAAATGTACGCATACACAAAAGTACATAAAAATGCAGGTAAACTGTGGCTTCACTTCATATCAGTTCTTTCGCATTTTTGTTTAGGTTGTCCTTCATCACCTTGTCAAGTGGAATAAGAAGTGTGGTACTGGCAACTGGTGGTGAAACAATTTGTAACAACTCAATAGCATTTTTCAAAAAGCAAGCTTTACGAATATGAGATTACTTAAGCTTATATCCCTACCATATGTGTTTATGATCTGAAGTATTTTAGCTCCAAACATACATTGTTAACATAAAGTGCGACATAAACTCAATGTTGCCAGAAACAGCAATACTAATATGTAATCCAGTATACTAAATGTGAAGAAATTGGTATTAGATTTATGAGACAAAGTAAAATGCTAAAGCAGTGTGAAAATACTTTCTAAGTCCATTATAAGCAGGAACTATAAATCAGATGATTGCGGCTTAATGTACATACCTAAAAGTAAATTTTTAATTCTTAATAGAGAAATATAGACTAAGTAGATTTTCAATCTCAAAGTTGGCTTTGACCAAGAAAAGAAAAGCAAGTAAACGTGGTCGTTGTTTAAACTTAAATGTATAACATTTTTTATCTTTGCGCTATCACAAAACAACACGCAACTAAAAAGACCTTTTTGTATATATTTATGTAAATCTAAGTTCATAGTCACTGCTGTAATCAATAACATTCTGTTATTATAGAAACAACAATCTTTTTTTATGCAGTTCAAATAATGCGACATATAAACGCCAATGTCACTTTCCCTTTACGACATTCAAAGAGCGTCCACTCCCACACAAGTAAAACTCCACTAAAGTTATATTCATAATTCCAAGTTTTTTGATCTAAACGTAAAATTTGTTCATTTGTAAATTTTTTAATTAATTTATAAATTAATAAAACTGCGACTACAGCCGGATTTTTAGAATTAGGGTACCTCATGAAGAATTGTAAGAGTATAATCTCTTTGAAGACTACTTGTATCCATTTTCTATATACCTCTTTATATTAGTGAATATAATAAATTTACATATCCTGAATATAATGTTAACATGCAACATTCGATAGACTTTAGAAAATTAATATACAGGCAATAAAATTTAAGATAAAGTAGCAAAAGAACATGTTATACTTTAAATCCATTTGCGTAGTTCAAGAGTATTGAAAGAAAATATAGTGCAAAATTTTTGGATGATAAAGAGTTAGTAGATAACGTGTTGAATCTAGATTGAGTATGTGAAAGTAAATATGAGAGCTCTTACACAACTAACAAATTGTTTGTATACCTTTGTATTATATACTTACATTTAAAACATGATTTCGAATAATTTTGAGAAAAACTCTTTCAGATTATTAGATATAAACTTTTAATATTCAGATGAACAACCAGTAAATAATACAATGCTAAATTGTTACATAGTAATTTATTTTCATTTATGCATAATTAATGGTTTATTTATAAATAATTTTCCATTTCATTCCCTCTTTACCTTGTATGATATTTTCGTCATCTCCATTAACACTAGCCATTACAAGTATTAATTTTGCATACAAAATGCCTGCAATATTTTCCTTGTTTGTCAGCGTTTTACTTTACAATTACATTGCAAATTCCAAACGACAACTACAGAGAATCAACCACGTATTTATTTACTATTTGTTACATTTTATTGTCAACATTTGATATTTGATTAATATGAATATTGTAGATCCAAAAAAGAGACATTTCATGCTAATTTAATATGTATTTACAATTTTAATTCTGCCTATCTTAAGATAATGTTAGGTAAATAGTGTGACTGGTTTTTGTTTTAGTTTGAAGGTTTGACAATTAGGTTGACATTTTTCTTGTTTAAAACTGTTTAAATTTTGTAATAAATTGTTAGTCTTATATCAGTTCAGCATTTTTTCCAGCTTTTCAAAAAACTGTCGTAGTTCATCAAAAACTGTACGGAAAATGTACGAGTCACAGGCGAAGTGATGGGAAACCGAAACGCAATAGCAACCCACTGATTGAATAGCTCATCTTGGGAGCTAAATCTGATTAAAATTCCTGTCGGCACAAGTAAGGTAAATGGCTGACTGTTTTCGAAGTATTATTCTGAAGATTTGTGATGTGAATGCATTAGAGCAATGCCATACATGCCATAAGTATTTAGTAAAATCCATAAAAAACAATAGGATAAACACTATGAGCTCTCAAATGAATGCATTGATGAAATAATCATTGGCCGAGAAAATGTCAAGTTCGTGGATGGTCCGCTGTCTAATGCGGATTTAGCACTCAAAGAGCCTTTTTTTCCTGTACGTCAAAACCAAGTTACGTGGTGTACCATTTCTGAAAATAGACGACGCAGTTGACGCACTCAAGGTCATGTACCAATTGTGTACCATATTACATTGTATACACATGTTCGCCTCAACTGTCAAACTACACTTGCAATACAGTTATTTCCACAAAAGGATGACTCGATATTATTGCAAGTGAAGAAGTTGCAGCGTTCTATAGAGATAAAGTCATCAATGCACACCCACACGTAATTGTTACTGACCTCATGGAGTTAACATTTCTATTTTAGCACCTACCAGCACTATAAGGGCATACATTTCGAAAAGAATTTACACAAAATTTTTTAAAATTTTTCTTGTAAAGAAAGTAGGATATCCTGGTCAAATGACACATCTAAAATCGGCAGTCTACCTCTGTAAGTTTGGTAGACAAGAAGCATTGACAGGAAAAAAATTTTGTCATAGGTAAAAATCAGATACATTGAGGAGAGTGTAAACGCCGTTCAAAAATGTCTAGCAAAACAAGAGAATAATTATAATATTAATAAAACCACATTCTTAAATTAGATTGTTAGTTAGATAGCCAACGCAATTTAGTTTTGTGAATGTAGCAGATAAAAATGTATTGAAGTAGATCTAAATATTTTCTGGTTTCATTTTCACAAAGTCGTTTCACTAGTCATGTTTGTTTTCCCTGATGAGCCGACGACCTTTAACGGTGTTGCTTGTATTTTTGGTTGGCTTAAGTAACGCCAATAAATAGCTCTACACTTAAAATTGAAACAAATATTTGTGTGACCATAAATGTTTGTCAATTCTATATCTTTACTTATTGGTTTTTGTCTGCAAGCTTCCACCGGAAGCATTGAATTTGTCCGTGTGGATCGAATGTCATATAATATTTGCTTACTTCGACGCCGCCGTAACTTTAAACGCGCGCTCCAACACTATAAGTAAACAATGCGCTTTAATTATTTATTACATAAACGCAAGTTCAAGAAATTTTGTTCGAACACCTCTTAATAATTGAAGTGCTAGCATCATAGGAAGCATAAGGAATAACATATCATTATGGTTCCCATGGCTTTCGCTTTTATTTTCTTTGCCATAAAATTTGCTTTTTGCTTTGCTTTTTGTATTTTTATTACGGAGTGGAATTCAATATGCGTAAGCTTCAGATTTGACCAACAAATTTACATAAGAAATAATAAATAATGATATCAGCCAGAACATTCTCTACAATATATGATTTAAACGTTTTACTAAAAAATTAAATTGCTACTGGTTATTAATTTGTGTTGTAGCAAATTATCAATTACATAATGAGCTTGTGCATTTAAATTGGGTTTACCAGATGAAAGTATTATATTAATTATTCGCTGCATTTCACTTTATTTCCAATATTAACTGATATCGTTAGATTAAATGGATTCGGGCAGTTTTTTGGCATAAATGGAAATACAATTTTCAATTAAATATGCAAAATTCATAAAATTCCTCTTTTTATTAGCACAATTAGCAACTAAACACACTAAAGCATGCGGGTAGATATGAATTGTTGCACTTAAAAATATTCAACTTCATGGCACTGGTATCCACTTGCCCACAGTGTGGACCGTTTTGAATGCATTTTGTTGTCCACAATTTCCGCTATTTCCGCAAAAATCGCCAAACCTCAAAAACCAAATGACATATTATATGAAACCACCATGTCTTGGTCTGCGATGTTTAATTATGTTATACAATATTCAACGTATATTGAATTCAGCGTCAAACCTATCGTCAAAGTAAACGCGCTCGAACTGCAGCAATTTAAACTGACTGACACGCATGTGTGCGTATATACTGTACAACACATAAAATAAAATTACCTTTTTTCCACTGATTAAATGTTATCGGTTTTTGTAATTTTGAATTAAATTTGTTAGATAAAAAGTAATAAATGTTGTTGCTAAACTAAGCTGCTCCCATTGATTCGTAGAACATATTTTACAGTTTATAGAGAGTAAGGTGCTTACTTACTTAACTAAACAAAAAATGAAGATAATAATATCTTCGCTATTCTAGCAGACTTTATGCCGAATATGTCGTTCACTGTGTGAGTTACCTTCACAAAATTGCGTGAAAACATCTTCCCTAATATACTTGAATAAAGAAAAGAGTTAATGTGATCAGTGCAGATCTTCCTCTATGCCAAGAATGCCCGATATAGGAGTTTTCAACTTTTCATGTCATACAATGTGATTTCGCGCTAAATATAAAGGAAATCGGTCTAGACCATGGTCTAAGCCCCTTATACCTAATAAAATGATTTCCTTTTCCTCATGTCCCTAATATATTCATTAAACCAATTTGGTTGAGTTTATATCGCATTTATCTTATCTAAGTTAATTTGTAGATAGAGTAAATTTTAATATAAATATCTCAGACACGAAGCAGAATATAACAATGAAAGTAAATGAGTCTATGGTCATGTGTCATTGACAATTTCTTCGAATAATGAATGTTGAATTCTTCCGCAATTAACTTTCTTTAACTAAGAAATAGTCCTTTTTTTGGTTTTAATTTAGTAAGTTAAACAAACAACATTATAAATTATATAATCAATTATTCAAAATTGGATATGGTATTTACTTAGCAAAAAATGTAACAATGAGTTTTTATAGCAGACCGACTAATTAAATAAGCTCCTTTGCTTTTCCACCAGCTTGTATGTCATCGCGTTGTCACATCTGCTGATAAGGAATATGATATAGGTTTACATTAATCTTTGAGATATGTCACATTAACTCTTAACTGTTGTGTGTTAAATGCCACTTTCCACAAGGTCGATCATTCGATAAACTTTTGTACCTTGTAATTATACCTTGTAAATCAGGTGTTAACGCTCCACCTGGGTCACTTATGTGACGAAGTAAAATGTCAACAGAACACCAAAAATTCTTTACAAGTCCACAATCAACGACAGGCAAAAATATATGGTATGCTTCCATGTATAATGAATCATGACATTTACACTTATGTGATAATCAGCTGGTAGAAAACTTTACCTAAAGAGCTTGGCGTAATATTGCTAAGGATAAAAATACCTTAAATGTGCATATGTGTTAAAAAAGTTAAAATCTTTAAAAACTGTCGCCATCCGAAGAATTACTTCATTATTTATAAATATAAATACCATCATGCTCGCATTAATCACATTAACGGAGTGACACGATTCCTGATTGATTAATCATGAAAACCCTCTAATATCATCTGAGTTTGCATTAGGGGACAGATTTGTACATGTTGTTACATATTAGTATGATGAAATGAAGAATAAAATCTTTGATTTAAGAGAAGATTTTCACTATGACCCAACCTAACCATCACCTTCAAATATGGGATACAGATGTGGGTACAGCTGGTACAAATTCAACAAAAGCAAGAATTTCAAACTGATTGCACTGAACCAAAGATTTTAAATCTCGATCGACTGAAATTTAAATTTTACCCAATTTCAATACTTTCAATGGAATTAGAACTTCACACAGATTCGGGGCATGCACTAACATATGACATAACTAAAGCTTTTCAATTGCATTTATTCGTACTTATTCCTTGGCTAGGTGATTTGGTGCAAGCAGTTAAAGATTTTAATTCGTAGTAGATAAGAAAGGCGCATCTTTTAATTTGATTATTCAAGGAGCTTATACATACATAATTGCCAAAAGATATTGTGTCAAATATTTATGGCAGTTATTGTGGAGGTGATTGCGCAATTACCTTCCTAAATTATTTCTAAACTTTTATTGGTAGTATGGCCATTAGAATCAACCAAAAGTTTTAGACACACGTGTACGCCGAAGTACAAACAAAACAGTCAAAAGTGTCCACGACTGTTAGAAAATTTAATATATTTACCTTTTATTTTCACAAGAAATATTTGATACATAAGTGGTATCTTTATATGTTAAAAAACCCGTGAACTAAATTAGCAATGATTTTCTCTTCACGAAATATGCATAATAACGAAGAATCATTGGAGACTTTAAATCTACAATAAATCGCGGAAAAAAATTGAAAGACATGCAATTTCGTACAAATGGCTCTTAAAGGTCTTGTGTTGAAATCCAAATAATTCAACCCATTATAAACATAATATTTTTATTCTTTCGTTAGAGTGTGTAAATATGTTAAATCGGGTCATAACCCCATCCCCATCTCCCATATGCAATATAGCGGTTATGTTTCAAATAATTAATTAGCGAAAGTTCCCTAAAAAGAAAAAGAAAAAAACCAAGTATTTAAGAATGGGCGTGGCGCCACTCATATTTTTGAGAAATTTTATATGTGAGGAATCACTTGACCGGCTTTTACCAAATTTCGTTTTAGTATTGCAATTATTATCTCTCAGCTCTCCTTGAGAATATGAAAACCTGGATTTCAACCACGCCCACCATTAATGGTAATATATTTTGAGTCACATCAGTTTCGTTTACCTCGTATCCATTATGAGGCACCAATACATATAGAAACAAAATTGAGTTAGAAAGGTCTTCCTGATATGTGGCAACTCTAATCTGGAAATAACCGATTTTCTTTTTGGTTATCCCTGGCACTTTACACCAAATATGTATATCTATGCCAATTTCGGTTGGGGTTATACTATGTATATCGGACATGTTTACTTAATTAGATTATAGCTTTTCGCAAAAAATTACACAATTGGCCGACAATTTTTCCAACACTTTTCCGTATCGAAATTGAGTGATAGCGACATATACAGTTCCCTTTTGAACACAATAAAATACTTTCTGCTTACCAGACTTTCTAGACAGTATTTGAATACTAACCAAGATATGTTAATAAAATACAATGTATGTATTGTGACAGTGACAATGAAGATCAAGAAGACCGAAAACTTCTTTATCCTATCCCCGATCATTGGTTACCATGATAACATCTTGCCGGGAATAACGGTGCATCCCTTAACCTTGTAAGGGACAAGGCCAAACACTTGAGCTCACTATTTTACACAATGAAGCATTCATTCATTCATTTTCATTTAGAACAACATTTAGTTTGTGCAATTAAATTCAACTTGTAGTTATGTAAGTGCAAGGAGTATTAAAAGTTTACTTATAAGACTGGAAATTGTTTACGATGCAGCGTGCAGCAAATCGTGCATATTTTATAGACTTTTTCGCACTTAAAAACACATTTAACATCCAGCAGAACATATTTCGGCTTTGAGTGTAATTAATCACCTCATTCGATAAGTTGAAACCACTATTCAATTAACGCGAAGGCAAGCAGTGTCTTCAGAACCATCTCTTTGATATAATTTTTGCTCTCCTTTGGTTTTACCAATAGCATAGTAATGCAGTTAACATCTCCAGTACTGTTACAAATTGTACAAGTACAAATTGAATGTAAATTTTGTATTTATTTCACGTACACATTTGTACTCCATACCTGCAGACATCCATGTAATTAATCATATTCAATTTATTGTCCTCAATTTATGGTCCTCATTAATTAATTATATCTACCTTAACTCACCTATGAAATAATTGATAACGGTTCGCGTTCTTTTCGTTAGAATAACAACCCGAACCAAAATTAAAATTTCTCTCGTTGCTACCAAAACCATGCCGCCGAATGGGATCACAGAACTTGATGCTATCAGGGTAAAATTAATGATATCTCATAGACGTTGCAAGAGAAAGAAGAAAGAAAAAATCGGCTGGTTAGAAGAAAAAATCAAAAAGAGGCATATAAAAATTAACAAATAAACGACGGCGGTGGGATTTAACCTCATACAATTAAATCTGGAAAAGCACACTTTCATATATACACATGTTGGTATGAATAAAACATTGCGAATATATATATGTGAATATATGTTTTCAATATTGGGTAGCTTTAATATAATATATATGTGGCAGCATTTTCGAATTTCTGCACTGTTCAATTGTTTTAAGTATATTATTTAAATTATACATCTCAAACACGGCATTTACTTATACAAATTTATTATAGCTACGTTTCTAGCTAAGATATTCATGAGAATTATATGGACTAATACGATATCCAAACAATTTGTAGTAGACTTATGTTTGAAATATTGGTCAAAGAGTTAATACCTTAAATTTGCGAACAAAAAAATTCAAAATATTCTTTCTATGCCTATTAAGCACACTCTGTGTTTATTTAATTATGCTGTACAACACACGGCTGGGTATTACACCAAACCACTTTTTTCGAGAAGTTGAGTCATAGGTGAAAAATAAATGTCTACATTTTTCGAAGTGAGCCTCCAAAATGAATGTTCGAATTGAGGTTACCGAAAGCATTTGTAATAATTATAGTATATTAATATGGGCTATGGTGGAGGATCCACGTTTTCCTCTTATTTCAATGCTGTACAATATTTTCCTGTCGAGCTTTATGACTGTGTCTATAAGCAACCAAAGTCCGATTTTCAAAAAAAAAAAAACAAAAATTTTATATTTAAAGAAATATTGGGCCAATTAGTATCGACGTGAGTATTATTGGGCGTCCTTTCACCTAGTATGTGTATTTATATACTTTCTGTATAAAACTTTGAGGAGAAAAGCTTTAAACAAACAAACTGTTGGAATCGTCCGTTTTTCCTTCTTCTTCACATTCGGATGAAAGTTGTCTCTCCAAACAGTCATGATGAACATTTTATTAAATGAATCTTTAACGACATATGAACATTCGCTTTAGAAAGGGATTGCATCAGAATATTCATATATTTCACCAACAATTACCATGACAGTGTTTGCCAATAACATTAGTCATAAATAATGCACTCCAACCAATCCCAGCATTAGCAAAATCTTCGCTTCTTTAAATTTGGAACATTAAAAATACTACAAAAGTAAATACATAGACGCGAGCAAACACAACACCTGCATTCACCTATCTCCTATACTATATATATAATAAGTGTCTGATATTATTTTGAAAACAGAAAAACCCTAGCGAATGCAATACTCAAGATGAAACGCCCTCTTAAACAACACAAATACCATTACGTTTGTAAATCCTATGGAATTTTGATCTCTTAAGTATTTATTGATTATTGAGCATAAGAAAAACAAAGTAATTACAAATTTGAAAATACAAAAAGCAAAAAATATTAGTGAAATTGCCTAGGAAATCATATGGCGTCGTAAAGCAGACAGTCTGGCAGACACGCAACGTGTGAAAATAAACGCAGCGTTGTGATTTAATGGCAATTAATATTTCTCCAGGCAATCGATTAAATCGTATTTGGCACATTGGAAAGGAGCACACTCAATTACGCGAAAATAAAATTGTTCTAAGTAAGATTTTGTAAATATTTCTTGTTGCTTAATTCGGACTCTTAATAATGTTTGATATGTTGTATTAAACGATTTCTAATTAACAGAACAACTTTTCGACTTCGCTCAACTTTGGTTTGGATTGAAAAAGGTAATGACTCTTATATAAATTTTAAGGCACTAAACTTTGTCCGGTTTCAAAGTTCGGCAAAAGTAATACTTTATACTTTTTTTATTTGCATAGCATACCTTTTTCAATTTAAAGAAAAATATGATACCTTTTCGAAGTAAAGGTTAGAACAAACACACCTTTTAAATTTCTAAAATCAACATCTGCATCATTGGTGTTAGCATAACTGAATCAAAAGCATGTACGTTTATTGCCATAGTAAAACGAAAATCTAAAGGAACAGAGACATATAAAATACGTAGACATTCCAAATGCAGAATAATTGTATCAAAAAATATGGAGTGAAGCAAAAAATGTTAGATTTGCGACAAAAAGGTTCATTACTTGGTTTTGCTGGGGTCAACCGTAGGTACCCCCAAACGAACCGCACCGAAATTTATCTGCATGGCATGTTTAACAATATTCTTTAATAGTATTTGCATTCCTCTTTAGCCTCTCCAGCCTGGCTCCTCCAGCAAAATGTTTAATATTTTAGTGGCCCTGTCATATTGTTTGTATAAATATTCGCTTACAGTACTCTGTCGCCAATCACTCTGTTTACATCTCGTTAGTTGTCGTATTTCAAAGGGTTTAATTAAACATTTTTGAAATATACGAAATCCATTCTTCATAAGTTATATCAATTCATATATATCTATATATAAATATAGATATATTTTATTATATGATGATGTTATATATATATATATATATATAAGTAATATATAATATATTATATAATTAATATAATTATACTTGAATATAAATATTTATATATATATACAAATTATAAATAATATATAATATATATATAATGTATATGTATAAATATATGTAATGTATATGTATATATATATATATGCACATAATATTTAATATACAACTCGAATACATAACACAGTACTGCTTTTTATTAACTTATGACCCTAAATTCATATGTTATTTTTATACTCTCGCTATATGTTGCAAATATTATTACTTTGATCTCTTAACAGTTGTTTGTAACACTAAAAACTAATCGATATAGATATAGAGTTTTATATACAAATGATCAGGAAAACAAGACGAGTTGAAATCCGTGTGACTGTCTGTCCGTCCGTCTGTCCGTCCGTGCACACTTGACTTAGATTAAAATATCTTGATGTAACTTGGTATACGTGTTCTTCGAAGCTCTGAAGAGGTTGGCAAAACAATTGGTCATCACCTTTCTATTGCCACTCCCATAAAATGGAAGTTAATCGAAAATCGATAAAATGCTGTAAATATGCTCCCAATTTAGACATAAAACTCAAATTTGTTGCAAAGACTACTATTTTGTCTACTACGATGACAGAGGCATCTGTGGTTTGAAAAATTTTGTGGTTTGAGTCAGTGTAAAATTTGGACGATGAGTGTAGGACAGCCCGCTTTAGGTGAAATCCGATATATCAAGAACGCCTTAGTCGATTTTAACAAAATTTAGTACTTGGCGTTATATTTGCATTCTTAGGTGATGTTGCGAAAAGGGACGAATTCGGATAAAAACCACGCCTACTTCTCATATAACACACTTTTAAGTTTCATCTGATCCATTCTCTTTAAAGTAGATAAATCGAGCACTAATTAAGATATGAAAATCAAACTTTGTACAATAATGCTTTCAGGATATGTCATCTTATGCGTAAAAATTTATGAAACCGGATTGTAACTTTTCAAGCCACCAGATACCCAATATTAGAACCTCTTTGCTCTATCTGACTTTTTGTCGAAAATATCGGGGAATCTGTAAAATATTGTAATAAAATTTTAACATTATCTTTCCATGATAATAGGGTGCTCTGGTAACAAAAATGGAGAAAATCGAGTAAATACTTCCCTTAGCCCCCATATACCTAATTTAAAAATTTTCAACTTCCTGTAGACTTTATACCGTATATAACGGTCAATATATGAGTAATCTCTTTGAAATTTAGAAAACGTCTCTTTCTGATAACAGTTTGTCCATGTGCTTACAATGGATAAAATCGTACCTAATATAAGGATTTTCAACCTCTGGGTAGACTTTATACCATATATTTCGGTAAATATGTGAGATATCTTAGCAAATTTAAGTAAACGTGTAATATCGGATATACAACAGTTTAGTGCCGAAGTTGTGTCAAATCGGTCAACGAAATATCCCAGCTCCCTATACTCTATATACTACATATAGCGATTTTCGCTTTTCTAGCGGACTTTATGCCGAATATCACGGTCACTGTGTGAATTACCTTGATAAAATTGCGTGGAAATATGTTCCTTAGTATGCTTGCATAATGAAAATAGTTAATGTGATCAGTGCAGATCATCCTATATCCCAAAAACGCCCGGTATAAGAATTCCCGACTTTCCATCTGACTTTAAACCGTTTATGTTGGTCAATATGTGTGATATTTTAATGAAAGTAAGTAGATATGTTTTCTTAAACACAATATGAATACGCGCTAAATATGAAAGAAATCTGTCTAGACCATGGTCTAAGCCGCTTATTCCTAATAAAATGATTTCCTTTTCCCTGGTTGACTTTTTCCTAATGTATCTAATATATTTATTAAACCACTTTGGTTGAGTTCATATCGCATATATCACTTTTGAGTTAGTTTGGTTGATTTTAGTAGAAATATCTCAGGCACGAAGCAAAATATAGCAATGAAAGTACGTGAGTCTCTGGCCTGTAATATAGTTAATAAAATAACAAATGTGATTGCAATCCAATGACAATTTCGTCTCATAATGAATGTTGGATTCTTCCGCAACCTTTTTTAATACAAAATTGTGTCAGCACTTGAAAGCATTTCTACGCCTCTGATCCTTGTACATTGCGAGAATGTAAAATGTTCGGTTACACACGAAATTAACTTTGCCTTACTTGTTTAAGACCAAATTTGGTTGAAAGAGTCCTAAAGAATGGGTCCACTAAATTTGGGTTTTGTAGCTTAATTGAAGACTGAGTTTCAGCACTAGATGTTTCTTTTGTTTTCCAATAAAGTGACTTTGTTGAACTGTTTCAATACCTCCCATCTCGAATGCTAAGAAACACGTTTCATCATCACACCTCAACTTTTATGAAGTTATCGAAAGGGAAACGAGGCGTAAAGTGTGCCTAAAATTTCGGTGTATGCAGAATATTTCAAGACCAGGGGAAATTTCTAAAGGAATGAAGTGGTGTATCTTTTTTGGAGCACATTTAAAAGCAGTGTGAACCTATGTGTTTTGAAAGGTCAACGAACTGATAGGACTAGTGTAATATATTTTAAAATTACGTAGGTTAAACTAACATCTATGTGGGTCTTCTGTTGACCTCTTTTGTGTTGGATCGTCCAACCAGAAGCTCTAAAGAAACGCTTGGACACTATTGTGAAGTCAGAAGTGCAAGTCGAAAAGAAACAGTATTGAAAAGGGATCAATTGTTCATGAATTTTTATGAATTTAGTTTAGTTATAAATGAACTTGAATATTCCTTGATTGTTCTTTTGAGTGGAATTATTTTGAAACCCACATGGCTGTTAACTAACACCACATTTTTGTATACACCATTAATGATCAAGATTGCATTTTTATATTTATGAACAGTGTTCGGAGTTAAGGCCACTTAGTTTACGCAACTAATTGCAACCAAGTGAACTGCCTTAGGTGAACATATTTCTTAAAGAACTGCTTATTGATTTAACTTTAGCAAATTAAATTACTATGCGTGATAAAAACTCCGCATTTTGTTAGAATCTAATTCCCAACAGTACTTTAATTCCAGCCTCAATTTTTTACATTAGACGACCTTTAATCTGATTATGTTATGTTTCATACTTACAACATTGCACCACTACCACGTTTCCATCGTCAGTATTTATACTGCATTTACTTAGGCCAAAGAGTAGCAGTAATTAATTGCACCAATCAATGGCCGATGTTATTCCAATAAGTTGGGAATAATATTCCTGTATGTTCTCCACTAAGTTGCCGAAACCAACACTAGTATTTTCGCTAGCATTGATGACGTCTGACCAGTCTCCACCGCCAACATTACTTACTGCAGTGGTTGGTATGTGTGAGTCGAGCATTTTATTGTCGTAGAAATTTCTATGTCAGTAAGCATTTATGAATCTCGTTTTATTTGTTTAACATTTGACGTTTTGCTTACCATGTGGATAAGTGCCTTATGATGAATTTCAACCAACTTAGTACTTCCAACTTAGTATCCAAAGTAACAGAAATTAGCTTACTAATACAAATCAACGCTAATCAATCTGTAGAAATTCACATTATGCTTACGAAATTATTCATGGCATAGAATTCAGGAGAAGCTATGGACCGATTTTATACACTTTTAACTGTACTTCACATTGTAAGAATTGAAACAAACTGCAAGTATTATTAAACGGTTGAACGTTGTCATGTGCCAGAACTACTTTTTGTGCTGAGTTTTATTTTGATACGCTTGTGTAGGCCTGAGCTGTGTGCTGTGCTGCCGCCCACTTACAAAGGCAACCTTGTTAGTTACCGGTATTAACACATTATATATATTTACCATATAAAAGTATATCTTTCTCAGAAAATGTGAAATATAACTCAATAATTCACAATAAAGGCAGTTATTGCAGCATATACACCGCTAATTTTCAGGCACCCTTTACACATTTCTTTGAAATTTTACTCTCGACTTTTAGCAATCGGAATCAATATGATGCAATGCATACTGAATTCCATAAAGTCTTCGACAAAGTGAGCATGTAAAATTAATATCTAGGTTAGCAAGTATGCGCATTTACTAAGTTTTTCTATCCCAGATAAAAGGTTATCTCTTAAAGCTTACAAGCTTTTCGGGAGAAAAGAAATCTTAAGCTGCATTCTTTTTATTATTTCTGTAAATAACATATTGATTTGTTTTCAAAATTCCAGATGTCTTTTTCATATGGAAATGATTGAGAGATGAAGTCTTCATGGATGTTGCAAATTATTCAGACTCTATTAAGCTCCAGACGAGCTTCGAAATATTTAGTAATTTTTATAGTTTGGAATCTCGTAATACTATATAACATTCGGTTTCACTCCAACCTAGTCCTTTCTCACTTATAGTTTACTTATTTAACCATGAAATTATTAAATTTTTGCTTAAGTAAATAAAGTATTTGTTGTTCAATTAATTTCTTTGTTCCGATTGTGATTAAAAATTTTTACAATACCAAAATATATTTTTGAAATTTAGTATTCTTTATATTATGACGGCACATTACTTAACCACAACGAATTTTCTGTTTACCAAAAAGCAGTGGTTCCCACAAACTCTTCTGCGTTTCCACGTGTATATATTCTATAAATAGTTGATGACAAACATTGTGCAAATCAAGATTGGAAACAACTTTCTGGAAGCGGCAAAAGATACGAAGGAAATATATATGTAATTATGCACAAGAATTAAACTAGATTTATTTTGTGGTTTCTATTTATATAGAAATACTCATTTGTTACTCTAATGTAATAGAAATAAAGATATGAATGCGTAAACAAAAATGTTTAGCTGCTTTGACTGAGAATTGTGTGAAAATCCTCAAATACAAATCTTAAATATACACACTATTAATAGCATAGCGTCATTTGTCGTAAATTTTTGTAATTCTACGTAAACAAGAAGAAGAATTCGTAAACATTTATACTGACAGTGATATGTAGACTCAACAATAAACTTAGTAATTTCTAAGTTTATTTATATATACATGTATAGTAATATATAATCAAATCCTATGAGCATACATTCCTTTATATCGTATATAGTAATGGTGAGAATTGATTGTAATGATGAATCGAGTAAACGGGGAAACATTTAAAAATAGCAAAAAATTCCCAGGGTAGTAAAAAGTCTAGAAAAATCTAGTAGTAGAAGTCTAGAAAGTACAAAGTCTACATATGTCATAAGATACATGATTCTTTTTTCCAACTTTCTTTGCCGATCTGCACTGGCAGTGACAGTATGTCTTCTCCACACGTTTACTTCCACATTAGCAGGCGATTAGGGTTAACGCGTCAAGATGGTAGGTATGGCGTGGCGTATACGAAATATCACATTAACGAACGCAAGAAAGACAAAATTAATTCTTACGCAATGCTCGTTTCATATAATTCTATGAGGAAATGAAATTTTACTATGTAGTAGTTTTTATAAATATAGTTAAGTTCATTGAGTAATGTTTTGTTATAGCTCAGACTATGCAATGCTTGAATTATTAGTGATAATAATATTTTTTAAAATATATGCGTGTTTGAATTCAAATACATGAAACTCAGTGTTAGAGCTGCTATTTCTGAAAGTTCGCAACGATTTGCTTGAAATCTCTGCTCACAATTTAGGTAATCTTCGCCCATTTTAAAATATCTATATATATCTATATATATATATATATAAAATATCTTAAAATATCTCCAACTTCATCACAGAACAAATTCTCTGCTAATTACTGAAAGTTGGTTTTATATTAAAATATTGGTCTATTTATGCTAATATAGATTTCGAATGCGTTGCTTTTATTTCGGAAAGTTCTTTAAAAGGGCTTCTTATTATCTTTGAGGATAGAAAAATCAAAATTTTTCTTAAAAAGAAATCTTAATAATAAGAAAATAGGTAGGTATAACATAGCCGACCTTAAAGGGTTTTCTCATCACATCACAAAGAGAACATTCTGGTATTGTTGTACCAGAGGAATAGCAACGCAAAGCAATAGCTATAACAGCTGAAAGAGCGAGTGCAATAAATAACAAATAATGAAGAAGCAATGTAGTTAGTTACTTAATTAGGCTATACGTGGTGCATCCAAAAAGTAACGGGAATTTTCGTTTTTAAAAAAAAATATTTATTCATTCGTCTAGATTAATGTTGTCGTCTTCAAATAGTCTCCATTTGATATTATGTACTTATGCCAGCGCTTCTTCCAATCGTCGAAACACTTCTCAAACTCGATTTTTGGGATAGCCTTTAGCTCTTTCAGCGATGCGCTTTTATGTACATATGTATGTCATCTATACTTACAAAGCGATGGCATTTTAAGGTTCTCTTTATTTTTGGAGATAATATTCTCCCTTCTATTCAATGAATGAAGTTTACTTGTATGAACAGCAATTCTTAAAGCCGAATGTTTTTTGTTTGAGAAACCCGAAAGAAATACTACATAGGTGTTTGCAATTGTGGACAAGAATAGTGGATTTCTTAATAACTTAAGCTTCAAAGGCATCAGTGTGGTACATACCAATATATAGTTTTATAGGGAAATAAAGTATAGAAAAGAAAGAAGATATTTAATTCTAAAATTCAATGAATACTAAACATAGCGAAAAACTTTTTTCTCTTAAAAAATGTTGAAAACGGCTCATATTTTCTTTAAGTTCTTGAAATATAAATTTCTCGCCTGTCTATAAAAATATTATTACTTTGAAATTGATAGTGTGGATTTATTAGCCTTGGAAGGAGAGCCTAATTTCATTTCACTTGAACTCTTATTATGAATTATAAATTTAAACACAAACAAAACAGTCAGTGTGAAAGTTTATTTATTTAAAAATTATCGCCTCTATAGTGACGTTAACAAACTTTACCCGGAAAAGGAAATATATTTCTTTCCTAATGGTTCTGTGTTGATGTATTAGCTTACAGCGGTTTATCGATTTGCATTTAGAAGGGCAAATATGTCACTAAATCAAGCCTGTTAAAATCGTTGTCAAAATAATTATAGAAATCAGGCGAAATAACTAATATTTGTCTAAACAATAAATAACTTTACAGCGAACGATGTGCTTTACGTGGCTGCCTGCTGTTTGTACAGCCGACCTCCTCGGTGTTCAAAAACACAACGAGTCAATATAGTGCGTTGATCAGCGCCCCGTCGGTGATAGCTTTTTACTAAAACCAATCGGCACCGACTGGCATTGTGGAAATGGACACAATAACCGCCTTGGTACGGCTCCAGGCCCATCTAAAACCTCTGCCCTACTTTGGGTCCGACACGCGGTTGCAATGCAACTTCACACCGAGCTGCATCACCCAACAGTTCTACCCGCATTCAGGTATTAAACCACAGCCACCACGATACTCCCAGAAGGGCCTACCGCCGACGAGTAGGTTTAGACCGCCTTCCAACTCCACCGGGCTACTGCTCTCCGTGGTACCAGATTAAAGTCTTCGGTGAGACCTAGTAGCCGGGGCTACTTCCAGTAGAGCTACCCATTCAACTCAGACTGGTGGCATTTGTAGCTTGAACTCAAACGCCTCTCTAAGTATTGGCATAATATATCTAAAGTGTTATAAGTACTATAGCACTATTTCTGACACGACTAAGCCTATTTTAAAGCAGAGTCTATTTCAAATGCAGTGCCTTTTATGGATTTTAATACCTTTTACGACATGTATCCCTTACCGCGGGTTATTTTTATCGCCCGATCCGCAGGGGGAAAATAACTTTAGAATCAGCTATTTATTTAGCTATAAAAGATTGTAACCCTTAATTTAATATTCAAATACAACTTCTTTACTTATTTACCAACAACCAACGAATAGTTTCGTACGGAGATCCCAGTATTCTTAAGTTTAGCCTGTGTTTTAATTGATTCAGGAAAAATACAGGGTGCTTGATCTTTTCTGTGGTTATGTATACATTAAATAACTTTCATCGTTAACTAATCGATTAATCAACCCAATTAAGGACCTTTTGGAAAGCTCAGTTCAGTAGAAATGTAACCTAGAACGCATCATATAACAAAAATATTCTTCGTTGAGCGTCAACCCTTTTGGAGCACCCGTTTCATCGTGGATAAGTGACCTCGTTGGTAGACTTTTGCAATAAAACATTGATCAGTAAAAACAAGACGGTTCCGTCGTACCGAAAAAAAGGCGAATGAATTTTTTTTTCCAACTATACAACGTTGATGCCCAAGTGGACTATCCCAATATTATTTCCTATCTAACCTCATATGCTTACTTGTTCGAGAATACCAATAACAACAAAAATATACAAAAGTCGAGGTCGAGGTGTAGTCGAGGTATAGTCGAATCAACAAATAAAGGAGTTACTGTAAATAGAGGTTAGGTTAACCTAACCTAACTTGAAGAGAACAGAAATATAAGTAAATTAAAGGAAATGTCAACAAATGATTCCGGCTCTGAACTAATCTCGTCAAATGTGGTCCTCTACATTAGCAAAGCTCAGATAAATCTCTTAAAAATAAGTGTGAATACAGGATCAGTCATAAATTGGGTTTATCATATCTTCACACGCACTTACCTATTAAACCCTATTTAGGCTATGAGTACTAATCATAAGCTTTCAGTATATTATATTTTAACAAGTATTCAAAAATCTTAGAAGATTTGTTATTTTCGACCATCCATATATATTTTTGGCTGTTATGAAACAATTATATTGGTTTATCATTCCAAAAATTATGGAAGTCCTTAAAGAACACATAATATAAAAGAATTTGGAATTTTCTTAAAGGTATCTTTACTTTTCTTTATTAGGGTCGGCGAGCTAAACGATTTATATATAAAGCTAATATGCGAGCAATATTCCTTGAAAAAGTTTAGAGGCCTGGCATTGTCTAAGGTTTACATATACACCAAATTAGTCCCCCGATACTCAACTAAAATAAATAATAGTTGTTATGTCATAATTTGTTAATTTGACTGTTGATATTATTCAATGAAAATTTTCAAAGTCTAATTATTGTCCACTTTAATCACCAGGTCCACGCTTCATTGAACTTCATATCCTTCTTTTTTCCACTTTTAATCCAAAAGAATTTACATTATGCTTTCTATAGCGGTTTTTGCTATCAATCTGCCAGCTGGTTAAATTAGCCATGGAATAAAAAATATTGATATTTGCATATAAATAGAAGCGTGTGCAAGCAGGTGTAAATGTCTGTAGTGTATGTGTGTCATATCTCGCTCGGTGGATTATAATTTTTTATGCCTCCGGTAAATTGTCTGCTTCACGCCGCACTTATTTGGTTCTTTATGTTGGTAGCACAATTGAATTTTTATGCAGAAATTTCATTCAACCACTTATTTGCACGTTTACCACACCAATAGCTCTTTCTCTTTTGCACTTGTGTTTTGTTATTGTATGTTGAGACAATGAACATGATGAACAAATTCTGGCATTATTTAAAACAGTATGGCATGAAGTATTTCCACTTGTTTTGTATTGCAAAAGTTGGAGCAAAAGTTCTCTCCATTGCCGTAAGCTAAGCTGAGACACTTCAATCGAGTAGCACCACATTCATTGCTGTGGAACATCTATTATATGAACAATACGGGATTGTCATTATGGTGTTACATTGCGCTTGATACGAGACAGCGAACTATACTCACACCTATGGGTATCTTTTCTAAACATTTACCGTTAGCAAGTGACTGCTACAAATACTGCATGATTGCCAGCGTTTTCTACTCGATAAATGCTCATCATTCAAAATTCTTCTGGCAACTTAATGCAGTTTTACAACGTTTTGTTGCATCAGTTGTTATATTTGAATTGCGAGTTGAAGTTAACAAACTTAACTTCCTCTACACTCTGCCGACCACATCCATCCTATGTAAAGTCCACACTCCCCAACCTTTCGTAAAATTGTTTTGTCGATTGGTATTGGTAAACATTTGATTTGCCCATTGGTCTCCGGTTGCATTTGAAATTCAATTGCGACTGCAGTGTTTACGCAATTTAATTGTGTTGGTGGTTTTTTCAAACCCGCTGAGAATATGCGATTCTAGAACTCATCAGCGTAAATATATATGCACACTTCAAGCACATTTTCATTAAGCAGCAAAGATTTGTATGTTCATGGAGTAATATTTGTTTTCGCATATTCAATTGTATCCCGTTTATAACCCAAGCACGCTTACATTTAGGCATTTAAATTCTATGCAAATAACGGCAATTTCAACTTAAGGAACCAAGTCCGCGTGTAATCGCACATTTCATACTTTCGAAATGTGCAAGGATCAAAGGGGGGAAACGCTTTCAGGTGCTGGTAAAACTTTATATTAAGCAAATAAAGAAGGGCTAAGCTCGAGTGTAGCCGAACATTTTATACTCTCGCAATTTTTAAAGATCAAAGCCGAAAAAGTCAAACAGAAAAATGGAAATCATTATATTAGAAATAAGCGGCTTAGATCATGGACTAGGCCGATTTCTTTCACATTTAGCGCGAAATCACATTGTGTTTAAGAAAGCATATGCACTTAGTTTCATTAAAACAAAAGACATATTGTCCAACATAAATGATTTAAAGTCAGCTTTAAAATCGGAAATCCCATTATCGGTTACATTCGGGTTAAGGGAAGGTTTAAATTGATTGCAGCAAGTAGTGGAATTACACAAGTATACTGGAGAATACCTTTTCACGTAATTTTATGAATACAGCTCAGGACATTGCCGACATATTCGGCATAAATTCTGCTAGTATAACGAAAATCATTACAGGTATATGGGAGGTGGTGTAATTCGCTGAGATGTTATATTAGGTATATGAGAGCTAAATTAACCGGAGGTTCCAAAATTTTTATATGAGTTAGATGGGTACTTTGGGAAGACCCGATCTTACCCTTTTTTGATAGAAGGACACAATATTATCAGAAAAAGATTTGCTTCGAGTTTAAAGAATATATGTTCAGATAGGCACTGGGTCCACGTATTCGGTATCTGGGACTTCAGATATCAAAATCCGATTTCGATAGTTCTTAATCGTGAGCTAGCATACGAGCCTAATCCTTATGTGTAAAGTGTAGAAAACATTTGGAATTTATAATTGTGATATATGGGAACTAGGCGTTGTTTTTATCTGATTTTGCCCGTTTTTCAACTGTAACATAGAAATATCGGAGCAGTGCTGTGCATCAAGTTTGGTTGAAATTGTTTGGGTCATTCCTGATATATGGGATTGCTGAGATATAAGAGATGGGATGAAGGGTGGAAAGTGGCATACAAATTGCCATTACATACCCATTGTAAAATTTAATGCATCTGACGTGTTTCCTCAGTAAGTTCACACATTTTCAGTAGTTTTCAACATAAGCTTTATATAGGAGGTAGTAATTTTTCCGGAGTATGAAGAGGTACTAAAAAACTTGTTTTGTACAAATTTTGTTGAGATAGCTTTAATGGTTTAAGAGATATGAACATTGAACATATTAGGGCGGGACATTCCCATTTTCTAAAAATTTACAAACCACAGTTGCCGCCCCCTACTGAAATTCCTTGCACTAAACTACATGCTTTTATCTTTGTTATTTATTGCACTTTATAGGTTTTCGATTCACGACACTTTGTGGGCGTGATAATAGTCCGATTAGATAACTATCTATCTATCTCGATTAGTTCTAGGTGTTGAAAATAACCGTTAGGTAACAAAGGTGGCATGTGGTATCTGTGACAACATATTACGAGAGCTTGAAAACGTTGCAAATGAATTCGAAATGAATAACTCAAGGAAATTGTGGTTAGGTTACCATCATATTTGGTATCTTATTAACCTATGTTATGCTGCAAGTTACATCTTTAAGCAATTTCTTTAAGATAACTAAAATAGTTAACGAGATATTGACATAGAGTTCACTAGAAAAACGATAATCATTGAATGTAGTATATTAGGCTGGAGTAATACATGGATTGTTTTCACCCATTTTGACTACATAGCAATAGTATCTTTAGGATTACACGTTCATTTTATTTTTCTCAGATGTCTAAGAGATTCAATGATATAGATATTTAAAATTCTCATATTGCGTATATGAGGACTAGGGGAGGAATTTACAAGATTTTATCCATTTTTGGCATCAAAACAAGAAAGGTTGCTCCCTGAATTCCATTGAGATACCACACATATTGACCGATATATATGGTACGGAGTAAACGGAAAGTTTGAAAATTCGTATATAGATAATGGTTAGGACACATTACTTTCAGAGAGAGACTCTGAATTTCATTAGTATACCTCACTAGCTATAATGACTTATTATCAGCAAGTTCGTTTGATTTAGCTTAAGCTGTTTGTAAACTAATTATATGCATCAAACATATCAGAGAGCGGGTCAACCCCCACTTTTTAACAAAATTTAAACAGCGGCTACCCACTTTATATCTTACATTGTGGCTTAGTTATAGCACTTTGTAATTTTCTGATTAAGAATTTTTGGTGAAAAAATTAAATTTAAATGACATGGATATTCTGTCAAAAAGTGCTCATTCCTAATATTCTGCTGGAAAGCGTTTATTATTTACTAGCGGAAATTGCATACTGTCAAATGATGAAACCGGTGTTGTTAGATTTCACCGTAACGACATTTTTATAACGCTTTTGCTCATTCGGAGCAAAATGAGTTCTATAAATAGATTCAAAAAATATCTATGAAATCAAATCGAAATAAAGAATGTTATTTATTTTTCGAATACTAATTTTACTACTTTCTAATTTGAACTCATTTTCCGGCTTAGTACTTTGCTGTTGCTTCGCTCTTTGTCGAAGTTATTTTCCAAGCGTTCACTTTTTTCTTCTTTCTAATGGTAATACCAAATATAGCGCCACAATTTCTTTGAGGCATATTTGTTCTTATGAAACTTCTTGATACTTTGAACTATGTATAAGTAGAAAATAGTAATATGGCTACTCATTTGTGTTTGAAGCACCCTTAACCATGTGTTATTTCTTTGTTTTTCTGTGATAATGGGTAATCAGAAACCAAATCACCGATAAATGATTTCCATTGAGTGATTTCCTAGACGCTTTGAAACATTTTAAGTATATTGGAATATTCTTTCTTAAAATGCTAATCTTTAATTTTGATTAAATTTAACAGCTGATTACACAACATGCATAAAAAGTATTTTATGATATTTATGCTAATAAGCTCGTTGACATAAAAATGATAAAAAAAACTTAAACTGCTTCCTTCACCGTGCAGTAGTTAGAGGTGTACTCTAAGGCCACTAATCAGTGTCTCAATTCTTCGGGTGACGAGTTCCGAAGAGTGTATTGCAACTATAAAAATTGCTTAGTAATTCGCAGACAACTTCAATTTTTAGGATCCACAACTTTTCAGTTAACATCAAGACACCCGTACCGTAAATAGGTGCGGCAGCTCGGTTAAAGGTGTCAAGTATATGTATATTTGTTCATAAGGTCATATCATAATCTCATAAATAAAAGAAGCATATTTTTAAAAGATCGGGAATGAACGATAGTCTAGAAGAAAATGTATAGAGTCAAGTATGTAAATATACCATGAATCGCAAATGACTTACGAATTCCAAATTCTGTGCCGTCCTTTTTTGTTATGTAAGGAAGTACGTCATGACAAGTA
Source organism: Bactrocera minax (assembly GCA_021498325.1). Classification (NCBI taxonomy): domain Eukaryota; kingdom Metazoa; phylum Arthropoda; class Insecta; order Diptera; family Tephritidae; genus Bactrocera; species Bactrocera minax. The sequence continues at coordinate 3,130,943 of JAKEEE010000024.1, forward strand.
AAGTTACTAAGCATATTTACTTATTAAAAGTGTATGCGCCAGCAACAAATGCGATAGCTAACCAGTTATTAATGCGACAATTAAATCAATTTTGTAGCTCACTTGAACGTCACTCAATGATTATGTCTGAATAACATCCGTTGTTCGTTCGTTATTCACTATGTGGCATAATTCACAACACAAGGAAATATTATGTAAATGTATTGTACTTAATGTAGTTACTTAGCCCACTACCCGGCCTTTTGGTTAAATTACATTAAATTTTGGACAGTATTTTACTTTTTAGTTAAATTAATTTAAGTTATCAGTTTTTAGTAAAGTTAAAATGTTTTAAGTAAGTTAATCATGCTCAATTAAGTTTTGTAGAGCATCGCTCGGTAATCTAGTTTGACTATTGATATTTTTAACCATAGCATTCTCTCCGGAAAATTCAGCATAATATCAAGCTTAGCTCGTTTGGTGTATTTAAAATATTAACAATTCTTAGTTTCGAGCAAAAATTTTTCCTTTTGAGGTTACGAGTATAAGATATTGTTTTAACTTCAACTCGGTCACTGAGAAGCGTGCAGTCAATCCTTTATTATCGGCGACCATTGAAATTCACTCAGCCGAAAGAAAGGTTCGAAGTAGCGTGTTTTATAAATATAGTAAAAAGTTAATAGTTCCATTGTCAACTAGAGAGAAAAACCATAATAGCCTACTAGCAATGATTTCGTCAGGGGATTTTCAGTTTAATAGGAATGTATGTATGGTTTTATATCTCGCTTCTCCAATTTAACTACTTGTCATGTAAAAGAGCAAGGATGAATTGGTTAGAGAATAACAATTAAATATTAGTTAATAAATAAATTCTGATGAATTGTCATAGCAAAAATTCATATATGGAAATATACCTTATATACCTAGATAGCTAGGTAATAGTATGGTACACAAGTATGCTTCGGTTAGAGCATCTTCATTTCCGATACCTATAATACTACTGTTATACCCGATGTTCTAAATGTCCACACGCCCTCACGTCACAAATAATAAAGCAACACAATTATCTTCGTTAATCCGGATAAGCACATAGAAATAGCATGCTATAAATGCACCCAAAAAATTACAGAAAAATCGGCCATTGTTTGAGCTAACACGAATCGTGATATGAAAAGTGGATTTTACTGACGTTTCCTGATTGCCCATACAAAAGCTTTAGTACAAAATGCAGAGTGGACAAACACGATTAAGCAGAACATTCAAGTTATACTGTGTAAATACTCGTAACGTTGTCGGGCATCCGATCAACAGAAAGCTAAAACTTAGAGCATTAATGAACTATGGCATTAATCAGACAAAAGTTTGCTTGAAAGAAATATGTAAGTAAAGGGAGAAATTTAAACCACGTTCTAAACATACTTTCGTAAATTAAAGAGTGTAATGTCTCAATAAGGCAATAGAATCGAAATATACTCCCCACAGGATGAACTTCCTAGGCAATGGTATGCTTAAATCTAGAAAAAAAGAACATTTTCATAAAAATTTTTTAAAATCTAATTGCGAAAAAGACTTTCAAGCATTTACATTTCTCATCTTTACCTTTTAGTGCGTTGCCCACTAGCGTAAACCAGTAGGAAAATCACAGCTGATGCACAAAGAAAATATGCAGAATTTTGGTAAATAAGATCTCCCTAGAACTTATGCTATCAATACACATGTATTAACAAATACTTTCAAATTATGCAAAAAAAATACTTGTTTTATTTTCTAATGCGTACAGCTGCAATGATTCTAGACATTTTTTTGCTCAAAGTAACTTTTTCCAGACCCGTTTGAGATTTTCAGCTTTTCAGTTTCTCAGTTTAATTATTGATTGTCGTTTTTATTTTGATAATCCAAGCAATATAAAAACTTCTTGTTATTCATAAATATATCATTATTTATTTTCATGGTGAAAGAAAGAATGCCTAAATTGCATGAAGGAATGGATGCGAATCACGGCCAAAGTATATTGTCGAGGAAGATAATGCGCAGATATATTAACACCTTTTTTATTTTGGGACAATCATGAATAAGCAATTTGTAGCGATGGATTGAGGTGATATTGAGGTTTTTCAATGAGTTATAATTCGTTGAGTAGAAACAGTTGGTGATTTTATTGGCGGAACGATCTGTATTCGCATGATAGATTTATATTTAACAAATGTCCGAGCGCCCTCATGTAGGTTTTGAGTAGTTGATGGTTATGAGAGTTAATAAGTTGCAATATTTGCAACGACAATTCTTATTAAATCTACCTGCTTTATAGGGAAAGTCTATCTCTTTCGATGCAAACAATAAGTTTGTATGTTCCCCCTTTCTGATCATATTCGTACACTCAAAAAAAAGTTACAGTCGCGATCAAACATAGGTCTTAATATGAATGAAGTGTCGCCTTTAAAAGATGTTTAAAGTGAACTTAGGAATTCTCTGCAGAGTTAGTTATGAATTATTGGTCTACGTGAGTTCATTATCTTCAATCAGATTTTACAAGCATAAAACAAATATTACAAAAATAACAGTTAATAAGTACTACTCTGACAAACAATAGATTATTTTTATTTCGGGTAGTCATAAACTCTTATGTTGACAGTTTAGAACTTAGTTGGTAATAGTGGACCTTTCAATGTCAGATCTGCTTTAATATATTCAGAATCGAGAGATGAATGTGCCCGCTTAATTTGAACAAATCTGCAAATTTTTTACCATTATCTACAATGCCCCCCTTCAGATTGGTTTATTGAGTTGAAAATCTGCAAAGTAGCAGCAAAATTATCACAGAAGCAAGTACTGGGAAATATTTCAAGCTTTCGTTGAGTTTCCATTGATCTTCAGATTTCAAGATGAACTCTGCATTGCTAAATATAGTTATTTTTCAGTTTTTTTAAAACGGTTAAACTGGAACTGATTATTTTTATAGCGCAGGAAATAAAGTAAAGAAGCTGTAAAGAAAGAAATGTCTTCGTTGCAGTTGCATACTAATTTACATTTTTATCTCAAATTTATTTATATTTTCAGGTCATATATATTTCCGAAATTTAAATAAAAAAGTATTATATGTATATGTATTAAAGGACTTGCCTCTTGGGGCATTCTTAGAGCAAATGAAGAAGAGTATTTATAATTTTATAATTTATAGTATTTCCGGATTTCGTCTTGAGATCTATTTACACACTTTTGTACGCTGATTAAGATGCTTTTGCAAAAGCACTCAATACGCCATCTAAATCCAAATCTATAAATCTGTGACTAAATACAATTCACAATTATATCCTATTTGCGGTTATCTCTTTTTTTTTTTTTCTTGAATTGTCCCATTTTAATCTATTCAACGCAATTTAAACATAGTGTCCCCTCTATCCCATATGCTCGTACTTACTTTCACACACCTTTTGTTATGCTATAATGTAATTGACAAGTAAAGACAATTG